>OZ022512.1:3153571-3784285 GCA_963989385.1 Ctena decussata | reverse complement strand
CCATCTTATTCTTCCTTTTATTTGTCCATTTTTCTTTTTTTCCATACTTTGAATAATGAAATTTTTCGTCAAAGGTTTTTCCACAACCATTCAAGCTAGAATGGTCAGATTTGGCATACAGGTTGATGACGGTGTGTTGAATCTTGGGCTTGAGAATCAGCCTTCTCCTGCATATTCTTCCCTGTATTTGTCTGGTTTTCTTTATTTCCATACCTCGAATAATGAAATTTTTCGTCAAATATTTCTCAACAACCATTCAAGCTAGAATAGTCATATTTAGCATACAGGTTGATTAGGGTGTGTTGCATCGTGGGATTGCAAACCAGCCTTCTCCTGCTTATTCTTCTCTGTATTTGTCAAATTTTCATACTTCTCATACAGTGAATAATGAATTTTTTGTCAAAGATTTCTCCACAACTCTGCAAGCTAGAGTAGTTATATTTTGTTTGCAGGTTGATGACGATGTGTTGAATGGTGGGATTGCAAACCAGCCTTCTCTTATTCTTCCCTGTAATTGTCCGATTTTCTTTCTTTCTATACTTTGAATAACATCTTTAGTCAAAGATTTTTGTGCAACCATGCAAGCTAGAGTAGTCATATTTGGTATGCAGGTTAATGACAACTTATTTTATTGTGGGATTGAGAATCAGCCGTTTGCTCTTATTCATCCCTGTATTTGTCTGGTTTTCTTTCTCTCTTTACACTGAATAATGCAATTTTTCGTCAAAGATTTCACAGTAGCCTTTCAAGGTAAAATGTTCATATTTGGTATACAGATTGATAATGACTTATTTTATTGTGGGATTGCAAATCAGTCGTATCTGGCATATTCTTTCCTGTATTTGTCCAGTTTTCTTTCTCTCCATACTTTGAATACTGATTTTTTTTGTCAAAGGCTTCTAAGCAGCCATTGCAAGTTAGAGGAGGGATATTTTGATTGGCAGGTGGATAATGACTGTTGTATTGTGGGATCGAGAACCAGCCTTCTCCTGCTTATTCTTCGCAATAATTTTCCAATTTTTCTTTCTCTCCTTACTTTGAATAATGCAATTGTTCATAACAAATTTCACATTATCCCCCAAAGTTTGAATCTTCATATTTGGTATACACATTGACAAAGACTTATGTCTTACATGTATTTATTAATTTTTCTATCTGCATATGTGGAATCATTTTATTCCATATTACATAGAAGGGGTTTTATTGATATTTGGTATACATGTTGACATTGAGTTTTCTCTCTTTCTATACTTTATGTAATGAAAGTAACACCATTTGATTAAAGCAGTTAAGCGGGCGTATAGTCGGATTCTCCGACAGTTCTAGTTTAAAATGAAATTCTCATGAAGCAGCCTGTAATTATACATTTTACAATAACAACAAACAAACAAATAGACTAGATAAATCAGACTTACATATTACATAAGCCTACTAAACTTTTGAAATCAGAGCTCCAGATGAAAAGAGGTTTTGAGATAATTCTGAGATATTTATTTCTAAATATACTTAGCAAAAATAAAACTTGACAGCCGCTATTTTTCATCCTACGGTAGTCGGAAAATAGTGAGACATAAAAAATTCTTTTAGTTTAAGAAAATGTTATTATTCTGTCATATCATAATCACACAAAATTCAAGATTCCATAGATACAGCAAAATTGAGGCTATTGTAAACGTCACAAGGGTACTTTTCTGTTTTCTATGCTCAAAACCAAAAAAATACCAAATTTAAAATCGTCGAAGTCTGCTTATTATGAAGAAAAATCTGTTTGCAACGCTTTGCCGTTATTAAATCCAATCTGTATGGACTCATAAGCTAAAATTATGCCGATGCACGGTCGACTAGGAGGCCGTAAGGACCGGACGAAAAACCTCAGCCCATGCCACTATGAAGTCAGAAATTCAGTTTCAACGGACTTCCCATTACACATTTGAGTCTTTATGGCAGTTTTAGAAATGGCTTTCAAATAAATTTAGTAATAAACACATTGAGTTTGCAAGACAAGCAAACTAATCACGAAGAAAATAACGAAAAAGACGCATTGATATAGAAGATACGGCATTTAATAAATCTCTATATGTTTAATTCAAAGGGAGGTAATCTGAAAGTTTTGAAACTTTAAACGTTTTTTACAGGTTGTGGTTACAATTACCATAAGCGTTTAAAGTGTTTTCTATGCATACTGGAACTACTGTTTATTGCGTACAAAAGAACTTTTTTCTGCGCATGCGCAAATTAAAGTTCTTTTCTGAATTAATAAAATAGAATAAGTTAGATAACTTCGGACAGGACAAACGTTTACCAATGATTTTTCATGATTTAAGTAATCAGATGTCTGTCCAACTCGAAAACATCCATATATACATTACAAATTTGCTAGGTTGGCCGGAATTAAGAAATAAAAACCGTCAAGTATTTAATTTTGTTCAGTATAAAAACATATGTTGTGACCTCTCATTAGAATCGTTTCATCTAGACGGTTCTACGGAAGGGCCGCAAAGTATGCTGAAATGTAAAAATATTGAAAATTTATGCCTAAACTATCACTGTTACCTCTTTTTCTCAGAAGTACCATTAAAATTCGTAAATGATTCATAAATCTTTGAAAACTGCAAAACCTCCATCAAGGTTTCTGCAGAAGTCTATAAGAGATAAAGTTTGTTTAAGCTTCCTTATAATACTGTCCATCTGTTCTGGTAAAAGGAGCGGGTGCAGCGGGTCATCATTTGTCAGAAAAATAAACGTCTCCTCAAAGTTATCCTTGTAGTGGTTCATTGCCTTGAATAGCCGGGTACGAATTCTGAAAATGTACATATACATAAATCAATATTATAAGCGAGAATATGAAATTAACGTTTTCTTGCCCACATCAGCAGCCTTGTTTCCTGTTTGTTTCATTAGTGTTTTAGTGTCAAATTTTGCTAGTGTTCTTTTTGCTTCGAAATCATACAAAGCTGTACAAAATAACATCATATGACTAGCACTATGATGCACCATGCGCATAGATATGTTTATGGTTTTGTTTTGTCCAGTTTTGTTTGTCTTGCGAGGCCACAGTGCCTGAGTATGAAACCAAACCAGGCACATTACCGCGATGTCTGTTAAGTTTTGCTTACACATGTACAGGTTCGCCCGTTACCGCCGCCTTCCAGCGACGTTGCAGTTACTGACCGCTACCCTGATACTACTATTTTCTGTGTCAGGGCACACTGGGTGCGGATTTCCAAGCCTATTGGATTGAAGAAATTAATCGGATATGTGTCGCCCGCGCGAGTCGAGAAAATGACTCCTAGAGTTAAAAGGGGTGGATGGGTGGTTCGATGGTGCTGGTATAGCTACTTCCATTGTTAAGGCGTCCGACCGATTTAGTTTATAGTAGAGCAAGGGCTTTCTGTGCTTGCAGTAGGTGCGGAGGGGGGTGTTTGGACACTTTTGAGCTTATCTCGTCTATCAATTCTCTCTTATTTCTCCCTCTTTGGGAGACAATAATACTGTCTGAAAATGACCGTTAAACCCCAAAAGACCAACCAACGAGCTTTCAATCTAATAGCTCAGGCGCTGTTTCGGTTTGGCCGATTACAGTTGTTGTGGTTTCACTCTACAGTTTTTCTTTTAAATTCTGTTCTAATATGCTACTAACATGCTACTAACCATGCTAATTTGCAGAAGCTCATGTGTTAATTCCAAGTAGGCACATGGCGTCGGAATGACGTCGTGTGTCCACTTGTATGCGTTTATCAACGAGAGCTGGTGTCAAGCCCTGACCTCATGGCGAAAACCCTATGAGCTTGCCGTATTCTAAAGTAACATACCTGCAGCACTGTATAAGGGGCGCCAACGCCTCTAGGGATAATTCACCAGTAAAACAGAATCTGAAAATTAAGAATATTAGCCCATTTAAACCTCAGATGCACTCCTAGTTGTGTTAATTTAGGTACTATATATTGAAAAGTCAGTGAGAGCTTTTCCCGACACCATCGTCATGATACGAGGGTTGTCCCAAAATAGCGTATAATTTCTAATTTACGAAATATCAAAACAAAGCTTTAATCTTATATCCGTTGAATATGGCATTTCGCCGATACAGTTGTGAAATTTTATGATGGAAATGAAATTATTAACAAGTTTATGGGCATTTGAATAACTTGCTGAGTTGTCTACCGGGCCACATTTCGGCGACGTAAATCACGCTGAACGACGTCATGGAATTATTCCTTTTCAAAATAGCGTCCGTGATGCTCAATACGCTTCTCTTGCCGCTTGACCCAGTTGGTGAACACGTCAGAAAACCAGTTTTGCCTAAGTGATCGATTAAATAATAATACTGCACTCATGATTTCATCCTTGTCCTCATATCTTCGTCAACGTATATGTTCCTTCAGTGCTGGAAAGTAGGCAAGGTCCAGTGGAGCAAGGTCCGGTGAATATGGTGGGTGCGATATCCTTTATAAACCAAGAAGCGCCAGTTCAAGGTCAGTAGATGCAGCTGTGTGTGACGGGGCAATGTCATGTTAATATATGAAATTCTCCAAATCCTCAGCCATGGCTCGTCACTTTTTCCGGAGGGCTTTCATCAAATCTCTCCGTACGACCTGAACATAGAAAAGCGCATGTGCACTGTCACATTCTTCAATGGTTACTTTATGCGAAACAGTTTTGTAATTTATTTCTTTATTTATTTATTCACCTATTGTTTATTTGTTTATTATGCCCTCAATTTCGGAGAAATTGTGGGGGCATATTGGTTTGGGCCTGTCCGTCTGTCCGTCTGTCTGTCTGTCCGTCTGTCCTCTATCTATAACTCAAGAACCGTAAGAGCTAGGAGCTTGAAACTTTATACACATGATCAGTATGAAAAATAAGCGAACACGTGTTTTTTCTTTTTTCCGCGGGTCACATATTTCAAGAGTTATGCCCCTTTTTCGACTTAGCCTGTGGAACATTGTGAACAAAATATCTCAAGAACCCCTGATGCTAGGATCATGAGGCTTTGCAAGATGAGAATGCCCAAAGTGTAGATGACCTGATTAACTTTTGAAACAAATTCGTGAATTTTTGACCGAGTTATGCCCCTTTTTCGACTTAGTGCATTGTAAGCCTATGGAACCTTGCGAACAAAATATCTCAAGAACCACTGAAGCTAGGAGCATGATTTTTTGCAGGAAGATACAACCTGTGGTGTAGATGACCTGATTAACTTTTGAAAAAAAAATCGTGAATTTTTGATCAAGTTATTCTCCTTTTTTGACTTAGTGCATTGAAGCCTATGGTACAAAGGTACCCTTACATATAGTCAAGAACAATAAGAGCTAGGAACTTTAACCTTTATACACATGATCAGTATGGAAAATAAGCAGACCTGTATTTTTTTTTTATTTTTCCGCCGGTCTTGTATTATCAGAGTTATGCCCCTTTTTCGACTTAGCCTGTGGAAACTTGTGAACAAAATATCTCAAGAACCCCTGATGCTAGGATCATGAGGTTTTGCAGGATAGGAATGCCCAAGGTGTAGATGACCTGATTAACTTTTGAAACAAATTTGTGAATTTTTGACCGAGTTATGCCCCTTTTTCGACTTAGTGCATTGTAAGCCTATGGAACCTTGTGAACAAAATATCTCAAGAACCCCTGATGTTACGAGCATGATTTTTTGCAGGAAGATACTGCCTGTGGTGTAGATGACCTGATTAACTTTTGAAAAGAAATCATGATTTTTTTTATTGAGTTATGCCCCTTTTTCGACTTAGTGCATTGTAAGCCTATGGAAGCTTGTGAACAAAATATCTCAAGAACACCTGACGCTAGGAGCATGATTTTATGCAGGAAGATCCTGCCTGTGGTGTAGATGACCTGATTAACTTTTGAAAATAATTTGTAAATTTTGGATTGAGTTATGCCCCTTTTCCAACTTAGTGCATTATTTGCCTATGGAAGCTTGTGAACAAAATATCTGGAGAACCCCTGATGCTAGGATCAGTTTTTGATTTTTGCAGGTTGATATTGCCCAGGGTGTAGATGACCTGATTAACTTTCGAAAACAATTCGTAAATTTTTGACTGAGTTAAGCCCCTTTTTCGACTTAGTGCATTGTAAGCCTATTGTACAAAGGTACAAGCATTATTGGATGGACCTTCTCTAGAGACAAGCATATGGTTGGGGGCATAGTGTTTCATAAACACATTTTCTAGTTTATTTATTACCTTGGAATAATAGTCGCCATTTACAGTTTCACCTTGTCTGACGGCGTGTGAGAGGATGATCCCTTTGTTACACGGCTTTTGCTTTAGTCGGTGGTGGGGTATTAGGAGTTTTTCAGACTGCCGACTGACGCTTGCTCTCCGTTTCGTAGTGATGACCCCAAGTTTCATCCATTGTGACTATTCTCACCAGGAATTTCCGATCTCGTCAATACTCGGAAGAAAGGACTGTGCATCTGTTACCCGTCGTTGCATTTGTTCATTTGTCAAGAGGCGCGGCACCCACCAGGCACATACACGGGAAATAGACAAATCGTTTGCCAAGATTCGTTGAACTGCAGATTTACTGATACCCACGAGCGAAGATATTTCCCGCACATTCTGTCGTCGATCTGTCTTTATCAGTTCTGAAACGTTCTGAATTACGGCGCTGCTTATCTCAGTTGGTCAGCATTTTTGGCCCCGCTTATAAACAAGAAATGCTTATGCCACTTATAAACAAGAACTCTTGACACATTCAGATGTGTTTGAGATGATTTCATTTCTTTTATAGTTTGTCCCAGTGTCATTCCACGCTAAACACAATATTTAATAATGCTGCGGCCTACCGCATCGTCCTCTGACGTCGCCATTTAGGCGTCACATTCAAACTACCTTATCCTAATAAAATGTCACCACTTGTCCAGATTTGATGTCACTGGAAAAAACGTCGTAGGCAAACGCGCAAAAGTCTGACGTTTACGTCGATATAACAAAAATAGAAAAAAATCGGACCATTGCCAACGCAGTTACTGTGATATGAATGAAAACACAGGCAAGAAAAAAAATGTTCAATTTAACGCATGGACCGTAAAAAGCTTCCATAGTTTTCGATTGATTTCTGTAAAACATGCAAAAAACAAAGCGTATAAAAATAAGACCAGATTATTCGCTTCTAGAAGTAATAAATGCTATTCTGTGAAGTTTCCGTGCTTATTGCATGTTGCAAAGACAAGATATTTGACGATTATACGCTATTTTGGGACAACCCTCGTATATGATCATGAACGAAAAACACAAACTGGATATCAAATTGCTAGATTCTGTTTGTTTGTTTTAGCTCGCCTGGACGAAGTTCAGGAAGAACTATTGCACTACCCCCGGTGTCGGAGTTATAGTCTGCGTTTGCATCTGCGTCGGAGTCAGCGTCAGCATTTATGTTAAAGGTTTTAAGAGCTTATATTTTCTAAACCATATGATGGATCTGGTTCATATTTGATGTGATGATAGATAGAGGTCCAAATTTACTTTCAACTCGGTCACTGTGCTTGAGGTCACAGACTTTGAAGTTTTACAACAAATTTTTAAAAAAATCCCAAAGGATAACATGTATGTAAGGGAAGCAAACTTGCATCTAAATAATATGAGTTCAGTATCTTTTTATCTCCTTTGATTATTTATATCATTTTTGGATATTCTAAGCGCTCATATTCTCCATACTAGATATTGGAACTGGTTCATATTTGGTTGATGATGGGTACTGGTCCAAAGTTTTGTTTAGCATTATCCTTGACACGCCCATGATCAAAGGTTTAAGGTCACTGAATTAGATATTTCACGTTTAAGTTTTCTAAATAGCTTATTTTTTCAAAAGTATATGATCGGTAAGTTGCATTTTTAGCTTGACAGGACGAAATACAGGAAGAGCTTTTGCACTAACCCTTGTGGGTTGTACAGGAAGAGTTATTGCACTACCCCTGGCGTTGGCGTCCACATTTACCTTTTAGTTTTTAAGAGCTTTTCCTACCCATTTGATGGATTCGGTTCTTATTTGGTAGCAACCAACCAACGAGTTGTTTGCCGCCGAAGGCGGCAAACAACGAGAGTTGGTTGCTTTACGATATAGGCGTATTTCTGTTCTATTCTATTCTGTCCCGTACCACTAAGGCTTCGAAATTTTTGTGTCACTGAATTTCCGGTCGGCGTTTTTCTTTCTATGGAGAAACGAGACGCTGGCATTTTTATTGGACTTAAAAAAGAATCTTCACTGAAAGTAAAATTTATTGGCCAAGCTTTATTATTTTGATTGTCCTTTTGAAGAAACAGTGTCTGCTATTTTTTTGTTTTCTTGTTTAGAAACTGATATTTTGCTACCTAAATTATTTCAACCAATCCACAATGCCGATCGACTCAGTCTGATGGAAAATTGTCAAAATTTATTTTGACTTACCTGTGTAATAGTAGCAATGTTAGTAGCAGTAGTATCGCTCAGTTCTACATATATTACATTTATAGAAATATCAAAAATAATCCAAACAGAAAACAATAAATTATCAGTTAATATTTGGTAAATATAGTTACCTCCCTTACTTGATTACGGCAGCTGTGAATCACAGTGTGATAAAATCATGAATGAAAATTGGATTTCAATGATTAGGATTAAATAAAGAATTCAGCAAAAGGACAGACGGTAAATGGTCTGGTTTACTCTTATCGAAGTTCCGATGCAAATCATGCTAGGCTAGCCTAAATTTCTAAGAGCTCTAACGATCATGTCACTGTCAGATTTGACATGCCGATAGGCCTACTCTGAATACTTAAGAATTATTCTTATAAGAATAGCTGAATTTATTTTGGCAGTCTCAGTCTGTCCACAAAATTACTAGTACATTTCCCTCAGCAGAAGTATGATAGCTGTTATGCCCTGGTCATTTGCAAATCCAGCTACCTCATGGCTGGGGGAGGGGTGGGGGAATTAGGGACATAATGGACCACGGACCATGGACAAAATTGACCACGCTTGGGACAAAACGGACCATGTTCAGGACAAAACGGACCACGTTTAAGGACAAAACGGACCATGTTCGGACCTTCCGTTAGCTTGAGAAAGCACTGTTTAATTTTAGTTGGAACAATAATAAAGCAATTTGAATGCTTAAAAAGATAAAAATATTACCCCTTTATCAACGTGTTAAATCAATTAGATAGTTGCAACAACCAAAGGTAGTTGAGGTCATGAACAGTAGTCAAATGATTGTGACCATTTAAGATTGTCTTTGGTAATTATATAAGTTCTATAATCTTTCAACTGGGACCAATTAATGGTCTGGTTTGTTTCCTGGCGTGGTCTGTCTAGTCCTGAAATGTGGTCCGTTGTGTCCTGAAACGTGGTCCGTTTTGTCCTGAAACGTGGTCCGTTTTGTCCTAACCATGGTCCATTTTGTCTGGTCCGTTTTGTCCATGGTCCGTTTTGTCCGAGTATCGGGTGGGGGATAACTTTGACTTTTTGACCTGCATGATGCCTGGCACTGTGGGGACAAATGTCTGATTAAATCCCAGTTAAAAGCCCCCACCTCGTGGCTATGTTCAACAGTTGAGGTCGCTATCATGATATCATCTGATCATTGCCCCAGCTATTTCGACAGCCAATCAAAATCCCCACACATGCACTGCCCAAGGGACCATGCTTCAGGTAAACCACAGTATTTATGTCCCTCTATCCCTGAAGATTCAGGATTGCTACGGCCTTTTTTCCAACTGGTTGTTTCAGCCTGATTTCGGGCGGGTTGTTCAGCCCGATTTTAGTATTTAAAGCCGGTTCGTGTTAGTCTGAATTTAGGGATAAGTCAATTCAGACTTATTTATGATCTACAGAAATGGGTAAGAATAAGAA
This sequence comes from Ctena decussata, assembly GCA_963989385.1. Classification (NCBI taxonomy): domain Eukaryota; kingdom Metazoa; phylum Mollusca; class Bivalvia; order Lucinida; family Lucinidae; genus Ctena; species Ctena decussata. Next base: position 3,774,436 of record OZ022512.1, on the reverse strand, counting down.
TCAGAATTGTTTACTGGTGATATGTCCAAAAACAATCGCTCATGGGGGATAAGAACAGATTAGGCAAAAAAAAAAATAGGTGTGCTTCCAAACCCGACCGATCCTGATTCAGACCCCGACTCTGCTATTTTTATAGACAAAAGAAAAAAAAATTACGATGCTTGAACCCTTCAAATTTTTCGCCCGACCCAAATTGTTTTATACCGCTTTTTTTATCGCTACGGGCACCTCTTTCAGTTCTTTTTCGGTAGTTTGATGGCGGTTCGATTGATTCCTCGATACGGAGTTACCTTTCTTGAGACAAATAACCTGCATATTCAGTTATCAAGTCATCACCTGGAAATTTTCATTTTTACAGCCGAAAAAATCTTATTTCATATGTAAAATTTGGTCAGTAGCTGCTTAAGTTTGTGTAACATTTAATGATTGACAACATCAACAATAACATCACATTTTCTTAAGGCAAAATGTGGACGTTTTCATGCGATAATTGTGGAATAGATATAAGCGAGCTCGGAGTTCCGCACTGCGCATGTGCAAACTCAGACTTTGCTCTTGGAGGTCAAAGGTCACCGATGCCAAAAAAGGTATACGCACAGCGTAGCACAAGATATTGACTAATATTTCAATTTTCAAATATTTCCTGTCTATTCTATCTTGCTAAAGTAATGTGACTATCCATTTTCTCTGAATTGAAAACAATTTTCAGTCATATCAACGATTTTTAATCATGAAAAAGCTGTTTTATTTCGACTGACCAGGTTAACGTAATGATGACCTATCTGATTTTTCCACACTTGACCCCTGACTTTTGTGCTCCAGGCGAAACAGAAACTCGGAACTCTAAACTCGCTTATTTCCGTCATATGATAAATTTTAGCAAATACTGTAAGTTTTGATACGCCTGAAATTATTGTAATTGTCCTAATATTTGAATGGTTTGATTTTTACTGTATGAACACTGCCAGCTGATGGATATGGAATGGCAATCAGTGCAGACCCTGATCAAACTGCAATCTGATCTGGGTCTCCACTGTTTGCACAGGTCTGTCTTTCCCAGTTTTTACGTTACTGAATTTATTTAAACGTTGTGCAAAAGATACAAAATGCTTGGCGGTCTTTTCATTTTAGCCTTTTTCCTCAACTTGTTTGATAAATTTAATAGCGACACCGATGGCTGCCCAAAGCTATGATGGTGTCTTCAAACAGTAACGCCAATGTTGAATATAGAAATCTGTGTACTGACCAACTAATAAAAATTTCTAAACTGACAAATGATAAGATTCTGACGAAAATGAGCAAGGTTTCCGATTGAGTCAGTGGCTTCATGTGACGAATGAAAATGCTTGGCGATGCTGGACGTTGCTATGTTTTTTGGCTTTTTTTTTCACAGATTTAATTGGCAAAATGGCAGACCTGCAGTTCTCGCTAAAAATCAAATCATTTGGTATTCTACAATGGTGATTATGGCTTGATGTCCAGTCATGGCGGTTTGCATTTACGGTTGTCATGTTATTAGCATTGTAGCTAAATTGTATGCCCTTACTATCGTCGAAAGTCATTCACAGAAGCAAAGTCGATTTCTACTGCGTTTCATCCGGTATCTGAGTCTTCTTTGTATGTTTTATAAGAGATTTAATGAAGTCTTAAAAGGTAATTTAATGAGTAGATTATTGCAAACCATTGTAATGTTGCTTAAATCCAATCTCTTCATGCGAAGTATCTGATTGCTTACACCAGAGGTGCATGAAGTTGTATGCTCCAAAAAAAAAAGAACCTTCGAAACCATTTAAATTTGACTCATTTTTTAGGCCATTTCGGCAGGGTATATGCAAGCAAAAATGCCTGGATTTTTGGACTGCTAAAACCGCCAGTTAAAAATACTCCAACAGAAGCAAACTTCATACCTGTAAACATCCTTTTAAAATGTATTTTTAAACATGATAAATTTCTTCAGTTATGGTCTATGCCATGCTGTTAACCTGAATTCAAAATCTGCCACAAAATCTAGTCGCCATTATGGTGTCCAGTTTTCTGTTTACTGTATTGCGGCAAAGTTGAACATGTGCTTGCATGCTTTAAAAATCACACATCAGTAAAATCATTCAAGTACTCTTTTAGATATGACCAATGTCATTAAGTCACTGTCTCCATGTTATTTACAATATTTTGTTTGTCCTAATTTTGGTCAAAACGTTTCTTACCAGTGAAAACTTGAAACAAACATGATGAAAATGACGGTCGTGTCAAGAACGTCAAAACTGCGCAGTAACATTAGCGTAAAATTTTCATTAAATTTTGTTTACTGAGGCCTACATGTACTGTCTTTCCGAACAACAAAGATGCAGAGTAACTTGCGCATACGCACAGTCTGATCAGCGATTTTGTTATTTAGAGGTTGGACAGAGAAGGAATTGTACATTTAATAGGATCTCGTTATCCACAGAATCATAATTTTTTTCCCGTAATAAAACCTGTTGATGTTGCTGTGCGACGTTGATACACCGGAAACTGGAGACCATAATGGAGTCCGAACACAAGCTTGCACACCTGGCTATTTCTTCAACTAACCAAAATGGCTCTTAGCCTGGGTATTTAGCGGCAACATTGGAATATATTTAATAGCATATAGCTTCAAGCGCCTGTGTTTACACATGCATTGATTCGGATATGACATTTGTCCGTAATCGTCAACAGACTCTTTGGTTTAAACTTTTGTAAGTACATCATCGTTGAGCTTCAAGCTTCTTGCGATGCAATTCGAACATCATTAACAAAGAAATACCACCAAACGTTAGCTGCATGTGCATGTAAGCATTGTAGTTAAGATCAGTGTTTCATAAACATACAGCTGGTGTTTAAATTATGCTGCAAATATTCAACATATTTCAAGCCAAAGAAAAATTGAAGAAGCATCTGGAAACAAAGAAGTCAAGGTCACATTGAAACTTTGACGTTTCCTGTTAAATTATTGCGTTAAAGTTTTTGAGATCTCTATATGATTCAAATTCTTTGTTGGGTTGGATTGATGTTTTGCATGATGATAGATGTTGGTCCAAAGTTTAATTCTGTACACCCCCATCCGTGCCAGTGACCTAGAGGTCAAGGTCACAGACTTTGATTTTCATGTCAAGTGTTCGAATAATTTTTTAATATCATATACCATTCAACCCCTTTGTTCAATTCGGTTTGCATGTCCAAAGTTTTATTATATACCACCCCAACCCATGCCCGTGTCGTGTATTGTGTTTAAAGTTTAATGGCATAAGGTGGTGGCGCTGGCCGTATTTATACCTGAGCCCCTGCTCACTTGCTCTAGTTTTGCAAAGCCAGCATTAATTACTTAATTTTGTCTACGATTTCTTTGTCAAGTTATCTTGTTGATTTTATATTTTACATAAGCGACATAACAGGCGAAATGTGTTCTTTGACAAAAAAGCGATTTGGACCGAAATATCTAGATTCATCACAACACAGTTTATAGGCCAACAGTCAAATAAAACTGAAAGTAGAAACAGAAAGCAAAAGTAAGCTACTTACATAAAAAACCCGCGTATATATATATTGGCCAACTAAATACTTAAAATGTAGGTCAATACTTAAGGTTATACGGCTAAAGCCAAACAAAAAAATTAACTTTCACACAGGTGGTTGTGCACATTATGTTTTTTTTTACCCTGGACAGTCAAGTCTCTCTTAAGGGGCATATATTAAAAAAGGAAGTGGAATCAAAAAAGACTGGCAGGAAGAATCTCCTCATAATCCTTCCATTGATATGGGGTGGGACTCACACAGGGAAGAATTTGCTAAGAATTATGGTTCTGAACAATTTTGAATCCAACTAATTTTTGTTAGAAACAAGGTTTTAATGCAAGTGTAAGTGATAGTGATAATTTCATCACAGGAGAATCAACATGGGATTGCAACATTACCTGTGATTACCTGTCGACATCATCGTTGGGTTTTTGAGATCTCTATATGATTCAAATTCTTTGTTGGGTTGGATTGATGTTTTGCATGATGATAGATGTTGGTCCAATGTTTAATTCTGTACACCCCCATCCATGCCAGTGACCTAGAGGTCCAGGTCACAGACTTTGATTTTCATGTCAAGTTTTCGATTAACGTTTAGCTCACCTGGCCTGAAGGGCCATAGTGAGCTATTGTCATACAAATGCGTCAGGCTTGCGTTGTGCATCGTCCCGTGCGTCGTCTGTCAACACCTTAAAACAAAATTTCAAACATCTTCTTCTGTAAAACTACTGGTCCCATGGTTCTCAAATTTCACATAGAGCATGACCTGACTCCAGGGTCTCAGAATTGTAAAATTGGGTCAGGTTGAAAACCCCAGATGGCCGCCATTTCAAAAAATAGCAAAAAAAAAAAAATCAACTTCTTCTCCAGAACCACTGGGTATATTTGTCTGTATTTTGGCATGGAACATCAGTGAAACTTTGGTATTCAAAATTTTAAAATGAAAAAAATCTGTAGCGGAGTTTTGTCACAGTGACCTACTTTCTGTTTACGAGTGTAATTTTGCTCAAATGCCAATGTAAAAAAAAACGACTTGTTCAAACAACTTCAAACAACTTCTCTAAAACCACTGAACCCTAGGGTCTCAAATTTCACATGTAGCATGACCAGACTGCAGGGTTTCAAAATTGTAGAATTGGGTCAGGTCAAGAATGCAAGATGGCGGCTGTTACTAAAAATAACAAAAACAACAAAATCAACTTCTTCTCCAGAACCATTTGGTATATTTGGTTGAAAGTTTGCGTGGAACATTATTGGGACCTTGGAATTAAAAATTTAAAAAATCAAAAATATCTGTAGCAGAATTAGGTCACAGTGACCTACTTAGAGTTTACAAAACAGATTCTGCTCAAATGTCAATATCTCGAAAAGCGCAACCGATTCTGGCCAGATTTGGTCAGAAATGGTCCTTGAATGGAATTATTTCAATTTTGTGGCAGTATTCTATCCAAGATGGCCACCATGGGGGCTGTTACTAAAAATAGTAAAATGTGAAAATTAGAAAATCTCAATGGAATTGGACTAATTATGTGTCAGAATGGTTCTTTCATTAAGCTTTTCGAGTTTTTGCATTTTGGCATTCCAAGATGGCCACCATCTGCCTTTACAAAAAATAGCACAAAGCATGAAAATGACAATTTTCAGTAACCGCTTAAAGGATTTTGACAAAATTTGTGGAAAATGATTCTTGCATTGAGATGTTTCAAAAATAACTAACTATAGACCAGTGATATTGGCCTCTTGGATGAAAAATAGAAAAATGTGAAAATTAAAATATCTGTTGTGACGGGAGTCCTTGATCCACGACCGCCGGATTGGTTCCATGGATTAGAGTGCTCTGTCGGGATGTAGGGGGGACCCCAAGTGAAGTTGGCGCATGCGCTAGGCAGACAAGAAAGAGCGCACGGCTGTGGTGGACATGCTGTTGAGGGCTGAGACCAGGTGAGTGGCTCCCTATTTCGTCCTGTAAGCTTGCTCAATACTTGTTTAATACAGACATGAAAGTAGGGTTGATCCAAGCGTATTGAAAATACAATATATCTCAATGGAATTGGACTAATTTTGTGTCAGAATTGCTCTTTCATTAAGCTTTTTTCGATTTTTTGCATTTTGGCATTCCAAGATGGCCGCCATCTGCCATTACTAAAAATAGCACAAAACAAGAAAATGACAATATATCAGTAACCACTGAATGGATTTTGACGAAATTTGTGGCAAAATGATTCTTGCTTTGAGGTGTTTCAAATCTTAACAAATATGGGTCCTTCAAGTTGGCTTCTGTTACTTAAAGTAGCAAAATATGAAAATTAGAAAAGTACAATGGAACTGGACCAATTTTGTGTCAAAATGGTCATTGCATGAAGACTTTTCGATTTTTCGCATTTTGTCATTCTAAGATGGCAGCCATCTGCCGTTGCTAAAATAGCACAAAACATGAAACTGACAATATTTCAGTAACCCCTGAATGGATTTTGATGAAATTTGTGGCAAAATGATCCTTGCATTAGGCATTTCAAAAGTAAATATACAAAGACCAGGCAAGTTGGCCTCTGTACTAAAAGAAGCAAAATGTGAAAATGAGAAAATCTCAGTGGAATTGGACCAATTTTGTTTCAGAATGGTCCCATTGCAAAATAGCCAGGTGAGCGATATCAGGCCCATTTGGGCCAGTTGTTTAAGATCATATACCATCCAACCCTTTTGTTCAGTTTGGTTTATATGTCAAAAGTTTTATTCTATACCACCCCAACCCATGCCCGTGTTGTGTAATAAGTTTAAAGTTTAGTGTCCTAAGGTGGTGGCACTTGCTGGGTTTATACCTGAGCCCTGCTCCCTTGCTCTAGTTTTGCAATGGATGGATGATACGATAGTCATACAGCTAAAATCATTTTACCAAGGAGAAGGTATATACATACAGATATGCACACTTGCCGAATAAAATTTTACATTTTTTTTTCCAAATTTTTTTTGCTTCACAGGCCTGAACCATAGCCAACTTAGGGCATAAAATTGCAATAAAGTATATTTCATAAAACAAAAAATATAACAAATCTGGAAGAATGGTAGGCAACAATTGAAATAATGAAAGCAATACATGCGTATCTGTATCATAATGTGGTTGCAAGACCTAATATTGACATTTTTACTGGCTCATGGCTTTGCTTATTTGCATATAAGATTTGAACTTATCTTTTTTTATTTATGATTAGCTTACACTAGAACAATTTTAATGAACTTGCATCCAGGATTGCAGATGAGAAAAGTCAGCAGTTAGTTAGGGATAATAGAAGTGTTTCTCATGATGAAGTTTGTTGGTGTATATAGTTTTTGTCAACTTTACATCTAAGTTTTGCATTAAACCTTTATGATTACTAACAACTCTGTAACTACAGCGACACACCAGATTCGTTTCATATTTAATCCCTGATATCACTGTAACATATAATACATTAGATGTGAATAATGTATGACCATAGGTCAGGGCCTCATGGTGGGGCCAGAGGTAAATAAATATGACTTAGGCATTTTCATTTTTTCAAAGTATTGCATTAAATCTTTTTGATTACTCATATCTCAGTAATTATATTGCAGATTTTCTTCAGCATTTGGTTTATGTTATCTCTGTAGCATAACTTTTGATATGGACTGCCTAAGCCCCTAGGTCAGGCTGGTGGGTGGGGCCAGGGGTCAGGTACCAGGACAATAGGTGTTTGTTGTATTTATTTTTGCTTATAGGTTTATTTCAAACTTCTTTACACCATATGGATGCTGCTGCTGATCTAAGGTCAAAATCACAGACACAAAATAATTTTGTACATGTATATAAAATTTGCATTAAAAGTTTGTTTTAAACGTCTGCTTCATTAGGCGATGAAAATGATCAAGATATACGTGAGACTGTGCTCACTTGCTCTAGTTTGAAAACCTTTCAGTTCAGTGTTGCAGTGGTAATACTGGTTGGTTGCATTTTAGGTAGCACCTATTTCATATTATGATAATAGATATAGGTCTAAAGTTTCTTTCAGCAATACCCCCGCACAGGCCTATGACCTTAAGATCAAGGTCCCTACTTTAAATTTTTACAATAAAGTTTTGTATTAAAGTTTTTCAAGAGCTCCTTTAATTTCATTCCTAGGAGGAAAGATTTGGTTCATATTTGGGATGATGATAAATATAGGCCAAAAGTGCCTTCCAGCACAGCTCCTGTCCAGGCCTATGACCTCATGGTCAGGGTCAAAGACTGAACTGTTACATAAAAATTTGTGTTAAAATTTTAGAGGTTATATTTGCCACACCAGATGATGGACTAGTTCGTACTTGTCATTATGATAGAAGCAGGTCCAAAGGTTCGTTGAGCAATAACCTGCCCACGCCCATGAGCTGAACGTTAAGGTCACTGAGTTAGAAATTTCTTTGTAAAGTTTCTATAAAGCTCATATTTTCAAACGTTGGTTGGTTGTCGCGCCTGCCTGAGGCATGGTTGATATCGGGACCCGGTTTTCCATCCTATCCGTCTGTCTGTCCGTCCATTTTGTTGCTGTTTGTATGTCCATTCCCATTCATCTGTCAACCTTTGGGATCACTCTAGCATCGACCCCGATATTCCGGTCTGTTTTTCATTAACTATTATTGTTGCAATTATCAAACCTTGACCTTTGAAATATTCTCACCTTTGAAAATGAACTTCACCTTTGAAACATTTTCACTTACCAGAGTATCATTCCATGACCTTGACCTACCATTCACGGTCAATCGACTTTGTCAAAGTCTATGATATAGGGTAAGTTTGTTGACACATCATCTTAAGAACCACTTAAGCTAGGCTCATGAAATTTTGTCTGAAGTTTAGAACCACTATGTAGATGACTTGATTGACTTTTGTGCTTTCCATAAAGATTTGACATGATTATGGCCAATTTTTGACTTACACATAGTAGGTATAGGGAAAAGTTGTAAATAAAGTGTGTCAAGAAACACTTTAGCTAGGCTCATGAAACTTTGCTTGCAGTTTGGAATCAATGTATAGATGAACTGATGAACTTTTGGTGTAATTCCGTAAAAGTTTGATAGATTATGGCCCTTTTCAGACTTGCACAATGTAGGTATAGGGAAAGCTTGTCAACAGAAATTTCTGAAGACAGCTTGAGCTAGGCTCATGACGTTTTTCATGCAGTGTGGGACCAGTGATCTGATTATCTTTTGGTGAAATTGCATACATATTTGCGAGAATTGTGACTCTTTTAAGGCCTTTTGCTTGTAGCTATAGGGAAAGCTTTTTACAAAAAGATCTAAAGACCCACTTGGCTAGCCTCATGAAATTTAGCAGCTGTTTGAGATCAATGTACAAATGGCATTATTAACTTTTGGTGTAACCCCTTAAAAATGTGGTATAATTATGGCCCTTTTTGGAGGAACGCATTGAAGATATAAGCATGCCAGAGGAAGCCTTCCATGCTGATGATTGTTCATAACAACTAAATGTCCTATTTATGGAATAAGGTATGGCTGGAGGTATAGCTTTTAACAAACACATTTTCTGGATTCCAACTTGCCATGCTCATCCAGACATGGCCCTACTTATATTCTTTATTCTCACGCATTTGACCTTATCACTCGGAGTGTTATTTATCTTCTTCCATCATCCAAATTCAATGCGAGAATCTGTCTGCTGACAGCTCTTGCTTTTTGGTCACAATGAAAAGGTCTAAATAGAGGAACTTCTGAAAAAATGGTTTTAGGTCAATGCATACCTTTTCCAAAGAAGCAAATTTGCCATTTTATTTTACCTTCAAGGGGAGTCAAACTTTTAAGTAAAGAAAGTCCTCCCCTCGAGTGCTTTCTTTCGTTTTCGAATACGGTTCTTTTTAAAGGGCTAGTCACCAAGAGCAGCAAACACACCCCCTGTAACCTCGAATACTACTGCATTCCCGACTTCGGAGATCAGAGGCAACAATACACGTCGAGTGAAATGATGGCGACAGGAAATAGGATGATACTTTCATTTCGTTTCTATTTAGAAAAGAACCGCAATCTAAAAGTTTTGGAAGAAGCAAAGCATACTCCACTGCTTCTTTCACCGTCCTCATTCTAGCAAATAACATCTCACAATGGCAGGAAAAAAATGCATATACCCGGGAAACATCGCATGAGAAACTCAAAACTCGTTTACAATCGCCGAGTTCTTGGCTCTTGCTCTAGGAAATCACATCGTTGATGTTTCTGTACTCAAGTTATTGAACGCAAACGAAGTGCTCACGGACGGACAGACGTATGTACGACGGACGGACGGACACACGGACAGCGAACAGGAAAACATAATACCCCGCAACTTACGTGTGGTGGGGCATAAAAACATCAAATCAAAGCCTTAACTGCTAAATAAACGTTGCTGAAGCATTGTGCATCCACTTTGGAAACCGTTTTCTTTCTCTCTCTCTCTAACGAAATTTTAGTCTCTAAGGTTTGGGTGGCAAATTATTCTTTTGTTAAAAAAGTGTTATCCCCAAGATTAAATTTATACGGACAGGCAAAGTTATGAAAAATCTAATATAGTGGTATTTTAAACTTGAGTCTATTCTTGTTATTCATTATTATTTGGGTTCTGTGGATCCGTTGTTTACTGGAGGGTTAAAGCTGTTGGGAAGTCGCCGCTAACTTCCGTTATGCAACAGACCAACAGAACCCAAACAAGAAGTGACAGTGGCTACCTTTTCGAATTACAATGCTTACATCAGAGTTTTCACAGAAACATTTATTTCGATGCTGAGGCAATAGATCACAGGGTATAATCGAGTCCGCTAATTTTCGCTTCCTGCAGAGACTGTCATTCGTATATTGCTTCCGCCGAGACTGTATGCTATATTTCGCTTCCTGCAGAGAACTACGGCTTCCGCAGGGACAGAAATGGCACCTTCAGTAAGAAATGTCTGGGTGCAATGGAATCCCTTCTACCGTTGAAAAAAGCCGCCTTCAGCGATTGCCAGTTTAGCTAACCAGGGCTAAACACACTACTAAAAAATAAGCTGAAATGCGACTCTGCCAATGTCGTTGCTAAATGGGTGTAAAGTATTAAAGGAATAAACTTTCAGGTTAGATTCATTTTTATTCTTTTAAGACTAGAGAGCGCCAGGGCAGAAAAAACAAATGTCATATAAAACTTTTGTAAAACAGCAGAAAACATGGATATGTACCCCTACACCTCACGTCCATCAAACGCACAACGTCTGCCACGTGACAACGTTATCAACATGCCATCGAATTCACAACTACAGCACAACGTTGTTTCTGCGTGGCACCGGCGAGTCATCGGCAGCACAATGTCGTATCAATATGCCACCGACGTCATAACGTCGGTACAAGGTCGTATCAACATGCCACCAACTTCAGAGTCAGCACAATGCCATATCAACGTTCCACATACGCCACAACGTCAGCACAGCATCAACTCAACTTGCACTTTTTGTTTGTCAAACCAGTCTGAAGCGTGTTTAACCCATCGAAAACATCTTAGGCAGCTTTAGCGCGAAATAAGCTTTTGCAACAAAATATTTCAGAAAAATAGCAATCAATATCCCCGAAACATGTTTAGTTTTGATTGTACTCGTATTTTTTGTGTTGGTGTGTAAAATTAAACAAATTTGATGTACGAGAGCACCTTGGCCGTGACCCTATGGGATTTGGTGGACGGAGCGGGTGGGGGTTGGGGGGTGGAAGGCGGGCTGCCGGGAAGGATAATTGTTACAAATAAAGAATCTGTCGTTTAACTAGTATGGCTGTACATGTGTTTGTCGATTATCAGACCTACGTTGGATTTTTATTTTCATGCCGTACGACCCATTTACCTATAGAACCACTGGATTTCGTGAAATTAGTCATTTTGTTCTCCTATCTGCCTGTGTGCATGGCTAAACAATCCTGCCTACCTACCTATAAGCTTCATCGATTCCGAAGCCGAGACAGGTTTCGTTGTCCTCACTCTATGTGTGCTAGGGACGAGGGCATGATCACTGGATCAACTCAGCTTCGTCAATGTCTACACAATGCTCAGCCAACATTAACGTATGCTACCCCATTTGAATGTATGGAAACGCTATAAATACGAATATACGTATACTTTTTCAGGAAATGTGTCTGGGGGAGAGATGTTTAATTATGCATCTTAATATTATCTCCTCCCCTCTCTCCTTTACCCAAGAATATGTGTACATGGATGGTATCAGCCAAATCTCTATCATAGTTTCAGCAGAGCTACAGTAACATTTTTGCAATGCGTAGTTTGCACAATTTGAAATAGGTCACCTTTGCCATATTTACAGTGACCGAAAACCAGTTCCTTTAGAGAAATAATAGACTCTGAACGGAAAATGTGTGCAAGTTTTTTCTTTCCTTTTTTTTCAAAAATCACCTAAAAAATTCTGATTTGATGCGATCTTCAGGAGAATACATGTGCATGGTCTATTGATGTTTCTGAGAAAATGTGATAATTTGAAAACATCAACTGTTGCCATTACACACCGTACAAACGGCTGAACTGATGCCAGATGTCTACAGAGATAGAAGATCACCAAAAGTGAAAGTAGGTTTTGAGCAGGTGAGATAAAGTTGCTGAAAAAAACTGACGATAAAACCCTGGAAAAGTATAGCATCATATGAAAGTTGCTCAGTGTCTGTAGATTATAAGTATCAGTCTTGGTGGCTTTCTTACACATTTAAGGCTATGACAGGTCTGGAATGGATAACATTTTCAGAAAACAACACAAAAGCTGCATTTTGACTCCCATTAAACGAATCTGAGATAGTGACCAATCTTTTTGCCTGCGTCCAATAAAACGTCAGTTAGTTAGCAATATTTATGCCAATTTTTATGCACAATTTGGTTTTATAATGAAAATACACGCTTTCAAAGAGAGTGGGTAGCGACAAAATGCTTGCTTATGTCAACACATGCACTTTTAATGGATAGCTGGGATGGCAGATCGGTTGATATGGTATAGGCTGACATTGATGACAGGTATCAATATCTTAGTATGTGTCTTTAAACTGATTATTACTGTGACTTCGGCCTGAAATCTTGAAGAATGAAGCATTCTTGTCCACTAAAATGCATATTTTTCAATTAATAGATTAACATCTTTCAGTAACTTTCTGATATTGTTTCGGTAACTACCTTTTCGTTGCTAATACGCTACATGTACTGCAGTGTTTTTGGCAAGTCAAGAATTTCATTATCTTAAAACTTATTATATCATTTGGTTTGATTGGGATCATTTTATTATTTCTGTCTTCACTATGTGCCATTACAAAACGTTCTTTTTTGCAGGTTTGACAGGTTTGTACATGCAACCATCTCCTCGAACTCTGTACAGAACGGGATATATATGATTGTAAACTAAGGCGTTTCCTGGGAATCTACATTTTTGTTTTATAAGAAGGGTGGGGGAAAACGTGATTTCTCTTTTGACACGCTGTCGGGAAAAAGGTGATGTTGTAAGTGAATCTTTTTTTATGTAATGTTTAATTAATATCTTTTTCAGATAACTTACACTCGACCAGCAATGCACCAGTTTCCATTCCACATCTTTCAGATTCTAACGATATTTTGGTTTAAACAGTATTTAATTCATATAAGTTGCTATACAATTGTACATAATATTATATGGTAGAGGATCTGATAGAAAGCTGAAGCTTATTTAAATCATCTGAAATATTTTTTATTTGTTGCTTTACGTCCGCGGTAAACAATTATGGTCATGTCTGGGCGGTTCTCCTGAAACAATATGAATACAGCAACATACGTGAATGATGGAAAGAAAACAAGTAAATCAGGTGAAAGGAATGAAAACAAAAAAGGACAAAAATGATAAAACAGAGAATACTACATAGCTAAACACACATCCGTAGCCAGCAAGTACTCTTTGCAGCTCTTTGTGCCCCGAAACTCCACGGGGACCAAGTACCCAGGGAGTATATGGGGGAACCTATGTACAGACAAGCCTTTCACAGACACCTGTCCCCGTGGAGCTTCAGCAGATACATGTATACAAGTAGCACTTGCCAGGCAGGCTAGCATAAAGAGATACAAGTGTCTACCATGAAACAATAAACAATAAACATATGATGATGATAATGATAATAATAATAATAATAATAATAATAATATTAATGACAATAATAATAAGAATAATAATAAATAACACAGTACGACCGCACTGGGTTATGATATCACAAGGCAGAATCAGAATAAGTTTAGACAGACAGTATATGTGTTTCGTGAACTGGAGAAAAGATTAGAGGATTGACCAGCAAATGCAGTTGACTTGAATAAGTAAATATAACTCTATTTACTGTTGACCGAGTTCCCGCCATCCCTGCTGCAACCGGCTTAGATCTATATTTGGGTGAGAGCTGTGCCGTTATTTAAACCTTCTCGAGTAAGTTTTGAAATCATGTATTTGCAGAAATAAGCGTTCGTTACCCAAATTAGGAAAGCCCGGCATTCCATAAAGCAGCTGATGAGTGTTTAAGTCATTTAAATTACTCGGTAAGTACATGTTTCTTACATTGGAGGAGTTTGGACATTTATAAACAAAAGGACCATTGGTCCTGTAACTCACCTGAGCCCATTCAGCCTCAGTGCTCTAGGCTAAGTTACTCTAAGGCCATCGGTCTATTTGTTCTGGAGAAGATTTTTAAAGGTTTTTACCATATATGAGCATAGAGGCCATGTTGGTCAGATGACCTCGACATTTGAACAAATTTTCATTCCCTCAACCCCTTGATGCTCCATATGAAATTTGGTTTCAAAATTGGCGCAGTGGCTTTTGAGGAGATTGTTTGATATTGTCAAAAAGAGAGAGTCTAGGTCAAAAGTCAAACAATGACCTTGGCCTCTTGTACTCATACATCTTCTTGTACTCATTAAGATGACTATAGGTACCAATTTTTAAGCCTTGAGCTCCAAAACTTTCCACGAAATCTTAATTATTATGTTCTACCATTTTCCCATATTTAACCTTGCCTTAAAATGGTCAGGGTCAACACAAGGCCATAATCTGAACAATCTTGATAATACTTGAATACCCAATGCGACATACCAAGTTTCAAGGCAATCGCTCTATTGGTTCTGGAGAAGAAGATTTTTAAAGGTTTTTACCTGTTATGGGCGTGGCGGCCATGTTGGTCATGTGACCTGAACTGTATGAATATATTTTCGTTCCCTCAACGGTCTCCAAGTTTCATGGCCATCGGTCAATTGGTCCAGGAGAAAAGGATTTTTTAATTTTTTTTTTTTTTTCATACATGTGCATGGCGGCCATGTGGGGCATGTGACCTGAACCGTTTGAACGAATGTTCATTCCCTCAAAACCTGAAGGCTTGTTTTCCCATACTTGACATTGCTGTAAAAAGGTCAAGGTCAACACAAGGCTATATAATTAGAATAATCTTGATAGTACTTGAGTACCCGATGCTACATACCAAGTTTCAAGGCCATTGCTCTATTGGTTGTGTAGAAGAAGCTTTTTAAAGGTTTTTACCATATATTGGCATGACCGCCATGTTGGTCATGTGACCTGGACCTTTTGAACAAATTTTCATTCCCTCCACCCCTGGAGGCTCTATATGAAATTTGGTTACAATTGGCCCAGTGGTTTTTGAGGAGATTGTTTGATAATGTCAAAATATGAGAGTTCTGGGTCAAAAATCAAAGAATGACATTGACCTCTTGTACTCACAAATCTGCATGTACTCATTAAGATGAATGTATATGCCAATTTGTAGAACTGAATCTTCAAAACTTTCCATGAAATCTTATGTTCTAGCATTTTCCCATATTTGACCTTCCCGTAAAAAGGTCAAGGTCAACCCAAGGTCATAAGTTGAACAATCTTGATAGTACTAGAGTTCCTAATGCTACAAACGAAGTTTCGTGGCCATCGCTCTATTGGAGCTGGAGAACCAATTTTCATTCCCTCAAACCCTGAAGGCTTTATATGACTTAGGTTACAAATTGCCCCAGTGTTTTTCGGGGAGATTGTTTGAAATTATCAAAATATGAGAGTTCTGAGTCAAAGGAAAGGTCAAAGAAATACCTTGACCTTTTTACTCACGAAACTTCATGTACTCATTAAGATGACCGTATATACCAATTTGTTAGCCTTAATCCTCAAACCTTTCCATGAAATCTTATGTTCGAGCATTTTCCCATATTTGAGTTTGCTGTAAAAAGGTCAAGGTCAACACAAGGTTATAATTAGAATAATCTTGATAGTACTCGAGTACTCAATGCTACATACAAAGTTTCAAGGCCATTGCTCTATTGGTTCTGGAGAAGATTTTTAAAGGTTCTATAAAGGATTTATAAAGCTATATATTTTAGTTGGTTGGGACCGGAGCCTTTTTGTCTGTTGCTTGGTCCACCGGGGCTCAACTGGTGACCTTCTTTTGCTTCAGATTTCCAGTGGGGTTGTTTGGCAGGACAGGGATCTCCACCTGTCAGACGGTCCGTTGTATCTGTTGAGTCCTCGTCTTTGCTTCTTCATGGTGTTGAAATTTGATTTATGTGTTTACCGTGATGATTCATTGACGAGTTAGAGGGTTATCATGCGAACCGAACAACCAACTAAATGTTTTGTACCACTTCAGAAACTGAGGGTGAGGTTGGGCCTGTAAAATCGATTTAAGCCCCCCAGTAATTCATTATTGACCGTTCCAAGGCGGTAGTTCTGTTGTGGTTCTTTGTTGCCTGTTTTTGGTGTCAGAGTTTCTGTGATGTTTTACCTTATGTATGTTATTATTATTTTTGGTTCGGTTTGGGTTGCTGAGTGGCCACCTTTTGGGAACAAGCTGCTCACTCGGTTGGCCATATGTTCTCTGTATCTTGATTATTTGTAATCTTAGTTGTTTCCAACTATGGTTTGAGGGCTGGATTTGGATTTTGATTGTTTCAGTTCCTGGTCTTTGCATACTTTTTACTTTTACCATATATGAGCGTGGCGGCCAATTCGGTCATGTGGCCTGAACTGTATGAATATACTTTCGTTCCCGCTACTCCTGGAGGCTCTATATGAAATTTGGTTTTAATTGGCCCAGTAGCTTTTGAGGAGATTATTTGGAATTGTCAAGATAAGAGAGTTCTGGGTCAACGGTCAAAGATTGACCTTTGACCTCTTGTACTCATTAATCTTCATGGACCCATTAAGATGACTGTATTTTCCCATTTTTAGGCCAAAATTTTTCAACAGTTTCCAAGAAATCTTATGTTCTAGCATTTTTCCTTATAAAAGCAAAATGAAGCAAATTTGATCTTACCGTTAAATATGTCAAGGTCAACCCAAGGTCATTTTTTGAACAATATTTGAAGTACTCGCGTAGGCAATGCTACATGTCGAGTTTCAAGGCCATCGGCCTATTGGTTCTTGAGAAGAAGATTTTTTAAGGTTTTTACCTTATATGGACATGTTTTCATTTGGTTTCCACCATTTCTCGTTTTTGCTAAGAGCTTTTAAATTCAAAATCTTTTCGAAAACGGAGCAACAGTTAAGACATTTTTATTTGGCGATGTCTGTTTCCTTTAAACAATCTTCTTTCAGCTGAAAAAAAAAGCCCGTTAATTAACCTTTATGCACTACATATACTACCAAACTCTTTAGCTCCATTCTGAACATCAGAGTGACCTAGAAATAATGGTTTATTGTAAGTTAGATTCCCATCAATCAGATACCATTAGAAATTGCGTCATGTGATAACTAATTAATAAATCAGCTGCATCCTTTTCTGTAGTATCCAATAGTTCAGTGTGTACTGAACCAGTCGACGTCAGTGACGTTACGTTAATAACGTCTGTCGCCTAGTTGCATACTTCATGTTTGTCATCTGTCTGGAGACCATTATACATTCACAATCAGATAGTTGTTGTTTTTAATAATAATAAGCGGAAGGGCCTAAGCCCTTCCATAAGACATTTCACTGGCGACGAGAACGAAAAAAGGAGGCACAATGAAGGCGATTCGGGAAGATTGCAGATTTCAGAAAAAAAATGCAATAAGATGAAGAAAGCTACGGCGTAAGATGAAGAACGGCGCCCAGCATTGGGAAGTAGCAGAGTGCAAGAAGGTAAGTAAAGCTACGGCGCCCAGCATTGGGAAGTGGCAGAGTGCAAGAAGGTAAGTAAAGCTACGGCGCCCAGCATTGGGAAGTAGCAGAGTGCAAGAAGGTAAGTAAAGCTACGGCGCCCAGCATTGGGAAGTGGCAGAGTGCAAGAAGGTAAGTAAAGCTACGGCGCCCAGCATTGGGAAGTAGCAGAGTGCAAGAAGGTAAGTAAAGCTACGGCGCCCAGCATTGGGAAGTGGCAGAGAGCTATAATATGTTTCTGGAATTGTAAGGATAATAAGAGAAAGCAAAATATACAGGTATAGAACAGAAACAAGAAGAAAAAAGCAAGGAGAAAAAATAGAGATTCAGAAGCAACGAGAAAAAGAGAAATGAAAAGATAATCAGAAGTGATGTATGAGCAACCCATAAAAATGGAAGATAAGAAGGTTAAATTGAGATAAAGAAAGTTATAAATGTCTATAATTCTCATTGGTTCTGTGGGTTTACTATGATCCTCTACTGTTGTCTCGGTATTATTCTCAATCCCTGCTACTTCCGAATGCTGGGCGCCGTAGTTTTTCTTATTTTCTCGATCTCTGCTACTTCCCAATGCTGGGCGCCGTAGCTTTCTTCATCTTCTTGATTTTTCCCTTCAATCTGCATTCCCGAATCACATTCATTTTGCCTCCTCTTTTCATCCTCTTCGCCAATGAAATGTCTTAACGGAAGGGTAGAAAATTGCAGACTGAACTACAGAATATTACATTTTCGATGTGAATAGATATTTTTTTTCAATTTTAAAAATAGGTTCTGTATAATGCGCCCCTCTATAAAAATAGAAAGACAGGCAGGGATCAGGAACTCATTCAATCAGAACCAAAAGGGAGGAAGTTGATACAAATATTGTCAAAAGTTTATGAATGAAAGACATCTACGGTAAACTAAATGAACAGCTATTTCCGAAACAAGTAACTGTAAATAAGTACGTAAAGATGTCCGTCAGCTACCCTGGGAGCCTAAGATTTTTGTTAGATAGCAAAAAGGGGGAGGAACCCAATCTACCGACCCTTAATTTATATGAAATCATATAGCAAACTGACCAAAGATGGCTGTGAACATGAAATACACTTTAAATACGTTGTGCTGTTAAATATTAAATGACTAATATCCATGGAAAAATCTTTATATTAAATAATTCAAATTCGAGTACAGTAAAGTTAAAATATAAAGATGTTCTTGTCCTCTTGCACAGGAACGAGACAGGTTGCTGGCATATGACTCTTCACAGGCTGGATATGCATAACAAGAATAGCAAGAAATCACTTATTTTCAGTATATCTGCAGCTAAGCATAATTATTTAGCCACATATAGAGACAACACTGATTAAATGGGTTCTGCTACTGAAGATTATAATCTTGTTTATCTACGTGAATGCTTAATTTCAAAGACACTAAAAGCCGTTGCTCTTTATATTTCGCCGTACAAATATTCTGTGCTGTATGAATTTAGTAAAAATAGATCTCGCGACATGTGACGTCACAGGTCAACATAGTCCAGGAAAATGGCCGCTTCTACCGGAAAAACCTGACAAGGAAATGTTTAGTGGCCTGGTATGGCTCTTTTAAAGTGGATGTAATATTAATTAATGCTGCCAAAGTATGTATTTTATGTTTCCGCCTCGGAATCAAGGTATAAATTTTGGAAAATATATACATAATGAGCTGTTAGTTTAAGATAAACTGCTGAAACCTTCCACACCGAATTCCTTGTGGAAGGCTAACACTGTTTTTCTGCAATGTCGGTTGCACTGCGGGTTGCATTCCACCATTAATTTTCCATAGACGACAATGTTAACATCTGGCCATTTTATAACAAAACTGTACATACAAAGTTTTCCAAACCTGTCTTGCTTTAAAGTGTCATCCTAGCCTATCAATTTGAGATGAAAACATCCACTGCCTTCCAATCTCAGTGAGCCGCTAAGCTAGGCTGAGTATGGCAACCACCGATTCGTACTCCAAAAAAGAGCATACTTTTTTCCTAGGGGATCAGTTACCAAAATCAACCCCATCTCCTTCTGGTAAAATATTTCTCAATTAAATATGCCTTTTGTAACTATCATTTGTTGGTCTTTTTTTTATACTGCAAGAAATCTAACATGCATGATTGACAGATGACGACATCTCTCTTACAATGTAAAGCTAATGCTCTCCCAGAAAAAGGCGACTGTACCCTAAACCAAACTAACCTTTTGCAATATGCCATAAACTGAACTGTTTGAATGTTAGTTTGATACATTTACATTGTGATCTCCAAGTTTCGAATGAATCCGCAAAAAAATGTACCATTTAGGACAGTTTCACTATGTCGGCTGAGGTTTCTGTAGCGCAATGACTGAAACTGATGATTTTAAGGATTAATGAAAATTAATAATGATTTTGTTGTTATTCTTTTATATCTATGGAAAAATTTATCTTTTCATAGGAGCCTTAATTCTTCTCCGAATAGTAAAAACAAGAAAATGTGGTTGAATCTGTTATACATAAGCATTTATTGGCAATTTTCTATATATACCCCCTCAATGTGGTTAAAATCTTGGTATTTGGAGGCTGTTTAGAACATAAATGCAGTAAAACTGGTTTAATAGTCCAAATCTGCACACCAAAAGAAGCAGAGAAATAAGGTTGATATGAATTTAAGGTAAATGTTTGGTTAAAATTATATTTTTCCTCAAAAAATACTTATTTACATGGAAAAGTCTCCGCAAAGCGACGCTTTCTGTATTTCGCAGAATCGCATATATCATGCTTTTATGGGCTTTTAAATGTTTCCAGGTGTTCCAGATGCTTTTTCTCTAACCGCGTAATGTGAAATTGGACTACTGTGAAATAATTTACCATCAAAACTTATAGTACAATAAAGTAGTTCCCCCCACTGCATTCTACATGGAGAAAAATGTTGTTTTCACTTTTGCTGATGATCCTAGGCCTAAAGCATCAAATCATCAAAAAAAAATTACAACAACAATCTCACTATGGATAATACACAGAAGTATATACTTTTAATGGGACACATATCTCTAGATATGCATCTAAAGTGAAACCGAAAGTAAGAAACAAGGCCAAGGTCAATCTGACTTAATACGCTTTAGGTTGCATCCAATCATTAATTTTCCATAGACGACAATGTTAACATCTGGTCATTTTATTACATTACTGTACATACAAAGTTTTCCAAACCTGTCTTGCTTTAAAGTATCATCCTAGCCTATCGATTTG
The DNA here is from genome assembly GCA_963989385.1 of Ctena decussata. Taxonomy (NCBI): domain Eukaryota; kingdom Metazoa; phylum Mollusca; class Bivalvia; order Lucinida; family Lucinidae; genus Ctena; species Ctena decussata. The sequence continues at coordinate 3,753,532 of OZ022512.1, read as the reverse complement.
AGATGAAAACATCTACTGCCTTCCCATCTCAGTGATACCCGCTAAGCTAGGCTGAGTATGGCAACTACCGATTCGTACTCCAAAAAAGAGCATACCTTTTTCATAGGGGATTAGTTACCAAAATCGACCCCATCTCCTTCTGGTAAAATATTTCTCAATTAAATATGCCTGTTTGTAACTATCATTTGTTGGTCTTTTTTATACTGCAAGAAATCTAACATGCATGATTGACAGATGACGTCATCTCTCTTACAATGTTAACCTAATGCTCTCCCCGAAATAGGCGGGGCAAGTCCTCATGAATATTTAGTGGACTGTACCCTGCGGGTATTTCAGAAAATGACAGAATGAAAAAAAAAACAATACCCGGAGTGCAATTTCGTTGCTCTAAAGAAATCGCTGGCGCGAATTGTAAACAAGGCGGCAGAAAGTTTTATTTTGAAACCAACCAACAAACCGCTTCGGAATCAAGGTATAAACGTGTATATTATATGCCCACGTTCAAGACTTGAAACGGCCACCAAATCGACAATTATCATGGCACAACTAGGCCAGTTCAGTGGTTTATTGAGCGTCTGGAAACCTCAATCTTCACAACATCATCAGATTCCGCACACAAGCGGTCCGTGGCACGGCTCATGCCATATTGTAGCTCTCCGTTCCACATTGGTTACAACCTGGCTATAGAGCAAGGTACGATAAAATAGACGATGAAAAAAGAAGCGCAATGCATTGGTCTCTCGAAAAGAGAGGAAAAAAAAATCAAAGTTCTGTTAAAATTAGAGCGGTCCGTGGAAACACCCCAAACCACTTCCATATCACCCCAAACCAGCCTCCCTGGATAAAAACAAGCTCGACCCCTCCCCCACCAACACACCAACATCTCTGGTCATTTGGCAAGTATTATTCAACTACAGTATAGTTTCTTTCCTTCCTTCCATCCTTCCCCGCCCCCCCCCCCCCGCCCCCACTTCATTCTTTAAATTAATGTGCCGCTGTGCGATGGGTGGGGTTCTAGTTTGTATCCAGGGTGGCTGGTTTGGGGTGGTATAAATGGTCGCCCCCCACCCCCACCCCACCCTGCGTGACATACACAAACGTACAAAATAATTTACTTTCAATGATTATACAATCGAAACACCGCTCGGCCAATTACGTGAATCAACCTCGGATGTATGACGTGGGACTACTTACGTCACACGACTGTTGTTAGGAACAACGACATAAACAAAGATGGCCGCATTGTCGCACCGAGTAAATAATAAAATGAAAAGAAACAAATGTATTTTCTGTCTCGGCATTAATAATTGACTATTTTGTTTTAACAACGGCAAAGCATTAAATGAATGTCCGTGCAACAGCTGAAAGAGGTCGCAGGTCGAGAATTAATTAATTATTCTTAGACATAGAGAGCTACGGCTTCGGCGTATACTTTCGGCCGAACAAAAGGTTGGATTTTGCTGCATATTGCTCCGCCGTACATACGCCCGAGGTCTGATTCACGGAATCGGCCGAGCGTGCTCCGATTGAATGATTATACTGTGATTATTAATTTTTCGTTAATATTGAAACCCGAGGTTATTTAAATAGATACATATCATGGGACAACCAGTTATTGAAGAATTCTTTTTTATTTTGAATCTAGATCTATATAGATACTGTTTGGGATGGGGTGGGAGTGGTGTTGGTGTATGTGTGAAGGGGACAGGGGGTGATTTGAATCTGAAGAGGCTGGTTTGGGGTGGTTTGGTAGAGGTCTGGGATGGTTTGTGCTGTTTCCATGGACCCAGTTAGCAGTGGCAACCCACTGGCGCTTGAGTTTCAAAGTGTGTGTCACTGTCATTACATTCATAACATGGTACTAGACTACCCCTGCTCGTTCCAAGCAAATGGTCTCTGGTAAAATTAAAATCACTAACCTGACAAACATGGTATTGTCTGATATGCGGTGAACCTTGAAAAGAGGGTGCCACTAGTCCTGTAACGATGACAGTGCAAATAGAAACAGAAAAATGTTGACCTGAACGCATGTTGCTGCAGAATAGTTTGAAGTTTCTATCCATATCAGCCTTCGCTGTTGGGCTTTCCAGTGCACAGATCAACAAAGAAAGGTAAAATCCAGCTATTCTACATACGCGCTGTGACAAAACAACGCCAAACTTGAAAGTCAGGGAAATTTGCCTTTTTGTAACTTGCCATTGTCACTAGTTTTCACGATCTGCAAAGTTTGGGTTCCCTAGCCCCTTAAAATCAATGTCGGGTTCCCTAGTCCCTTAAAATCAATGTCGAGGTATTATTATTATGGCTGCCACATCGCTGTCTCTTTGCTAAAAGCAGCGGCTGTAGTGTAGTGGATAACACTATTCTATTCTATTTTATTCTATTCTATAACCTTACTAGGTCGTTGGGGCACCACAGATGACTTCAAAACAATCCCTTTCCACCTTGTCCTGTCTTCAGCTGCCCTAGTTGAACTGGCAAAATCCATTCCTGTCCACTCCTTGATATTGTCTTTCCACCTCTTCTTCTGTCTACCTCTTCTTCTTTTTCCTTTCCCTGTGCCCTGAAGAATTGTCTTTGTTAAACCAGAAGACCTTGAGACGTGGCCTAACCACCTGAGTTTCCGTTTCTTGACCAGCGTAAGGAGTTCATCATATTCTCCAATGGCTGCTTGGATCTTCCTGCGAACTTCCTCATTGTTTATATGGTCCTTGTACGAAATGTTCAGTAACCTTCGGTAGCATCTCATCTCAAAGGCCTGCATTCTTTTCTCTAACTCTGCTGTCAAGGTCCATGATTCACAGGCATACAGAAATATGGAAATGACAAGGGAGCGAATAAGTTTCACCTTTGATCCAAGAGATAAAGTGGTATCTCTCCAAATTGGTTTCAGCTTAGTAAGAGCTGAAGTGGCTTGTGCAATCCTTGAGAGAACCTCCTGTTTTGAGCCAGCATCTGAGACAACTGCCCCAAGGTGTTTGAAGCTGCTTACGGTACCCAGCTTCTGCCCTTTTACCTTGATCTCCCTCTGGATGACGTCTGCACTGTTCGTCATCAATTTGGTCTTCTCAGCACTGATCTCCATCTTATACCTTGTGCAGGCTTGGTCGAGACTTTCAACTAGAGCTTCCAGTTCCTGCTCTTCCTCAGCTAGAGCATCTATGTCATCGGCAAACCGCAGATCGGTAATGTTTCTGCTGCCTATGCTTACCTTTCCTTCATGTTCTTCCAGAGCATCAGACATGATCCGTTCGAGACAAATGTTGAAGAGGGTGGGCGACAGAAGATATCCTTGTCTTACTCTCCAACTGTTGTTCTGAACCATTCTCCTGTGCTGCCATTTATCAGGACTGCACTTGTACCCTTGTCGTATAGCTGCTCAATGGTGCGAACTAGATTTGCACTGATATTGTACTTCCGCATGGTGGCCCATAAGGCTGCATGCCATACCCTGTCAAAGGCTTTTTTGAAATCAATGAAGACATGGTACAGATTCTGCTGATGTTGGAGATACTTTTCACACAGGATTCTAAGGTTGAAGATTTGTTCTGTGGTGCTCCTTCCTGCTCGGAACCCAGCCTGTTCCTCAGCGATTATCTCCTCGGCTTGTGGTTTAAGCCTGTTCAAGATGACTTTCAGCATGACTTTGCTTGAATGACTGATGAGGCTGATGGTTCTGTAATTCTGGCAGAGCTGTAGGTTGCTTTTTTTAGGGAGTGTAATAATCAGCGACTGAGTCCATGGGGTAGGCCATTCTCCTGTTCTCCAGATCCTGTCACAAATATCTGTTAAAACATCCATCATGGTCTCCCCGCCAGCTTGAACAAGTTCTGCTGGTATATTATCGACTCCGGCAGATTTCCCCTTCTTTAGTGCTGCTACTGCAATCTCAACTTCCTCACGAAGGGTCGGTTGTTGATCTTCTTCTGGGGGCTGATTGCAGCCCAGAACCGCATTGTCACCGAAAGTCTCATGGTTGTATTGTTCTTAGCAATATTCTGTCCATCTGCTGAGAATCTCTTGTTCATCTGTAAGGCATTTCCCTGACTTGTCCTGGATAGTTGTGGATCTACCCTGTTTCTCTGAAGTTACATCCTTCACGAGCTGGTATGCTTTCGTGCTGTTGTTTTTGTTCAAGCAAGTTTCAATCTCCTCGCACTTACTAGCAATCCAGTCCTCCTTCGCTTTCTTCACTGCCTTCTGACTCCTCTTGTTTGCTTCCCTGTATTCTTCTGCTGCTCCTGTTTCATACATCTTCTTCTTTAAATTTCTCCTCTCATCACAGAGGTCGAGAACATCTCTGGTGACCCAGGGCTTTTTCCTGCGACGTTTTTTCCCAAGTATCTCACTGGCTGCCTCAGTCACTACTGTGTTGTAGGTGGTAATTATGGTATCTATGTCCATGTCATCATCCCTCAGACCAATGAGTGGTGCAAATTTCCCACCTATTGTTGCTTGAAAAGTGCATGCCACATCTGGGTCCCTTAGCTTCTCAAGATCAAACTTTAGTCTTGGCTGGGTTGGCTTTCTAGCCTTATTCAGACGAACTCAGAAGGTCATCATCACCAGGTCATGGTCACTTCCTATGTCTGCTGCAGAATAACACGCCAGACTACCAATATAGGGGTCGACAAATCGATCCCCTGCTTCTCCGGTCTTTCGGATGAGACTTTAAACCAAGGTCCAGTCTCCATATGACCTTGTTGGTGGGACGTTAAATCCGAGTTGAACTCAGTTCACTCGCTCACTGTTCGCTAAAAATGGACTTGGTATACCAAATGCCGACCGTGAATCCAAGCGGCTTAAACTTGGTTTTCCTGTGATGACCGAGGAAATTACTACACACTGACAGCATTTAAAAAGTCATACAAAAATGTGTTAAGCACCATCATTTGACTGACAAAAAGTTTAAAAAAAAACCTTTCTAAATCTCACTTTCTTTTACATTCGTTGGCAACAGCCCGTTGCAGGTACTTAACAAGTGCTAAAGTGATCCGAATGAAATATTGGGAAACCAATTTGATGACGACGCATACCAGGTGAATGTAAAATACGGATTTATTTTTGCAACTAGGCCGTTTGTATTCTGGGCTAGGCGTCATACTGTTACAATGGAAAAAAGTCTGTGTGCATGTGCGTCTGTGTGTCATTTTCTTTTCTCATCTATTCCTGCCTCCTCTGTCTATCTATGCATACGACATCAAATTCAAAACAATGTCATATTGACATTGACGCACCGCCCTACTGTTGCATCAAAATCAGTCAGAAGGCTTGTTTCTTCATTCCTTTTTTTCTGGTCCCACCCTCCCCACTCCACCCCAGCTCAATCATACAATCGTGGAGCTGAGTCACATGAAAACGTGCTTATTGACCAATGCAACCAGTAAAGCTTCAGTCTTCCTGCACCTGCATGCAGTCTCTTTGCCCAGGCTTCATAGATTCATATTCATGGAAAACATACTGATTAGACTTGATTGATGCGCAGGCTGATCTGAGTCTTCAGTAAATTTTATGCAATTGTCTGACAGGACATTTTCTTATGACGCGGCAGTTTTGAAAAATAAAAGTAATTAATTTTCTCAAGAAAATCTCTTTTTCATGTCATGAACTAAAGAAATATGTATCGTTCAGATACAGCGAAAGTCCAAAAATATTTCCATTGAAATCATTTAGCTGTCAAAAAAGATAGAAAAAAGAAAAAAGGCAATAATAACTAAATATGTTTGACTTATCAACGGTTATAACGGGGACTGACTAATCAACGGTTACGATGGGGATTGCGTATACCTTACCCTACAGTCCAACGCTCATATGCTTTCGAGATCAACAAGATGGCAGTATTGAAACTTCTGGATGAGTTCTTTGCTTTCACTGACTATACAGATGTGAACGGAACAATATAAATAGAATGCTGGCAGTAACTGCTGAATCGCAGCGGTACGCATAACAGTGTAACTCCATAATAACCCCATGTAATTGATTTGCTATGCTTGATATTTTGGCATCGGTAGAACGTATACAGCAAACTAAAAAGAAAAAAAGGATGACCAATAACAAAGAAAAATATGAATAGAGCCAATTATGTTCTTCATTGTAGAACTATGGGTTCCATTGATGGAGACCGATCCCTTCAGCGTATTGATGAAGTCTGCAGGAATTGAACAGGCATTACAGTGCAGGACATAGTGTAAGTGTGTGTTGGTACAGTGATTTTTTCACTATTTTTGGAATGGTGCCGGTGCCCACGGAATTGGGAAAAAGCTCATCGTATTCTCCTAAAATTTGGAATTTTTGAAACCCTTTATTGAGTCTCAAGTGGTGGGATAGGGGACATGATACTGAATATATAGTATTTTACATTCAATTATTGCTATATATCTGCTATTTCTCTACGCAAGCAAGTAAATGTATGTTGTTAGATGGTCCCTAGAACAATTCTTTCTGCAATTTGGAATTTTTCAACTTGCAGTTGGGAAAAAAAGATACATTTTGAATTGGGACTGGTGCTTTTTATGGGAACCACTTATGTAGAGAAAAAAATCAGTGTGGTATATATTTTCAAATTTTACAGCCTAGCTGTAGAAGCTGGCAGCATCTTTATGGAGATTCAGGTAGGGTGGTTGGTCTAAGAAATTAAGCAAAGGAGATAGCGGTTAGTACCAGAATGGGTGACCTTCTTGACTTCGAGGACAGCTGAGCAAATGCTACTCTTTAAAAAAAATATTTTTCTGTATTTTCACAATTTGTAAGGTGTCATTTCTGGGTCATGAAGATGAGACATACAAAAGGGTGACGACAGGTTAACTAGAGCATTGAGGTTTCTGCCTATACAAATGTGAAACATAGTGGTTGTATTGGTTTTTCAACAGTTTTAGGAATACCGTCTTTAAAAAGTTTTCGGCAATATCTTAAAAAAAGGAGAAAAAAAGTCAGGTGAAACTATGGGGGTCGGAAAAATATTGGTAAATGATATGAAAATGTACCCGGCCCCCACACCTGATAATAAATGACTCATCCCTAATAAGCATTATAAAGGTAATGGGTATACATGTACTTTCAGAACAAACAGCTCTACTATTTTTGACTCCCTTTTCAGAAGGATCAACTCTTATAGGAAGGCATTTGCTTCTCTGGAAACAAATTCTTCCATTTTGGAGTAGACCCCCTTTCAACGAGCTACCTTAAAGCAATTTATGGAAGTTAATATAACTATTTTTGGAAAAGAAGCAAGGGCGTTTATCAGGGCAGGGCGTTTATTAGGATTCATACGGTACAAAAATGTCAGGAATGTCCAGAGGGTACTCAAAATTGTTTGTCAGCTGGAATGTCACATACCCAAAATTAGTTGTCAGACAAACCCCCTCCCGACCCCACCCCTCCCCCACCCCAAACTAGCTAGGAAAGGATAGTGTTTTGTAACAGAGAGAGAGACCTACTGTAGTTTAATTTGAAGTTTTATGTATTATTTATCCGGACCCAGTAATCTTATATCTTATATTTGCTCGGATTTTAATATGTTCTGCAGATGAAAAAGTGAATCACCGGCAGGAGACGGCCATATAGTACAGGAGTTATGTAGTACAAAAGTTCTAAGAAATTACACCAAGCCATTTCAAACAGTTCTACTTATCCATATACCATATTTATCCTAGTAAATGCCCTTGCTATTTATAATAAACTTCAAAACTGTTTCAAGCATTTCTTGATTATGCATGTAGATTCAGTAAAACTTTGATTCCTATTTAAAACATTGAAGGTAGGATTAACCATGAGAGTCACTTCTGAAACAAGTTTCTCTGATGTCAGGAACAAGTTCATTCTTAATGACACTCAATGACACTCTTTATTATTATATTAGTTCTATTGTGATGCAACATGAAAGTGCCATAGACAAACCCGGAATATAATGGTTTAGATAATCTACATTCTATTGGCTACAATTTCATCCTAGTGCCTCAAACTTTTTCAGTTTCGAGCTGAAACTTTGCCTGATACCTCATTACGGTCTATTACAAACCAGAATTTTAGCATCCCTAAACCAAACATCAGTTTATATAAAAACAGTTTGTCATATTCTGGACCGGTCATATGGAATGCTATTCCATCGGGTATTAAGAACTTGTCAACACTTAATAGTTTTACAAAGAGTGTAGTTGATTGGATTACAAACGAATAAGTTAAACTTGTTTTTGTTGATAGACAGTATATACCTCCATCCCAGCTCTGCATTGTATATATTATTTTCATATGTATCAGTTTGTCACCCTGTATTTCACTTACTCCTATTTCAATACGTATAATGTCATGTTTTTGTGTAAATAATCTGTTAATTAGGTTAATAATGACTTGAAAGAGGGCCCCATGGAAGATTGGTTATACCAAATGGGTTACCCTCTCTAAATAAAGAATTTACTTACTTACTTACTTACTTACTCAAATGGTTGTCTTACAAGAAAGAATTTGCTACCTCAGAGGAAGCAAATTCTTTCCTATAAGAGCTCATCACAAAGCCATGGAGTGGAGTTGAGATCATGCCTGCATGTTCATTCATTAAAATGTTTTCAACTGTGCCCATGAAACTAGTTTTTCAAATTGCAAATAAGTCAGTAATATTCATAATTTTGCAATACTTCTTTTGAAGACACGACAACACAGCTCATGTCGATTTTCTTTGGTTTCAAATTTAAACACCGGTGCCCCTCCAGTGTTTGTTGTTCCCTGGAGTATAGCAGATTAGTCAGATTAAGGGACTGTTGCTTGACGTATGATGTTCTTTGGCTTACTACTTTGGCTGATGGGGGTTGTGGTTGTGGAGATTCTGGATATGGCTATATGAGCATCATGGAGGCGAGTTTTTATTATACCCCCCGCAAACTGTGTTTGTGGGGGGTATACTGTTTTGACGTTGTCCTTCCGTCCGTCTCTCCGTCCGTCTGTCTGCAACACATTAAATTTGCTCAGATTTGTTTCAAATTTTGTCCATGGGTGCAGCATAAGAAAATAGTGGATATGTATTTTTTCAATTTTTCCTGGAAGGTTTTTATTGCGGAGTTATGCCCCTTTGTATTTTTCGTGAAATTAGTTTGTTATCGCAACTCCTCCTAGATAGTTTGACAGATTTTCTTGAAATTAAGTATGTGAACAGATATTCGTATGAACATGTACACTAGGGTTTTGATTTTAAATTCCGCCCCTTTTTGCCTGAGTTATGCCCCTTTTTGATTTTTTTGCCCTATTTTATAGGGTTTTTGCATTAAATTTGTCCCATTTGTTTCAAATTTTGTCCATGGATGCAGCATAAGAAAATAGGAGATACGTATTTTTCATTTTTTCCTGGAAATTTTTATTGCGGTGTTATGCCCCTTCGTATTTTTTTGTGAAATAAGTTTGTTATCGCAACTCCCCCTGGATGGTTTGACAGATTTTCTTGAAATTAGGTATGTGAACAGATATTGGTATGAAAATGTGAATTAGGGTTTTGGTTTTAAATTCTGCCCCCTTTTGCCTGAGTTATGCCCCTTTTTGATACTTTTTGCCCTATTTTATAGGGTTTTTGCCTTTTTTGCTTCCATTTTATTCAAATTGGGTTACTAGATGCAGCATATGAAAAGAGCTGATACATATTGTTCAAGTTTTCGGCAAAGGTTTTCCTGTTGAGTTTTGTCCCTTTGTAGTTGTCGTAAGAAAAGTTTGTTGTCGCTACTACTCAAGGACCATTTGACGGATGTTCTTGAAATTAAGTATGTGAACACATATTGGTATGAAGATGTGCATTAACCTTTTTTTGCATGGGTTTTGCCCCTTTTTATATGTTTTGCCCTATTTTGATTTTTTTTCGGCCATTTCCACTTCCATTTTATTCAGATTTGGTGCACTGCAGCATAGATACAGTAGAAAGAAAGAGTTGGCACATATTGCTCTTTTTTCTCAAAAGGGTTTTCCAGCTTTGTTGTGCCCCTTTGTAGTCTTGGAAAACAGAGTTTGTTGTCGCTACTTCTCCTAAACCGTTAGACTGATATTAAATATGTGAACACTTATTGGTATATAGATGTGCACTTGTAGTTGTCGTAACATGTATGCTTTGAAAATGTAAAACTTAAATGACAAAGCTGCATGCCTAAGTGTTATACGCCGGGGGGTGATTTAGTAAGCCAAGCTTACTGCCACCTCTAGTTTGCAATTTGTTTTGTCATTGATAAGACCTATTGCTTGTCTTTAAGGCACTTGCAAGTCTCAAATCTACATGGGTGAGATGACAACTATCAAATTAGACTTTACATTATATAATTATATCAGCAAGGCCGTAGTTATACCCCCAGCAAACGAAGTATGAGGAGGGGTATATAGCTTTTTTCCGATGTCCGTTTGTCTGTCCCTCTGTTCATAAGTTAACATTTGCTTTAAAGTTTTTGGGATCTTATATTATCCAAACCTTTCGATGGATTGGGTTTATATTTAGCATGGTGATAGATAATGGTCCAAAGTTTTATTCTGTACCAACCTCACCTATGCCTGTGGCCTACAGGTCAAGGTCACGGACTTTGACTTTTCATGGTAAAGTTGTTTTGTGTTAAAGCTTTTAAGATCTCTGTATAATTCAAACCCTTGTTTATTCGGGTTTCAGTTTGGCATGATGATAGATGTTGGTCTTAAGTTTTATTTTGTACCATTCCCACCCATGCCTGTGACCTAGAGGTGAAGATCACAGACTTTGACTTTTTATGTTAAAGTTTTGCGTTAAAGATTTAAGATCTCTGTATTATTCAAACCTTTTTCGTGGATTGGGTTTTTGTTTGGCACGATGATAGATGTTAGTTAAAAGTTTTATTTTGTACCATCCCCTTTCATGCTTGTGATCTAAAGGTCAAGGTCACAGACTTAGGCTTTTTATGTTAAAGTTTTATTTTAAATTTTTGGAGATGTTATATCATCAAAAATCTGTGTTGGCTTTGGTTTATATATGCTTAATGTTTTACTTTTTTTATCATCTTTACACATGTCTGTCACCTAGAGGTCAAGGTCACAGAATTAGACATATCATATATGTTTTATGTTAAAGGATTTGAGATCTAATATCCTCCAAATTATTTGTTGGGTTTGGTTTATATTTGGTATGGTGATAGGTGTTAGTCTAAAATTGTAGTCTTTAACATCCCCACACATACCTTGACCTGAGGTCAAGGTCACAAACTTATGCTTTTCCATGTTAAGAGATTTGTGTTAAGTTTGTTCTCTTTGCTTATATTTCCCATCTTCTTTAATAGGATGTTTTGATCGTGAGAAGTCGTTTATCGTTAGGTTGCAAAAATTTACATCATCTGGGTGCTTCTGTTGACATACGGACAAGGTCACATACTTAAATAGTTGCATCAATGCTTACTGCTTTATAATATTTCTGATAATTCAGCTATCCTTCAATAGAACCTTTTGGTGTATTACTAGGGTTATTTTTAGGTTGCAGCAGATTAGTTTACATTCTTTGTATGCTGCTGCTGACCAAAGGACAAGGTCACACACTTTAAAATCTGTATCTTATATGTGGCAATTTTTGTGTTTGAAGTTTAGTATCGTTAGGCGGTTGCGTTGGCCAGGGGTATGCGTGAGTCCCTGCTCACTTGCTCTAGTTGGTTTTGCACAGTCTCGTTTTGACCACTAAGAAAAAGTGTGCAAATTTTGAACTCTGGGCTTTGGAGATGAATAGAAAATCAAAACTTCGCGACTAAAAACCATGATGTTTCACAAGTTCAACCTAAATCAATGATATGTGATATGAAGGTGGCCACCAGGTCACCATTATTGTGTATTATGGGTGCTCTAAGCAGCTGTCATCTCACTGTGGTAGGTTGGAGCCAAGGCAATGTTCAAGACAAGACAAGCTCTCTTTGCAGGTGATCATGTGATTTTCTAGGGGATCATACATTTTGGCAACAAATTTGTACAACTGATTTAGTTGAAAATGACTGAAATAATCTTGACTGGCTGTACAATCCATGTGAAAAACAAGCCTAAAAGTTGATTGTCGAATTTCTGACAAAAGAAAGCTAAACAGACAATTTCCATATTTAAATGATATCAAGTACATTTACAACAGTACATTCATATACTTCGAGGATTTGGTTTCACTTAGAAGGCAATGCCTGAATTTCATATCAAGTCAGAAGAACATACATACTAATATTTTTTGCCCAGTTCATGCTCAGTAAAGTTCCAACATGATACATGGTGCTACAGATCAGTCTCAATGAAAAATGCAGTTAAAGTCTGATTAAGTGGCCAAGTGTTCATACAACATGTAGTCAAATCTGTCTTAAGAGGTCATTAAGGGGCCTCACTTATGGCTGCAGAGTCATGGCAGACAGGTGTACAATTAATAGAGGTTCATTGTCCTCTGGGGCCCAAAAAGGTAGCTACATAAGATAGGTGACCCTTAACAGAGTAACCCTTGAGACAGGTTAGACAGCATTATTTTTTTTAAACAATTTCATTATAACAGCAGATATTAACACTTACTTAAAATTTTTGGAGAGGTAGGCACTGATTAAATTTGATATTCACATTTGATAATCAGACAATCAGTCACTGTCTGGAGTTTGTGTCAGTCTTATGTAACAGTCCTGCAGTTGGTGCTGTCTGCTTTAAAGATACTAGGTTCAAGTCTTAGAGGACTGCATGTTAGTACTGGCACATAAAACACTAGACAGCAATATCCAATTACAGAATGCATTCTAAGATAAGAATGAAATAGGTTTTAAAATATTCCAATCTTTAGCCATATGGTAAGATGTCTCATAGGAAAGAACATGAGAAGTAAATACTTAAGTGCTGTAAGGGAAATTACTTTTGATTTTGTACTAACAGTGTATCCCACTTGAAGATATTACATAAAAATTTTTTTTCTTCAGTTTGGTGGTTTCAAAATGGCGAAAATTGCAAGACCGCTAAAATTCTGCTTTATCTGAATCGACATACCTGTAATTGCTTATATGTAAGTTATGAGATAAAAGCTGCCAGCAGTGCTCGTTTTATAGGTAGCGCCTATTTATTTGTCGTAGACATATCAGAGCATGCATGACCTGCATCCGGGTTTTTATTGTATTGGGGATAATAAACACAATCTACCATTTGTGAAAAGAAACAGTTTTAAAATGACGTTTTATGAATATAAACTTTATTTTGGCTTCGTTTCCTTTTTAATTTAATCGCCGTTATTTGTGGAAAGACGTGTTTTATTCAATAATAACGAATGACGAAAAGTGTATTTGCAAATTTCATGACCCGTTTGAGCAGCCGTAGATCAGGCGCATTCGAGTTTTCCAATCGTGTAATTAAAGGTCTAGTATGAAAGCCATAACCGCACCGCGCTTCCGATCTGCCGCGCCAGAAATCAGTCTTCTTTAACAACTGATGTATTTCTAACTAAAATTAGTAAGAAACAAACAGTGCTTCCACTAGTGGAAGTCTGGGGGTCTGTGACTTCTAAAACTGAATGCCAGGAAGTCAGTGACTTCCAATTTTTATCATAACCTACCATTTATAAAGTAAATATTGACTTAAATAATGAGTTAAATTTGTTGTAATAATGGTATTTCACCCATTAATGAAGGAGAAAGCAATATAAATATGGACATTCTGTAAGAAACAAAGTCTATCCTTCAGCATGACTTCCAAATGACAAACCTTGGAAGTCATATGACTTCCTGATTTTGAGAACAAAAAACTACTTTTTCGAAGCTGAACAAGAAATCAGACATACCCTTATCATTTTGAATTTGTATACTAAGTCATCATAAAATTCTGGTTCCGATAGGCCTTCATGTGCAAGCGATTTTAACCTGACATTGAGTTTTGAAACCAATTTATTGCATCGGCGATAAATTTTCTAGATAAGGAATTATTTCGATGCAGGCTTATCTTGATACTCATTCACTCAACTACACACACGCTCACTCACTCACAAACTCACGAATTCACTCCCTTAGCAATTGGGCCAAACGAAGTCAGGGAAAATCATGAAAATATGAGGCAGAAAAAGCTAAGAAATAGACTTTTAATAAGTGTTCTTCCGGTTACAGCTAGCTCCTGGTGAGGTATCGGTATTTTTGCAGTTCAGTCATGCCATTAAATCTTACCTGTGGCAAATAAACTAGGATATCGAAGTTGTATGAAAATGAGTAAAAAAACATCAGTTTTGGCCATGGTGCCGCATGGTTATATATCTATGAGCCAGTCATTTGTATCCACAACCCCCACCTACAGAAACGGAATTTTTACATTTCAGAGACCTGTGATGATTTGCTGATGGTAACAGCCTTCGGGGATAACCATATCAAGATAGGAATTCGTACTCGATTGTACGCCGTTTCCTTTTGCTTTGCTTTCGCCGTTTCCTACAGGTCCCACTATCTCCCGGTATATTCTACATTTGGCACACCCAGCTACAGGGTTCTCGCCAGCATCGCTAATGCATGATCTTTATAGCTTATATCTTAAAACCCTTTATGTCACCTTATACAAACAGTTACCTGAAAGTTCAGTTAGCAATTTACAGTGCAGACCAATAACAAGTTCTACTTGATAAACGCTAAATGCAGGGTCCACATAGTTTGGCGCACCTAGCTGCAGGTCCCTTCCAGCATTGCTACGACATGAGCTGTAAAACTTATCCTGAAGACTTCATCTCGCCTAATACAAGAATCTCACCTAATACAAGCACTTACCAGGGAGTACAGTCCACTTACGAACAGCCATTACTAAACAGTACAGGTCATCCAACAAAAGTTAATAGCACTGAATCTAACCTCTTACAAGCAATCACTAGACAAAAAGAAAAAGCTGTCAAACTCGCCACTTACCTACAGCTTCAACAAATCCAAGAATACAATAAAATTAACTTGTATTGCTGCCATCTTTCTGCCTTACCACTTGCATCGTATAGATTCATTTGCTAAGGGATAACCTCTCAAGCTTTTTCAAAAGCTAAACTTGTTTCGACCCTATACTCAGAAAATCTCAGAGGGTAAAGGACCCCAATCTTAAAACTCCGGCACTATGGAAACAATTAAAATATAATTGTCCTGCACCTTGGTCCGGCTATCCCAGCGCCATTGTATTATTGTAGGCCCGGAACGTCCCGTTACCATAGTCTAGCTGCAGTTGCAGTTATCCGTTGAGGGATTATTGGGTTGCCCTTTATATTAATTCAAGTTTTGTCCACCATTTTGAAGGACTTCTTATTAAATTCACAACCCAACAAACTCTATTCGTTTATTGTGTTTCCGTTCATTCCTGGCGCAGCCCATCTTCGTAGGTTGGGGCGAGGATGCAAATGACAGCAGGCCGAATTGACCCGGACGAGTTGAATGGCGGCCGAGTTGACCCAGGAGCCGTGAAGACCCCAGGCTTACAGAAAGCTGGCCGAGTTGGGCCGCTTCTTCCATGACATACTATCGCCAGACAATAGTTATAATCGAACTCGACCAAGGCTGATCACGATAATCCTCACTCGGGAATTCATGTTTTGTCCTTGAACAAGACACATTTACTTTACAAAAGTATTGATAATACCAAGGAAGCGATTGATCCGACATTACATGACTAAAAAGTTGTTCTTTCAAAACGAATTTCATCTTCGACAATTATCTTTTTTAAAGATGTTTCTTGTTTCATATTATGCATATATTCAGTTCCATTACTGTTACAAAGAGTAAGGGGAACAATGTGTTTGGATAACCAAATTTACTGCAACAGATGTGGATTTCCATATTTAACTTTTCAATGTCTTTAATCCTCAAAAAGGCTGAAATAAAAAAAATGATGAGAAAATAGCTCCACAAAGTACTAGTGTCATTCCTGGTACTCCGTCAAACTATGCAATATTATGAAAAAGAACGACCCAGGCTTGTACACTGTATTTTTACCCTTTAATGAAAGAAAAATATTTGAGTTGCCAATGTATAGTACCCGAAAGATTTTATGTGAAACTTAACGATGTTTTATTTGTTTAAACTATATCAGGGTAATTTACAATAATGAATCTTTAATAAGAAGCTTGCAGCTACGACACAAAATAAAAGATTATACAAATAAAGGGTCTTAAAGTTACTGATCAGCTGGCAAACATTGTCAAATCCAACTGGTCAGCTAAAAATAAACCATGGTTAGTGAAAATGTTTCAAGCATTTGTATCAGGTCCTCTTAAGTAAGAATAAATTTTATAAGATCCTCTCGAGTCAAGGAAGACATTAAAGAAACGGGTACAAGAGACTTGGCTTCATTAAGACAGTTCAAGTGCAGTAATTTAATGTTGCTACACTGCCAATGTCCCCTAGCACCGGCTTCAGCGGAGCTATTTTCGAACTGACTCAGAAGGAGCCGAATGGTCCCATTGTGTAATCTTCAGTGTGCTGAAGTACGGGGAGTCTTTTTATATGGCTGCAACACTGCACTAAACATTAGCTGCACTGAACCGACTTCAATGTAACTGTTTTCTAACTGCCAAATGACCACCCTAAAGGAATGGGAAAATATAATCTGCATTATTATAGTAAACCCGGGGATAATTTTCTAAGTACGGCGGTTGGAGGAGGAGAGGAGGGGGATGCAGTGATGGTTGAGGTCGGGCGATGGTGCTTTGTATATTTCAGTGCCGAGGCGTCCTACTAATATGGATAATAGAAGGGTAAGGGTCTACTGTGCTTGATCAAAGAATAAATGTTCTTTACTCACGTATGACAACACACACGCTTGGATGAGCTATTTATTTTACAAGAATATATTTACTAACCAGATGTGCATATTTTGCAACATTAGACAGATTTTACAGACGTGTTCATTTCATGAATTAGATTATAGTGATTTGTATCTGTTGCGAGAAGTGGTAAGCAAGATGTGCATTCGATCTTTACTTTCTTTTTTCATAGAAACGCAGATTTTACAGAAATTTTGACCAACAATAAAGCCACCAAATTACCTTGGAAACAAGTGAACTACTTAAAACTGCGAGCACATGTTCCAGCTTGCGGCACACTTCCAGCTTGCGGCACACACGAGACCATTTGTGACTTTGCTTTATCCTCTTTTCTCGTAATATCATCTCTTTCAGTTTGGCCGGCAAACAGTTTTGTGGCCATTTTGGGCAGTTAAATTGCATTCTGGTTACCATGGTAATGGTTGAACCACTAAATAATGCTTGCAAATTGTGCAGCTTGTATAACTGAATTGTCTTG
Source organism: Ctena decussata (assembly GCA_963989385.1). Lineage (NCBI taxonomy): Eukaryota > Metazoa > Mollusca > Bivalvia > Lucinida > Lucinidae > Ctena > Ctena decussata. The sequence continues at coordinate 3,736,307 of OZ022512.1, read as the reverse complement.
AACTACATTTAGGATTTCTGACTGTTTCTAATTTTTTCATTTTGCGTTTGATATCTTTTTATCATGGAAACATTGAACAAGAAAATGGTCGCAATATTACCATAGAAACAAACTCACAAATAAAAAGTGCTAGCAAATGGTGCAGCTTTTATAATTGCTTCATATATTTATCATTTATGAGCGTTCTTTATCATATTCTGTCATTTTGTCATTATCCTCGTCACATAAAACTCTGATTTAGCTGCCATTTTGAACCAGAAAAAGGCAGCCTGGTTACCATGTAAACGAGTGAACCACTCAAAAGTATTTGCTGAAGGTGCTGTTCATATTACTGCAACATACAGTATAGATGAATAAGACTGTAAGCAGAAGAGTCAAATCCTTGTCCCAGTTAATATTTAATAAATAAGAAATTCGGTGCCATCAGCCCGTTTACTGAATACATGGGAGCATGAATACAAAATTGGTCGCGATGGCTTGTCGAAAACATGTCATAATTTTTGAACCAAACACCCTATCCTAATAATGTAAATGCCATTTTTGAGAAAATTGAATATGCTTTCTCACAAAGTAGGTAAAATAAGCGTATTGCATTTTAAAAAAAAACACCTGAACCCCCTACCTAGAAGCTCCCCCGAAGCCGTTGGCTCAGATGAGCTAAAAAAGATATACACTTTAAAATTCACCACATGAGCATGGAGGGCTAGACAATATTAATTCTATACAGATGTGAATTGAGACCGCTACATTCCATCCGTATTCGTGCGTGATGTATCAGGCTCATTCTGGAACCAGTGTTGAAGTATTTAAGTGGTGTATGTATGTCTCTATTTAAACGGTTTTTAAAAGATACCACAGATGGTGAGTTTTTAATATCTTCAGAAAGGTCATTCAGGGCGCGAATGGTAGAAGGGAAGAAAGAGTTATAGAAAAGATTTAGATTAGAATGGATGTTACGAAGATTGTTAGAATTCCCGAGTTTGTAATTTGTAGTATTTTGTACAAGCGGAGACAGAATGCTTTGCAAGTATTCAGGTGTAAGGCCGTTGAGAATTTTGTAGACTCTGAGTATTGTTGATTTATGTTTGTTGCGCCTATTTTGCAAAGAGTCCCACCTAAGATCAGACAGGAGTTTTTCGGTGCTACACAGTCTATTGGCTCCTGCGGTTATTCTCGCCGCTTCAGTGTGTATTGCTTCTAACTGTTTTTACTATCGACTGTGGCATTGTCCCATACTGAGTCACTATACTCTAAACACTGATTCTCAAGAATGTATAACGATTGGGTGGTTAAAATATTGAAAAAGTAAACAAGTTATACAGAGATCGCTCACCGTCATTTCACAACTTTGGTATCTCTCAAAGCTAAATCTAAAGTATTGTACAGTAAATGTCAGGTGAATTCAGATAACAAGAGACGACGTGAAGAGACTAACAGTTCTTTTCAGTATTCTACGAGTCGTATATACCAATAGATTTGAAGCAACGGCTACAAGTTTAAGGGAATAATCCACCGTAGAGGCAAGTGATTTTGTTTGAGACGACATTGAGTTATGAAAACCATCACACTACTATTTCTGAAAAAGCAAAATGCACTCCTTCTACCAAAAAGAAGCAATACGATCTCATTGTACTTAACTAACATCAAAGAAAACTATTACTTCAAAACACATAAAGTCATTGTTACGAAATGGATCCGATCGTCGACTATGTCGTCGAAATCATTTTAATTCTTTCAATCAGTAGAGCTACAGTTTTTAGGGCAACTGTGGTAATAAAACATTTACGGAAATTGTGGCTACGTTATGCATGGGTTGTTTGTGAATACCTCTCGTGGACAGCGTATTGCATGATTTTAAGGTGAATACCTGCACGAGTCTTTTGATTGTGGACAGCGTGTTGCATGATTTTAATGTGAATACCTGCACGCTTAGATTCGTGTCGCATTATTTAAAAGTGAGACGCAAAGTATTTATACTCCTATTCTTTAATGAAAAGTTAGACGTGGCTGTTTAATTCTAAGGTGAATTGATGGATGTTATATTGTTGTGTGCCCGGATTCTGTGTTAAGACCCGAAGGGTAAGATTTTATCATATTTATTTAGAATAGTTTGGCTAGGAATGAAAAATGTGACTTCTGGTTGATATGGTATGATTATATGTGTCGACTGATTTGATGTTGGCAGTGATCAGGCTGCGTATGTGATTGCTGATTTTGTTTATACTGACCATGCTGCGCATGGTATTTGTATATTAAGAAGTTTTGTAAATTACGGAAATAGTTTATATCACTGATGTTGGTTGCAATGGTGTGAGTCTATTTGACGTCCAGTGACGTCAGTTGCATTCATGTTATTCATGTGACGTCAGTTGCATTCATGTTATTGCGACGTCAGCACTTTTTATATTAGTTTCACTGGTGTGCATCTGTTTGACGTCCCCAGACGTCAATTGCATTCATGTTATTCATGTGACGTCAGTTGCATTCATGCTATTTATGTGAAGTTAGTTGCATCATGTAATTGCGACGTCAGCACTTTTTATATTAGTTAAACGTATACGTGGCCTATAGAAGTAGATTGATTTGTAATGGAACTAATTTATAGACTCGTGACGTCAATTGACGCCATAGCATGCACCGCATTAAGGGTTTTTTCCATATGTTATTATGGTAACATTTGGTCGTCATGCGTTTGATTTGCCTTCACTAGATGACGTCAAATGGTATAACATCATTGGTGACATGATGTCAGATCAAACGTTATGATCCCAAATGTGTTAGAAACGCTTATTCAGCTATTATATTCTATGGCAAATGGTATTACGCTTAGCTTAAAGAAATGAATTAATACATATGCGAGTTAGATTTTGGTCAATCAATTTAATGTAAATAGGTCATTGTTTAGATTCATTCATGTTTTATGTTGGATATGTCATGGTAATACCTGTTGACGTCAGTATACTTCTCGACAATGTTTGGCGTCAGATCCTTCGACGCGCATGCGTGGTAGGATCTACGTTTCTTCATTGGCGGAAGTGGTAAGCACAATTTTGGCTTTACATCGTGAGCGCGAGTCGTGTCTAGTGACACGGCTGGCGTGTGCACGTTATGCTTGGCATTCGCCGAGGGCGTTGTATGGTATTTCCAAGACAGGCCCAAGTCTTACGTATTGTTATTATGTAATTACAATGTATTAAGTGTAAGCTCGTTATTTTTAGGCACATCAAGTCCGGCAGTCAGCTGTTAGGGCTTAGTGCCACGTCTCACCTGGAGAATCGATATACGTCTCCAGGTTAATACCAACCCGGGTAGAGCAGTTACAACGCCCTTGTGCATGTTTTCCTAGCAGAGGCGGGAAGCACAAAATATCGGCGAAGGCGATCTTATAACTGCGGAGGTGAAAGCCGTACAGTGTTCGTCCACTATAGTGTGTCTTGTTATATATAGACTGGTCTCTGGTACGATCCAGGGAGCGACCAGTATATAAACGTGCGCATATTAATATAAGTTGGTGTTCCTCATGTTATATGGACTGGCCCATGATATGATCCAAGGAACGACAAAGTGAAGTCTACCAACATAAGGCCTTGCTTTTTTGTATGAGCTCAAACTAACGTTTTTTTTTTGTTCTTTGTATTTTCCTTTAGTTCATGGCGCTGAGCCGAGTACGGTGTTGACGTCAGACGGTAATCTATTTGCATATTGTACGCAAATCGATTGCAGATTTGAAACAAACACCTTACTTGGGCCAGCGACATGAACTGATATGTGTTGTATATTATTGTAATTGTGACAGTTGTAAATTGTATTGTTGTATATAGAATTTACATTATATATAAACTTCAAAAAATTCTAACGTTGTTAGAGTTTCCCTGTTAGTGTAATACACTGGTAGATAACCCTTTAACCGGAAATCACCCTCCGCCGTCCTGGCGACGCATAAGGTTCTAAACCCGTGTCGACCGTGTGTAAAACCTTCTGCGTAACATGGTGTCAGAAGTGGGATTTGGTTTCCGGTTAATATCTGCCAGTGTAAGACATTGACAATATATATATAGAATCTAGGCACAATTTTGTCAGACATTTTGATGTGAATTTTAGGGGAGCAATTTTGCCACTAAATTCTTGTAAATCTAACCTACACTCAATTAAGATCAACTTTCCTTATTCCCTGGGTGATGAAGTGCGATAGCCCATACATTAATTTGTGATAGAATGTAACAGGTTGCATATCTGAGTGGGGAAACTGAGGTATATAGACCTGAATTGTCTTGGCACGGATGATACATATTTAGTTTAAGGTCCGTTAAGGTATTAACTTAAACGTTTTGTACGTTGTGTCGTAACCGTTACTGAGGTCCATTTTATGTCCTGATTTAGTAACGTAGGTCACCCGTAACGTTATATAATGTCGTTACAATGAATTAAACCTAAAAGCAGAATCTTAAGGTTGATTTACCGTTGGTATCTTATAAGGTTTTGTAATGTAGGACGTACAGTTGTCGTGTCAGTGTTAATACGTTGCGTTACATACGTTACGTTGGTATATCCGATACGCTAGATCAAGTTGGGCGTAATTGTAATGTGGGTTATTTGCGTCATCTAATTGTGTCATATGATAGTGAAAAGAGGTTCTCGGTAAAGTCAACGTCAGTTTATGACGTCATTTCCGGTCTGTTATGAACGTAACTTTAATGGCTACGTCTAGATCGCGAGTATACTAATTAATCAACGTTTTAGTTGGATTAGTTTGTTATTATTATCGTACACGTTTTAGTTAACGTGTGTGACTATAAGTGAGCGTCGGTTTCAGTTAAATTAACGTGAGCATTACGTTAAGCGTCATGGATCAGTTAGTTAAGACGGGAAAGGAGTTAGGTTATGAGGGGCAGGCATTGCAGGAATTTGTAAAGCAACAGCAAGAGACTGAGAGGGCAGAAAGGCACGCGGTAAGGGAACTTGATAAAGAGAAGATCGCGACGGAGAAAGAGAAGATCGCGGCGGAGAAAGAAAAAAATGCGCAGGCCGAAAAAGACAGGGAAATTGAGTTAGCTAGGATCGCGCAGGCCGAAAACGACAGGGAAATTGAATTGGCTAGGATCGCGACGGAAGAATCTAAGATTGCGGCAGATAGGGAAATCGAGATGGCGCGGATTGAAAGTATAGAGCGGCAAGCCGAGAAAGATAGGGAAGCTAGATTGTCTCAAGTCGAAAGCGATAAGGAAGCACAGTTGTCGAGCGAAGTTGAGTTAGAAAAATTGAAATACAGTTTTGAATTGCAGCAACGCGAGTTAAAGAATCAGATAGAGTTGCAGAAGGTAACGTTTAGAGTTGAATTTGAAAAACAGAAAGCTGAAAAATTAGCGCATGCGCGAGATCCGAAGTTACCGTATTTTGATGAAAGTAAGGACAAGATTGATAGTTACCTATCAAGGTTTGAGAAATACACGACGGCAAATAAATGGGATAAAAACGTTTTGGCTGCATATTTAAGCGCATTACTTAAAGGTCGCGCGCTTGATGTTTACGATAGATTGTCAGTATATGATGCAGCGGATTATGACAGATTGAAAGATGCGTTGTTAAAGAATTTCGATATGACTGAGCGCGGTTTTAGGAAGAAATTTCGCTATGATAGGCCTGAAAAGTCCAAAACGTTTATTCAGTTTAGTAGTAGACTTAGGTCTTATCTTAATAAATGGTTGAAAATGGCGAAAGTAGACCAGTCTTACGAAGCTGTTTGCGATTTTTTCGCTAGAGATCAGTTTTTAGAATCCTGTAGTAAAGAACTATATGTTCATTTGAAACCGAAAACATTCACGAATCTAGGTGAGATGGCTAGGGAAGCAGATTTCTTTGCAGAAGCACGTGGCGGTGTATACGCTTGTGTTGATAAGGGGCAGCGTGATAGTAAGGGCGTAACTCAGAGTAGATCTGATAATAAGCCGAGTGCGAAGCCTGAGATAAAATGTAGTATTTGTGGTAAGGGACATTTAACATATAAATGTTTTAAGAATCCCGATAGGAAGCAAGCATATAGTGCGGAGGTAGGTGCTAGTGCAAGCGGATATAGCGGAAGTAAGGGGAGTAGTTATGCACCGAAAGATGAGATACAAAGATTACAGAGTAAGAGCGATACTGTGCAGACGAAGGGTAGTAATTCAGATCGTGGCCGTGGTCGGGGTTATTCCCGCGGACGTGGTCGGGGTGGCGGACATCAAATGAGCTTTTGTAAAACTACAATGAATAGGTCTCATGAAATTGAAGGTCTCTATAAGAGTAAGGAAGAAAGTCCATTAATCGATAATAACGTGGATAGGGAAGGTGTCTGTTACTTTTTAAGGTCGCGATTACCAACAGCGCAGGGTACGGTTAATGGTAAGACTGTTGTAGTTTTAAGGGACACAGGTTTTACTGGGTGTGTCGTTCGTAGAAACTTGGTTTCTAATGATCAGTTACTTGGTAGAGAATCTGATGTAACTTTGATTGATGAATCTACCCAAAGGTATCCCTTAGCAATGGTTGACATAGATTGTCCATTTTTCACAGGAAAAACTGAGGCATTGTGCATGGAAGATACATTGTATGACCTGGCTATTGGAAATATTGACGGGTCAAATCTTCCCGATATGTCCCATTTTGCAATGGCGGCAGTGACTAGGTCACAAGCTAAGCAAGGTGAGGAGGTCTATAGGAAACTTAAAGTTCCTGATCAAATTATTGCTAGTGATAAGGAGGCATTGAAGCAGGCCCAAGTTGTTGACCCTAAATTGAATGGCATAAGGCAAAGAGTGGAATCTGGGAATGTGACTATTAGTCGTGGATTGAACCGAGGTGAAACTAAGTTTATCCGAATGAAAGATTTATTGTATAGGCAGTTTACTAAGGGAAACAAGGTCACTTTGCAACTTATTATCCCTGAAGGTTTTCGTGAAAAGGTGTTAAGATTGCCACACGAAACCTTGATGTCAGGACATTTGGGCATAAAGAAAACGATGGATAGAGTGTTAACTGAGTTCTTTTGGCCTGGAGTTTGTGGTGATGTGGCAAGGTTTTGTAAATCTTGTGACATATGTCAAAGGACTATTCAAAAAGGTCGTGTCACTAAGGTACCGTTAGGAAAGATGCCACAGATTGACACACCATTTAAACGAGTCGCGGTTGATATAGTAGGACCGATAGAACCTCGTTCTGACAGGAAATTCCGCTATATTTTAACAATGATAGACTATGCGACGAGATATCCCGAGGCGGTAGCGTTACCCGGCATTGAAACAGAACGCGTAGCCGAAGCGTTAGTTGAGATGTTTAGTAGAGTTGGCATACCTGATGAAATGTTAACAGATTGCGGAAATCAGTTTACTGCTGAAGTTATGAAAGAAGTAAGCAGGCTGTTATCACTCCAGCAGTTAACCACGACGCCGTATCATCCTATCTGTAACGGTCTTGTAGAGCGTTTTCACGCGACGTTGAAGCAAATGCTAAGTAGGATGTGCGCAGAACGTCCAAAAGACTGGGATAAATATCTCCCAGCACTACTGTTTGCAATAAGGGAGGTTCCGCAGGAGTCGTTAGGGTTTTCTCCGTTCGAATTGCTATACGGACGTAACGTTAAGGGCCCTATTGCAATATTACGTGAATTATGGTCTGAAGAGGTACAGGATGAGCAGGTTCTGTCTACGTACCAGTACGTAATTGAGTTGAGAGAACGATTAGAACAGACGTGTAAGTTAGCACATGATAATTTACGGAAAGTACAAGTAAAGCAAAAGGCTTATTATGACAGACGCGCTAGGTCGCGTAAATTTAACGTGGGAGATAAAGTACTGTTATTACTGCCAACTGACAGTAATAAACTGTTATTGCAGTGGAAGGGTCCATAGGAAGTAGTAGAGGTGGTGAATAGAATGGACCATAAAATCGACGTCAATGGTGTCGTGAGTACATATAATGCTAATATGCTGAAACAGTATGTCGAACGTCGTACTGTGCCGCCACATGGTTTATTGTCTACTGAGACTACAGAGTCGGTTGATGACGATGGTAGTGATGAGTTTTCTCTTGATGATTGTGCTTTTCCGACAGTTAAAGAACCGGAAACTTATAATGACGTCAGTATTTCAGATACGTTAACGTCAGAACAACGTATGGAGGTTGAAGCGTTGATTAAACAGTACCCGGATGTACTTTCAAGTTTACCCGGTCGAACTGATCAAATACAGCACGATATCAAACTACTCACGTCAGAACCCATACGGACGAAAGGTTATTCTATCCCGTATAAGACGCGTAACGTCATGAAGACGGAGATACAGGATATGTTAGATTTAGGAGTAATTGAGCCGTCGATTTCACCGTATTCATCACCTGTTGTCCTAGTTCCGAAGAAAGACGGGTCAGTTAGATTCTGTATCGACTTCCGGAAGCTTAACAAAGTGACGGAATTCGATGCAGAACCTATGCCAAATATGGAGGAGGTTATCATTAAAATGTCGGGACATAGATGCTTTACAAAGATGGACCTGAGTAAGGGTTATTGGCAAGTCAGTCTTACTGAAAGGTCTAAACCTTTGACAGCATTTGAAACGCCTAAGGGTTTATTCCAGTTTAAAACTATGCCCTTTGGTTTGGTCAATTCGGGAGCCTCGTTTTGTAGGTTAATGAGAATCATATTGTCCAATCTCCCAAATGTTGACAGCTTTGTTGATGACATGTGGATATTTACTGAAACATGGAAGGATCATGTGACGTCATTACGTCAAGTGTTAGATCGGCTCAGGTCGGCCAAATTGATGGCAAAACCATCTAAATGCATGATCGGATATGGCAGTATCGAGTGCCTTGGTCACAATATCGTCGGACAGACGGTACGACCGAAAGAGGACAAGATACAGGCCATCAGAGATGCTCCTCGTCCATGTACGAAAAGGCAAATTAAATCTTTTCTGGGATTAGCTGGGTTTTACCGTCGTTTTATCCCAAATTTCTCATCCAAAGCTTCTCCTCTGACTGATTTAACTAAACGAGATAGACCTAATTCTATCAAAGATTGGCAAGATCAGCATGAAAGGGCATTTCAAACCCTGAAGAGTAGGCTCACGTCTAGTCCTATTCTTCGCTTACCTGTTTTTCAAGAAGGTAACCCGTTTGTACTTCGAACAGACGCTTCAGACGCTGATCTTGGAGCTATTTTGCTTCAGGAATTCGAAGGTGAAGGTCGTTTGTCGATTGCTTATGCTAGCAAGAAATTGTTACCTCGGGAAAGGAACTACTCTGTAATTGAAATGGAATGTTTGGGTATAATCTGGGGTGTTGAGAAATTTCGTAAATACCTGTATGGGGCGGAGTTCCTCCTTGAAACTGACCATAAACCTGTGTCCTATATGCAGACAGCTAAGGTGCTCAATCCCCGAATCATGCGTTGGGCCATGAAATTGCAGCCATACAGATTAAGGTTCGTTGCTATCCGCGGCCAAGATAATTTTGGGGCGGACTACCTTAGTAGATAGTTTGGCCACGTTATGCATCGCACCGTTGTTGTGTATATAGCTAGTTTTCCAGTTTTGAAATAGCCTACGATTCGATCGCATTTCGTACTATTTCAGAAAAGAAACATTGTTATGTTTTTTTCTCCCTAAGGGGAAACCTATGTTACGAAATGGATCCGATCGTCGACTATGTCGTCGAAATCATTTTAATTCTTTCAATCAGTAGAGCTATAGTTTTTAGGGCAACTGTGGTAATAAAACATTTACGGAAATTGTGGCTACGTTATGCATGGGTTGTTTGTGAATACCTCTCGTGGACAGCGTATTGCATGATTTTAAGGTGAATACCTACACGAGTTTTTTTATTGTGGACAGCGTGTTGCATGATTTTAATGTGAATACCTGCACGCTTAGATTCGTGTCGCATTATTTAAAAGTGAGACGCATAGTATTTATACTCCTATTCTTTAATGAAAAGTTAGACGTGGCTGTTTAATTCTAAGGTGAATTGATGGATGTTATATTGTTGTGTGCCCAGATTCTGTGTTAGGACCCGAAGGGTAAGATTTTATTATATTTATTTAGAATAGTTTGGCTAAGAATGAAAAATGTGACTTCTGATTGATATGGTATGATTATATGTGTCGACTAATTTGATTTTGTTGGAAGTGATCAGGCTGCGTATGTGATTGCTGATTTTGTTTATACTGACCATGCTGCGCATGGTGTTTGTATATTAAGAAGTTTTGTAAATTACGGAAATAGTTTATATCACTGATGTTGGTTGCAATGGTGTGCGTCTATTTGACGTCCAGTGACGTCAGTTGCATTCATGTTATTTATGTGACGTCAGTTGCATTCATGTTATTGCGACGTCAGCATTTTTTACATTAGTTTCACTAGTGTGCATCTGTTTGACGTCCAGTGACGTCATTGCATTCATGTTATTCATGTGACGTCAGTTGCATTCATGCTATTCATGTGAAGTCAGTTGCATCATGTTATTGCGACGTCAGCATTTTTTATATTAGTTTCACGTATACGTGGCCTATAGAAGTAGATTGATTTGTAATGGAACTAATTTATAGACTCGTGACGTCAATTGACGCCACAGCATGCACCGCATTAAGGGTTTTTTACAATATGTTATTATGGTAACATTTGGTCGTCATGCGTTTGATTTGCCTTCACTAGATGACGTCATATGGTATAACATCATTGGCGTCATGATGTCAGATCAAACGTTATGATCCCAAATGTGTTAGAAACGCTTATTCAGCTTTTATATTCTATGGCAAATGGTATTACGCTTAGTTTAAAGAAGTAAATTAATACATATGCGAGTTAGATTTTGGTCAATCAATTTAATGTAAATAGGTCATTGTTTAGATTAATTCACGTTTAATGTTGGATATGTCATGGTAATACCTGTTGACGTCAGTATACTTCTCGACAATGTTTGGCGTCAGATCCTTCGACGCGCATGCGTGGTAGGATCTACGTTTCTTCATTGGCGGAAGTGGTAAGCACACTTTTGGCTTTACATCGTGAGCGCGAGTCGTGTCTAGTGACATGGCTGGCGTGTGCACGTTATGCTCGGCATTCGCCGAGGGCGTTGTATGGTATTTCCAAGACAGGCCCAAGTTTTACGTATTGTTATTATGTGATTACAGTGTATTAAGTGTAAGCTCGTTATTTTTAGGCACATCAAGTCCGGCAGTCAGCTGTTAGGGCTTAGAGCCACGTCTCACCTGGAGATTCGATATACGTCTCCAGGTTAATACCAACCCGGGTAGAGCAGTTACAACGCCCTTGTGCATGTTTTCCTAGCAGAGGCGGGAAGCATAAAATATCGGCGAAGGCGATCTTATTACTGCGGAGGTGAAAGCCGTACAGTGTTCGTCCACTATAGTGTGTCTTGTTATATATAGACTGGTCTCTGGTACGTCCCAGGGAGCGACCAGTATATAAACGTGCGCATATTAATATAAGTTGGTGTTCCTCATGTTATATGGACTGGCCCATGATATGATCCAAGGAACGACAAAGTGAAGTCTACCAACATAAGGCCTTGCTTTTTTTGTATGATCTCAAACTAACGCTTTTTGTGTTCTTTGTATTTTCCTTTAGTTCATGGCGCTGAGCCGAGTACGGTGTTGGCGTCAGACGGTAATCTATTTGCATATTGTACGCAAATGGATTGCAGATTTGAAACAAACACCTTACTTGGGCCAGCAACATGAACTGATATGTGTTGTATATTATTGTAATTGTGACAGTTGTAAATTGTATTGTTGTATATAGAATTTACATTATATATAAACTTCAAAAAATTCTAACGTTGTTAGAGTTTCCCTGTTAGTGTAATACACTGGTAGATAACCGGAAATCACCCTCCGCCGTCATGGCGACGCATAAGACTCTACACCCGTGTCGACCGTGTGTAAAACCTTCTGCGTAACAGTCATAGATTTGAAAACCTCAAGGAAAACTCCTGTTTCAAACTTTAAAATTTCAACCTATCTGTATAAAACGTTAATGGTTTGAGTTTAGATACAAGTATTAACATAAATGGCTTAATGCGGTATTGGTACATAGACAAGTTCTATGTTTACCCACAGAGAAGTGTTTGCGTTACAGTTTCTTTGCTTTTTTAATATCAGTAGTACTGCTTTGCATTTCAAATTTAAAGAGAAACTACACTTCAGAAACTGACCGAATCAGATCCCAAACCCTATCCCCAACATCAAAGGGAAAGATCGACAAAGATATCCCAACAAACAATAAATTACAAGTGATAAGCCGAGCCAGCAGCTCTTTCCCAAATAGGCGGCAACCCAGCTATCTCTATCGAACTAAACAATCTAGACCAACAGAAGGGCTACAACAGACCAAGCAAATTATTCGAAAAACATTTACCCATTCTTTCTACCTATCTTCCACCTCCATGACAGAAGGGCTAAAATGAGAACACAATAAATCAAACAGCACCGAACATAAAACAAATGCTACCACAACAATAGTACCGCCTTGGGACGGTCAGTAATAACTACTGGGGGTGGGGTGGAGGGGTTAAACCGGTTTTACTGGGCCCAAACCTTCACCCTCACCCTCCGCGGCGGTGCACACAATTAGTTGGTAGTTCGGTTCGTATTTCAAGTTGTTTTTCTCTGTTCTTTAATAGAAAAACTTGAAATATCAACAGTTGTATTATGAGACTTTCCGAGAAGAATACTTCAATATGCATGTATAAAAAATTCAAACATCTTTGACTTGTGTATACTATCTTGTTGTGTGACAAACACTTACCATAAAACTATCTTATTAAGCCAGTGAAACTTGTTTTAAATTTGTATTATACGAGACATTAATGTTGTATTTTATCGCACGATTTTTTCAGTCTTCTCACTGAGAAAATGTCCATTTTGTATGCCAATAGCACTTAAATAACACTTAAAGGTAACTAATCCGTACTAGATAATCATTTCTAGGACCATACAAATTGCGAATTAGGCAAATTCGTTTTGAAACTGGCCAAATTTTCAAAGAAAACGAATTAAAATTACAGATAAAGAGAGTATATTACTCAATCGAGGCGAGAGAATAACGACACACATACTATTATTAATTTAAATTTTTAATATATAATTTCTAATTAATGATCAGGTTTCTCGGAACGAGCTTTTCTTTAAAGAACTGCTATTAAATGTATTTTACGGGACACACTTCTGTATTATACGGGACTGCTCGAACGTCGATTTATTGCTTAAAAATAGACCACGGTGTATCAGTGTTTCACTTTAATTGCACATTCTCATCAGTGGAATTTATTCAGTTTAAGAAGTAGGTATATACTTAATGAATATTATGTTCAATCATGAAATCATAATATGAAAAACTCAAAAACTGAAAGTTTCTCCGGTGTTTTCAATCTTTTAACCTGTCCAGCACTTGTTAAACCCTAATGCTTCAGAGTTTGAACCAAAAGTCACAACAGAGCACAATTTGGCAGGTAACCATGTTGATGATGTTACAGGTGGCAGCCAGCTTGATTCTCAAGATGGTCTGGCCAACTTATCTGGAGATGCCGAAGTTAATAGTAGAGAGGTAAGAGATAGTCTAGTTCTTCGACATTCAAGTAGGCAGCGTAGGGAACCTTCTTAGGTTAGAAGGAACGACTGGAGAAAGTAGAGTAGTGCTCTGTTAGACTGGTTTGGAATTTTGTTTAATTCCATTGTTAACATATTAGAGCTGTGAAATTGGGTATCATTCGCTATGGCTATACATTGGAGTTTAATTATGTTGGGACGAATTTTTTCATTGAGGGGAGAGTATGTCACAGGCACCTTTTCCTTTGGTACTACATTTATAACTTTGTATTTTAACTCAGGTGGTCGTTTCCCCATATGTTGATAGCATTTGTGTTTAGTTCTAATTCCTCCAGGTTTCATATCTTTTAGCTGACGCTTGTAGAAAATGTTCTGCATGTTATTCCTGCTGAGAGTGGGAAAAAAATTACAAGGGATTCAGGGGCATTATTTTTTGTTGGCTAAGCAACACATAAGACATCTGTGTATCCCTGGCAGTTCGACTGCAGCCAATAAGATTTCAAGAGGCCAACTTCTGAAGGCTAGGCAGGGGAGTTGCTGTCACTGTCCTCCATACAAATGAACATGTGTTTTTCTAATATTTTGTATGCATTTTCATCATTTCCGTTTTGAGGGTCTTTTCTTGTGATTTGGAAAATATCCTGAGAGCGGCGATATACCCAGGGGCTTCACTTCGCTTTTTATACTGAAGGAAGTCAGACTGTGTACAAAATTACAGTTTAAAGAATGTTTGAATTCTTTATCTTACAACTGTATTTTTATCAATTTCAGATATTAAACACAGAAGACAATCGAATCCCTAGAGGATTTTGCTCATGGCCCTATAAACAAGATAACCCTATACCACCCCATGATACATACAATATAAAAACTACGTTACTGCAACCAGAAATGTTTGTAAATGAAATAAGTGAACCTTTCAAATAGTAGACTCCCCGTTTTCTCACAATAATATACTATTACATTTGGACACATGCTAATTCGTTTTATCTGTTCAACCTGATAATTCGTGAGACAGTTTGAAAAAAATATTGAAAGAACATTACTCTCACTGCACTGAAGTACCTTCAGACCTAAAGGCGTTTCCAATATTGATGGTTAGTGGCTACATATTTGCGCGGCAAATTACTCTGAATTCTTCCTCATATAAACCCCTTATAACATAAACAAGTCAGACATTTTGGAATACTAACTTGTGAAAAAAAAGACAAAGTTTTGGGAAGATCTGTGTCTGTATTGTACTTTTGGCCTTCGATGCATCATTCTATATTCGCTGCAGATCAGTAATTATCGAAACTTAAAAGAAAAGTTATCTTCAATTGAAGTTCCGTTGGGGTTGGGTTGGGGCTTATTTTGATGGGAGCTAGTATTTGCCTCCTGCATTTGTAGCATACAGCTGGGAAAAGTATTTTACAAATTCATTTTCTAATTTATATTTAAGTTCGCACTATTTGTATACTGGTGCAAATTAAACATCTACAATAGATTGTGGTGACTTCATAGCGCTTAGTTGAGTCTCCGTTACTTATTCTTTCATACTTTTCTGAAAGTGTTTAGGGCTATAAGGAAAAGGGAACCGACATTTCAATGTTCCTACTATTATTTTACAAATAACTCGTAGATCATTCTTAGTAGCTCATAATTATGAGTTGCGAAGCGTGAAATCCGAAATATAGGCTATGATGTATGAACTGTTTACTGAAAAGGGTAAAGTTTGTACTATGAACAAAGACGTATGATATGTGATGATGGCAGTTTGACAAATGAAGTCGTAAATATTAAGTGCGAAGCATGAACTATGAAGTGTAAAGAAAGAACTGCATGAAATATGTAGTATGAAATATGACTAGTGAAGTATGAGTTGTGAATTGCGAACTATGATGTCTGCTGTATAAAATATGAAGTCTGAAGTAGGAACATTGAAGTGCATACTATAAACGTAAAAATATGAAGTATGAACTATGAGTTATGAAGTGAAAAGTATGAATTTAGAACCATGAGATATAGAATATGAAGTATTACGTCTGAAGTATGAACTAATACGTTAGAAGTTTAACGTGTGAAGTATGAACTATGAAGTTTGATGTATGAGCCTTGTTGTATGAAGTATGAAGTCTCTCCAGCACTTTTTGGGATCGGTGCATAGCTATTCGCTCTCAATATTATGGATTTAGCCCTGTCATGCATAATTTTTTGTGACTTCTTATACAGTGTAATATGTGTCCATTCGCTACAAGTTTTTAACAGCCAGTTGGTGTGTATAGTTCTGATCCCAAGACTGCCACATTTCACTTGTATTCAATGTATTTTATCATATAAAAGTCACTAACCACTACAGTAAAAATCTAAGAGTAAATTTGGAACAAATTAAGTGGTATGTTGCAACTACTAGTCATACTTGTCATATCAATGTTGATAAAAACTAAAGAAACACGCCAAGGGGGTTTACATGAATAAATGAAAAAAGAAGATATACATTTGACAGTAATGGATGTCGAAAAAATAAATGTGTGACAAAGAGTTTGCCACAGCACAGAATGCAACATACTATACTTCGCTCCCAGCCTGTGTCCAATTGTTAAAAATCATGCTGTTATGACATCACACGTCATACTTTGTACTTCACACTTCAGAGTTCACAAATCATACTTCACACTTACAGCTGACACTTTACACTTCAAGGACTTTTATGCTTAAGGCGAGGATTTTTCCCATTAGACCGTCACGACAGGTCCGAATTTTCAAAAGTATAAAGTATGCAAAATTTTCTTATCAGTGCTTTCACAAATACGTATGTAAACCGTATGAAATCAGATCATTTGAGATTCAGACCTAAAGTCATGGAGAGATATTCCAGGCTGACCCTACCTACCCTAAATTCAAGGTTTTCGTATACCTCATTTTTTGAGGTAATAACAATATTGAAATAGGTCATTTATTCCATAAAGTTTTGTCATAAATGCATGTCAAATACGTGCATATCACAATACAAAGCAATGAGTTTCTTCTTGTTACGCTTTAATGGCATTGAAACATGCAAAACCACAGTTAGACTTCCGGTCAAAGCGGCCAAAAGAGAACGCTTCACTTTAATTAAATTTTACACAGAAGTACTTCTCCCCATCCCTGTTACCCAGCATTTCCTTTATGCAGCTGACTTATGCGATGCCAGTACGCAATATATATGAGTTGGAAGCTGCGTAACGGTGGGAAGGATACTCAGTATGCCAAAGAAGAGGAATGGTCAAGAAATAGCACTGTGATCTTCAAGGATTATTTTGTGTATCATAACCTTGAAATGAGGGCAAGGTCACATGCATATAGTCAAAACCATCCAGTGTTGTCTGTTATGCAAGTAATGTAAGTCAGAAAAGGTGAAATGTATAAATAAATCATTTCAACGATCAGTTTGAGGATAATTTACAATTAATCTCAACAATGACGTCAACGTCAATTTATGTTTAACGTACTTTACAAAGACACAAACACTTGTAAATTCATTTGTCATGCAAGTTACATGTCAAAGTCATAAATGCAAAGCAAAAGTCAGTAATCCGTATAACTTTTTAATCATGGGGAAAATTCACGCCTTAAGCATAGAAGTCCTTTATTCTTCACATTTCATATTTCACAATTCATAGCTCCTTGTTCATAACGTTTTCTTCATAGTTCATAGTTCTTACTTCACCGTTCAGATGTCTGATATAAAAGATATACCTCACCCTTTCAAGATTCAAATTCTTACGTAAAACTTCATTGATTTTACATTTCATACTCCACACTCCATATTTCTTACGTCATGGTTCAGACTTATCAGCCCATATATCACATTTCTTATTCACAGTTCACACCTCACACTTCATGGTTCATACATCACAGTTCATAGTTCATACATCATACTTCAAAGCTAATACATCACAATTCATGTTTCGCGGTTCTTAGTTTGGGATATAAATTGGCTGAGATGGTAAAGGTAATTAATGCCCACATACGCACGAACAGATGGACACACCAACATCAAACATACGACTATGCCTCGCTCACGAATCCGGGTTGATATTGAATTAATAAATCACATGAACCGCTGTTACCTCTAGCCTGCTGATCTAACGGTCCCGGGTTCCAGCACCGCTGTAGGCGGGAATCTTCATTGTCACCCATCCATCGTCCTGATATGACTGAAATACTGTTAAAAATGACGTAAAATTGCAAGTCAATCCATCCATCGCTGTGTATCTACAGGTTTTTAACTGCTGTGCTTCCGTAGTTTCTTTTTGTAAAGCTTATGCGGAACATCTCTATTGCAACAAAGTAGTCTTGCTAGATACACAATATTGATAACTGCATATACCTATGACATTTTCATCTCTCCACTGCATTTAAACAATGTACGAGTATGCAACATCAACAAATGTTGTTCTAGTGTCCCTCAGGTTGGTGCATAATAGAAATGCATATTTTCCACGAAAACGTTCCAGAAAACAACAGCTGCCAGAAAGACATTCTGTGCATATCAACACGGTAATAAATTCAATTATGTTAAGGCAAACGTATCGATTTATCTGATATTTTGCCAGTGGAAACCGTACAGTGCTTCGTAAAAGCAAGGAGGTTAAAGTTTTATGCAGTGAATTCGTAACGAACTAGGATTTTTTTTTTGTCTTGATTTTCTCAAAACACATTCAAAATAAACAATGACAGTCCAACACAGAAAACAATATTTTTCAAACTTTGAATACAAAATGATATACAGCCTTAAATTTATGACAATGGTTGGTCTCTGGTGGTTACTGATTGTTCTAGACACATTCTTACCTCCATTCATAATTATCCCAGGAAGCAAAAAATAGCGTAAAGTCTCGGCGGAAGCAATATACGACGGACAGTCTCTGCAGGAAGCTAAAATTAGCGGAATCGATTATATCTGTGGTTAGTGTTTGCATTTCCTCTCGAAAATTTAACATAAGTCATTTTCTTTGCAATATAAATTCAATGCAGTACTAAATTACATCTGGAGAATAACACTTTTTTATTCTTTCCAAGAAGTTCGTTGCATCATCTTCTGTCGCATACTATGAGGTCAGTTTATCATATACGGCGACAGCTCGTCTAAGTCGGGTGCATCCTACAGAAACACATACTAAAGTCGGTTGCATCCATTCGATGGGACCCCGAGTGTGTTTGAGACAATATTCTGCGGAAGCCTGTTTGATCTGAATAATATCTTTTGCGGGTATGAGACAAGGACTGCTTATGGTATGTTCAGAAACATCAACGATGTGATTTCATAGAAAAGGAGCCAAGAAATCGACGATTGTAGACAAGTGTTGTGTTTTTCATGGATGTTTCCCGGGTAAATGTATTTTTTTCTAGAATTTGGAGTTGCTATCCAATAGAATGAGGACGGTGAAAATAGCAGCGGAGTATGTATTGCATTTTTCATAACTTTCAGCTGACGGTTATTTTTCTAAATAGAAATAAAACGAAAAAAAAAAAACGTCCTTTTTCCTGTCGCCATCATTTAACGCGACGTGTATTGTTGCCTCTGATCTCCGAAGTCGGAAATTCGGTATTATCGCGGATACAGGGGGTGAAACAGGGTTCGGTTGTTCAAAGCATCGTAAGCTGATCAAAGTTGTAAGTCAAGGCTTCGTTAAATCTTCTTGTACACATAAAATCAATGGTGCTTATGTAGTTTGCTAAAAGATGAGATAAGCTTTAGCTTTTTCGAATAAATGACAGTTATTTTGCATACATGTACAATACATTTTAAAATTTAAAGCCTCTTTAACAAACAACGTCGCTAGTTTTGGACAACAGGGCCCTAGACATCTAACAATCCATTGCAGTTTGTAAAAATGACTAAAGAAGCATAGAGATGTTCCAATCCACCCCATACATATAGTTGAAAAGAATCTCTAAATGGCATAGTTTTACCCTATTTTCATTGTTGTTACTGCTGCTGCCGCTGACAATGTACTTACGCATGACCAAAGTCAAACATTACGTTGAATTCCGGCTCGCTGAAGTTCTTCCCTTCAGAAATATACGTGTGTTTTGCATCCATGTGTGACATCAGGAAATCAAAAACTGCGATGTCCACAACATCCAGGAACCAAACATCCTTGTCATAAGGGAAATTTCTGAACTTCTGGCAGTAGCGTTTATCGCCGGGAAGGCGTGCCAAATCTCTGTAATATAGAGTTTAATTTGTACCTGTGATTTTTAAATCTCTGTAATATGAAGTTCGGATGAGGCTTTTCTTGAGAAACACCGTTTGCCTAGTTTCCAACTCTCTTAAAATAACCACATCACTCGAGGTATACCTTAGACTATTGATCGAGAGTCAGATATATACGATTCCAATATGTAAATCGGGAGTCTGTGGATTAAACAAGTTTAAAAACAAAATCATTTGCTTGTGTTTACGGATACATTAGCAGGGACACAACTTTGGAACTATGTTGTAGCAGAGTTAATTTGAAGTTATGAAACTGAATCAAAATTTTAACCGTGTGCCTATTTGATCAAGCTCATATCCGTAAATAGGTGTACGAAGGAGTGGTATGTAAGTAATATGTGCTTTCAATCGGCAATAATGTCTATAAAGAATGTCAGATTTTGGTGAATTATAAACGTTTCCATACCAATTTAGTGCGACAGACACGCGTTTCTGTATTTAACTTCTTCAGTGTCGCTAAACGCCAATAGTTTGAAAGTAAAGCACTGATGGGCAGGTCTCGGCAGGCAACGAGCTTACCTCTCCGAGTCACACTTATTGTCGCATTCCGCGGGACACATTAGCCTGCAGGTATCACGTAAGAGACGCATGCGTATTAACTCGCGAGCGCAGGCGTCCTCCATCGAGCCACCTCAACCCCTGTGTCTCGAGAAAACCGACAGACAAGGGCATAAGGAAACTTACTGCATAGCTTAGCCAGTCAGGTTTAACAAAAGAATGCCATAGAAATCTGTGTGGCACCTGCACTGCGCTTCGACATTACCAGCGATCTTGGTGAACAGTCACTATCAACAAAGTTTGATAACTTCATATTTAAAATTTGAGAAGCGTACTCGTAACTTGGAAGGATGCAACTCTGTGTTTAAATTACTCAAGCCAAAAGAGCATGAATTATAAGTTGAGGAGTACCAAACCAGCATAACAATCAAGGAGACCAGCTTCAGATTAAATATGATGCCTTGTTTGATTGAGTGTAGTAGGCGTAGGTCGAACAGCACAAAAACTTTATTAGCGCAGAGGCCAATACGATTTTTCGTAGTTCTTGGTGCAAACAGACTTATCATACATAAATTTAAGGCCTTTTCAGGTACTTTTTATTGACTTTTGTAGCAGTATCTAGGACGCAGTATATACGCCCATACCAAAAATGCTTTACTTTAATGTAGTTATTCATGCTTTCAATTACACACTCTACCATTAACATATTTTTTGCAACCTAATTCTAAATAGTTATACCTGGATTTGCAAATAACTGGCACTGTAATTTTCACTTAGAGTTGCTGAAGTAAATGCGCTACTGCTACTGTGGGTTGAGGGAGCAGGTGGGCGTAAAAAGTGAAATCTCCCATGCTTTTTTGTGAGAAATCTACTCGCCGATTGAGTTTATGCTTTTTGCATTTTTCATACAACTTCAATGGGCCCACTCCCATCTTTCCAAGATCAAACACTTTTGTACAAACTTTACAAAACACCTTGCATTATTCTCTTCTTTCATGACCAAGTCGTACGTTTGATACCACTTTGGGTTGCATACACATTTACCCATAATAATCGTAGATTGTTTATGTAACAAATATGGAAACAGCCCTGATCATCAATTATTCTAAGACGGTGAGTTTTTATAGTATATGTTGTCCTAAACAATAAATAACTATTAGCAGAACTATTGTGTAACTACCATTATATCACTAGATTTCTAGTCATAATATCAAGTTTTCGGAAAAAAACGTTTAACCGAAACTGAGCAAAATTAAAGTTAAGGCCAATGAATCTAATTTTTGTTGCCCTGTATAAATCATTTAGGGGCTGTTAAGGGCTTCCCTGCAATTTAAGGTCTTTCAAGTCAATTCCTGAAATTCAAGGCATTTCCCAGACACAAAACAACCCAGACTGTCATACAAAGATAAAATATTACTGTAACGTATCCAAGTCATTCTCACAATACATATACACATCTAGCAATCTATATAGTAAAGTAACGTATTCTGTTTTCTAAATATATGATATATATGCTGATATTCGCACCATTGAGCAGCTCTACGACAATTCTAAGGAGTAACTACACTTCTGGATCTGACAGAATCAGATCCCAAACCCTATCCCAAACATCAAAGGGAAAGATTGACAAAGACATCCCAACAAACAATAAATTACAAGTGATAAGTCAGCAGCTCTTTCCCAAATAGGTGGCAACTTAGCTATCTTTACCAAACTAAATAATTTAGACCAACAAAAGGGTTACAACAGACTAAGCATATAATACGAAAAACATTTAACATCTATTTTTACCTATTTTAAATTTTTATCACAGAAGGGTTAAAATGATAACATAATAAACCAAACAACACCGAACATAAAACAAATGCAATTGCAACGAAAGTACCGCCTTGGGACGGTCAGTAATAACTATTGGGGGTTTAAACCGGTTTTACTGGGGCCCAAATCTTCACCCTCACTCTCCACCGCGGTGCACACAATTAGTTAGTAGTTCGGTTCGTATGGAGGTCCCCTAACTCATCAGAGAGTCATCACGGACAACAATTAAAATAAAAAAAAGACCTCGATAAAGCAGGGATGAGGACGCGACAGCCAAAACGTTATGAGACACCTGGAGATCCCTTGGGCGTCAGCAACACCACTGGAACACAAACAGCAAACGAAGACCACCAGTTGAACCCCAGTGGGTCAAGAAACAGACAAACATCCGGTCCCAACCAACTGATATATAGCTTTCTGTAGGGGCTATCATAGAGTCTGAACCCCGACCCAACGGCGTGCAATTAAAGAGGACAGCAAAGTTGTCAACCGTGATTGGGTTAACCACTAAGCATGCAGACTGTCGCGTTACATCTATGTTATAGCCAATGCGTTTAAATCGCATGATTATTTTCTTAATTGATAGGAAATTCTGTTTTCCCTACGATTTTGCGTAATTTATATACTAAGTCACTATAAAATTCAGGTTCCGATAGGCCTTGTTGCAAAAGTGACCTTAACCCTGTATTATATTTATCAGGTAATGCCTTAAAAAGCGATTTCTGAAGACGATTGGCTACACACAGATGTTGGCCTTGATAACAGCGTTCGATTGGTTAATTGATTACGTCATAACGCATTCACAACGTCAGCAAGTTCGAACAAAACTGCATTTGCTAATCACTAGGTTGCCGCTGTTTTACGCCGTAAAATCTTCTAATGACGCATAATAAATAGATATCCACGTAAGTGTCTTTTGATATCAAGTTTATCAGACTCGACCAGAAACACGTCGGACTGGCTCGGCAAGCCTCGCCATTCCTACGCTATATCTGGTCTCGCCTGATAAACTTGATATCAAAAGACATTAACATGGCATTCTTTATATAACGCGTATTCGGAAAATATTATTTTTTGCGATTTTGTCTCGCATATGCTGGTTCATTTATGATAATTAACTTTCAGTAAACTCTCCTGAGGTAAGAAACAAACTTTTATTGACGGCTGTAAATAATTCCATTATTTTATTGTTTAACTAGTTTCTAACTTCAAATTACAAAGTCGGGCAGAATTACAGCCAGTATATGTCTGAAAATATGTGTTTATGCAACTTGTGTGGTTTTAAAGTAATTATAGGTCATCTTTTGCCATTACCATTTACTTGGTATTGTTATAGTTTGCGAACCTGATGGATAGTTTCATGTCAATATGATGAAGGGTTAAAGATGTAGCTCTACGCCTTTCTATCATTTTGTGTCTTCCTTACTTATGAGTTACTCTACGGCTTACTGTGGTGACATATTCGTTCAGATCGTAATACCATTCAACAATCACGTGCATATTTCTTGTTCTATCAAAAATCGAATTTGTGATATCAGGAAATCTGTTTTGTGCTTGTTTTTCTAAAGAAAAACATCTATTAAATTTTATGATATTAGACAATCTATTTTGCAATATCAGAGAGCTCCATTATGTGACATCATAAAAAAACACAAGCTCTATTCTTACAACAAGATATCCATTCGATGATATCAGAAAATAAGGGTGATTTTTGAAGAAAATGTCAATTTTGTGATGTAAAAATAGTTATACCATTTACCATAATGTGGTTTCGATTGTACATGTATCGCCGCATGACGAAATTATAAGTCATATGTTCTCCTAGGGACGACTTTGATTAGCCTGGGCATCTACGCGTATGTAATTAACTTTAAATAGGTAGGCTCAGTAGTTTGGTTTCTAGGAATGGTGTGAAATTCGATTGTACTATCAGTCCCTGATCATTGCACTTGAAGTGACTTTTAGTGAAATTGTACAACGGTTAAATGATAACCTTGTCATTGAATTTTCTCACATTTTGATACAAAAATGATGAATTCAAAATTCTAAACTTGATGATTTCTAAATATAATTTTTAAGCATTTTCACATCATAAATGAGCTGAAAGAAAGATCTCCCTATAAACAAGTTCTGACTAGGTATATCCTTTGGTAGCAACTAATGCACTACAGAAATGAAAATAACAGACTCAGTTATACTGAATATGTTCATGACCAGTTATGAAACTTGCAGACCGGTTTTGTTTTTTGTTTAAACTTCACTCAGCGTTACACTTTTTATATGATGAGCGAAAAAAAAACAAATAAACAAAAAAACAATAAAAACAATAAAAACTTGGGTCGCCATACCACCTTTTTGAGATAACACAGCACCATTTACGCGCCTGTATGAATCATGGCTATGTCTGTTTCTACACTTTCTCTCGAGATACAAGATGACTGAGCGTTTCGAAATAAAGATTAATTAATCCCTCCGTTTTCTCTGTTACTGAATATTAAAATTGCAATAATCGTAATCCTTATCTTATATCTGTTTTCAGTTCTTTATTCCCCGCAATTAATCTCTACTGGAGAAAATGGAATTTCTTTCAAGTAAATATACTAAATAAGAGTCATCGGAAAAAAGACTCTTATTTCGCGACGTTTTCGTGTAAGCACCGTGAGGTCTTTTTCTGCGATGACGTAGCTTACTTTTTCAATCCATCAACTGCCAAACATCAAACGCGCTTTATCCTTAGGATGCCTGTTTAAAACAATATATCGATTATTTTTTTCGGTTTCTGAACTTAGTCGTTTTTCATTCTATTTATAAATTAAATATTTTTTTATTTTGTTCATTTTTCTTTTTTTCTTTTCTTTTTTTTAATTAGCTTTTTTTTTAACTTTTCTTGTTCAAACGTAGATACTTTGTGCGCGCAGCTTCTTCTACGGTTGTAAAGGGCTCATTGAGAAACTGTAAAAAATCTTTTGTTCGGTCTACACAAATATAGTGACTAACGAAGCCAGTGACATACAAAAACCTGAGTGACCAACAGAGATGTTCTGAACCTCTGTGATGACAGGAGAGTGTTGAAGAAGAGTCGGTTTCAAGCAGAAGGAGCTTAAGGATACAGGAAAGCCAACAAGAGGATTCGGACGGCGATGAAGAAAGCGAAGGAGGAATTGAAGGGTATTCGTTGTGACAGCCGAAGTGGAGCGTACCAGCTGATGAAGGGTCTGGCTTTGGAGAATTAGGGTTGATCCGCAACTGTCCAGGACAAGTCTGGGAAATGTCTTACAGAAGAACAAAAGATTCTCAGCGGATGTAGTTTTACTCATAACTATGCAGCCATGGGAGTTGTGTTGACAGTGCAGCTCTGGACTGTAAGAGTTGATGATATGCCAGCATGGCTTGTTCAAACTAGCGGGAAGACCATGATTGTTGTTTAACAGAGATGTGTAACAAGTTCTAGAGAACGGGTTATGGCCCACTCAATAGACTCACTCACTGATTATTACACTTATAAAATGGCAACCAATAGCTCTGCAGAAACTACAGAACGATCGGCATTGTCAGTGGTTCAGGCGGAGTCGTGCTGAGGATCGTCTTGAACAGGCCCGGACCCCAAGTCGGGAAGATAATCGTTAGTCAACGGGCTGGGGTCGGAGCTGGAGGGAGCAAGCAGATCTTCATCCAACATCATCAAAACCTTTATCAAGTCTTCATTTAAAAAAAGACCATAGTGGGCCGCCATGCAGGGGTGCAGTGACGGTGTGGGTCTAGGCGCACCATTGAGAAGCTTTACGACAAGGCAACAAGTGCAGTGCAGGTGAATGGCAGCACAGTAGAACGGTTCGGAATAACAGTTGGAGTCAGGCAAAGACATTTTGTCTTCCATACTAGTAGTAATGGGGTCCTTTGGGGGTCAAGTACTACGCATGCGCGGCGGCCATCTTGGATGACGTAGTTTCTATATTTAGTTACAGTCGGTCATGTTGTTTTTATAAATAGTAACTCATTTGCATATAAGCAATTGGTGGAAAAACCCCATCATCAGTCCTATGGACCTGAAAGGTAAGGAGGTCTTGCGCATCACGGTCTACTCGGTATAGAGAGCTGACTCATGAGGTTTCTCGATCTTAGGAATGATCTTGAGAGTGGGGTCCTTGTCATACATTGATATAGGTAACAAGCAAGAATAAAAATTAAACAGACATTCTACTGTCGTCTCGAAATGAATGACTCTGATAGTTTCACAACGTGTATCTATAGATAGATATTGACGAAAGTAACTAAAAAATAATAACGATG
Organism: Ctena decussata; assembly: GCA_963989385.1. Lineage (NCBI taxonomy): Eukaryota > Metazoa > Mollusca > Bivalvia > Lucinida > Lucinidae > Ctena > Ctena decussata. Next base: position 3,709,863 of record OZ022512.1, on the reverse strand, counting down.
TCATGTGAAGCGATGCCTTACGGCTTGGGCAATAAAAAAAAAGACCCAGATCAACAAGCACTCCACTTAAAGCCTTCATTGAGAAAAGCCGTCTGATCAGGGTCTACTGACATACAGCGGTACATTTAACACTATATCACGTTCTTCAATTCTAAAATTCATGCACAAACGATATCACTGTTGAAAAACTGTTGATTTTACCCATCTAGCCGTCCAACACACACACACACAGACACACGCACGCACACACACATAAAACATACATACAGCTTGCGCAATAAAAAAAAGACCCAGATCAACAAGCACTCCACTTAAAGCCTACATTTAGAAGAGCCGTCTGATCAGGGTCTACTGACATACAGCGGTACATTTAACACTATATCACGTTCTTCAATTCTACAATTCATGCACAAACGATATCACTGTTGTAAAACAGTTGATTTTACCCATCTAGCCGTCCAACATACATACAGACACACGCACGGACGCACACACACACACATAAAACATACATACAGACAGACGGACACACACATGCACACGCACACACAAAAACCGCACTCTGTCTCTCACACATCCACATATAAAAGCAGACAGACAGACACACACACAGACACAGACACACACACACACACACACACACACACACACACACAGACACACAGACACAGACACACAGACACAAACACACACACAGACTACATCCCTTCTCGGTAAAGGGGGGATATGTTCGGATAGGATCTCTGATATTGTTTGATTTGTGGCTTTTATAAAAAAGCCGTTTTTTTTTTTACTTTCTCCCTGTCCCTATTTATAAGATAGGGAATGCCGATATAACAAATTTGGCTCGGGCATCATAGATAACCCTCACCTTATTTGTAGGCTTTTTGTCGAAACCTAATAACCCAATTTTTTTTTCAAATGATTTTGCTAAAACTAAATTAAATCTACTATCGCAATAGCGAAAATGAGGATCCTCTATACACTCCCGTATAGACTCCCTCAGAACCTGTTCTGAGAAAAAAACAGATGCTGACCCCCCACCCCTGCCTAAATGCTTCGACAATATGTGTGGAGAAAGTTTCATTTTGTAGTTTCTGTCTCAGAATGAGAATCTTAAATAGATTCCAGGAAGCCAACTTCCCACCCCCATTTTTCGAAAATGTATTAGAAAAGAAAACGGAGAAAATTTATTGAACCACATTTTATTACGGGAAAATGTGGCAGGTAAGAAATGCTCAACGTTCGTGTGTGTTTTTGTTTTTCTTCGCACGATAGTACACTTTTCTAATTAAATATCTGCATTGACCCTGGACTTAATGACACAAAAGTACCCGTGCGTGTCACAATATATAGCCGTTTAATTGGCTCAGCAGATAAGTAATAGGTCTAGCGTTTAAAAAGTAATTATTGGTATTTGTAAATCTGCATGCAATAAAAGCAATAATTGATTTTTAACATGTTTAACGTACCGTTTAATTTAAATATTATTCGGCTCAACAGATAAATAATAGGTCTAGCGTTTAAAAAGTAATTATTGGCATTTGTAAATCTGCATGCAATAAAAGCGATAATTGATTTTTAACATGTTTAACGATTAAAATGTACTCATTCACCTGTGCCAGTTACTCACAAACCACACTCCCTCTGTCTCTCACACACCCACTTATAAAAAAAAAACATAAACAGACGAACAGACACACATACACACACACACACAGACACTCAATCACACGAACAAACCACACTGTCTCTCATACCCACTCATAAAAACATACACAGATGGACACACACACACACACACACACAAACCACACTATATCACACCCACCCACACACACACATAAAACATGCAGACAGACAGACATACAGACAGCGAGAAAGACGCACGCACGTACATACACACCAAAACGCACACATATAAATACACAGACGGACAGACACAAACCACACTATATCACACCCACCCACACACACATAAAACATGCAGACAGACAGACATACAGAGAGCGAGAAAGACGCACGCACGTTCATACACACAAAAACGCACACATATAAAAGCAGACAGACAGACACACACACAGACACACACACCCACACGCACACAATATTGTACAATTCAACATCAGGACAAAAATGTACAGTTAATGATCTGTGACCTTTTTTTTCCTGTATTTCACAACAGCCGACAAATATCGCATAAAAATGGTCACTACCGATACCAATAACCGCAACTCTTTTTTTTTTTTTTTAAGGGTGATAAACGGTGACCTTCGATTAGTTTTCGGAAAATAGGAACATATTTCACCTCGAACTGCATTGCGTCGTGAGAAATTTCATCCTACTATCTATGAGCCCGTGATCATGTGCAGACTAATCATCGCATATGCATATTAGGGAACTGGAATCGTTTAGAAATTTTAGCTCGCATATGACCAGTCTCAGTACAATGCGTAGACTGATCAGCTAACTACGCAAGAGTGTGAAAATCCGGCAAAGCCGCAGCAACCTTAACCGCAAATACGCAGATGCGTATTGAGAAAATTTGAGAAAATTTTAACACGCACTGTTACAGACATCAGATTAATTCTCTTGTCATAAAGTGTTGGGTCATGATCTTTTATTAGAATTTTCGGCAGCTTACGTACATTGCACAATTCAATGTCAGAAAAAAAATTGAACCTCTTTCAGCATGGAATTAAGCACCCTGTGACCTTTTTACTGTATAGTCACATGGGAAATACGTTCTGTGAAAGCAGGTAATTAATGAACAGGGGCTAGCAAGTTGCACTTTGGCCTGTAGGGACATGCTTCTACCAGTAGAGGCTATTTTCTGCCATATCATTGGTGATTAGTATCTGTGAAATTCCAATGCTGAAACCATTATTAATGTCAGAAATGCTAAACTGGCACCTTAATGGGTTTATACTGCCCCTTAACTAAACAATTAAGACCCTGTCTCGAGAAAAGGCGAGTTTGGCATTTTAATTATGGAAAATAAGGCTCGACCAGTCTCGCTGTATATCTAACCCTGTCTATCAACCATGGGCAATGCATTAAGGTTTCAGGGTTTGCCTTATAAGATATGCAAGTTTCAAATGGCATTCAAACATTACTGCAGGCTTACACCTTTTCCCTTTGTATGCACGCAAATTCTTTATTGGAAGACAATTTTTCTGCAAGCGGCAATTTGACCTTAGGTTCCTCCCCAGGCCTGTTTATCTTATTACAGAGGTATCAGTTATCTTAGCAGAAAACTATCTCTCAATTTGCTAGCCTCAGTTCATTAGCTACCTGGTGAAAGCCATTAACATTTTACGAGAGGCATGAATCTAATATATGAGAAAATGTACCTTATGAACTATGTATAAAGTGAATATGCGACACAGCTTGTGCATCCACGCGATTTCACTATGTATTCCTACAGAATGGTACTGGGATAAACTATAGGATACGGACCAAATTGTCAAGATCAGCAGTTAAAGTTACTCTTTAAATTCACTCATATAGAACGGTACTGGCCCTTATTCTTGGGAATTGTCCGGAATACAGACTGTCTAGATACTTTGGGTGAATGTGGTAGTTCAGCAAGAACACTCGGCGTTTAAAATTTGATTTCTTCTGCTAAGAGATTTAAAAATAAAAAATAATGGTCCTAAAAGACGAAAAAAAAATATATACTGCTCAATCTAATTCCGTATTAGGTTTTACGGCCTTTCAAGACTATATGTTTAACGTCCCAGCGGTCACTATTTCAGAATGAATGAAGCCAAAATTATAATCAGTAATGCGAAGCACATACAGGGCAGTTTACGGCTCTTCAATACGTTGTAAATACGACCGACCATAATAGACGTATTTTTCATATTGTAGTATGACGTCTGTTACTATAAATATAACAAGATTTTTTTTTATTATTTATTTATTTGATTGTTATATGACGTCTGTTACTATAAATATAACATAACGTATGTCTCCTACAAAAAAGTTGTGAAATAATATGACGTCTGCTACTATAAATAGAACGAACAGGGTATTTAAGAACGTTCCTGCACGACCAATGTCATTCTCAAATCAGAGATTAAAGCGTCAATATGGAAAACAATTCAGAGACTTTTGATATTATACTAAATACATTCACCAACGTCGATGAACTCTTGAATTTTGCGGCGACATGGGGGATACAGGACTCCCCGGGGGTACGGCTTAGACTGTTTCAACTGAGAAACCCTCAGTACGGTGACGAGTTTGTCAACGAAGAATTAGATCGTATACTTCAACATACGGGTGGACCGACGGAAGAAACTGAAAACAATTTTGAGCTAGCCCTGGAGTACGTAAGAGAGCAAGACGAAATCTTAGAATGTATCAAAGCTTTATTGTTCGATGAAGAGATGAACTCCCTGACTAACGCGTGCGTTCAAGATGGTGACTGGGACCCGCCGTCACCCGTTCTACAGATAGGAGGTGGGGATGAACCCCAGCCGGGTCCATCTCATAGACCCGACACACCTACTTCTCAGGGACTTAGATACAATATGAGAAAAAAAGTCTGAGAGGACGTACGCTAAAAATGCAGCCCTGGACCGGACATATCAAGTTAAAGTGGACGACCAACACCATGGGGAAAGGCTGGAGGATATTCGAAATGGCCTGCATCAGATGTTCGACGACGTGTTGAACCAAGCTCGGGGTAATTTGGCGGGAAATGATTTAGGCCGTGTCGTGATATAACACGAAGGTTTACACGATCCTATCGTCGTACCCCTCCAGCCCTGGGACGAATTAAATGCCGACAAAGTGATGGGAACTATAGAAAAGGTATTAAACAGTAACCAAAATTTAGCTGTGGACGAAAGTTTCGATATTTCGATTGGTTCGGTGGACCTACCGAAAGGAGGAGCTAGACGAAAAATCACTAAATTAAAAGGTAAAAACAATTCATTAAGCTTAAAACTTCGATTGTGACTATTGAAAATGATGACCAGTTGTGTATGGCGAGAGCGATTGGGGTCAACTGGGCCAAACTTAAGAGATGTACCCCAGAAGAATGGAAAGAACTAACTGAAAACAGACAAGGAAAAAGTAATCTACAACTCGCATTGGAGACGCAGAAAGTGCCGGAAAGTTACTTCATGAATCTTCGCGTTAAACAAAGACAGGAACAACGACACCTGGCGTCCGCTATCGGTCATTTAGCGGGAGTACCAACGGATCGTCCGGCGAGTTTGAACGATATAGAGGCGTTTGAAAAAGCGTTGGGTGTGCGCGTGATGGTGTCAGCGCCCGACTGGGAAACAAGTTCATTACCAATCCTAGTACGGACGAACGTCCATGCATCTACATTTATCTCGTAGACGAATGCCATTTTCATGCTATTACTTCAATAACGGGATTTTTTAGCGCCATCTACTTCTGCGAAAAATGTTTAAAGCATTACAACAATAAAGAGAGACACCAGTGTGACACCAGCTGTATCGTGTGCAAAAGAGACAATTCCCCCAAAACTGACGGTGTAATCAAGTGTAAGGACTGTAATATGGACTGTCGATCCGACCAATGTTACAAACAGCACAAAACCCCACCCACATCTCGAAAAGGAAAATTTAAAGGACAAGTATGCGGGCCTTCGCAATGCAAGTCATGGTGGAAATGTCCCACGTGTTATAAAGTGTTAAGGACAGATAAAAGGGATAAAAAAGAACATATATGTGGCGAATACTTGTGTATATCTTGTAAAAAGTTTGTATTAGATGACCATTTATGTTATTTGAGAGCCACTCCGGCGAAAGAATATTATAACTCTAAATTTATATTTTTTGATTTTGAGTGTAGTCAGGATGAGCGAGTGGAATGTGAGGAAGGTTATACACCATCGAAAAAAGAAAATTGTAAAGACTGTCAATCGCAACAGGAATGCACATCTTGCTCTAAATGCGTAAATTGTAAAACTTCATGGTGTGGTAAAGTCACGCATCGGCCCAATTTTGTCGTCGCCCATTCCGTATGTCCGAAGTGCATTGATAAACCCTTGACCCCGACATCGGTGTGCAAAAAGTGCGGAACCCGTTGCGACAAATGTGACAACACCGGCTTGTGGGACAATGAAGACGAAGGTCTTTGTCCCGGCAAATGCGGTTTTAGAGAAGTCACCTTCCAAGGCACGGATACCGCTGAAATGTTTGGTGCATGGTTATCTACAGATCAGCACCAGCATTTCAAAGTTATCGCCCATAACATGAAAGGCTATGACGGCTACTTTCTTTTAGAGTACCTCATAGATCAATCCCTACGCCCCGATAAAATCATTTACAACAGCTCTAAAATCATGTATATGGCGATAGAGCGGGATTTACATATCAAAGTGATTGACAGTCTCAATTTCTTACCCATGAAATTGTCAGCTCTCCCTAAGGCCTTTGGATTGGACCAGTTAAAGAAAGGATGGTTCCCTTTTCATAAAAATACCAAAGAAAATCAAAATTATGTGGGGCCCTACCCCGACGCAACATGCTACGGACACGATTTCATGGGTGAAAAAGAGAGAAAAGAATTGTTAGAGTGGTTGAGTGAGAGAAAGGATGATGTGTTTGATTTTAGAAAAGAAATGTTAGAATATTGTAGAAGTGATGTAGATATTTTGAGAAAAGCGTGTTTGACATTTAGAGAATTGTTGATGAGTGCTACGGGTGAAAGAAAAAAGATGCTGAATGAAAAAGGGAAAGAAGAAGAAAGGTGGGTCGGGGCCGTGGATCCATTCGATTCTGTCACCATAGCTTCCGTCTGCATGAGTGTTTTTAGAACCAAATTTTTAGAAGAAACTTGGAAAGTCAAAATGGAAGGAAGTGATGAGTGGATACCCGCTAAATTAGTAGATGGGAAGCCGTACGTGTTAAAAGAAAACGAATGGGTCCTCGAAACTGAACTCACGAGTGAGAAAGTGAAAGAAAGAGAATTCGTTCGTAGTCCTATAGCAAAAATTCCTCCCAGTGGTTACAACGATCAATACAGTAAAACGTCCATTCAGTGGTTAGAATGGACGGCACGTGTCAGCAACATTGAAATCCAACACGCTTTAAATAGGGCCGAAAAGTGTTTACCGGGTACCAGATATAAATTAGACGGGTATTGTGAAGAAACAAACACGGCCTACGAGTACCATGGTTGTATATTTCATGGTTGCCCTGATTGTTTCTCCGATAACAGGGAAGACACGTACCATCCACTCACCCATCAATCCTTGAACGAATTGTACGCTCTGACTCTGAAAAAGAAAGCCTATATTGAGCAGCTAGGAATGAAATACGTATGCATTTGGGATCATGACTTTCAAAAACAAAAGAAACATAACTCCGAACTAAAACAATTTCTTCAACACTTAGAGTTAATGGACAGATTAGATCCTAGGGAAAGTTTCTTCGGGGGTCGTACCAATGCCAGTCAACTCTACTACAAAGTGTCTGGAAAAGAAGAAATCAAATACGTAGACTTCACGAGCTTGTATCCATGGGTCAATAAGTATTGTGAGTATCCCGTAGGCCACCCCACTCTAATTACAAAGGACTTTGGGGACATCAAGGACTATTTCGGCATTGCCAAGGTGAAAATTTTACCACCAAGAGGACTGTACCACCCCGTCCTTCCCTACAGATCCAATGGCAAGCTGAAATTTCCTTTATGTAGAACCTGCGCGGATACTGAAAATCAAGACCCTTGTACATGCTCGGATGAAGAAAGAGAGTTGATTGGTACGTGGTGCACTCCGGAGATTCAAACAGCTGTAAGCTTAGGATATGATATCAAGAAAACATACCAAGTATACCACTGGGAGGAAACCACGCAATATGATCCACAGACTGGAGAAGGGGGATTGTTCGCCCAATACATTAATACATTCCTCAAGTTTAAACAACAGGCGAGTGGTCCCCCTGACTGGATAAATAACGAAACAGATATGAGGAACTATATTAGCCAGTACTTAGAGAAAGAGGGTGTATCGTTGAATCGGGGTAACATCTCCAAGAACCCTGGTTTGAGAGCTCTGGCTAAATTATGTCTCAATAGCTTTTGGGGCAAGTTTGGTCAGCGACTGAATATGCGACAGACAGAGTTCTTTCACGAAATGGAAGCAAACCTCTTCTTCCAATTATTTTCCGATCCCACGAAACAACCTCTGAATTTTCACATATTAACAAATGACATGATACAAATAGAATGGATATACAAGCAAGGGTGTCTACCCGAAGACAACAAAACCAACATTTATTTAGCAACATTCACCACCTGTTGGGCCAGACTCAAACTCTACAGTGTGCTCGAAAAGCTGGACAAGCGAGTTCTGTATTACGATACGGACAGCGTGATATATGTGAGTCGTCCAGGACAGTATGATCCGCCTTTGGGGGATTACCTGGGCGAACTTACGGATGAGCTGGAAACCGGAGAGCATATTGTCGAGTTTGTGTCTGGGGGACCGAAAAATTATGCTTACAAAACAAACAAGAATAAAGAAACTTGTAAAGTTAGGGGATTCACGTTAAATTATACCAACAGCCAACTCATTAATTTTGAAACGGTGAAAACTATAGTAACGAATCCTAAAAACTGTTCTAATATTGTTGTAACAAACCCGAGTAAAATATGTAGAGATAAAAGGAAGAGAAAACTAGTAAACAAAAAAGAACAAAAGTCGTATCAGATGGTGTATACAAAACGTAGAAGAATAGATGAGTTTGATACTGTACCCTACGGATATTGATATTTTATCACTCGTATTTCAGCATTTGTTATAAGTGATTTAGTTTTAGTCACTCGTGTTTTAATTTTTGTCATAAGCGTTTCAGTTTATGCACGTTTACACGTAATTTCCCATAGGGTGTGTTTCAGTTTGTGTCACTCATGTTTTAATTTTTTGACTCTGGTATTTCATTTTTTGTCTTTTGTATTTCAATTTTTGTCATTGTTATTTCGAAAAAAAAAATGTCATGAATAAAAAAGAATGTAAGAAGACCTTGTGTTCGTCTTTCTTTCTTCTCTTTTTTTTTATTCCAACGTAAGAACATGGATCCTACAGCATCTCCTGAACCCAAAAGGGAATCTTTTATTCAGTTTTCAAAGCACGACGAAGAAAACCGTTCTAACGGAGAGAGGTGGCATTTATTAGGAACTCGCGTACCTCAAGCCGAAATTGTCTACTTTTGTCAAATAAGTATTGTCTACGTCATCATCATTACGTCCATCATCAACTTGTCCCTTCAAAACGGAAGCACCGAGCTGTGGATCAGTTTATTGAGTAGTTGTATAGGGTACGCACTGCCAAGTCCTAAACTCAAAAAATGACTTGTCCCTTACCATTCGAACCCTGCTCCAGTATATGTCTCAGCGGACAATCAGGCAGCGGTAAAACTCTATGGGTGTACAAGTTCTTGACCAACGTCACTGACATGTACTCTAAAGACCCACCTACCCAAATATTATACTGTTACGGAATACACCAAGACTTGTTTGATGATATGGAAAGGTCTATACCCAATTTTTATAGTAAACAAGGACTTCCCTCAATGGAGGAATTGGATGATTATACCAGAGACAAGAAACATAAACTAATTGTTATTGATGACCTAATGCTAGATGTCATGCGGAACAAAGATATGGAGCTGCTGTTTACGCAAGGTTGTCACCATAGAAGGGTGTCTGTCATACTACTTACACAAAACTTGTATCCAGGTGGTAAGCACGCTAGAACTATTGCCTTGAATACGTGGTATATGGTACTCATGAAAAATTTGAGAGATGTATCGCAAGTAGGAATACTGGGACGTCAGCTATACCCTGGTAAAACAAAAGGATTTGTGGCAGCCTATGAAGACGCATTAAGCACGAAACACGGCTACTTCTTAATCGATATGAGCCCACACGCTGAAGACAGATACCGTCTAAGGACCCATATATTTCCGGGGGAGTTCCCTATCGTCTACAGATAAACGTAAGAAGAAGGAAAAAAAAAACTTGTAAGAGTAACCATGGTCGAACTGATTAAACAGCAGCGTCATTTCTTTTATCTTCTTATAAGCACTACAGCCGCACAAAGGAAGGCATTGCTGAGTACAATTACCAGACATCAACTGAAAGCTCTTGCTCAAATTGCTTACAATATTCTTTGCTTTAAAATACGACTCACGCCGTCAGAGAAAGCTCAGCTGAAGCGACAGAGACGTTTTATTCATTTATTGGGAAACAGAAAAGTTGGATTCAAGCGAAAGAGAGAAGCCATCCTACATAAACCACGAGTGATCTACACCTTAGTGAAAATTGCTTTTGTATATTTGGAACCGGTGTTGCTCTAATGGAAAAGTTTATTTTGGTTCCTTACGAAAAATACCAGCGGATGTTGCAGCCTAAATACAAGGGATTTGGAAAGGCGAAGGACGACGAGACTGTGTCTTCTAAAGTGTCGGTACCACCCCCCGGGGAACGTAAAAGGAAGAAAAGAATTAAAAAGACGGAGAACGCTCAAAAGACAAAAATAGACTGGAAATCGTTTTAAAAACAAACAAAGACAGTGTTCTTTTATATATTTATTTATACATAGAAAATAAAATACATATAATACATGTTAGAGTTTGTTTTTATTTACAATATTCCTAACATACATATCATTCCATCGTCTATTATACACATTAAAAAGGTTTGACAATGTCATTTACAGTTATTCCTGTACATCTGGCTCTGACATAATAAATACAATAGAGTCCACACATATCTGATTTAGAGTCTTGAATAGGATCACATAGCATCCAGTACTTGTTTGTTAATACTGTTTCAAAGCCGGCATTGTAGTCACTAGGTTTTTTACCGAGAGAATCAAAGAATTCGTAAGGTCCTCGTCTTGGAAAGTAAAAAGTGACCCAATGTTTTCCCGGTCCATTGCTCTTGTCCGTGTTAGCAATAACAAAGTGTCCCTTTTTAACACGACATTGGTCAGCAACGCACACTGTTACAGGATACCCTTCGAGTAAACGTTCTAGTTCTAAATTATTCATTTCACATACACGGCTCTAGCTTTGTCAATATTGAGTGCCTCGGGGAAGGTGGCGTACATAATCAAGGTGACGCTCTCTGGCAAAGCCTCTGCAAACTTGAGTTCTAAACGACAATGTCCTTTCCTTTTTGTGTTGAACGAATAGTAGGGGTCTATATCAAGGGCGTACAAACAGTACCCTTTCTTATAATCTTCTTTGGATATGTTCAAATCGCTTCTGTAGAGAGCTAATGTTCTGTAACACTCCAGATAATGATCCGCCGCATAATTAGGTTGCATTGGTTGCGAAGGTAAAGATTGTCCATCGACATAGAGTCCTACAAAACTGCAGTTGTAATGTTTAAAGTTGAATGGATTCTGTGAGTAATCGCCATTAAATGCGGCACTCGGGACTAGTCCTACTATCAGTTTACTGGGTACTAAACCTTGAAACACGTAATCGGCACTGTGACTGAACTGACCAGACGCTATAGCTGTCGTTTTGATCTCTGTGCGTAAGTAAGGGTATACGGCCGGTGATTCTTGAATGAGTATTTCCTGAGCTAAGAAGACACCGCTACTGAGTCGCTGAATGCAAAGTTTAAAACATGCGTCCACAATTTTCGCCCTAAAGCCGGGTTCCATTGCATCTGTAATTATCCTAAAGGGGTCTCGACTAGGATGGAGTTTTATACCGACAGACACTCCTTTGATGAGCAGTTTGGGTTGTTGAAACAAATCAATGTGCAACGGTCCTTCCATTTCCACAATTTTGCTACTTTGAGTGAGTTTGAATCTAACGGCTAACCCTTTATTACTTCCTGTTTTAGCATCATTGGTATTAACGTCTCCCGTATCTTTAAAGTAGAATTGACTGGTCAACAAATTCCTCTGCATATTTTCGTTGGACTGTAAAATCGTGTCTATGTAAGCTTTATAGGGGTAATTGATCCCCGTGTGTGATAAAGGAGTTTGCTGTAGAGACACATCGACCTGGCTGAATATGGTGTGCAGTGGTAGATTGATTGGGGCGACGACTTCGCTCTGGTTGACTACATTTCCATCCCCCTTGACGATTTGCAATTTTAGGTTAAGCACGCTCCTTTTGAGATCCAAATACGCTGAAGATTGACCGGGTACATTAAATTCGAGAGCGGATGCATTTGTCACTTGATTTACTGGACGATAAGTGATCCATTCTCTCGACTGTAATGACGTGTCTGCAGGAGACGAAACGAACAAAGACAACTCTTCATTATGATAATCTTCCATGTTTTCTTTTAGAATTGAAATTCAGGATTGACAAAGTTAGGTCTCTTTTGTTTAGATGGTTTGTACGCGAAGGCCAACGTATTCTTACGTTTTTGTGACCCCTTCTTACGCTTTTCGTCCTCTTCAGTCTTCTTACGGTTGACCTCTGACATTGCAATTTCTGTCGCCTGTGCTACAGGTGACACCATATTTACTGAGGGTTGTTGGTTCATTTCAGCCATTTTTCTAAGAGGATTACCACTACCGACTATGTAACGGCCTTTATGATCGGGTCTGACGTAACCGTCCCTCAAGTCTTTAAAATGCTGATACCATTTCTCTGGGTCCGGTACATAAGGGATCCATTTCTGCTGCATATGATCGTACACCTCTATGGAGCCCATCCTTTCTTGAAATGTAACACGCAGTGAAAATCTTTGGATTTAAATTCAGTTGGTTGTAAATCTTCGTCTTTCAAATACAGATTCAACGAGTTGAAATGATTCGCAGTCAGTGGTACGTATACTGGATGGCTGTACTGTATGGAAAGAAGCTTTTTATATCTGGTTCCAACTTCTATATTTTTAAGTACCGGCACTTGCGTGTTTCTTACGTATGTTTGTTGTACCAGGTCGCAGCACAAGTACAGTCTTTTACTTCTGGGTGTAAAGTCGCAGGTGAGAGAAATTTCCGTCAAGGCACAGGTCCAACGTCCTTCCAAAGTTTATGACTTGGGAAATTGAATGTAGAAATCGGCTGGATCGTTGTTTTTACGGATGTTCTCAGAATCCCTGCTGTTTAGATAGAGGTAAAAATCGGCCATGTTTGCTTTCTTCACGTAAATATGAGCCTTCTTACGCTTCTCTGGTGGTTCTGATTTCATCCAGAACAGTGTCAATGAGATGGGTGGTCCTTAACAATATGGGTACGAGAGAGTGATGATGTTTAAGCATCGTTTTCTTTCTCGTCAAAGACACATTTTCAGAAGCCAGAGACTGTATCACAAAGCGTCTTCTTTGAAGTAAATGAACATCTCTTCTCTCGGGATTAATTATTCCATTTACGAATCGTTTGGCCACTTGAGCAATAGCCTTCATTTGACTCGCCGTCATATTGCTGATCATATTTTTCCTGACAGATACAGCGGCATCTTTTAGATTTAGTAAAAAGTTTAGTTTTTGGTACACCTTTGTGCGGTTCATGGCTGCCAAATGTTATCACAGCTCATTCATTCTTACGCGTATAAAGTTCCAGTTCAATCAGCGTTGGATAGACGACGTTGTCAATCTGTGTCATAGATTTAATGCCCGTGATGACCACTTTTCCGGTAGAAAAACAGCAAAAATTCACTCCATCCCTTTTAAAATTGGCGGCGGGGAACAGTTCCGGTTCATACACGACTACGTAAAAGCTCTCCTTTACTAACTGTTCTAAATCTAGTGCAGCGCTTAATGTGTGTGTTGCGGAAAGAGTGATCCATTTGACATCTGCTAGATGCACAGAAAGCCCCAGCCGCTGTAACCGTCTAGCGTATTGTCTCAGACGCTGGCGTCCCTCTTCTGCGCGAGCCACTTTTCCGTTGCAGTTAATCACACCATTGGAAAACAGTATACAGTTCCCACCAATAGTTTTGTGTTGCCAAAATAGTCCGGGAAATCTTCCTGGATCGTACCTCACGTTGGCTAAACGATAGCATATCCGTTTTAAGTCTATGGGGCATCCTATATTGGCGCTGTACACAATATTGGCAATAATCATAGTGTTGACCTGTGAGTATTTGCAGTTGAAATGAGTGAAAATTAAAATGACTTGTATTAAACGTGAAGCTGATCGCGTGATATCATGTCATTGGCTGAAGCTACGAATAGTTAATGACGTCATTTTCAGGAATCCAGCTGTCATACTTTTTTGGCCAATGTAGCCAGCGCAACAAGACTTCTCTTTGTTTGTTTCGAACCCTTCTCTTTAGGATCTTCTCAATATGGTATTCGGTAGACTGGTCGACATTTATAGCTTGGAGTTCTTGCTCATTAAATGTGCCATCTAAACTTTCGCCGTCCCAGTCTACCAGGATGTACACAGGCACGCCATCTCTTCTGAAACGTGATTTGATTTTAAATATTTCGCCGGTCCACTTCTGTGAGTACTCTCTGTCAAAAATGCTTCTCACGTGCGAAAGGCGAACCGTTTGACCTATTTTAAACTTGTAATTTCTTTTCACGGTTTTGGTAGGTATCCCTTTGGTTCTCAGTAAGTATTGCTGTAGTCTACTTTCTCCCTCGTTGTCCTTAGTGATGGAGGCCGGTGGTTTACCCAGACTTCGATGCACTGTGTGATTATAACTATAGACTACATCTTGAAGAATGTCTATATATCGTCGCGTTCTATGTTTCATCATATATCTAAACAATTTATGTTTCAACGTCTTGATCAGTCGTTCCGCATAATTCACTTTGGTCTCTGTATTCAAGGCGTAGAAGTGGTGAATGTTTTGACCTTGTAAATATTTATTCACCTCTTTGCTGCGGAATTCCATCCCCCTATCAGATCTCACCATATTCGGTATCCGTGATTCTGATAACATACGTTGTAAGGCCTTGACCACATCAACACCTTTCTTGCTTTTGACGGGTCGGCAGTGAGCAAATCGGGAGAAAATGTCTATGGCGATCAACACGTATTTGTGACCGTCATTCTGTTTCGCCAGGTCAACCATGTCCATGAGATCCACATCCCACTGACTGTCAAGGCCCGCCACTATGACTCGCGATCGGGTATATTTGCGTCTGGCGCCTCTGGTCAGAGAATAAGACTCTTGGTCTTGTAACCATTTTCGTATGCGATGCCTACCAATTCTATATTGACCTTGGGATTTTACGATTTGGTACAATTTTTCTGGACCTAAGTAACTTGCGGGAAATTTAGGATTAAAATACAAGGAAGACAAATACTGTTTCCAGTCAGTCATATTTTTATTTTATTTATTTATTTTTTTTTTGAACATAAAGAAATTCTACATATATTCTTACAATACAATACTATACAATAAATCAAATGTTATAAAACACTGCTATACAAATTTGCTCGTCTCTCAAACACTTCTATCAACCGTTCCGCGGCCTCCCTGGCTTCCCGTCGTAACTGACGGCATCTCATCCAAAATAACAGTTTGTCTAACAAAGCTTTGGTCATCACTGTAACCCCGAACATGTTTTATAGTGACCAACTGACCAACTGTCTCTCACTTTTTACATAGGTTCGTCTCTGTTATCTCTCCAGTTTTGAAAGCGTTTTGGATCCAGGTGTTTCACAAAATTATTGGATCCCGTCCCCAAACCGCCTAAGGTTGCACCTGATCCGAACGTGAACTCTGTGTGTCTTTGTGGAGGAGCACCAATCATTTTGATGTATTCACAATTGGGCGCCCATTTGCAATGTTCTTTGATAGCATCATCCTCTCGTTCCCAAGAACTCAGTTTTACTTGGCACCTAAAACACTGGCATACGTCCGATTTTCCCGTATAATATAACCCAGCTCTCGCCAATTGAAATTTGTCCGGAAGCATTTGCTTTGGATAAGTATCGAACGTTTTGAGTCTATTTTCGTAGAATTCCATGTTGACGTTGGTTACTGTACAGTCCATGACGTTCATGGTGTGAATGACGATGTCTTATAGACAGCTCGTTTATATATACAAAAGTAGTGTTTCCTAATTGGTTCATATTTTTGTAGAACACAAATGTTATTGGCTGATATATTTCTGTCTATTTGTCGTAATAAAAGGTGTTTCAGCGTTTAGTAATTAACTACTCTACACTAGTCATATATTCATATTTAGACGCAATAATTCGACAAATCACAATTACAGTTCTTTAACCAGTCTTCATGGTTTATATGGTGTTTTTTCTGAGATGACTTATAATAGACGTCACCTTCTTTCTTTCTCCGACAATTTGGACATTCAAACTCGTATCTTTGCTACATGTTTACCAGTTGTGACAATCATTCGGATTACATTCGGGACATTGAAGAAATCCGAGTTGGTTCATGTGGTTGCTCTGGAGATAGCATGGCACAATTCCGTCTAATTCGGGTAACGTATTTCCAATCTCGGATAATAATTCATTCAAACGACGATATTCTGTAGGTCTCAAACAAATGCCCTTTTTGGTTGGCACGATCTCTTCCTGGGGTTTCCAGTACTGTCTAATATCTACGCACACACCATTTTCTGCGACATTACAATAGACATTTCCACCAAGGTGATTTCCATAAGATTTTTTCTCTTGCAGGGCGTTGTCCGTATACTCTAGTTGGTTAACCCAATTCTTCCAACGCATAAGGGTTAAACTAATTCCTTTCTTCGTCGGTTTGTCGTCTTTCCATTCCCTGATATCAACTCGCAGGTCTCCTTTCCACTCGCTCACTTCCACGTATCGATCATTTTCTAGACAAAACTTAGATCTGAAGCTAGCCATGTTTCTTGTTTCACTGTCAGAATATATATGACTCGAACGTGTGTTTCACTGTCATTTATACGTTTAAAATTAATTCTGATTGGCCTAGGAATTCACAAATCTGATTGGGTGTTATTTGTAGTTACTTCCGTCAACATCTATTTGTAGATACACGTTGTGAAACTATCAGAGTCATTCAGTCCGAGACGATAGTAGAATGTCTGTTTAATTTTTATTGTTGCTTGTTACCTATATCAATGTATGACAAGGACCCCACTCTCAAGATCATTCCTAAGATCGAGAAACCTCATGAGTCAGCTCTCTATACCGAGTAGACCGTGATGCGCAAGACCTCCTTACCTTTCAGGTCCATAGGACTGATGATGGGGTTTTTCCACCAATTGCTTATATGCAAATGAGTTACTATATATAAAAACAACATGACCGACTGTTACTAAATATAGAAACTACGTCATCCAAGATGGCCGCCGCGCATGCGTAGTACTTGACCCCCAAAGGACCCCATTACTACTCATACTATTTTGGCATTCTTCTCGAATGGATCATAATTAATGCTCAGGAACACGTGGTGAAAAGGTAAGCCTAGGTGGCAGATTTTCTTACCAATCTGCGTTTTGCCGATGACATAGATGCTCTATGCTGGGGAAAAGCATGAAATAAAGTCTGTTACGCGGAAGGTTTTACACACGGGTGTAGATTCTTATGCGTCGCAAGACGGCAGAGAGTGACTTCCGGTTAATGGTGTTATCGACCAGTGTACAACATTAGCAATGAAACTCTAACAACGTTAGAATTTTGGAAATTTATATGTGATAATGTAAGTTCTACATACAACAATACTATTTACAACTGACACAACTGCAATAATATACAACACATGTCAGTTCATGTCGCTGGCACAAGTAAGATGTTTGTTCTAAATCTGTAACCGATCTGCGTATGTTACGCAAATCGATTACTCACTGACGTTAACACCGCCGTGAATTGAAAATATACAAAGAACAAAAGACGTGAACTGAGCGCAACAATGAAAACATAAGGCCTTTCTAACGTTGCCGGTGGTCTTAGACTGGTCACTCCCTGCGTTCCATCAGGGACCAGTCTCTTTATTGTAGGAAAACACCTTCTCATTCCACAACGCACACTTATGGATAATTTTAGTGAGTGCTATCGACTCGCAATATTCACTATTACACTGATGGACGAACACTACTGGTTCACAATGTCTAAATCTCTATCATCAATTATATCCACGACGGTGGTTGACTTCGCATGTTTCTAACGCGTCCTGCCTGGGCTTAGGACTCTTGCGTAAGCTGCGTCGTATTAATACTTCTACCCGGGTTGTTATTAACCTGGAGATGTAATGTGGTAATTCCAGGTGAGAAGTGGCTTTCAGCCAAAACAGTTGACTGCCGGACTTGAAGTGCCTAAAAATAACGAACTTACAGTTAATACATTATAACAACATAATAACAATGCGTAAGACCTGGGCATGTCTTGGAAATTCCATACGACGCCCTCGGCAAATGCCGAGCATAACGCGCACACGCCACTCGTGTCACTAGACACAACTCGCGCACAGGATGTAAAGCTAAAATCGTGCTTACCAATTCCATCAATGGAGAAACGTAGATCCTACCACACATGTGCGTCGAAGGATCTGACATCAAACATCGTCAAGAAGTATACCGACGTCAACAGGTACTACCATGAAATATCCCACATAAAACATGAATCATCAAAACAATGACTTTTTACATTAAATAGAATTACCAAAATTCTTAACTTGCACATGTATTATTCCTCTTATTCAAACTAAGTGTATGATCATTTGCCATACAATATATCCTTTAAATAGCTTAATAGGTATTTCTAATACATTTCGTTCATTTCGTTTGATCTGACATCACCACGCCAATGATCTCATACCATATGACGTCATCTAGTGAAGGCAATTCAAACGCATGGCGACCATATGATGCCAGTTATATTATAAGAAAAACTGCTAATGTGGTGCATGCTTATGACCTCAATTAACGTCGAGTATGTAAATTAGTTTCATTACAAATCAATCTAATTCCATAGGCCACGTATACCTGAAACTAATGTAAAATGTATTGACGTCACAATAACATGAATGAAACTGACGTAACTCTACGTCAAATATACGTACTCTAGTGTAACCTCCGGCAGTGTTACAAACTATTTCCGTAGTTTACAAACCTTCCTTATATATAAATTCCAAGCGCAGCATGATCATTATCATCACCTAAGTCATACTATATCAATCAGAAGTCACATTTTTTATTCTTAGCCAAACCTATTCTGAACAAATACAATAAAACTTTACCTTTCAGAGCTGATCGTCTGAATCTAGGCACTTTAATATTCCTTCCTCATAAGCCACCACTAAAAATGATCTGAATCCAACAATTATAAATGCTAAATCTTGGCTTGGTCATCTCACCTCAAAATCATGCAAACATTATTGCTTTGAAAAGCAATTTGAGTATAGTAACTGCCTAAAATAGAAATACTGAAAAACTGGAAAAAGCAGTGAATTCATAATTCTTGAATCAGGTGAAAATTGATAACTTTGAAAAATAATGTTCTACACCAACAAAAACTATATTCAACAATTTAGGAACAGAAATTGAATCTAAATGCATGTTAAAATGTGTAAAAAAGACAATCCTGACACGAAATATTTCACCCAGAAGTATCAAAAACAGGAACTCAAGCTTATGTGCACATACTGTATTGAAAGAAAAATACTTCGATAAAATACCATCTCATGAATTACTGCTGCGTGACTAATACGCCACAATTTCCGTAAATGTTTTACTACCACAGTTACCCTAAATACTGTAGCCCTACTGACTGAAAATAATTAAACGGAATTTAGACTTGAAATTGTCTACGATCCGATCCACTTCGTAACATAAGTTTCACTTAAGGGAGAAAAGAAAACATGACATGACAAAATGTTTCTTTTCTTAAATAGTACAAAATTAGATCGAATCATAAGCTATGTCAAAACTGGAAAAGTAGCTATATACACAACAACGGTACGTTGCGTATTGTGGCAAAACTATCTACTAAGGTCGTCCGCCCCTAAATTATTATGGCAACCGATTTACCTAATCCCAAAGTAAATCAATAATCTGTGTCCCAACCGATTTACCTAATCCCAAAGTAAATCAATAATCCCAAAGTAAATCAATAATCTGTGTCGTACCTGTCGTGGCTCAAATGGAATCGGGAAGTATTGGTAAGTGTGATCGAACACTATGTGGAAATTGCCATCTTTAAGCGTGTCAGACGTAAATTAACGATATCGTCGGCATTACACTTACTTGGCCTGACAGATCCTACAGGATCCGTTGTCTCTGCATCTAACCTACTATCGCCACCGTGCTCTTCCATGTTCGCTGGAGCTTTCTGAGTCGACTTAACGTCGTCGGGCTTTACTTTTTCACATATGAAGTCATATTGGGATACTTCCTCTGACGTACAAATGTTAACTCTTTGGACCTTCGGATCACTGTGATCCTCCGATCTAACATTGTCACGTGCGTTAACAACCGCCGACGTCACGTTCTTTTCGACGTTGAACGTACTGCTTTATCATGTAGGCAGGATAAGTATTCACGACGCTCTTGACATTAATCTTGTAGTTCATTACATTGACTACTTCGACATCTTCATATGGCCCGTTCCATTGAAGTAACAATTTATTGCACTCATTCGGGAGTACCAAAAGTACATTGTCTCCGACGTCCATCGCGACCTCGCGCGTTTATCAGAACAATCAGTCTGCTTTACGTTCATTTTCCGGACAGTATCCTGTGCTAACTTACACGTTCTCTCTAAACGTTCTTTTAAATCAATAACGTATTGATACGTCAATAACGCACGTCGGTCAGTTTCCTCTACAGACCACATTTCCTTTAATATTTACATAGGACCCCTAACATTACGTCCATACAACAGTTCAAACGGGGAAAAGCCTAACGACTCTTGCGGAACTTCCCTTATTGCGAAAAATGCTGGGAGATACCTATCCCAGTCATTCGGACGTTCACCGCACATTTCACGTAATATCTGTTTCAATGTATCATAGAATTTCTCCACGGGTCATTGACCAGTAGACTGATAAGGAATAGTTGTCAGATCTTGAAGCGACAACATCCCACTAACCTCTCTCATGACGTCATTTAGATCTTACTATCATGCTCTATTAACATTTCACTCTGTATTCCTAATCTACTGAACATTTCAACTAACGTTTCGGCTACGCGTTCCGTTTCAAACCGGGTAAAGCTACCGCATCTGGATATCTCGTCGCAAAGTTTATCATTGTTAAAATATAGCGGGATTTCCTATCACAACAAGGTTCTATAGGTCCGACTATATCAACAGCGACTCGTTTAAATGGTGTGTCAATCTGTGGCAACTTTCCTAAAGGTACCTTTGTGACACGACCTTTCTGAATAGTTCTTTGACAAATGTCACAAAATTTACAAAACCTTGCCACATCATCACACACTCCATGCCAAAAGAACCCAGTTAAAACTCCATCCATTTCTTTCTTTATTCCCAAATGTCCTGACATCAAGGCTTCGTGCGCCAATCTTAATACCTTTTCACGAAAACCTTCAGGGATAACAAGTTGCAAATTTACCTTATTTCCCTTAGTAAACTGTCTATATAATAAATCTTTCTTTCGGACAAACCTAGTTTCACCTCGGTTCAATCCACGACTAATAGTCACATTACCAGATTCTACTCTTTGCCTTATGCCATTCAACTTAGGATCATCAACATGGGCCTGCCTCAATGCCTCCTTACTACTACCAACAATCTGATCACGAAAAGTAAAAAGTATGCAAAGACCAGGAACTGAAACCATCAAAATCCAAATCCAGCCCTCAAACCATAGTTGGAAACAACTAAGATTACAAATAATCAAGATACAGAGAACATATGGCCAACCGAGTGAGCAGCTTGTTCCCAAAAGGTGGACCCTCAGCAACCCAAACCGAACCAAAAATAATAAGAACATACATAAGGTAAAACATCACAGAAACTCTGACACCAAAAACAGGCAACAGAGAACCACAACAGAACTACCGCCTTGAAACAGTCAGTAATGAATTACTGGGGGGCTTAAATCGATTTTACAGGCCCAGGAACCTTAAGTTTCCTATAAACCTCTTCGCCTTTCTTTGTTTGTGACCTAGTCACTGCCGCCATTGCAAAGTGGGGCATATCGGGAAGTTTTGGCCCATCAATTTTTCCTATAACAAGGTCATACAACGTATTTTCTATACACAATGCCTAAGTTTTTCCTGTTTATGTTGTTGTATTTTTTCATGAAAATCGGCGCCTTAGTTTCGTTGCTATGGCAGCTTAGAGTTCCTCTAGACTTATAATGGAGAAGATCGAAAAACGGCATTTACTGCCGAGCCATTGCAGATATTTTGACAAAACTTTCATAGAAATGTTTCTTTAGAAGTCTCCTACCAGCCTTATATTTTTGGTCCACTGCTCTTTTTATTGGATGTCATGCGAAAAAGAACAAAAAATAAAAAATAAATAATTAATAATAATATATTAAGGGTTCATCACACCACCAAGTGGGTGGGGAATTGTCTGAAAACATACTTTGAAATTTTTTACTTATACTTGTGAAATATGAAGTTTTGCCTATCCCAAATGTAATTTCTATGTGTTAGCAAGATATATTGAGAGGAACTTTAAATATAACATTTAAAATGAGAAATTAGAGGAAAAATACAAGGTGGCCAGGACTTCCATTAGAACTCATAAACCAGAGATAATGGCATAAAACTATTTTGGTATGTTAAAAGTGTCAAGCATGAACTACAATCTCCCACAGTTGCAAAGCCTTTTAACTGTCTACTTTTTAAGAAACCACTTCAATGTTGGCCTCGTGTATCATGAGGTCGCCTGAGGTCGCCATTTCTTCATTCATTAAAATTGTAAACAAA
This sequence comes from Ctena decussata, assembly GCA_963989385.1. Lineage (NCBI taxonomy): Eukaryota > Metazoa > Mollusca > Bivalvia > Lucinida > Lucinidae > Ctena > Ctena decussata. The sequence goes on along the minus strand of OZ022512.1, from coordinate 3,687,096 downwards.
AACTTTCAGTATCCGCTCTCACCAAAGCAAGTATTGAACACTGCATGACAGTTTCAGTTAAAAGCAAGTACTATTCTAAAAGCAAACATGTGCATGATATGGACGATCAAAGCACAGATGTTGACATTGTAGCAGTAAAATCTGTAAGGTCGTGGATAAGTTATTGCATTGTTTTGATTCTCACAAGAACACACGAGCCGCTTAACAATTTATTCTTGCGCATTTCGCGGGGTTAGTAAAACCCCGAACCACATACCAAAATCCGGAACCAATTTCCCGGTACCAACCTCACAACAACATAGTTTGCATTAATTTAACAGCCTAAGTCTATCTTATTCATTGCCATGTCACAGTGCCAGGTCTTTGAAACCTGTCTCCGTGTCAAAGAAAAAAAATAATGAGACAATATCAATGATGAAACTTGTGCTCCAGTGCATGTTCAGAGTTCCCAAAATTAAGCAAAAATTCACTATACAGTATCTAAATAGGTTTGAAGTTTATGAATTTATATTTAGGAAAAAGCTATATGATCATTATATCATAACATTGGGTGTTTTAATCCGCTTAAATTTACTAATGCAACTGTGGTACCGGAATCGGGTCGCGGCTTTTCATTTGCATTCTCGGCTTTTAGATGCTGCATGGGAGACTAATCTTGCTATCTTGAGTAACTCTTCGAGAAACAATAAATAAACGAATTCAGATGATTAAAAAGATATGAAATATAGTTAATTACTATAGCGCTTATCGAAGGACTATTCCATGTTTTCAAGCAAAACAGTATGTGTTATAAATAATGAACTAAGGTGGGTAACTATATTTCATGTCGCACCTTTTTCAAGATGAGTTGTTAGGCCTTTCCGATTTTACTTTGCAAAACATAAACAAATATGGAAACTTAATTTTTCGCCAATATAGCGGTGATCGAGGGAAGAATTGCTGAATAAAAACACAGACAATTGTTCTCTATCGGATGAAAATAATCTGCGATTGTGTTACGTTGATTAAAGGTATTTTACAGCTTCGAAAACTAATTTACACATTTCAATGACACGTGTTTACGTGAAACTGCCGAAGAACGTGTTTGGCAAGCTGTTTGGAATGTTAGAGAGTAGGGTGGCACATTCATACAATGAACAGATGTTTATGAGATGAAAAATAAAGTTGTGGTTTCTAGGACAAGTCACAGCAGTAACTATTTTGGCTTAGCTGTGTCCTAATTTTTAAATATATACTGGTGTTGTGGACACATCAGTGCAAATTTATTGGAAATTAATAAGGAAAAGAAGATGCAGAAAAACCAATGTTTCGGGGCAGCAGTTCACGGACACATCTTTTATTTCAAGATTTTGCATGGAACAGAAAAAAGGTGACAGTGATAAATTTTTCACATTATCATCTTATCAGATAACCAGAGGCCATTCCTGTTAGTTACAGAAGTCCATATTGTTGACATTTGGAACACATTGCCAGACTGTTGTTTCGGCAGCCTTTGCTAACGTGTTCAAGAATCGTTTGAACATTCACTGGCATATCCATCCTTTTAATAGAAACGTATCCATATCAATTTTAGTGCGACAGATGTGCGTTTCTGTATTTAACTTTTTCTGAATCAGTTTTGCTAAACCCCAATTTTTGAAAGAAAAGAGATGATGGACTTTAAATGTTCTTTAAATTTTATCCCATACGCTACATGACCGATAACAAACAGGATAGGACTGAAGCGCTTACAGAAAGTGAGAAAGCTTAACTGAGATTTACAGAGAGATTCTATTTTATTGTCTGACCTGCGGCTATCAGAAGTGATACATAAGTATTGCTTTTATGGCATCATTATTAGTGTCAGCGGCCTAAAATTTTGGCAACTTCTCTGATTCAGCTCTCTTTTGAGACAGTGCTGTGACAGGGGAGATACCATCAACCCTGCAATTATTATTACATTTCCATCACTAGAAATTTGTCTGTTGGTTAAAGTAAAATTAGCCATTCGTTCATTTCCTTGTGAGTGAATTATTCATTTTATACTTGATTTAAGTTCATATCATGTGAACTTCGGAAAAAAAATAAATAAAAAACAAAGAAAGATCTTTTTGTGAAGTTCCTTTTTTGGAAGAAAAGTATTGTAACTGTGTACTATAGGTACAAAGTATTAGACTTTTACATTAGTTTTTTGCACAGTGATCCAGATAAGAGGAGGTTACAGGGATAATTTAGAGATAATTTCTGGTATACTTCTGCATGAAATTTAAGTTCTGACCCCTCATTAGAACAACCTCACTGAGACAGTCTAATGAGAGATCACAACATATTTTTGGTTAAGAGATAAAAAAATAGAAAAAGTATCTGAAATTATCCTCAAAAAACACCTTATCTGGAGCCCTGAAATAATTTTACATCTCCACTTTTGTTTTATGGTTACAGAATTTGAAGGCTAAAATCGAAGTCTTCATGATAAACTGTTAGGAAGTGTCTGCTGACAACCGGTTGTCACCAGACTTTGGACCAAAATCGTCTGCTGACAATCGGTTGTCACCAGACTTTTTGGACCAAAACGTCTGCTGACAACCGGCCATATATTTTCTATTAAATGGTTTATGATTATGATACCTACATGGTCTCTCTCTTATTGCAATTAAATCCTAGAATTAATGTTTGAAAATTAAACTTTGATCTCTACCTCAATCAAATGTGTTTGTTCAGCAGTTAGTTCTGAATCAGGCTTCTTAATGCATTTATCAAATTTGGTGCATCATATCTTATTCATATGATCTTTACCTATCTGTCTGAAACATAAATGGCTCTTGTCATTGAACACAGTCAAGTTGAATATCTACACCATTAGATCCAAGACCACAGCATCCTTACTCTATAATATCCGGGTTCTAGAATTGATCAGCTGTGATCCATGCTGGAACAGATTGCTGCTGTATTTGATGTTAGTAAAATATTGATACTTTAGAATTCAGGTTTTTTGTTTGTTTTTAGCTCACCTGAGCCATAGGTTCAAGGTGAGCTATTGTGATCAGTCAATGTCCAACATCCGTCTTGCCTTGTCTGTCGTCAACAATATGCTTTAAATGACAACTTCTTCGAAACTGCTAGGCCTAGCCTAGAGCTTTGACATTGAAAATCTTCTGCTTCAGAACTGCTGGGCTCAGATGCTTAATATTTGGTATGAAGTGATGTCTAGTGGACCTTTACCAAGTTTGTTCAAGTGGGCACCCAGGGTCCATAATGGCCCTGCAGCAGGGGGTTTTGGCTTCCCAAATAAAATATACTTAAAAATATTCTTCTCCAAAACTGCTAGAACCAGATACTTGAAATCTGGTATGTAGCATTGCCTAGTGGTTGTTTCCAACTTTGTTCAAATGGTGGCCCTAGGACCTAAAATGGCCCACCCCATGGGGGTCCTGGATTTGAACCGGAGAAATACACAGGAAAATATTCAAAAATCTTCTTCAGAACCGCTGGGCTCAGATGCTTGAAATTTGGTATGTAGCATTGCCTTGTGGTCTTTTACCAAGTCTGTTCAAATGGTAGCCTCAGGGTTAAAAATGGCCCTGCCCCATTGGGTCCTAGGTTTGAACAATAGAAATACATAAGAAAATATTCAAAAATCTTTTTAGCTCACCTGAGCCATAGGCTCAAGATGAGCTATTGTGATCAGTCAATGTCTGTTGTCCGTCATGCCGTGTATTGTGCCTTTTCTGTAGTAAACAATTTGCTTCAAAGGACATTATCTCCTAAACTGCTGATTGGATTTTGACAAGACTTGGCAGGAATGAACCTTATATGACCCTCTTTGAAAGTTATTTAAATGGTTCTAGTCCATGGCATAACTAGGTCAAATGAGCTAAACTAGAGTTTTTGAAAATCTGTTTGTCTAAAACCACAAGGCCTAGAGCCTAGACAAATTATGGGATTTCCTTGTCTAAAATCACAAGGCCTAGAGCCTTGACAAATTATGGTCCTGGGGCAAAAATGGCCTCACCCTGGGGGTCACAGTTTTATACAGGCTTTTATAGAAATGCAAAAAATCTTTTTGTCTAAAACACTTGATGCAGAGCCTTGCATTGGGTTTGTAGCATCACCTAGTGGTCCGCTACCAAGTTTGTTCAAATTATGGCCCTGAAGTCAGATGGCCTGCTCTTGGGGGCCCATGTTTTACATAGGCTTATAATGGTGTAGATATTTAACTTTGTTGGTTCCATACATTAAAGTACAAACAGTCCACATATATATATGTAACACAATGACAAGAGTGCAACTAAAAATGGTCATTTGCCTTAGCTATGAGAAACTTTATGTTATATTTATTACATATTTATAACATATTAATACAAATTCAGTGAAATTAGACCCTTTTTAAAACCATTTAATTAGAAAATATATGGCTGGTTGTCAGCAGACGTTTTTGGTCCAAAAAGTCTGGTGACAACCGGTTGTCAGCAGACAATTTTGATCCAAAAAGTCTGGTGACAACCGGTTGTCAGCAGACCTCGCCAAACTGTTATCAATTGAATCAATGAAAATTCTTCAAATTTGTAGGTGAGCTGTCTCTAAAATGTGTGTCGTTGAATACTGTCTTAGTTGGGGCATGCATGGTGATTTAATTATAAGATTACTCATTACTGGTTTTTATACCCCGCCACACGTTAGTGGCGGGGCATTGCTTTCCTGCTGGCTGTCCGTGTGTCCGTCCATCCGTCCGTCCGTCCATCAGTCCGTCCGTGAGCACTTCATTTCCGTTCGATAACTTTAGTATTTATGAACAGATTTTCTTCAAATTTGGCTTGTGCATTGGCCTTGAGAATATCTCAGTTGGGATTGTTAATGGGCAAATTTCGATTTCTTCTGATGGAGTTATTGCCCTTGTCAATGTCTTAAAAATAGGTTTTGCTCTATAGTTCTTTTACACTTTGAAATATCTTGATGAACTTTCACAGAAATGATTGCAGTAACATAAGCTTTCTGTTACAAGTGGATTTTGTCCACCTGGGGTATCAGCCCCTGCCCTGGTGCTATATACATGTATTAAATAACGAAAAAAAAAAGTATAAAAGTTGAAAGGGGTTTTTCTGAAACTTGTAACAAATTATCATATTGATATAAGCTTTCCGTCTTGATAAAAACAATTGTTCCCCAATGGTTACCTGCCCCTGACACATGCTATATACATGTATCAAATCATGAAAAAATCTATATAAAATCAGACTTTTGGTATATCTTGATGAAATTCCACAGAAATAAGCTTTCTGTTACAAGCAGAATTTAGTCCACTTGGGTTACCTGCCCCTGCCCCAGGGCTATATACATGTATAAAATTATGAAAAAAATCTGTATAAAATCAAAGATGAACAGGATTTTCCTGAAACTTGCAACACGTTATCAAGGTAATAACAGCTTCATGTCATGATCAAAATTTCGTCCCCAGCGATTATCTACCCCTGCCCCAAGGCTATATACATGTATATTATGATAATAAAAATCGTGTAAAAATGTACAAAAAGGTAAAAGAAGTGATATTGGTTGGCAGTGGCGGGGTATTACGCAGTCGTTTACAGTGCTTTTATTCCAACATATTTTTGTTTGAGTGGATTATCATTTTCAGAGACCCTCAAATTTTGGCAGTTTTAAGCCCTTTTTTTCAATTTTTTCCACCAAACTCAATACCAGTGAGGGAGAAGAAAGTTTCAAAAATACAATATTATTTTTTTCTTCTTCAAAGTTGAAGAGGCATATTGTTTTTGCCTTGTTTTGTTTTTAATTGGGTTGATTTGTGAGTATTCACCTTTCATTATCTTCTCTAACTGCTAACTTTTGTATTTGTGTGTGTTATGGAGGGGGAGACCGTGGGGGAAAGGAAAGAAGAGATAGGAGAATAATATTTATAGCTGTCCATAACAGTTGTGCTGGAAACAGTTTATTACTCAAAGCATGTTCTTACTTTCATGGTCTGTAATTATCTCCCCTAGATTTATTTTATTGCATATAATGTTCACCATACCTTTATTTTGGAACTATTTTGTGACTAAAACATGGTGGATATTTCAGATTTTTTTTCAGTGGGTGTCTGTTGGATTGATTTTTGTATTTGTTATTTGTTTCTATGCAATTTTCATTCTGGGAGATTGTAGAAGGGTGTTTGGAGATTTTATCAGGGTATTTATTTTTGGGTAGAATTTCATCCACATGGACTTTGGGCGTCCTTGGGATAGCCAAGTCTCAGATATGCTAATTGTCTTCATAATTGCTTTTATTATACATGTTATACCCTAGAATGATGTTCAGGTGGTATGTAACATTGAAGGCTTGAAAGCTTTGTGACAGACCCAGTTATTTTTTAAAAAAATGTAACCCACATTTTTCAACGTACCCCACCCACTACACATTGTGATGAACCCTTAAGACAAATAAAAATAATCTCCACTAAAGCCACTAGGCCGATTAGGCCAAGATTTCATCTATATCATCTTTGGGCTTTGGGATTGAAAGTTTATTAATTTTTTTATGAAAATCGGCTCTTTAGTTTGGTTTCTTTGGCAACTTAAAGTTCCCATAGACTTATAATTTTGAAAATCTAAAAATGGTATTTACTGCCAAGCAATTGCAGATATTTTGACAAAACTTTCATAGAAATGTTCATCGAGAAGTCTTTATAAGCTATAAGTTTTATAAATTACTTGTCCGCTGCTCTTTTAACTGGTTGCCACGGAAACAAAAATTAAAAGTAGAGAAATATGCTTTTGGACATGCTGATCATATTAGCCTTTTCAGATTTGATTTTATCCATTGTCATTGTTCAAAGGACATAGTTGGTATGGCAACTTATAATGGAAAAAATGGGATTAATTGCTAAGCAATAGCAGATATTCTGAATTTACATGTTCAGAAATATTCCTTTAGTGGTCTTCTATCAGCGCTATGTTTTTGCACACTGCTCATTTTGAACAGTTGCCATGGCAACCAAAGGGAAAAATAGCAATCCTTAGAACGTTATCCTTTTTGTTGCCAGGGCAATCAAAATGTGGAAAATAGTTACATATTTTGTTACCAACTCAACAGACTGTCAGACGGAGACTCTGTAGTTGTATATTTTGTATTAGCCTGTACAAACGTGACAGCGATTCGAGCATATGCAAATGTGATCATAGCAATTTTGCGCTAGAGGTCTGATAAGCTTTGTGGCCCGTGGGTCTCTTGTTTTAAGCTATTATGCATATCAAACCACATTTTATTATCAAATGTGAAGGCTGAACCGCGTTGTACAATGATTTAGATTTTAAAGATTTTTACCACTGATGGGTCTATGGAGACTTCAAGCAAAATTGAATTACCCATCCCTGTCTTCTTTCCTGTTTCCAACTGCAAACTTTATGGCGTTTTAAGATGTTTTGCAAAATAGCTAGCAAATAGGTAACTATGTATAATAGGTATTCTCAACATTTAAAGCAAGACTACCTGTTTCTAAACCACAACCTATACTAATTTGATCCGAAAGATGCCTTTTTCCTATTTATAAGAAATAAAAGTTTCTTGCAGAAATCTTGGAAACTCCGGCACTTAAAGTAACACAGCACCATCGCCCAACCCGACCATCCCCGTGCTTTAGGTACAAATGTGATTCGGCACTGACAACTTTTCCTCCGTGATTTCCGTTTAATGTTTATTTGAAATTTCAATGGAATTTAAAATTAAACTATTATGAGAAAGCGGCTTTTGAAGAAGTTGTGTTCTTTGTATAGAGGATATCTAGTAGTCAGCTCTTCAGATAAGAAAGGGTATAGTGGCATTATGGGTAGTGGGGTTAGAGGCCCACTGTATCTTAGGCACAGCATATGAACGGTGGAGCTCACCCCTGTCCTTTCGCTGCCTTATCTTTCCATGAATCGAAAATGTACCCATTTACTGCTGAGCTGACAGAGAGTTTTCCAGTCGCCAGCTGACCTAAGCCGGGATTCGAACCCGCATAACCTAGTCGACCACGTTGCCTCTCTAAGAAAGGGTAACAGGGGTAATTTACGAATAGGTTTTCTTATTTTTCCATGAAAACATAGCTGTAACCCCGAATTGGAACTTTCTCAACGAGTCGATTCTAATTAGGGCTCCCAATATATTTTTGCACAAAAAATGAAAAAAGAATATCTCTGAATTATCTCAGTTACCTTTTCTTCTCTAGAGCTCTGTAAAGTACTGCTTTCAAACAAAAAAAAATCTAGTTTTGAGTAGAATAGTTTCAATTGAACATACTTCCTGTCGTTCACTCCAAAAGGGTGATAGGCATGATGTAAATTCTTTCCTGATTTTAAGAACTCAATTTTTCTGTCTTCTATGAAATATATAACAGCCCCTGGAATCTCCCCGTTCTTGAAGCAGTATTCCATTTTCTTTTTATAGATACAGGTCCAGTTGAAGCAAACAGACAAATCTGTTGGAAAATAATATTGCATCTTAGTAAATTATTTAAGAACAAGAATTCCGCGCAGTGCGGTGTCTCGCCTGCTGGCGCTTTGTCACAAAACAGAGATAAATCAGCAAAGATGTAAGCATGAACCAAGTTTCTAGGCTCTAGCCCTTACAGTTTCTGAAAAATAAACAGACCTAAATGCAAACATCTGACAAAAATGCAAATTAAGTCAACCGTAAAAAGTAGATAAAACACAACATTGATGATGACTTAAGAGTTCTTCTCTTCCAGATGAATGCATGACCCAAGTTTTCTGCCTCTAGCATTTATAGTTTCTGAGAAACAGACCTAAACGCAAAAACGCGACAAAAAAGTGCAAATCAAGTCAACTGTAAAATGTATGTCAAGACTCTGTATTGATGATGGCTTTAAGATTTACTCTTCCAGATGTACGCATGAACCAAGTTTCAGGGCTTAGCCCTTAAAGTTTCTGAGAAAATGACCTAAACGCAAAAACTCGACAAAAATTGCATAGTCAGTCAAACTTAAAATGTAGGTCAAGACTCAACATTGATGCTTGTTTTCAGTTGTACTCTTCAAGATTTACACATGACCCAAGTTTCATGGCTCTAGTATTTACAGTTTCTGAGAAAATGACCTAAATGTAAAAACTCGACACAAAAATTGCAAAGTCAGTCAACCGTAAAATGTAGGTCAAGACTCCACATTGAGGATTGTTTTTAGCTGTACACTTCCAGATGTATGCATGACCCAAGTTTCATGGCTCTAACCCTTATAGTTTCTGAGAAAATGACCTAAACGCAAAAACTGGACAAAAGTTTACGCCGACGACACCAACACCAGAAAAGCAATACATATTTCTCGCCTCTGCTTTGCAGGCGAGACAAAAATTGGTAAGAGGAAAAACTGTGTCAGTTTTAGTTTTCGCTTCCCCTTTCAGTGCAGATGAACTTTTAAAAGAAAATATTTGCCCCTTGAAACGACCCTTTTTGAAAGAATCTTTTCATCCAAGGAAGCAATCAGGAAGTCACAAAAATTGTTCCACTTATTGCAGATTGTGGAAAAACATGGGAGTTACACAAACACATTTTATCTGTTATATATGTGTTAAGGTGAATGGATACACCTTCATGTGTTTCCACCATTGATACAAAGGGAATGAACTTTTGTCACTTTCTATAATTTTTCCTTTTCGAGGAACCCTTCAAAAATTGGCTGGGAGCAAAGTCGTTCCATTTAGAGTTGATCCCCACTGAGAAGAGAGGAAAACATTAAAATGGTTGAACTGCCTCCCCTGTAGGTGTACCCATTCACATTGGTTCAAACATATTTTATTTTCAAGAAAAACATATAATTATAGTTACAGCAATGATAACATAGAACACTATAGGATCAAAAGGAAAGCATAGGTTTATTTAGTTTTTCTCTGGGATTTAGTTCTTCTCCTAAGGAGTAGAACCCATTCACTTTAAACAGTTACTGTGCATAACGTGACATGGAAATATTTGCTTCACATGTCAAAGGGAGACTACTCTTCTTTCACTCTTTAAGAGAACAAATTCTTCTATCTTAGATTACCTACAGGCAGAACGGGCTCACTGTTCATATATTACAATAGTAACTTCTGTTCTCAGGGTCAGATTTCTTGCCTAAATACAACACAAACCATGGAGCTGTTGCAGTATAATCTGATGGAGATGGACACACTTCCCTGTTTTCCTCTCAGTTTCAAAGGGGCAACATTTGCGATTTTCTGTTTAAATTGCTTTACTGAACGATGAAACCCCGCAGTGAAGGGTCTTTGCTTCTCGAAGAGCTAATTCTATCTTTTTAGGGTTTGATTTAAAGTTTTCTATATTTTGGAGAATAGGCGTGAGGTATACCATATTTAATCGGCTGTAAGGCGCTGTTTCTATCTCCATAACGTTACCGAAATAATATGTTAATCAACATTAGCTATTAGGTTATTCTCTTCCAAAAAAGTTTCAAACCTCTTATAAGACGGATCTAGACTTTTGGAATTGTTTGGAATGGGAACCTCTTTCTTGTACCCGAATAAATACGGTATGTAATGAAAGAAAATCACCTTCCTGAACCTGTATAAACTCTTTCAGCCTACCAGAAGCTACGGATTCCAACTCTTTCGACCATGATACAACCCTTCCTGTTGTGTAAGGCATATTCCGTAGATCAAACATTCTGTGAAAATGCAAATCTTAAGGTGCTGATTTATGGTGCATGCAAAAATTCTGCATAAAACCATAAAAAGCTAGCAGACTTCTTATTTTTGTTGTTCTCTACAGTTTAGAATCAAAAAGAGGTACATGCCGCTGAAAAGGTGTTTTATTATGAAAGATCAAAGGGTAGTTTTCTTTTGCGCAGTAATCTAACAAAATAAATAAATAAATAAATAAATAAATGAATAAATAACATCGTTATTGAAAAGGACCTCTGCCAGTTTCAATGCAAATTTGCCTATTTTTCGACAAATTACTGCAGCTTTCATGGGAAGCCTATGTTAATGATTTTAGCATTAACATGTAGAGTTATGCATTTTAAGAAGTTCTGCTACTGATTTTGAAAAAATATCACGTCTGCAGACTAACTCGCACTGATTATCTTAAGAAGGGTAAGTGAAATTTTCAGTCATCCAAAATACATCAAATTTTCGATTTTTCGTATTTACTAAAATATTTTGATAAACATGTCTAAAATAAAGGAAACACTATAAATGCAGTATAGCATACAATAATATGTAAAGAAAAAGTATGCTAGCCTTATTTTCATATGCAGAGGGTCTAGTTACCCCACCGCTGAGGCACGGGGAGGGGGGAGTATCTTTATAAAACTTTTCCTGTTTTCCATATATTCAATAATAAAAACATGCTTTTTGCACCAAAAATCTCAGTCTGTGTGCTTCGTAACCAAAAACTTGTTTTTGTGCCAAGTATAGGGAGTTCAGGGAAACACATTTCAGTGGAAATTTTGAAGTATACCGAAAATTCACTTTTGACTACTTTTATAGGCAAATTTACATTACAACTGTCAGAGGTCCTTTGCGTAGAGCTGAAGGTACGTTATTGCATAATGAAGAGGGTCCTAACAATTATTTGTTCCAGGTCTTTCTCAAATTGTGTAATGTAGACCTGATGAAAACAGTAGCTTTTTTCTCAAATGTCCAACTATGTACAAGATGAATGTACACTGGACGCATTCATTAAATATTGGTTAGGCAAGCATACCTATATAACTCCTACAATATAAATAGGGCATCGCAAGAGATACAGTCCATTCGCACTGGAAATTGTTCATACTTATTTCATCACTGGATAGATACGCATTAGTTAACGTATATGTCCAAGGTATTGTCCAATTTAAGCTCCTTATAACAGCTGATTATCACACTGCATAGTTTAGATTACCAGGTAATCTCCTAATTTTTATTAGTGACGGTGTGGCTTACGTCAGTTAAAATCAGAAATTTTGATTGTCATTTGAGTGACCTTAATCTATGTTATTGCTGTCCAATGGTAATTGTCCAGGGATATAATAATCAGACATGCATCAAACAAAATTAGTCACAACTCTTAAACGTTTGCTCATTGTCTATTGAATTACGCAATGTCAAAGTGAGTAAGTGAGTGAACGTCCCATAACAGCTACAGGGATGACAATCTGTTTCTTAAAATAGCCATTGCAATTTTGACCTTGGCTCTAGGACACTGAAACGCGATCTTGTAAAATATATCGTCATATTAAACTTTTATGTGATGTTAAATCAAAAATCGATTCATAAATAAAGACGCTAGAGCGATAACAAATTATTTTCTTAGAATAACCACTGTAACCTTGACCTTGGCCCTAGAATGCTGAAATGCAAACTTATCCAAGGCACTTCATTCAAAATATTTCTGTGAACTTCACTCAAAATTGTCCAATAATAAAGGTCCTAGAGTGATGACAAAGTTTTTCATAAAAAAGTCACTGTGATCTTGACCTTAGGACGCCGAAACTAGAATTTGTTCAAGACATTGTCATACTAAACATTTGCGTGAGCGATGACAAAGTTTTTTTATAAAAATATTCAGTGTGACTTTGATCTTGACCCCGTCATGCTAAAACGCGAACTTGTCCATGATTTTGTCATACTTTAAATTTGTGTAAAGTAAAATCAAAATCATATCAGAAACGAAGGCGCTAGAGCAATGACAAGTGTTTCTAAAATAGCCATTGTTACCTTGACTTTGACCTTAGCACCAAAAAAGCAAATTTATCCAAGGTATTAACAAAGTAACCATTTGTGTAAAGCAAGAATCAAATCGTTCCATAAATGAAGACACAAGAGCGATGACAAGGCTTTTCTAGAAATAGCCACAGTGACCTAGACCTTAGAATGCTGAAATGCAAACCTGTCCAAGATATTGGCATACTAAACATTTGTATGAAGTAAAATCCAAATTGGTCCATAGATGAAGGCACTAGAGCGATGACAAAGTTTTATCATATTTAGCCACTGTGACCTTGACCTTAACCTCAGAACGCTGAAACGCGAACTTGTCTAAAGTATTGTCATACTAAAGATTTGTATGAAGTAAATCATAATCGGTCCATAAATGAAGGCGCTTGAGTGATGACATTTTTTTTTATAAAAATAGACACTTTGGCCTTGACCTTGGCCCTAGCACGCATGAACGCAACCTGCTTCAAGATATTGTTATACTAAACATTTGTATGAAGCTATATTATAATCGTTCCATAAATGAAGGCGCTAGAGCGATGACATAGTTTTCTAAAAATTGCCACTGTGACCTAGATCTTAACCAGAGAACGCTGAAACGCAAACTAGTCCAAAACATTTTCATACTACACATTTGTATGAAGTTAAATTGAACTCGGTCTGAAATGAAGGCGCTGGAGGGAAGTAAAGGCGTTCTAAAAATAGCCACTCTGACCTTGGACTTAACCCCATCATGCTGAAACGCAAACTCCTTAGAGGTTATGTCATACATAATACTTGTGGGAAGTTACATTGAAATCGATTTATAAATGAGGTCGCTAGAGCGATGACAAAAGGTGAACATACGTTCATACGTACGTACATACGTACGCACGTATGGGGACAGACACTATCCCCTCAACAATATCTTCGTGCGAGGGGATAATAATACATTACTGAAAATATAACAGATCTGTAAAGGAAATTGTTCAACCTTGTTAAAATAGTATCATCTGTGTGTTTTGACAAAAATAATGGACACAGACTACATCTTTTGATTATCTGCTCATCCTGATAATGTGTAAATGAGTTGTAAAAATAACTGCTAGGACGCTCTCCGTATTGCAACAAGATACCCTCAGCACTAAGTATATTTTCAATAACGCTATTATTTTTTTTAGATCTCTGCACATAAAATTTACCCTGTTATCTTTCCATATAAAAACACGTTTTAACATCAACAAATCCTGCACGTTGGGATTCTAAATTATGAGAAACAACATAAAGAAGGCATCTGCTAAGCTTTTGGGAAGATCAGCTGGTGTTGCAGCGTTTTTTGCGGATATTTGTCTTTGCCCCCAAATCAGTGATTATCACCACCTTAAGATTTCAATACTGAACGATAAAAAAACATTAACTCCTGCTTTCATTCGCTATATTGAAGGCAAGTCTTTTGTCGATGTTTCCCAGGCAAGCTTACTTTTTCTGATTGAACAGGATATTAGTATTCCTGAAACATATTTGAATGGTATAAAATATGTTTAATCGAATATAAAATCTAAAAAAAGGCTTTAAATGACTATGTTATTGTTCTGCCAAAATTTTGCGCAACCTAGTTTTAGTCAGTGACTATTAGATCATGTGTACGAAGACAGTTGTAAGCGCCTATCAGATGCCCAGAAAATGTCCATTTTAGGGACGTCTCACTGATATTTTTTTGCAGGTGTATGGATACGCCTCCATGCTTACAAAGGGCAAACACTGTAGTAAGGACCGGTTGTGCTTGCAGCAGGTGCGGAATGGCGCTGTTTGGATTTTTTTAAACCTCGGTTATTTTATCGCCTATTCTCTGGGAGACGGCTCGATATAGACTGAAATAATGTCTCAAAACGGCGTTATACCCGAAATAAACTAATCAACAAACTCGAAAAGTCATTGTTTGTTGGACCGTGTATCTTGTAGCGCTATGTTTATCAGGCAGTAGACGTCGAAACATATAGGCACGCCAATACACATAGTCTGTGTATGTTGTGTATAGAGCCACTAAGGTTTAAATGTCAAGTGTGTGAATTATAGAACTTTAGTTGTGTCTTTCTGTTTTTCTTTGTTTTTTGCTCTGTCATTAGTATATGTTATTTCGCTTTTCTTTCTTAAATCTACATGTTTTTTTTTTCTTCCTAGATCTCAAGGCAAGGCAAAAGAAGCCGAAAACGCATTCGGTTCGAATTTTGTCATAAACTTTTAAAATTTTAATTGTTCAAAACTATCGATGTCAATAGCATACGTTACATTTGTAGATGCATTGTATTCAATACACTGACATTTCTGTTTTAGCTGAAAATTGTGAGGAGCTATTGAACTAAAGTTAATGCTCTTCACATATATTTTTAAGCAAAAATAATATATTGATATCCTTTGTACCAGCAAACTAAACGAATCCTTGAATAAAGATTTTTGTTTACCTGTCAGGGAAAGCAACTCTTCCATTTTCATTTTTGCCTCCGATCTCATTAAAAACAATATGGGGGGAGGGATCAATTCTTAGAGGAAATAATGTGTTCCTTTAAGGTCGAGAATACGTAAATGACTGGCGCAATTAATAACGTGCGTCGTGAAGGACGTTACGTCACGAAATACTTCCTAGTCAATGTTATTTTCAATATGCGGCACAATTGGACATACAGTAATAAGGTCAAACATGGGAAAGTTGATTATTCAAGCCCTCTGCTGTTATTGCAATATTCGTTTTTTTCCCTGTATTTATGAATTTATTTCATCAACATGAATGTATTCATACAAAATAAGCGAGAGTGACAGACAGACAGACAGACAGACAAACAGGCAGATAGGCAGACAGACAGTCTCGTGTGTGTAACAATTTAAGGTTGGCCGCAATACATGTTCCCTTCCTTCTTTTTTTCAGAGCTCACAGGACTTTTCAAACACACTTGTGAAAGGCGGAGCCAATCCTTCTCCTTTCGCTGCATTATCCTTTCCTGATTAAAAAAATGTTACTCATTTACTGCTAGCTTGATAAAAAGACTTTTACAATCGCTGGCTGGCCGAACCCAGACTCAAACCCGCAACCCTCTGCGTTTGAATAACCTTTCTCGACATCGAAAATTTCATTTTGATCACAAATACAAATGATACAATATTACTTCCATTTGTTATATGGCTTTGTCAAAGACACGGCGGGCCTCTTACCCACAGCGCCCCTACGGCCACTAGGCTACAAGAAGTCTTTACGTTCACCTATCTCGCCGACGGTGGAATTTGGCCTTGTAACTTTTCAATATCACCCTACCATCATATCGATATGACTGAAATACTGTCCAAAAGCGCGTAAAAGTCAATTTTATCTGACTACCATGAGCCACACCGAAAGAACACGAGTCGTCAGAAAAATATACATCCACACAGATCAGCCTGTGCCTATGCTCAGTCTGATAAATCTCTTCGGTGTTCCTCGCGGAATCATTGTACCAGAGGAAAACAAAGACTCTGGTCAGTATGGGTGGGTGATCAGACTGATCTGAGCTTCCGCTAACCGTACTTGCCCCAAAGATGACATGGCGCATTTTGTGATTTTATAAAACCATGTTAGGGTAACGCAGTTTTTAAGAGGAATTTAAAGTTCCTCATGGGGTATTTCCTTTTTCGTTGTGCGGCTCATTTCCTGTCGGCTGCAGTAATCATATAACTGTTAGAAGTTTGTTTTCAAATTTTATTAATTTTTATTTACTAGAGTCTGAAAATATAGATTCTTTCACTAAAGCATTCATCATGAGGACCCCGTTAGTAGTCATCTTTCCGTATTCTCATAACGGTCTTAGCATGTCTTATAACTTCAACGAATGGCGTGAATGTATGCACACCCATGCTTGCTTATCAAGCGCTACTTGAAAAACAAGCCCAGTAGTAAAGGACTTTTTTAATCTCATTTTAATCGACAGATCATGTGACATAAAATATCAGTTTTTGAAAAACAATCTATGTAGTGGTAAACATGCTGTGTGCGTTTCAGTTATAAAATCCGAGTATTTCAATCACATTTCCATTGGCGTCAGTGGAAACGGCCACAAATTTTCACGTTTTTCAATCTGATCAAGCGACTAAACGAACTCGGTGACCTATATTTTTTATTGGTAAATTCGATGTAACACATGAAAATGCACTACTGTGCAAAATGTCAAAAAATTCTATGTATGTGCCATTTACGTATTCTTGACCTTAAGTGCACACTCCTTCCTTTAGGAGTAGACCCTATTTGGAAAGGTACTTTCGTCCATGGAAGCAAAGTGGAATCACCAAAATTTTATCTTTCTTTGTAAAAATGGCGAATAAAAGGATGGCGGCATATCTATACATCTACGCTAAAGGTGCTGTGAACAAATCGGTCTATGTAATATATATGAACAATGCGTAGTAAGTGAAGGGTCAAATTAACTATAGTAGCAATTTCCGCCTTTGGTTTCATAGACATATGTTTGCGATTTATTGAAAATATCGTTTTACCGGTTTAAAGTATATGCCACCACTTCATTCTCTGGATGCTCACATCCTGCATTGCATTTGCGGCCCAGTCTATTTTCTCTTTTCCTGTAACAAATATAACAACTAACCAACTGTGCACACAAAGAGGAATCAACATTTAATCAATGTTGGTTCGACGTTATGATGTTGAATCAACGTTTGATTCAATGATGATTTACCGCTGTGTGCCTCTTGGGAAGTATTTCAGGTATATGGAAACAACCGCAAATATGGAATTATTTACTTCCTTTTTCATTGGGGGGGGGGGGGGAAATGGGTGGGTGGTGCGACGGTGCTACTTGTAACGTCCTGTGCCGGGGCATCATACTAATTTGCATAGAAGTAGGGAAAGGGCCTAATGTCTCTGCGGGTGGGGATTGTTTGGACATTTTTCTCTCGTCTATCACGTCTACACTCTTCGTTCTTCAGCTCTCTGGGAAACGGCCCGATATACTGAAATACTGTCTCAAAGAGGCTTTAAACTCCCAAACAACCAAACCATCCTTTCCAGAGAGGTGAAGGCAGTCTTAGAGGAACGAATCTGCTTATTCCAGTGAACAAACCGAAAATATTTACCCCTCTCTCTCTTATTGAGAAATTTTCCATTGAAGAGTTGTCTCACCTGGAAACTTAGAAAGATAATCAAATACGGCCATGATTTGATAAAATTGTCTCCCTTCTAATAATCGGCAAAGTTTAAAGTAAATGTTACGGCTGTATGTCTATCCACCATTTCATCAAGGTAGGGGAAACACCTTTTGTGAACTTTTTGCTATCTTCTCCAGTTTCACACTGAGGCATTGTCGACATTCATTCGAATAATTAACATCGTAAATATGAGACGAGGATTTCTGACATCCACACTGCTAGTATAAATATTGTACGATGATTTAATGCCTGAAGCTGTCGAACGAATTGTGACCGAAAACGTTATAGATAGACAAAGAAAGTTAAAGTATAGAGATACAGTGATGGTCAAGCCATGAAAACACAAAACCTATACGTTATAATGCTATACGTCGTTGTGTTAAAAACCGGCATAATTATACAGAGAAAGTGAAAATTTAGAGATAAAGCTTTAACAGCACAAAGGCATGGCTGTGTTCCAATATGTCAAAAGCATTAATAGGACTAGAAATGTGTCCATAGGACACGCAGGCCCCAGGCTAGTGCCTAGAGTAAGATGGCACCTTGATTAAGTTACTGGCACTTGTAGGATAACTTGGTTCATAGAGGCAGAATACATATAGTTTACATGCGCAGTGTGACCTTGACATTCAAGCTAGGGTTTGTCATGTTGATCATTTATGCAATATAGGTTTGAATCCCACCATGCAGGATATAGTTATGGACAGGACATAAACATATTTCACTTAAGTCTATGCATAAAGTTTAAGCACAGACTATGACCTTGGCCTTTGAGCTAACGATATCATTCTTGCAAGTGACACATTAACTTGTCATGATAATTATTTATGCCAGATAGTTTTGAAATCCCATCATGCCGGACGAAATTTCACTACAGCCTATGAAAAAAGCCTAAGTGCTGACTGTGATCTTAACCTTCAAGCTAGCAGCATGGTTTTTGCACATGAAACACCATATTGTCATGACAATTATTTATACTAAATAATTTTGTGATCCCACCATGCAGGACAAAGTTATGGACCAGACACGAACATATTTCGTTATAGCCTGTGCACAAAGTTAAAGTGTGGACTGTTACCTTGACCTTTTGGATAGTGACATGGTTCTTGCATGCGACACATTGTCTTGTCATGATGATCGTTTTTGCCAAATAATTTTTAAATCCCACCATGCGGTCCAAAGTTATGGGTCGAACACAAACATATTTCATTAAAGCCTATGGGCAAAGTTTAAGTGCAGACTGTGACCTTGACCTCTGAAATAGCCACGTGGTTCTTGCACGCGACACATAATCTTGTCATGATCAGTTGTGCCAAATAATTTTTAAATGCAGTCTAAAGTTATGGGTCGGACACGAACATATTCATTATTGCCTATGTACAAAGTTTAAGTGCGGACTTTGACCTTGACCTTTGAGATAGCGACATGGTTCTTGCACGTGACACACCGTCTTGTCATAATGATCATTCTTGCTTAATAATCTTTGAGTCCCACCAGGCAATTTAAAGTTATGGATCGGACACGACTTCGGTAACACACAAACATACATACATACATTAGCACACACGGACAGGGTAAAATCTATATGCCCTTCTGCCATTTCATGGCGGGGGCATAAAATGGTAAGGTTCACTTTAATAAAATTTTCAGAGGAAAGGTATGTAACGTAAAAAGCTGATTAGCTGAAGGTAATGTTATTTCAATTCTCGTAACGACGTTCCCAAAGTGGCTAAGCGGTATGTAACCATAGTTGCACACAGGCCCTGGCGCCGAGTGTCCGTTCATTGCTCGGGGTAAATGTGATAGGACGGTTTTTTCTGGTTTCGTCACCAGATATTGTCAGGGTCACTGACGAGGCTTTATTAGCCGAAACTACGTAGTCTGGCCCATGCTCCTACTTCTGTATGTATTCTCTGCTCTTGAAGGAACTTTTTTAGATTTTAATTGTACCTCACTGCAGCTGGTGTTGTGCCGTGTGGCGGCCGTAAAAAGTCTCCCCGTACATCATCCATAGTGCAGATTATATTTTATTCACATCCTTTGAGATCAGAGGATAGATTCTGAGAAATCTAAAATTTGAGATCGATTTAGACTATTATTCTAGATCATCGTCTTTTATACTATTTGGATCTTTTTGAAATTAATCAGTCTTTGAATAGACTGTCCAATTTCCAATTAAAATTTAGAAATTACAGTATGCTTTTTTCTGGTTTCGTCACCAGATATTGTCAGGGTCACTGACGAGGCTTTATTAGCCGAAACTACGTAGTCTGGCCCATGCTCCTACTTCTGTATGTATTCTCTGCTCTTGAAGGAACTTTTTTAGATTTTAATTGTACCTCACTGCAGCTGGTGTTGTGCCGTGTGGCGGCCGTAAAAAGTCTCCCCGTACATCATCCATAGTGCAGATTATATTTTATTCACATCCTTTGAGATCAGAGGATAGATTCTGAGAAATCTAAAATTTGAGATCGATTTAGACTATTAGTCTAGATCATCGTCTTTTATACTATTTGGATCTTTTTGAAATTAATCAGTCTTTGAATAGACTGTCCAATTAAAATTTAGAAATTACAGTATGCTTTTTTCTGGTTTCGTCACCAGATATTGTCAGGGTCACTGACGAGGCTTTATTAGCCAAACTACGTAGTCTGGCCCATGCTCCTACTTCTGTATGTATTCTCTGCTCTTGAAGGAACTTTTTTAGATTTTATTTTTACCATCACAGTTTTGTCTGGCCCACTCAGCCACATTTGTTATTAGCTGTCACCGGCCATTTTCAATTAAATGACTTTGATGATGCGATCCATTAGGTTTATCACAACATACAGTTATACTGGACTGAAATAACAGCTAGCCTATGTACGAGGGGCGTTCGGAAAGTTTTGCAAATGACGTAATTTCTCGGTCACCACAATACAGACAGAACTTCTGATTGCAAAAACACATAAAGCTATATTATGCGAAGAGAATTCTGCAAACAAGGTGCATTTTTTTAAAAAAGGACGCATGTTTAACTTCTTTGAAAGAAGTATACCCTAAAGACACTGCAGAATTTTACTTCAGTAGGCCGTAATTTATATATCAGCAGTATTTGATATCTTTTTATATTTGTTAGTTAAAGACAATGCCCAGACAATGTTGTTCTGTAAATATCGCGGAAATAAGTTTTAATCTGGCTTCCGTACAGGACCGGGAATATGGATTATCCGTACTTTATGCTGTAGCAATTTCTCCATTTCTACTAAAATTTGATGATTTTGTAATGAAAACAAGTGTATTAGCATTCAAAATATTGTCGGCAAGAGCATTTACATGGGTCAACGAAAACCTGTCAACAAATTCAAATTAATGCCAAAAATGAAGCCTCTGCAAGCTTTCAAAAATGACGTTAACGTAAAATTCAATAACGTCATAAGAACTGCGCATTGCTTTGCAAGGAATAAATCGATAACAGTTGCCACACTTCTAACTTTTGTATGGCTATTATAGGCAACGATGGACAAGCAAATGACAAAGATTAATTTGGAATTTACAAGGATATTTGACTTGAATGCTTAACACTGAAAAGATTTTACATATAAAATTAGCCCAGTGGTATGACTGGGACATATTAAAATGCGTTGTAACTCAATAAAGAAAAGTGTCTTTGCATAGTGTTTGGTATCATTGTAAAGACAAAATGCAGTGCTTTTAGTACATGCATAGCAGTTGTACCCAGCATGCTCCTAACCAAAGTCATGAGGCCATTTGCAAAACTTTTCGGACGCCCCTCGTATTATCTAAACAAATGAAGCCTCCAAAAATGATATCAATTTCGTTTGACTATAATGGAGCCACGACACGAGAAAACTAACAAAGTGGGATGTGCGCCCAGAGAAGACTCATACCAGCCTGGGCATCCGCCCTGACCGATTCTTCGCTGTATGCATAGAGCTAGCTCAGACACTATGCTACCCTATAAGCGCAAATCAATGACTCTGATCAGACGGGGCGGATGCTTATCTTAGTCTTCGCAGGGCGAACATGCCCCTTTGTTGGTTTTGTCGCGTCGCGGCTCATATGTACTTTCAGGGTATGTGCTTTCAACTGGTTGGTGTCACGTAGAAAAGTACCTAGCGGAAAAATTAATAATACATCAGAAAAAATAGGGCTGAGACTCTGCTGGAACAATAAAATTAGCGTAAACATTCTAAAAATTGGGACACTGAAATGATTACTATAATTGTCTTAAAATGGCACAATATGTTTTTACAATGCAATATTAGTAGTAAAGGATATACTAGTACAAGAGCAGTTTTTCTTTTTTCAAAAAGTAATTTGGAGAGCAATTTGGTTCCAAAAATTCTCTCCGGTATGAAGACAACTTTAAAAGTGATTTTATTCCCTAAAGGACCTCTGACGGTTGTAATGTTAATTTGCCTATAAAATTAGTCAAAATTAAAGTTTTGATATACCCAAGAATTTCTCTTAAAATTTGTTGCTCTCAACTTCCCCTAACTGGCTATGAATTTAATTTCTGATTTTTTAGCACATTGACTTCAATTTTTGGTGGAAAAAGCTAAATTTCGTAATTAAACGTAATGGAAACAGGAAAAGTTTTTAAAGATACTTCCCTCCCCCCGTGCCTCAGCTAGCCACTTTGCATGTCTGTGTGTACTATCATAATACACATTATATGTGAGTGGCTTGCTGAGGCACGGGGGAAAAAGATAGTCTACAGCTCAAAAACTGAAAAGGTGGGTGGGGTACTTACATCCTTTATATCTAAAAACAAGCTAAAGTCCTTATTATTGAAAACAATATTGCATGATATCAGTAACATAGTGTGTAGGTCAGTTGTAGCATAGTTATCAATTAAAATTTCGATATATTAGAAAACCGAAAAAATGGACCTATTTTCAGAGACTGAAAAAATTCACCTACCCCTCTTGATAACATCGGTTTAAGTTAGTCTAGAGGCATAATCATTTTTTTAAATTACTGTTAAAATGTCTTTATAGTACACATGTCTACATATTAATGCCAAATATTTCAATTTTCGCTGCCCGAGGAAGGTGCAATAATTTATCGAAAAATGGGCAAATATGCATTGATACTGTCAGAGGTCCTTAACCCCCATTATCTAGGTGCGTCAAGACTTTAGCAACATTGAAAATGCTCCTATGCTTATGATGTTATACCATTTCCAAAATATGCCTCTTATGATCATAGCATGAACAGCTACTCATGGATATTGCCTAAACCTTTAATTTATGATTATGAGGTCTTATTCTTCTAATTGTATGTCTTATTTGTGATGAGTTAAACTAAGTATCTCGGTATTCATCAGATGTCATTATTTTTTTTGACAAGTCTCTTTACAAGATCTTTACATTTTTAGCGTATTTATCATCAAATGTTTTTTTCTTTCTGGCAAGTTTATTACAGTCTTTAATGCATTTATCATCAAGTGACATTATTTGTTTCACCATATCAGCATCTTTATATTTTGTCAGTACATTATATTTTTTTGACAACGTTAATTGCAACTTCATTACATTTTAGTACATTTGTCTAAAGGCACTATATTTTTAATATCTTCCTCAACACCTTTACCTTTTGAAATAAATTTTTCAACACCTACCGTTCCAACACCTTCACCGTCTTTAGTACCTTTATCATCGATATAATATTAATACATTTTACTTCTTGAACCAACAAATTCTTTGATTGGTACCGCAACAGACTCATTTTTCATTTTGCCGATTACCTTTCTATTTTCGCTAGAACCAAATTGATCTTCTTTTTCTCATACAAATCTTTGTAAACATCTTCATTTTTTTATTTCATTAAGCAAGCTGTCATTGTAAACATTAATCGTATATTGTTTTTATCATACATTTGCATGTAATTGTAATTGAAATCGTTCAGTAAAAGTATCTTTCTCAACACCTTTACATTTTGACATTAATTTTTTAACAACTATCCTTCCAATACATTTACAGTCTTTGGTACATTTATCATCTATATAATATAAATACATTTTACTTCTTAAACCAACAAATGCTTTGATTTGTACCCAAACGGACTCATTTTTCATTTTCCCATTACCATTGTATTTTCTTTAGAAAAGTATTTGCTTTTTTGTGTATTTACTATTTCCTGGGTTATCACAAGCATCAAACCAAACTTGATCTTCGTTTTTCTCATACAAATGTTACGACTTGGTAGTGGTAACAAAAAAGATGGAGGTAAACCAGCAACAAGCCTGTTTTAAAACTTAATAAAATTTATTTACATGCACATCAAAATTAAAACAGTCATTAATCAATCAAGAAAAAAAGTAAATTACAATATCTTACTTTATCCTGAATGTCCCTCAGAATTTAAAACACATGTCCTTTAACAGGTTCTGATCCAAGAAGTTAAAGTCTGCATGAGCACATGAATATTTCCAAATGCAATACTAAATCTAGGAATTAAAATCACAAAGTAATCCAATACATTTAAATTCCAGTATAAACTTATTTAACTATAGACTGGTGAAAGTTTGCAAAGATGACTAAATGAAAATTTGCGGTCTTTATATATTATCTAGGAATTTTCAGGAATTAACATGAGGTAGATTCTACCAGCAAGTTCTTAATTCTGACTTAATTTCCTGCCAGAAGATTCTAAATGTTTACAACAGAAGTTTGTACTTTTTTCTTCAGTACTAATTTGGTTGTTCTAGAGCATTCTTGAAATATCATGAAAGTACCCTTAATTTCCTGAAGCTTCCATAATTTTTTTTTGACAAAGAGGAGCAAATTCCTGAACTTTCTAGACGATTCTTTCTGTTTCGGCAACATTCTATTTTTTCCAAATTTTCCAGAATGTTCTAAAGGACAATGTATACAACTTGCTTATTTAAAACTACCGAATCATGGTAAAAGAAAATATGTATAGTTGTAAGCAATATTCTGTCCATCTGCTGAGACTTTTGTTCCTCTGTAAGTCATTTTCCAAACTTGTCCTGGACAGTTGTGAATCTAGCCTGTTTCTCAGAAGTTAGATCCTTCACCAGCTGGTATGCTTTCTTGCTGTTGTTTTTATCGGGCAAGATTCGATCTCCTCTCACTGACTAGCTATCTAGTCCTCCTCCGTTTTCTTCACTGCCTTCTGAATCCTCTTGTGTGCTTTCCTGTATACTTCTGCTCCTTTTTGCTTCATACCTCTTCTTCTTTAAATTTTCCCCTCTCATCACAGAGGTCGAGAACATCTCTGGTGACCCGTGGCTTTTTCCTGCGACTTTCCTTCCCAAGTATCTCACTGCTTACATCAGTCACTAGTGTATTGTAGGTGGTAATCATGGTATCTATGTCCATGGCATCATCCCGCAGACCAGTGAGTGGTGCAAATTTCCCACCTAATGTTGCTTGAAATGTACATGCCACATCTGGTTCACACTGTTTCTCAAGATCAAACTTAAGTCTTGGCTGGGTTGGCTTTCTTGCCTTCTTCCGACGAACTCGGAAGGTCATCATCACCAGGTCATGGTCACTTCCGAAATCTGCTCAAGGAAAACTCCTTGTCCTATGAATGTTGACTCCTGATCGGAAGCGCTTCCTCACCAAGATGTAATCAATCTAATGTGGTGTTTCTCATCTGGGCTGTGCCATGTCGATCTTCTTGGTGGTTTGTGAGGACCAAGGTGTTTGTCAGTACTAGGCTGTTACAGGTTGCAAACTATAGAAGCCTGATACTTCTCATTTGTTACGACATTGCAGGAGGGTCCACAAACGTGTTCCTAGTCTGCCTGTGCATCCTTTCCAACTTAAGCATTCTTATCCCCTTGTACAACCAGAATGTCCTTCTTGTGTGTTTGGT
Source organism: Ctena decussata (assembly GCA_963989385.1). Taxonomy (NCBI): domain Eukaryota; kingdom Metazoa; phylum Mollusca; class Bivalvia; order Lucinida; family Lucinidae; genus Ctena; species Ctena decussata. The sequence goes on along the minus strand of OZ022512.1, from coordinate 3,661,417 downwards.
CTATGACTTCCTGGAGTTGCTAGTAGAAGTGTTCTACCTCATTGTCGTCATGCCCAGATGTTGGTGCATAAACCAGTATGATGGTTGATGGTGATGTCGAAAGGAGCTGCTCTCAGGCGAATTGAAATCAGTCTGCTGGAGACTGGTCGGCATCTCAAGACAGCACTCACCATGTCCTAACCAACAAAAATCCAACCCCATACTCATGTTTGTCCTCTTCACCACTGAAACAGCCCTTGTGTATATCACCTGCTCACACCCCGCCAATTTTTCAGCGCATCTAACAGAGCATCAGTATGTTCCAGTGATAGCTGTCCATTGCATGAGTCAGCTTTTTAAGCTTCCCAAATAGCCCCAAAATCCTCACGTTCCAGGTTCCAACTGAGATGTTCTCCCTTCCTCTGAAGTTCTTGATCTTTGCTCAGTCGCTGATTATTACGCTCCCTAATGAGGACGAACAACAGCTCTGCCAGAACTACAGAACCATCAGCCTCATCATTCATTCAAGTAAAGTCATGATGAAAGTCATCTTGAACAGGCTTTAACCACACGCCGAATAGATAATCGCTGAAGAACAGGCTGGGTTCCGAGTAGGAAGGAGCACCACAGAACAGATCTTCAACCTTAAAATTCTGTGTGCAACGATTAGCTGTGTTACGCTTAAGGCTTAGGAAACTTCTTTTCTGTTCTGTTCGTATTTCCAACATCGTCAGAATCTGTACCATATCTTCACTGAGTTCAAAAAATCATTTCACAGGGTATGGCATGCAGCCTTATGGGCCACAATGCAGAAGTACAATATCAGTGCAAATCTAGTTCGTACCATTGAGTACCTGTACAACAAGGCTACAAGGGCAGTCCTTATAAATGACAGCACAAGAGAATGGTTCAGAACAACACTTGGTGTAAGACAAGAATGTCTTCTGTGATCCAACCTCTTCAACATTTTTCGCAAACGGATCATGTCTGATGCTCTGGAAGAACATGACGGAAAGGTAAGCAAAGGCGACAGAAACATTATCAATATGCGGTTTGCCGATGACAAAGATGCTCTAGCTTTCTTTAAATGAAATAAAACAAACCTGCCCAGTTTGTTGATTTTTGGCGTACTTCTTTTAACGTCATGTTAATGCTTCTGTGAAACGAGTTATTATATTTATCTAAAATTGAAGGAAGGACATCTATATATTTATTTGCATTATTTGTGTAATAATGTTTCCACATTATATTTTTCAATGTTCTATTAAACCGCTCTATAACAACAGCCTTTCCCTCATAAAATGTGCGATACATTAAAATTTCGTTTTTCTCGAGGAGCCTGTTAAATTCATTGTTGTGAAATTCTTTCCCTTCATTAACCCAAAGCTTTTCTGGTTTTCTTTTACTGTTAATCAATATTTTTTTTAAATGTTTTTGTAACACAAGCCCCGGTTTTATCTTTCAGTGGAATGGCCCATGCGAACTAACTGAAAATATCGATGATTGTTCAAAGGTATTTTATTCCAAAATAATATTTAGCAAAAACAAATCATGTCGCCCAAATCAGCAGACCATGTATAATCAATTCCAACAACAATGACCGGCCTTTTTAGAGACTTTTATTTTATTGGTTTTGTAACTCATCAGCTAAACTGTCGTTGTTTTTTTCTGTCCCAAACGAAGTTTTATTTTGTGCCGATAATGGGCTTCATTGCCCATCTTTTTACTTCACATTTTTCGGCAAATGTCTTGCTCTTACTCTTTTCATGTGTTTTAGCATTTTTATCACATTTCCGTTTTGGTATATCGGTTGAATAACAGAAATCATGATTCATGCAAATTTCATCGAGTTTATTGGTCGGTTTTCCTAGATTTAAGGGATTGCCAGGTCAATCCTTTTTAGGGACCAGAGCCAACATTGCTTTGTGATTATCAATAGCCCCACCTTCTTTTTAACAAATTTGGTCTTTATTATTCCGCATAATGCTAATCTTGATTCTCTCATCACTTTTGTTTTCTCCATTTTTGTCAAGACTACTCAGTCTTTACATCTTCTGTTATTTGCCTTTCCTTCACACAATAACTACTCATATGATTATTACATAAAAATTTGTTTGTATAATATTTCGTGATAATCTTGAAAGAAATTTTCCGCGCTTTAATAGTTCATCAGTTATTGCAATCCCCTTATTCTTTATATAATTGCTGTTATTTTCGGCATCAATTGGTCTAATAATCAATTCAAGACAAACCGATAGGTCATCAGGGCCTTTGTAAAATGTTGGAATGCATCCTTCTTTTATAATATTTTGATTTTTTTGCTCCTTTTTCTTGTTTCTAATCCAGAGAGATTGCTTAATCTCTTGAAGTTATCTTGGGATACATTACAATATTTCTTTTTCTGTTTTTATCCTTCTTGTTAATAAATCAATCCGATCGGAATCAACTTTTTCATTCATCATGATAGTGTTTCCCCCTTTCACAACCAGTTGATGCATCTTTGCTCATTTTATATGTGTGGCCTTTTCCCATTCTTTCTTTTTCATCTGCCATCTTTTTATTGTGTCTCTGTAGTTTGTAATATATTTTCTAGCGTTGTTTAGCCTTTGATATTCCGGAGAAGATTGTTATCTTGCACCTGCTAATATCTTTACCCTTCTGGCTAGTTGGGCTTGTCCGTTTTGAAGGTATTTTACTGTCTTTTTCAATTCGTCTGGGCTTTCTCTTACTTATTCAGAAGGCATTTTATCCCGAAATCTTCAATTACATCTTTTTCTATGCCATTGTCATTATTTACGGTCACTGTTGCTTTTGGTTTTACAGCCACTGTTTCTTCTGGCTCAGAATCTCCAAGCATCAGTTGATCCCCTGTTGCCTCGGAGGGTCATCAATTGTAATAAGATTAGGCATCAACACCAATTGCTTTTCTGTTTGTTCATCAATCTTTTCTCCCATTTTTTATTCCGTGTTGAGTTCAAATAACCTCTTACAAAAGTCAGCACTTATAATTTTTAATTGCTTCAGCCAGGTTTATATATTATTGCCTGATTATTTACTTTTTTCCAGCCAATTTTTTTTCATTTTTATAATGACATCTATATAACAAAGAAATATATTTGTTTGTCATTGATGACATTAACTTTATTTTTATTGATTACATTGAATTTATTGTCATTAATAACATTAACTTCATTGTCATTTATGACGTTGAAGAAAAAAATGATATTTCAATAATTTCTAGAATGTTTAAACAAGCTTATGCTTCATCGTAGTTTCCGTAAAGAGATCCCAGAAAATAATGATACACTTTTACAATATATAAGTAAGGTAGAGGAGATATTATTTCAATATTATACCAACCAACTAACCCAAATTATAAAAGATAATTAAAAGGAATTCTTATGGCAATATATAGTTAAGTATAAATGGGAATATTTAATTATATTGGTGAAATAAAAAAGACGATTCCGTTGCTATTGTAAATTTTGGTATTATTGCTTCTGAGTATGTGAGAAAAGCGCAAATGGCAAATTACCTTCACAAAGGAAAAAATCAAACGAAGCGTCTTCAGAGCGACCTTGACATGGGAAATAATCATATAACAAATCTCAAAGACCCGAAAGATGCGAATGGTGCAGTTATAAAGCGATTTGTTTTTTTATTTCTTAACGTCTTCAATACCTTAAACTAATTATAATATTGAGGGGCTTTCAGAAAGGAGAGCAAAATAAAAAAAAAGCTATTAAAGAAATTCAAAATGAAACAATGGACCGCAGAAAAGCACACCAGGAAAAGATAATTTAACTGGAAAAAAATACACAATGGGTGAGAGCTTGGAAACAATGGATGAGAGCTTCAGGTCTGACACTGATAGTAATAAAAATGAAATTATGGAAAAAAATCAGAAATACTATCCGCAAAGGAGTCGAGTCATTGAGAGGGATATTTGAGAAATTGAGACAGAAACAAGAGAGTTATGATAAATTGCAGCACAAATTTGATGAATAAAATAATCAGTCTCGAGAAGACGATGAAACAATTGAAAAATGATTAACGGTCATAAAGAAAACTATGGAAGAAGCAATAACGGAAATTAATGAACAAATAAGATTAAAAGGAGAAAATATGAAAAGAGTAATCACAGAAAAAGAAGCCATTGGCTTTCAAACTAAATATAATATTTCAGAAATAATAAGGTTAGAATCATCTTTACGAGGAGAGAGGGGAGACACATAAAAAATGCAGATGTCATTCAAAGTTTTAAAAACGAACTAGAAAGGCTTTTAACAAAAATTGGGAAAGTGCAGGGAGAAGTGAATAGGGAGATGAAATCTGATAAAGAAGATAAAAAAGACTAAATCGGGCTATCAGGAAAATTCAAGATACACGTGATTGGAAAAAAATGACATCAAACCTCCATATAGAAAAATAGAAAATTAAATTTGCCTTCGAGAGATTCAGAAGAAATTGAGGAAAATTACAATGACGATGTCATTGTCAAATATTTATATGACTTCATCAAGGACTGTGGAAAAAGGTTTTGAATATAGATGGCGACATCTCAGTAAAGAGATTATTGAATATGAGTGAACATAGAAGAATAAATATTAAAGATCCAATTAATTTAAGTGATGCACTGACAAAGCGGTATTTTGATTCAAGAATGTAATGGTTCAGAACAACAGTTGGAGTAAGACAAGGATGTCTTCTGTCACCCACCCTCTTCAACATTTTTCTCGATCGGGTCATGTCTGATGCTCTTGAAGAACATGACGGAAAGGTTAGTATAGGCGGTAGAAATATTACCAACCTGCGGTTTGCCGATGACATAGACGCTCTAGCTGAGGAAGAGCAGGAACTAGAAGCTCTAGTTGAAAGTCTCGACAAAACCTGCACAAGGTATAAGATGGAGATCAGTGCAGAGAAGACCAAATTGATGGCAAACAGCGCAGATGGCATCCAGAGGGAGATCAAGGTAAAGGGACAGAAGCTGGGTACTGTAAGCAGTTTCAAATAACTTGGAGCAGTTGTCTCAGACGATGGCTCAAAACAGGAGGTTCTCTCAAGTAAAGCCCAAGCCACTTCAGATCTTGCCAAGCTGAAACCAATTTGGAGAGATAACAACATATCTCTTTGATCAAAGGTGAAACTTATGCGCTCCCTTGTCATTTCCATATTTCTGTATGCCTGTGAATCGTGGACCTTGACAGCAGAGCTATACAAAAGATGAGATGCTACCGAAGGTTAGCGAACATTTTGTACAAGGTCTTCTGGATTAGCAAGGACAATCCTTCAGGGCACAGTGAAAGGAAAAAGGAGAAGAGGTAGACAGAAGAAGAGGTGGGAAGACAATATCAAGGAGTGGACAGGAATGGATTTTGCCAGCTCCACTAGGGCAGCTGAACACAGGACAAGGTGGAAAGGGATTGTTTTGAAGTCATCTGTGGTGCCCCAACGACCTATTAAGGTTAAGGTTATGGGATAGAATAGAATAGAAATGTATGCATATATGGAAAAATTAAAATTCTGAGGGAACAAAGTATTAATCCAATTTAAAATATAGATGTATCCATACCAATTTTAGTGCGACAGACACGCGTTTCGGTATTAAACTTTGTCGCTAAACCACAAACGTTTGAAACATAAGAGATGATGGTCTCGGCAGGCAACGAGCATTCCTGTCCGAGCAACAGTTACTGTCGCAATCCGCGGGACACATTAGCTGCATGCATCAGGCAGGATACGCCTGCAAATTAACCCGCGATCGCAGGCGATCCCCATCGAGCCACCTCAACCCCTATGTCTGGAAAAAAGCGACAGACAAGAGCATTAGAAAAGAGATGTTGGATGCAGCAAGTATCCGCAAAAAGTCAAATCAGCATAAAAGACTGGAAGCCAAACTCAAGTAAGATTATTGTCGCTATGACAAATTTGTCATACTTTTAGAATAATTTAGAATTTTTACAAGATATTCATAAAATGGGATAAAAACTAATCAGTCTTTGAATCGACTGCTGAATTAAAATAAAGAAATTGAAGCATGCTTTTTACTGGTTTCGTCAACAGATATTGTCAGGGTCACTGACGAGGCTTTATTAGCCGAAACTACGTAGTCTAATCCATGTTCCTACTTCTGTATGTATTCTCTGCTCTTGAAGGAACTTTTTCAGATTTTAATTTTACCTCACTGCAGCTGGTGTTGTGCCGTGTGGAGGCCGTAAAAAGTGTCCCCATAGTGCAGATTATATTTTTTTACATCCTTTGAGATCAGAGGACAGATTCTGAGAAATCTAAACTTTGAGATCGATTAACACTATTATTCTAAATCATCGTCTTTTATATTAATTGGATCCTTTTGAAACTAAACAGTCTTTGAATCGACTGCTCAATTAAAATTGCAAAATTGAAGCATGCTTTTTACTGGTTTCGTTACCAGATATTGTCAGGGTCACTGACGAGGCTTTATTAGCCGAAACTACGTAGTCTGACCCATGTTCCTACTTCTGTATGTATTTTCTGCTCTTGAAGGAACTTTTTCAGATTTTAATTTTACTTTAAATCGTTATTTAAGTAGTGACCCCAATACTAGAGAACCAGAATCATCACTGAAACACTACCTAACCAAATCGATGATATGTCGGGGACAAATTGTCCACCAGCAGAGATACCGACCCAGTAGTTCTAATATAGACGTATCTTTATCAATGTTAGTGCGACAGATGCGCGTTTCTGTATTTACCGTCTTCAGTGTTGCTAAACCACAAACGTTTGAAACGAAAAAGATGATGGACAGGTCGTGGCAGGCAACGAGCCTCCATGTCCGAGCCACATTTACTTTGCATTCTGCAGGACACATTAGCTGCTGAAATCAGATAAGAGACGCGAGCGCAGGCGTCCCCAGTCGAGCCACCTTAACCCATAGATCTCGAGAAAAACGACAGACAAGGGCATCAGGAAAAAAGATGTCCGATGCAACAAGAACTCGCAAAAAGCCAAACCAGCTAAAAAGAATGGAAGCCAAACTCAGCTAAAATTCTGTCACTGAAAAGTTTGTCATAGTTTTAGAATAATTTAGAAATTTTACCAGATATACATCAAATTGAATAAGGTTACTTTAAATCAGTATTTAAGTAGTGACCCCAACACTGGAGAACCAGGGTCAACACTGAAAACTGACTAACTGGGTTGATGATATCCAAGGGGACAAATTGTACACCAGCAGCGATAGTATAAACATCTTTTTATAAAATACATGGGATTGAAGATAGTAAATTATTACTTGGGGATTTTACTGCAAACGGAGATGATGCTGGCGGTGAATATGATTTAAGCAGTTCACTCCATGGGCTTTGGCCCCGATTATGTTGAAAATTTATCTAATCGTGTTAGAAGTCGGTCTTTAATAAAAACAAACAAACTGGAAAATATATACTAAAAGGAAGCAATCAAGGGTCAGATACGATCCTGGCTACTTTACTAGATCGCTGAAAGTACATTGCACCTTATCCTGAATGCGTCTTTGAAAGTTTTGTTTGAATAGAAAATCTAATAGGCGTCTGTTATATGGATCTGAGTGGCCCAATATCTAAAGGAACAATTTTTTTTATTTTAATTTGTAATAAAATAATTAAGATATATAATATATAGATATAACAATTACACTGTCATCCCAAGTAGCAAATTAAAAAATAATAATTCATAAAACACGCCAGATGACTTTACAACAATATTTGATCGGCCGATTACATTGGATAGAAATAAAAGAGCATTCATGGGTCTTAAGGAAATAAACATAATGACATTTTCCTGGTAAAATGTCGGTCAAGGGTATAATAATGATATAATAAGATATCACAACAGCACTGAATCTAAAGCAATTACTTTTATGGATGGAAGCTCTTCTTATTCTGAGCTCTCAAACTATATGAAAGAGTTCCTTATTGAAAACGGAGATATGGAATCAGGTAAAGATAGTCCGATTAAAATTGAATTTGCTTTGACTAGATTTAGATGCTTAGTAACAATTGTGTTCTTTTTTGACTTGAGCGATAGTAACTTTAAGGTACTCATTGAAAAAAATGAGATAAGAGAATCAAGTTTTGGCACCAAAACTCCAAATAAAACAAATGGTATTGACACGCTGTACTTTGATTGTGATCTAATAAGTAATTATATCGTTGATGAAAGATACAGTGACACAATATATACAGTAAGCACGGTGAACCTAACAATCATTTACAAAATAACTTATTAAAATTATATATTGTGAAGTAAACAAGACAATCATTGATATTATTAGAATATGTATTACTGATGTGCTTGGCAGAATAGTAAACCTCAACGGCGTTGACACAAGTTTTAGTTTTATCATTAAAGAAAAATAAATAGTTTCATATAAATAATATAATGGGAGTACAAAATATATAATCAAAATACTAGAATATATGGATATTATGATGCCTTAACCGGGCACCTATTGAACGGTTAGGAGTTTTTTTTTATTTTATTTCAGATATTTGATCTTTCATGACATCGGAGAGTGCAAAGAAGATGGCATCATAGGCAGCAGAAGCAGCATTAGAGTCGGGTATATAGAAAGGTGGGAGATAAGGCAGGAAAATATGTGACAGAGAAGTTTTGTTTCTAAAGAAGTAAAACTGGCAAAATCTGCGCGATTTGGAAAAATAATAACTAAAGAATTAATAAAAAGGATATAATTTTTGAACGAGGAAACCAAGAAAGATATGGATAGAGATGCATATCTTAATAAAAAAATCGCTGGCTCTTCTATACCTATACATAAGCGAAAGAGTTTGGGAAGTTTGGGAAAGGCTGCTCATTCGGTTTACTGCGCGTGTCCTTCGTAAATCTGTCAATTTCTGTGTGTATGTGCTTCTTTCTCTGTTGGTTTTGAGGGCGGAATGTCGGATTTCATTGTATTAATTTTTGATCATTGCCTATCATTTTAATTTACCATAAATAAGCGAATTGAAAAAAAACATTAACAGGAAAGAATATATATAATTATAATTTTGTAATGATTAGAAGAACAGAGTTCAGAAGTCCGAAATATTGTCATCGTTATGGATAAATATCAGTTAAACTTAGCACACCGGTGGTATCAGCGGGGGACAAACGAAAAAAAGGTTATACATTCAATCAATGACATCTTACTTGGACTGGTAAAACGCCTACCTAATTATAGTTTAAAGTTAACAAATTGGCAGATGGTGCGTGATATGGAGATAATGATGCTAGTTGTATGATTAATGACGCCGCCTTATTAATTTCTGAACTACGGGTAAAACAAAATGGCAAGAATGTTTTCGATGTGACCAATCTCTTTCGAGTGACAAATATCAGGAATCTGCTATAAGTTTCAAAAGATTATGCGGAAACTTCAGGAACGAGTAAATATTTTTATTTAGACACAACTACTAATACTGAAATGCGTGCTGATTAAATAAAAAAAAATGAGGGATTTTTAAAACGTCATGGATCCATTTTTGTTGGTGGGCGATAAATGCGATAATCCCATAAAATAAGTTTACGTTATTTAGTGGATTGGAATCAAATATTTTACCCCCAACTCAAATTCAACTGGAATTTGGATTGACAAATGACAGTAATTCAATATATAGAGAACCAGTGGTATTGATAATGGGAGAGTTGTTGTAACCAAATTCGAGTTGTGGATTCCAAAACAGGCATAAATCCGGATGGCCTTCAATGCTTTTTGAAGAGGTGGTCGTATCACTGTGATTCTTGAAAAAAAGGTACAATTGTGAAAAAAACATGTCGCTGATGTTAAACAGACACACAAACGAACTTGCTTTAGACTAAATTGTGGCTTTACGGAGGGGGAGAAAAACTCCATGAACTGACAGTTCACAAACACAATGCATTCTTATGGTAACTGACAGGTGGAAAGTCGAACTAGATACTCTCTAGTATTGAACCTGCTATGCTTAAATTAGAATGGCTCCCAGTCCCTTTGTTTATTTACTTGCTTTGACCAAAGAGACTGGTAATCTTTGGCAGGGGTTTTCCCGTAGTGTCTCAGGAATTCCCGAGACAAATTCTCGCTAATCAAATCAGTTGTCAGTCTTTGCTATAACCACAGGTCAGTTGTCTGAAGTAGGAGCTTGATAGAGGTTTTATTAGCTGTATCTAATTTGACCACATGTTACCTGTCTCTCTTGTATTGCAGAAGATAAAATTAGCATTTTCTTGTTTCGTTCAAAACTTTTTCCGATATTAACTTTTAAAGCTTGATGAAAAAAACAGCCAGTGTGTTCTGGCATTCTGATGATCAGTCTCCCCCATTTTGATTTATATGGCTTATGAAGACAGGGAAGACTGATCAGAATGTGTGGGTATGCAGGCTACTTAAATGAAAAAAATATCAAATCAGCCTGCCTATTCAAGTATTATGAACAGCCTTTTCGACATTGCAATTGCCAATTATATAGGCTTTTCATGTTGTCTGATCAGACTCTCCATATATTAGGATGCAAATTCTGATCAGACAGTGCATGCAGATGTGCACACTAAATTCATACATAAGTAAGCCATGACACAGACTAAAATAGTATGCATAGCCTGCCCATAAAGTTTAGATGCGGATGAGTCTGCGTATCAATGCTGTCTTATATGTCCCCGGCTGTTTGATATATACCAGTACGTATTAGGATCCATACACTCTTTTATGCAAACTTAGTGACTATGTTGGGATAGCACGAATGCACAGGCTGATCTGAGTCTTCTCTATGTGTACATGCCAATAGGTGCACAGTAGGCCCTTGTCCTATTTGCATCCAAATAAGTAGGACGCTCCGGCACTGAAAGTTACCTAACACCATCGCCCGCCCCGACCAACCCAATGAGAATGGAATGCTAGTGCATGTATCTGCATTCTCTGCATGGTGTTTAACCATTTGTTTTGAATACCGTAATTAACTATTGTTTTTTTTTTTCTGTTACAGATCAGGGCGACTTAGCCAATCTTTACCTTGTTAAATTCCTAAAATGACACATTTTCTTTTTCTTTTCGTATTTCATTGTTGAAAATTAATTGTAGTAAGACTACGACAAAATCATAACACGTTTTAGGTAAAAATATTAAGCACTGGATAAAATAGGTCTGAGCAAATAGTGCAGACCCAGATTAGACTGCTCCTCTAGGATCAGTTTGATCAGTGTCTGCACTATTTGCCATTCCATCTACATTTCTTAGACACATTACTGCACCTTAAAACCAAACTGTTCAATTTTAGGAGGATTACATAAATAATTTGGTTGTCCAATATTTAGAATTTTTAAGTTAGTTTGATTTGTAAACAATGATACAACTGCTGTTGAAAATTCCATACACCATCAAAGCAGTCTCTATGAAATCTTTTACTGACCTGACCACCAACAAAGAGTAAATCTATTTTAGAGGATTCAAGTCAGTAATAATGACCCATGTCAAATTGGGAAGTTGGTTGCATGGTATTTATAGCACTGGTACTGAAGACATAACTGTTGCTCAGATTAATGGCTTTTCAGCCTAAGCCAGATTATACCAGGCTAAATGGTTGGCCATCAGAATGAAAAGCCATGTTAAGACTTCTACTATTTGAATACTTATAAGCATTTAGCCTGGGAGCCAGGCTATGCTTAAATAGATAAGACAGTTTTTGAATAAATATATATGAAAATTATTTTGGCTGCTACGTTACGGAGGGGAGCTGGTTAATTCGATTGTTCGATATGCGAGAAAAATCAGAATTTGGTAATTAGAATAAGCTGGTAGAATAAATCGGACCTCCTATAAGATAAATGTCTTTACAAATTATACAGATGAGGCATGGACACTTTTCAGTAAAGAAGTACGGTACGGAGGGGAAAAAACCGTTACGGAGAGGAAATCAGCTGCTTAAAACAGCGGTCATAAGAGTCCAGTGGCATGAGCCGTTATTAACACGTCCTGCCTGAGTGTTCACTTTGAAACTGTAGTTTTGTTCTTAAAAACCGCCCATTCTGCTAAAAAACCCTTCAAGTGTTATGATGGAAAAGGGGCAAATTTTAATAAAAGGCAGCTAAATGCTATTAAAGTAATATGTATCCTAAAACTTACCTCGGAAATGTTACTTAAAGATCCATAAATTGTAGCAACACAGACAGTTTATAAGAACGAGAATAAGGCTGATTCGTGACAAAGCCAATACCACTCAGATCAGCTTCATAAGGGCTGAAGAAGGCGATTTTATGTCCTTTATAACAGTATTTCAGTCATATCAGGACGGTGGAAGGGTGATATTGAAAGGCTTGTGCAATGGAACCCCGTTTACGGCTTGGAAGATTTTCGCTTCCAGGGGGTCTCGAACCGGTTCCACTTGAACAGCAGGCCAGCACTTAACCTACCGAGCTATCGGAGCTCCTCTCCTCTCCCGCGTCCCCGCCGTCTTCTCCTCTCTGGAGGAGGAGGGGCGACCGTTTATACCACCCCAAACCAGCCACCTTAGATACAAACTCGAACCCCATCCCTCGCGCAGTGGCACGTTAATTTTAAAGACCGGAGCTCAGAACTTCAATTTACCGGGTGGTAAACCATTAAGCCGATATGGAGAAGAAGGAGGAGCTTATCAGCGTGGATTCTGTATGAGTAATTTTATCTGATGTAAACAAAAGATAGAAATCGTCTGCTAGGAAACATATTATACTCACATTTTACTAAGAATATTACTCCAGTATTCCCATTAAAATCATTTTTCAGGTTTTCATTTTTTAAACTATCCACGGGAATTTCAATTCTGAAAGAAGCTGATCTATTTCTAGCATTTTGCCTATCCATGTTTATAATCTTATATGTAACCTTGATACAAATGACCCTTAGAATGTCAGAACCAGGACTCATTCACTAAAGCAGATAACTAGGGGTCGTAGGGGATCCATGAAATAAGCGCATATCATTTCTTTGTGAAGTTCATAAACAAATAACATTTCATATGCAGTTAAATGAAAATGCAACTCCAGAATTTTTTTTTCCAGTATTTTATATCTTAGAAGGCTTCATGCAAAATTTGAGACAACAAACATGCTCTACAATCCCCAAGAAAAATGGGCCTTCTTTCTGCTGTGTGTAATTCTAGAACCTATTTCATAAAATAAACATAGCTTGTAATTACTGCTTGACTCAGACTTGTTATCAGTATATAAATAAAAGAAAAGAGGATAAATGCATTATTTGTATAAGCTACCAAGATAAGATTAACCTTGGATGTAACACAAAAATATTCTTCATACTGTGGAAGCTTTATTTGGCCACTATAACTTGCATTTAGTGAGCACAAAAAATCATCGTTTAAGATTTGAGAAATACAAATGTTTCTGGACAATGATATGTTCCATTGAGGTGTGTGGAATGATGCAGGAGCTCTGTATCTTGGCCATTTATGGGAATAAAAAAACATGATGTAGAATTTGTTACACTGTTGTCAATGTCAAAAGGATATAATTTGTATATAACATTGACAGGATCAAAAGACAAGCATTGGATGCATGTTTAGCCTAGTTTACTGCCATGTGATATTTCCCCGCCAGATGTCAAGATAGGTAAACTAGTGTGTATGAGTCATTCCACAGCTAGTATCTGATTAGCTCTGCAGCCCATGGTAAAACTGTCAATCACTGAGAGGCAAATTCAAATTTTCTAGCAGACAGCAAAAAAGTAATTTTCTGAAAAGTGTATATGGAGATATTATTTTGGAGTAATTTTTTCGTGGTTGATGGATAATAAGACAAAGAATATTTTTGCCAAATTTTAACAAAATCTGTTAGGTAAGTCATGTTTATTTTCAAGATGTTTGTTCTGGAGCAACAGTGTACACAGCTCAGTAGGTAGGTACAAAGTGGCCATCTTATGCTTGGGATTTCTTTTATACTCCATCCCCGGTCTTTAAGAATGAAGCGGGTGGGTGGAAGGAAAGCCTAATACTCACCAATTGACCTGAAATGTTGGTGACTTGGTGTTGGGGGGGAGGGAGCGGGAGGAGGTTCTAGTTTGCATCCAGGGAGGCTAGTTTGGGGTGGTATGAAAGTGGTTTGGGATGTTTTCGGGTGGTTTGGGGTGTTTCCACGGACCAGTTTCGTACCACAGGAGGTCCGCTGTTCAGTCACGATGGTGTATCGCTTGAACTAGTCTTCGGTCAAACTGAATGGTACCCTGGTCATTCATACCACACCCTGAACGTTTGATATGACAGTGATTTCAGATTTGAGCCGCGACAGACAAAACCACCAAAGGGGCAAGTGTGCCCAGCGGAGACGCAGGTCAGCCCGGTCTGATCAGATTCACTGTCCGCTTGCTTACACAGCCTGCTTACACTTTTAGCTACCATTTAGGCACACGGTGAAGGCTCCGATGAGACCTGAAGACTGGGCAAATACTGATTTACAGTGCTGTCGGCCTTTTTGGCGCACTTAAACAAAGAATCGTTGACTGTGTAAATAAGAACAGTAAAAAATAAACAACAGATATTGTGTTTATAAAGGACAATAATCACCCTTTATTTCATCTCAATCCACCATCTGGTATTGATCACAATATGAAAAGAAACTCAAAACTCATGTACCACTGTGCACGAGGGACCCCGTTTATGTCGGCCAATTCGACGCAGCTTCTGAAAATGTCTTATTCCTGACATAAATAATGGGCTCATTTGTGAAACGGACTATACTCGTGACATCACTTCCCGGGCTGCAGAAGGAGCTTGTGGAAAGTTTCAACAACTATTTGCTATAGCAGTGTTAAATCATGATCCTTTGGATATTATCTGAGTGAGTTATTTTATAATTCACTTCTTTACTTTGTGCATTTATGCAAGGCATGCAATAAGTGATAACTATTATTTACAAATTACAAGTGCTTCTGAAGTCCCGTCAGTGAAGTGAGTTGACCTACATTCGTGATGTGTACTCAGAGCCACTGTGTTTGTAAACAAAGATCGCGAAATACGGTGTGTATTCAGCATATGCCGAGCTGCAAGTAACATTTGCAAATATCGGCATAAAACCAAGTGCAACTAACCCCTCTGGACAGACATGATCTTGGTTAACCGCATATATAAAGATCTCCGCTTGAAGAACTGCTTGGATAACAGTCGACAAAAATTATCAACACATGTTTAACGGTAAGTTACGTAACGACTAACGAACGGTACAGTACGTTTAGTTACGTGTGCCGATTAACCCTGTGCGCCGAATAGGCCGACACGACAGTAAAAAGTATGCAAAGACCAGGAACTGAAACAATCAAAATCAAAATCCAGCCCTCAAACCATAGTTGGAAACAACTAAGATTACAAGTAATCAAGATACAGAGAACATATGGCCAACCGAGTGAGCAGCTTGTTCCCAAAAGGTGGCCACTCAGCAACCCAAACCGAACCAAAAATAATAAGAACATACATAAGGTAAAACATCACAGAAACTCTGACACCAAAAACAGTAATGACTTACTGGGGGGCTTAAATCGATTTTACAGGCCCAACCTCACCCTCAGTTTCTGCAGTGGTACAAAATATTTAGTTGGTTGCTCGGTTCGCATGATAACCCTCTAACTCGTCAATGAATCATCACGGTAAACACATAAATCAAATTTCAACACCATGAAGAAGCAAAGACGAGGACTCAAAAGATACAACGGGCCGTCTGACAGGTGGAGATCCCTGGCCTGCCAAACAACCCCACTGGAAATCTGAAGCAAAAGAAGGTCACCAGTTGAGCCCCGGTGGACCAAGCAACAGACAAAAAGGCTCCGGTCCCAACCAACTAAAATATATAGCTTTAGGTCGGGACCATCAAAAAGTCTAGACACCCGATGCCCCGGTGTGCAATTAAAGAGTGCAGCAAAGTTATCAACCGTGATTGGGTTAATCACTAAGCATGCAGACTGTAAGTCTGCGCTGCGCGTACAACAGGGATAAAGACTAATGATTATGCCAAAATTCAGAATTTAACATTAGGGGTATGGGCATTTTCTTCCATATTTTAGGGGCCCAGCCCGAAGTTTAGGGGCTTTGGGCAACTGGGCCCCTGTTAGTCTTTATCCCTGCACAACCACTTTGTTGGTTTTCTCTACATGTTCCTGGTAAGGCCAGTTTCTTAAATTTGTTTCTTTTATGCTGAGCTGGGCCGGGTAGTGCAGTCAGTAAGCCATGTGACGTATATAAGCCAGAGGTCCTGGGTTTGATACCTATTCGGACCATTTACTTTCATTTCCCCACCTGCTGATTCAAGAAGGGCAGCTATCAGTTACTGGTGAAAGAGGAGCACTTAGTAATGGTTAATGGCTTAGGAGGTCTAAGCCTGCCCAGGAGTAGTGATGATAGGTTAACTGACCGTCCCGACATGACCATAGCTGTTTACCGTGTACGTTAAGCACTAAATCAGTCAAAAAATCTGCCCCCCCCCCCCCACACACACTACAAAAGCATTTAACAAAAATATATTTTTCAGATTTGGATTCTTTGTCCAAATTCACCTACTTGAGAGCTCAAAATTAGGTTTGTAGGGGTTGTGCTATATAGAAATTATTCTTTACACAATCAAATGTTGAGTGTATCATATTCTATACATCTGTGTACATGGTGGCTGTTATTTCACCTCTTTTTAGCAGTCAAACATAATGTTTAAGTCTGAGTATAAGATAATAATTAATGCATCTGTTAAACAGATATTGTCAATCAGAAGCAGAAAAAAATGTACAGTCAAATAAATGGCTACTTGAAGTTTATCGAGTACAGAGGTCAGTATAAGTTTTAGATCAAGGTCACTCATATTTCACCAACTTTGAATTTTTCCTGGTAACCAATATGGCTGACATGCACATATCATTAAAAAGTTTCCACAATCAAATGACCCATGACATTGAAACTTGGTAGATGTACACAGCATTTGAAATTAATATACTCTGGAATTTGTTCAAATGGTGACCCTAGGTTGACCTTTGACCTTTTGACTTAAGTGAGCTATTCAGGTGTTTTTGGTACATGTTACATGTACATGCATTTGCATGTACTGTAAAAATAAATTACTGAAAAATTATTTTTCATTTTATACATTTTAGAAAGATTTTAACTGTAATCCGGCACATCTGATTGGGAGACAAGTCACAGCCTAAAAAGACTTAGATATTTGTATTGGCTGGTTCACACACATTGGTGTTTGTCTGTGATTAACTCAGCAATGATCAATTCTGTATATTATTTTGAGCTTGCCATACAAGATTTCAACAACTTCGACAAAGTCACCAAGAAGAAAAAATGAAAATGCTACATAATGGTTTGAGGTATCTGGTGTTAAGGAAGCCTTAGATATAAAGCTTTAATAGGAAGGTATGTACGATTAGTTTTTATGCCTCTGCCCGAAGGGGTCGGAGACATATTGCTTTTGTCCTGGTCGTCTGTCTGTCTGACTGTCCGTCCGTCTGTCACAAATCATGTCCGCTCATTAACTCACGAAAACTTAGTACAAATATAAAGCATCATCAGACGACATGCAAAGAGCAAGACCAGTAACTCCACCTACATTTTTTTCACAGAATAATACCCCTTTGAAAATTTGAGTATGGTAATCCTGTCCGCTCAATAACTGTAACAGATTGAGATAATTTCACAAAACTTGGTGCAAATATAAAACATGATCAGACGATTGCAGAGAGCAAGACCCGTAATTCCACTTACAATTTTTTTACGGAATTATGCCTCTTTGAAAACTTTGGTATGAAAATCCTGTCCGCTCAATAACCATGTAACAGATTGAGATAATTTCTTAAAACTTGGTATAAATATAAAGCATCATCAGACGACGTGCAGAGAGCAAGAGCCATAACTCCGCCTACATTTTTACGGAATTATGTCCCTGAAAATTTTAGCTTAGAAATCGTGTCCGCTCAATAAATCTGTAACCGACTGAGATCATTTCATAAACCTTAGTAAAATTTAAAGCATCATCATGCGACATGCAGAGAGCAAGACCTGTAACCCCACCTATATTTTTATGGAGTTATGCCCCGTTGTAAATTTAGATATGGAGATCATGTCCGCTCCATAACTCTACAACTGTACGAGATATTTTCATGAAAGTTAGTACAAATATAAAGTATCATCAGAGGATGTGTGGAGAGCAAGACCTGTTACTCCACCTACATTTTTTACAGAATTT
This sequence comes from Ctena decussata, assembly GCA_963989385.1. NCBI lineage: Eukaryota > Metazoa > Mollusca > Bivalvia > Lucinida > Lucinidae > Ctena > Ctena decussata. The sequence goes on along the minus strand of OZ022512.1, from coordinate 3,643,228 downwards.
TGCCCCTTTGAGATGATATCACGAAACTTGGTACAAATATAAAACATCATCAGACGAAATGCAGAGAGCAAGATCCATAACTCCACTGACATTTTTATGGAATTATGCCCCTTTGTAAATTTTAGTATGGAAATCGTGTCTGCTCCATATCACTGAAACTATACGAGATATTTTCATGAAACTTAGCTCAAATATAGAGCATGATCAGAGGATGTGCAGAGAACAAGAATCGTAACTCCATCTACATTTTTATGGAATTATGCCCCTTTGTAAATTTTAGTATGGAAATTGTGTCCGCTCCATAACTCTGAAACTATATGAGATGTTTTCGCAAAACTTGATGGGCAGAGAAAATTCTGCTTACATTTACTACAGAATTATGCCCCTTTGAAAATTTTAGTATGGATATCATGTTTGCTCCATAGCTCTGAAACTAGTTTATGAGTTATTTTGTGAAACTTGGTGCAAATATAAAACATCAAACAATGTGCAGTGAACAAGGACTGTAACTCCATCTACACTTTTTATGGAATTATGCCTCTTTGTAAATTTAAGTATGTAAATCATGTTTGTTCTATAACTGTAATAAATATTTTCAGCAATTTTTATACAAATATAAAGCATTATCAGACCATGTGCAGAGAACAAGATCCATATGTTCTGTATCTTAAAAACCTTAAGAGATATTTTCATGAAAGTTTACACAGATGTGAAGGAAACAAGACAGTTATTCTGGATTTTTTGGAGTTATCCGTTTTGAGCGTTGAAAATAGTACATTTTGTTTAATTAAAATATTTTCATGAAATTTTGTTCAATTATAAAGCATCATCAAATGATGTGCAGAAAAACAAGATCAGTAGCTCTGCCTACATTTTTAATGAAATAATGCCCTTTTGTATTTTTTCAGTATAGAAATGGTGTTTCCTCTGTAACTTTATAACCGTTGATGATATTTTACAAAACTTTGTTCAAATATAAACCATCATCAGAAGATTTGCAGAGAAAAGAAGCCTACATCCACCTATATTTTTCACAGACTTATAAATTTTGGCATAAACATCGCTATATACAGCCATCTTAAGAAGTAGCCATATCAAGTGGATGGGAACGCAAGTATATAGGTAACACCTATTTAATTCATATTAAATAAAATGACACATGTTAACCTTTCTACCCTCCGTAAAGAAAATCATTGTCGGAGAAAATGACAGTTGAAAGGTAGACAGGGCAGATTATGATTAGGTACTATCTGTAGGTGTTAAAAATGTGAACGGCATTGACCATTTCTGGATAATTCTTGGTTTTCATGATTAACGTGTTACCAATGATGAAGGGTCATATTTCGAATTCATAGCTCTAAATGATATATAATTTGCTTGAAATAGCAGCGTCATTGTATTAATATTGACTGCGCATCTCAACTGATCTGTATTTAGAAGAAAAAAGTTGGAATTAAGAAAACACGTCCCACTTCTAATGAATTTTTGAGAAAATAAAAATGCATTATTTGCATATGCTAAACGCACTCCCCTCCGTAAAGAAAACGGTAATTTGAGAAAATGTTCTCAATACACTTACAAATATCATATACATGTACCACTCACAGTGTCATGATATAAAATTACCATTGATATGTTCGTGAGCTGTAATTCACTGGCTCGTTTAATTGCTTGGCCATTTTGTTTATTGCTTGGAAAGCAAATAAGGTAGTTTTATTAAATTGTTCGTTTAAACAAAGCTTTATATTTTCATTTTAATGAATTATTTCTGTAGGATGCTCAAAGTGATCAATGTCGTATAGAAATAACAGTTTTAGGTTAACACTGCGTAAAGAGTAGTTATTCTGCAAACTATATACATTTTAGGCATGCTCAACCTGCGACTATATGCATTGTCTGGTTATATCTAACCTCCGTAACGACGATTTTAACGCCATATTTTGACCTAAAACCGCATGTTTACTATTTACTTGGTGTGGGTAATATTTTGCATACACAAGCAAGCGCCTGTCTACTATCGAAATTTCATATCTTCGAAACGATGCAAGGTAGTTCATTTTTATAGATTTTTTTCATCAACAATTGTACCCTTGTTTCATGAATCACTGATCACCGAGAAATGGTGCTGGATTCGTCATTGACTAGACAGATTGAGTCAAAATGGAATATTACAGCCGGGCCAAGGAGCCCCAAACACATTTATATCCAGCAGGTAAATAAGACCTACAATCAAGAGCAAATCCTCATATTTTCGATACCTATAAGGTTAACCCACACTATAACGATTGTTCTCTTAAATTGGCAAGACTAGAAGTTGGAAACTGCATATACTATCCAGAGATAGAATACTCATCTGCCTATTAAGCAGGGATATTTAAAGATGTAATCATATATATCAATAAACAAAATGACAAGAATACGGGATCTCTCTTGCATAGATTTAAGGTAGACGGATACTGAATAAAAATATTGGTAGGGCATTCATATCATTATAACAGCTGAATAATCCAAAGGGCTATAAAACATTTGGATAAGAACAGAAAATTCACCGTTTCATTTTCCCTAAAAAACAAACTTTTGTAATTATACATACTTTTCTACCCATTTTCCATTAAAATTCATGTCTCTAGCACATGCATGCACTTTCATTTCTGCAAATCATATAATCTTTAATATAAGATATTTGAAACCAACTGGTAAGAAAAAATGCAATTATCTTGATAATAATTATATTTTTACATTTTTTTAAAAAAATGCAAGAAAATTGAATTTCATGAAAAACGTCATGAAAAATATATTCAATCGATGGGGCATGCTTATGCATATTGTTTTAATAAAACTTACATTGTATGATACAGGACAAAACAAAAAAAAACATTTCACCATTTTTGTTTCCTAGAAAAACAATGTTTAAGTTTAAAAATTTCCCCAAAAAAGACTGCTCAAGCACTGCACCTGCTGCAAGCACAGCCGGTCCTTGCCCTCTTATTTATTTTCCTGTTGTTCCGGGTCTACCATAGAGTAATGTGTCAAAAAGGGCAGATGGAATTGAAATTGTAAAGTCCTTGATCATTCTGCTTCCTAAGGAACAGTTTGATATCGGTTTCCACTATTTGTACAGACGTATCTGCCTGAAAACTTAGGGTTTTTATGGTAGATATTGTAAGTGTGTATATAATCCATAGTTGATTGATTTTACCTTTACCATGAACAATAACTCTATTTTGTGGTTTATCAAGTCAATACAGAATTATTATGTATCTGAATACCTTAATTATGGATGATTATTCGGCCTTCTTTATTTTAATTTGTCATAGAGCGGCAATGATTCACTAATAAGTTCGGATCCGAAACCACTGGTATTGCGTTATAGATTAAACACGAACTCTGGTGCAGCCTACAAAGTTTATGCAATAATTTTATGATGAAGAGGTTCAGGTTGAATCCGATCGAAATCAAACAGTAATTATCTAAACAAATATTCATATATAATATAGATGACTTCATATAAATCATATTCAATAAATTCAAAGGATGGCCAAAAAAGGCATTATCGAATGTATTTAAAAATCGATCTTCCTTAACACTGAGACTTAAGCACACCCAACTTAATGGGATTTCCACCTTCCCTTAACCCAAACACAAATTAATAAAATTGAAAAGCCATTAGTTGGATGGAAGAGTAACAGATATTTAAATATGAAAATCAAAAATGTCGGCACAAAGTAAAAATGGCGGATTTTAGGAGCCCTAGCCGGTGTTCTGCGGGGCTTAATTCCAGTTGCCACAAAGGTTCTTCCGAAAGTTGCGGCGCCATTGGCAACAGGGGCTTTTTCAGTATTAGTATTTACAAGAATTAGTAAATTATTTGAGTCAGGAATAAAAACCATACCTGCTTCACGAAAATGAAAGGTGATGAAAAATTTTGGGCCGTATTTAACAAAAGGGCAAAACGAAGATAATATTAGAAAAGGCGAACCAATTTCTCTGACCGGAAAACAAAAAATCAACGGCCGATTTCTCCCACTTTTATTGGGGACACTTGGCTCTCTTGTTCCACAGTAATAAGTGCTATAAATGGTAAAAGCAGACTACAAGTCGATAGTCAGCCAAGGCCATAGAAGGACCCCACGAAAAAAAATTACAATAATAAACGTTTTGGAAACCAATAAATAGTTTTGATTTAAATCTTTGGGTCAGTGAGTTAGGAATAAAAGGTTTTATCATATAGATACAGAATTCGGACCGTATAAGAGGCAATCTGCATGTTTAATAAGTCCAAGCCTTCAGAGTCTTTATGCCGCCCGCCGGTCCGATAAATGATTATCCGGTCTGATAAAGGATTTATCAGCCAGGCAGACTGTAACCAACGTCAACGACGTTGCGTGAGATACGTCGACGTTAAAATGGCAAGCAGAAAACAGAACTTTTCCCATCGTTTCTAAAGCCATATCTCTCGAACTAGCCATCGTAGACATAAAGTGTGACCACTCATTTTCTTAATTAGATCAAGAGGAACACGTTGGTATCAGAATCAAAGTGAAATTACTGAATTTTTCGTTTCGCTGCAAAACGGCTAGTGACTGGGTGGCCGAGAAATATTTCAGCAGGTGCAGGTGCATGTATTTGTTAACACGCATCATAAGACTCTTAGGCATGTTTGATAAATAAATAAATAGAGAAATAAATAAGTACATAAATAAATAAAAGTACAGTCCGTGACACCAAGACGTCCGACTTGCTGTCGTGTTGTCATAGAATTTAGTTTCATCACTTAAAAATGTTGACTATATAGCGATTGGGTTTTTTTGTAGAAATTTTATTAACTTGAATCTTTATGATAAACAAATCATGACATGAGTTTTTCGTTATCACCCGATTTATCAGCCCTCGACCAATATCGAACCTCGGGCAAGCCCTCTGTCCGAGTTGAGTCTCGGGCTGATAAATCGGATGATAACGAAAAACCCATGTAATAATCTCTATTTGCTGATGGATGTATTTAGTAAAAATAATGTGAAGAACAACAACTGTGGAATAATAAATCTTGATAGTTTGCAAGGCAGTGGAACACACTGGGTATATTATATCAGAACTATATATTTTGATCCTTTTTGAGTAACCACCGCCAGAAGTCTAGGTTTTTTAACAGGTTTAATCATTTTATATGCCAAGACCGTAATTCAGTTTTATGTGGATACTACTGTCTTCATTTCATCAAGAAATATAAAGTGGGTTTTACACTTTATGTTATTCTATATAAAATTTTAAATCCGGTTAATAAAAAAAAACAAATGAAAAATGATAGAAACAAATTTCATAGACAGTTGGAATGTTTGATAATCTGCTAGATTAGGAAAAAAGTATAATGGTCTTTCGACCCTCCTTTGTAGGTCTCATTACTTGAATTACTTGACTACTGATTCTGGTCTGGTGCAGTGAATCGATGACCATGATCAACAAACAGATTTCCGTTAAGATGACAAAAATGTTATTGTATTCAATCAGTGTACCCTCCTTTTAATTGTAGATGGTATTAAAAAAGGGTGGCGTTGCAGAATTAAAACTAGAAGTAAACGGAAGAATTATTAAATCTTACTTTGAAGATTCAAAGAAGGATTTTTTTAGATTACTTTTAGCTGGAAAGTTTGCCGAAAATGACATAAATAATTTAGAAACAAAAAATCTCGCAGATGCTAGTTAAGAATGTATAGGCATAAAAGTAAAAAGTATGCAAAGACCAGGAACTGAAACAATCAAAATCCAAATCCAGCCCTCAAACCATAGTTGGAAACAACTAAGATTACAAATAATCAAGATACAGAGAACATATGGCCAACCGAGTGAGCAGCTTGTTCCCAAAAGGTGGCCACTCAGCAACCCAAACCGAACCAAAAATAATAAGAACATACATAAGGTAAAACATCACAGAAACTCTGACACCAAAAACAGGCAACAGAGAACCACAACAGAACTACCACCTTGGAACGGTCAGTAATGAATTACTGGGGGGCTTAAATCGATTTTACAGGCCCAACCTCACCCTCAGTTTCTATAGTGGTACAAAACATTTAGTTGGTAGTTCGGTTCGCATGATAACCCTCTAACTCGTCAATGAGTCATCACGGTAAACACATAAATCAAATTTCAACACCATGAAGAAGCAAAGACGAGGACTCAACAGATACAACGGGCCGTCTGACAGGTGGAGATCCCTGTCCTGCCAAACGACCCCACTGGAAATCTGAAGCAAAAGAAGGTCACCAGTTGAGTCCCGGTGGACCAAGCAACAGACAAAAAGGCTCCGGTCCCAACCAACTAAAATATATAGCTTTAGGTCGGGGCCATCATAGAGTCTGACGACCGATCCCCCGGTGTGCAATTAAAGAGTGCAGCAAAGTTATCAACCGTGATTGGGTTAATCACTAAGCATGCAGACTGTCGCATAACATTTAAATTATAGCCAATACGTTTGTGAAGTATTGTTATTTTTCGGAATTGATCAGAAAAATCAGTCCTACCCTTAATCTTTTTGAATTTGTATACTAAGTCACCATAAAATTCAGGTTCCGATAGGCCTTGGTGTAAAATAAATTTTAATCCGACATCAAATTTTGAAACCAATTCATGGTGTCTGCGATAGAATTTAGAAAAAGCCTTTCTAAGCTTATGATACCGATAGCCCTGTTGAAGAAGTTTAGCAGTTAAACATTTATTACGAGCATTAAAGTCATCTACATGACTACACACTCTAGCAAATCTTATAAGTTGAGAAATATACACTCCATAAGAGGGACGACGTGGAACGTCACCATCCAAAAATGAAAAATTAACTATATCAAAGTCAAAGTCATCACGTTTATCATAAATTTTAGAAGATACAAAACTGTGGCAAACAAATAACATAAAACATGTTTCAAATAAGTTAATATATAAGCCACATAGAAAATCAATGATACAACATCTTACACTGAAATGTCTAATCGCAATACGCTGATTACTGAGTCCTGAGCATTGTCTCTATTTCCTTTCATCGTATATCCTAGTATTTCCTCCAGTGTTTTCCTTCTGTTTCTGTGCCCAAAGAATCCAAATCGTATTCCAACACTGATCTATGTGTCATGTCAGGTTCATATTCTGTTTCCATGCTGATCTGAATGTCATGTCCCGTGTTTTAACTGTTACCAAACTGATCTCTCTGTCATGTCCCAAAAAGTTCTGTTTCTAACGTCTGTATCCGGCGTCAATGCTTCTGACGTTACGTCATATGACGCAACGTCACTTAACCTTTTACTGTATTGAAAAGTGAAACAATTACAAAGCTAAATAGTACATAAACATGAAAAGGCATGAACAATAAAAAGACAACAAAATACAAGTAAATCACGGTACTTCCGTGACACTCCCACAACCAAAATTTCCATGTCTGTAGTTAGTTTTTAAAATTCTATTGAAAAGTTTATCGGCAGTTTGATTAACAAATTATTCTAAATTACTGGGTCCGTCTGTCCAAGAACATTTCCCTCTTGCATCAAATTCACTTCTGTCTCTTGTCAAACTTCGATGTTTCTGTTCCTGATTCCAAATTAATGCTCTCAGAATCTCCATAATTTCATCAGCTCCGTTTTCCCTGTTCAAGCATGAAATGTATGTACCAGCTGATAAGGCTTTCTCCATTTTAGCCCCCTTTTCTCGAAATTCCTGTTTTTCTCTGAGCCCATCTAAGTAGCATTCCCCCTTTTGGTCATTATTTAGGTGTGCTGTATTACAGTTCTGCAATTTTTCCCTCTGACTGAAAGTGTGGTTACTTAATGCTGTGTGTTCTGATTTCTGATCAGCAGTTAACTGTAACTGCTCTACAATAACTTCATTATTGATTGATTTACATCTCTTAAATGCTTCCATCTCTGCCAGTATTTCTATTTTCTTCAGATTCATGCGAAGTACCTCTGATTCGAGCATACTGATCCTTTCCTGTGCCCGATCAAAGTCGTTTTTCAGCTGCTCAAAACTTTTGCTTCTTTCTTGTAGTTCAGCTATTTCTCTCGCCTGTTGTTTTCTGATTTCAGAATATCTGTTGATTGACATTTGATACATATCCTTCTCTGACTCTAGCACAACAACCTGTTCTTTCATTGATTCGTTGTCTTTCTTCGACTTAGCCAGCTCCGCCTTATTTTCTTGTAAGTCTTTTAGAGTCAGTAAATATTCACATTCCAAGTTATTTTGGACCTGATAGGGCTCTAGTTCCACATAATTAAGATCTTTTTCCTTATCTTTTGACACAGTTTCTACTTTTATTCCTTTCTTAAGTATTTGTGACAGCCCTCTGAGCTCTTGCACATTTTCATGCAGCACGGCCCCAAATTTCTGTACGCATAGACTTCTGTGGTGATGTCCGCTTCTTCTGCAGTAGAAACAGATCTTCTTGCTTTTGCATTCAAAAGCTCTATGTCCTTTCTTGAGACAATTATAACAGCTCCATATAAGTTTTTGCTTTCTGTCTTCCACTGAAGGGAATTTCGTACATTGGTCACTCCAGTGATTTCCATTGCAATATCTGCAAAACATACACAAGGGAGAGCGAAAATTTCGTCTTAATGCTCTGGTTTCTTCTGAACACATTTGTAATGTCAAATATATACGTCATTAAACTAATGATGAAAGAATCTAAAGGTTCCCGGGTTCCGGCACCAATTATGTGGCAAACAAATAACATAAAACATGTTTCAAATAAGTTAATATATAAGCCACATAGAAAATCAATGATACAACATCTTACACTGAAATGTCTAATCGCAATACGCTGATTACTGAGTCCTGAGCATTGTCTCTATTTCCTTTCATCGTATATCCTAGTATTTCCTCCAGTGTTTTCCTTCTGTTTCTGTGCCCAAAGAATCCAAATCGTATTCCAACACTGATCTATGTGTCATGTCAGGTTCATATTCTGTTTCCATGCTGATCTGAATGTCATGTCCCGTGTTTTAACTGTTACCAAACTGATCTCTCTGTCATGTCCCCAAAAGTTCTGTTTCTAATGTCTGTATCCGGCGTCAATGCTTCTGACGTTACGTCATATGACGCAACGTCACTTAACCTTTTACTGTATTGAAAAGTGAAACAATTACAAAGCTAAATAGTACATAAACATGAAAAGGCATGAACAATAAAAAGACAACAAAATACAAGTAAATCACGGTACTTCCGTGACAAAAACCGTTAGAAATAGATAGATGTAAATCCAAAAAGGGGGCCTCGGTATCTGAAGTATTAGCTTTATTCAATTTAAGTTCAGGTGGGTAAATTTGGTTACCATGCTTTCAAAATAAGGATTATCAATATTCAGAAGATCGTCTAAATATCTAGTGGTAGAGTTAAATGCCTCAATGATATCAGCTTGATTATCAACCGAAAGAGAAGTCATGAAATCTCTTTCATAACAAAATAAAAACAAATCGGCCACAAGAGGAGCACAATTTGTACCCATCGGAATACCAACAATTTGTCGGTATAACTTATTACCAAATCTGATGTAAATATTATCTAAGAGATATGATAAGGCGTCACATACATTCTGACATGACCAAAGACTATATCCTCTATATATTTTACGGTCAGTAGAAGTGAAAAACGCTTTCTTATCGTTACAGGCAATATAAAGGGTATCTTCATTTTTGGAGAACTTTTTGAAGGCCCTCTCAATCAAATCAACAAGTTTTTCCTTTATTAAATTATGGGGTAATGTGGTATAAAGAGTAGAAAAATCATAAGTGGACAAACTAGTCGCACAACAACATATTTTTATGATATCAAAATTAAGTGTTGTATCATATACTTACAATAACATCTCCTTTGGATGTCCGTTTATCAAAGTAATATCTAATCACTATTGCTAGGTCCTGTATAATGGGAGAGATAATTTGGGGAGCTAAATTGCTCCTCAAATTACTTTTCGTTAAACTGCTTTCGTACTGGTATTTCGTATGCCACAAGTAGTGCATCTAAATCATCCAAATCATGGCAAACTTTGTAGACCCTCACCTTAGACCCTGATCAGAAGGCTCTCTGGGAGTGGTCCTATCTGGGTCTGCATTGTTTGCCCAGGTATATCTGCCCGATTACTTAGAAGTTTTACGCAACGACATACTTACTTGAGCTTAACCTTAAAAATGGCTGTCTGTCCTCCCTCAAGCGTAAATAAAAGTTTCATAGATGTTTGTTTCTTAAATAGATCTGCATAAATTATCTTCCCTTGTCGTAATACTGAAATAACATATGTAGCATCAAATGTCACAGGGTATAAGCAGTCCCCGCTTACTTGAGCACGAACATTATTCCAAAAGTCAGTTAAATTTGCTTCAGTTATGTTTGCATGAGCTTTATGCCAAAACTCAATAAAATTTGTTTTCGTTTTGTTGAGATCAATTTTGAAAGAACTGGTATTGTTCAGCTTCAGATCGATTCTGAAAGAATCGGTATTGTCTTTCAAAAGGGAAAGATCCCTTGAAGAATCCATAGTTTCTGGTACAAAACCGAAGACACTGACGGCTACAACCAAAGCCACTAGAAGAGCCAAATATCTGAGTATTCTGCTGCGTCGCCTAGAAAACAAAATATAAAGTTCGATATATTCATTTCAATGAATAGCACAGAATAAAAGCCATTTTTATGCCAAGTGGAATTTTCTATTCTTACCAATAAGAGGTGTCTGGTTAAGTGTTATTTTTTATCATTTTTAGTTGCTTTTTGGGAGAAATATCCATTTGACTTATGCAATATTTTCATCAGAGGCAGCGATTTGCGTCGTTTGATTTGTTTCTGCACTGTTTGCCTTTGTCTAATTTTTGGGACGCTAGGCATTAATGGGTTAATGACTTAAGACTCATTATTGGTTGGAGAAAATCTGCAGTTTCTGTTGAAAGAATTTCAGGTTGTATCGTCATTGAAAACAATGAACATTCCTGATTCTGTTTGCCATGCTCCAATACCAACATTACCATAACAACTAAGCGTTTATATACATGTCAAAGTAACGTCATTGAGACGTTATTCTGTACTTAGCCTAACAGCTGGTAATTTCTTAGTTGCTATGATAACAGATCTCTAGCATGTTCTCACTTATAGGGCCTTTTTCAAATATCAAAACTTTGTTGAAAGAGGGAAGCTACTCACACATTAACTTTTGAAGCAGGGTTATAAACAAGTAAGTTCAAAAGTTTTATGGGAGACACCATTTGTTGATACCTACAATGTGGCCGTTTCTAAACTAACTTTCGATCTGATGGCCTCTGCCGAAGCTTAGTTAAGCTTTCAAATACTGTACTTTCATTTTCGCTGATTTTTTTTCCTACGATACATAGATATGGCGGGTGTATTATAATAGGCAGGTGATGCTTACTGCCCGCGGGCATCTGATCACACCTCTGTTTTGGGGTCCATTTCTGTGTATCTAAAATATGTTTAAATGACATATGAGTTCGGACTGATGATTTGGGTACTTTGTCCACTGAACCTTTATGAATGGAGAGGAACATGACATGCAGTGTATGTCGTGCTCCTCCGGAATTATAAGTGAGATGCTACCTAAAAATGATACAATGGCAACTTGTGAGTTTCACAAACTTATAATTCATTCTCGAATAATTTAATTTTTTTTTGTTTATTGTCCTTGGCGTTGATGATTATGGTGGTTATTGTGCCTTATATGGTGCCTCTGTCGTTATGTTTAAATACTCGCTTTTCTAGAGTTTTTGATCAGTTGTTTAAAGTGCCGTTAGCCTTTCGAGCTCGTTTAGACTTCAATTCATTAAATGTTATACGACAAAAAGCACATCTTCCTGTAAGCTTGCATGCGTATATATGTGTACGAATATCTGCGATCGGAGAAAATCAAACCATCCATCCATCGATTTTAAACGTTACCAGGCCATGATGGGTAGCCATAACGGTTGCTGAAGGATCAAATATGCGTTTCCCGTGGCTGACGGATGCGGTATCGGTCACTTTTGGATTACTGTTGACATTTCGTGGTAAGCACTTGTCTTTTCTTCAAAATTCTGGAGAAACGAAAAACTGATCATTTATGATTAGACAGCCTAAGAAAAAATAACCTAGGACCCAAAAATGAAATATGACATTTGAACAATTAATATGCCTGTCTGTTCTTCTTTTCAGCAAATTGATTAACTGCCCCAAATACAAGAGGATCTTTTAACGCATAAAAGAGTTAAAGATGTAGCACATGAGTTTTTTTTTTGCCTGCAGTATCAAACCAAGCCCCCTTTATCAGCTTGAGAGCTTCAGCTGCTACAATAGCTGAGACTAAGAATCGAGGGTTGATATAGTAAAGGATGGAAAAGCCCCTCCTTCATCCCCTTAAGGAAACTTCTTTGCCATTACGTATTTAAAAACTGCCTGATCTAATTTGGAATAATTTTTTTCTGTTAAGGAAACAAAGTTGTATACAAATATGGCACTTTAATCTGAAAATATAGTAGGGTTTTAACATAATTACAGATTTAAAATTCCGGGCGTTTTGCCCCACCACTGGGACAAAACGACTTTATATGAGGCAAAATGCCCAGGGCCAATTCTTATCTTGTTTCCAGATAATTCTTATTCTTGTTTTCAGATCTGATTGTTTGTTTTTAGATATTACCGATACCTTTGCCCGAAAAGAATATTCCAGGTAGATCAAGTATTTTATTTGACACTTATAAGAACGTTTTCTAAATGTGGGCGTTTCGCTTCCGCCTACCCTACAGACCCTTTTAAAAGTAAAAAGTATGCGAAGACCAGGAACTGAAACAATCAAAATCCAAATCCAGCCCTCAAACCATAGTTGGAAACAACTAAGATTACAAATAATCAAGATACAGAGAACATATGGCCAACCGAGTGAGCAGCTTGTTCCCAAAAGGTGGCCACTCAGCAACCCAAACCGAACCAAAAATAATAAGAACATACATAAGGTAAAACATCACAGAAACTCTGACACCAAAAACAGGCAACAGAGAACCACAACAGAACTACCGCCTTGGAACGGTCAGTAATGAATTACTGGGGGGCTTAAATCGATTTTACAGGCCCAACCCTTTAATCATGTAACGCGACACATGCAGCTTCAGATGCCTAATCTTTGATATTTTGTACCATGCAATGTCACATTGCGGTGTACGCCCATAGCCGTAGGTTTTGCAAAAGAACATCCATACCTGATTTATCAGGAGTATCCGAAGTGTAGGCGTTTTGCACCATATGGGGCATAATTTACTAGTCTATAAGTAGATGTTTGACAAATTTCGCGACAGACTAAACATCATTTAGACTTAATCTTGCGGAAAGACTGTCGCAAAGTAATGATTTGTCATAGCATGATGAACTGCAAGAAAATACTGATATTCAGTCTTTCCGAATTACAGAAGACTGCACAAAATGCTAAAATTCATGATAAAAAGCTACAAGTAGACTCGCGTCTTCGAAGCGTCTGTTGATAAGAAGTCCTGTAGTCTGACATATTTGTGTCAAGAACACTTTACTCCCTAAACCATATGGATATTGATATAAAATGCATGGGTGTTTTACCCCGCATGGGCGTTTCTCCCCACCTTACCCTACTTAACCCCCTGGTATAATTTATCACATATTCAAAGCCTGTATTTTTTAATCACCTTCGCGAAAAAATCATGACGTTTTAAGTTTTTGAGGGAACTATTTAAGATTAAAATTAATCACAAGTTTTAAAATTATAGCATTAAAAGTGCATAATGTCACGCTATACCATTTCGATGACGTCATGACAGGTGACGAGGTGACGACGCACCCGGGCACGATAACCTCTCCGTTCAATTGCATGATTTCCGGTTATCATCCCGCCTGGAAACGCATTATCACATGCAAAATCTGTGTAAACACGTTAAGTCCCATATTAAGGTTGTAACCACCATATTTTAGGGTACAGATGTGCCGATGGATTTGCGTCTTTGTTGTTTGTAAGAAACGTTTTGTCATGGCGCGGCTCAAATACATTCCATGGATTTTCATTTAAACACGGTTACCGCTGGACACAACCATCAGTTAGCCAAAATAAGTTTGACGTCAGTTTTGACGTTATTTTTTCCACCAAATATCACAGCGTCAACGCCAAAGCTAATTGGCGGAACGCTGAAGTTTTGATTAAAAATCTAGATATGAGCCGCGACTCGACACAACCAAAAAAAGGCAGTTGCGCACAGCGAAGTTTCCTGTCACTGGGCATCCACCCAGTCTGATGGGGGTCTTCGCCATCCGCATGGATGAAGTTTATATCCTAAGCAACCCTTTGAACGCAAAGCGCTAACTCTGATCAGACTTAGCCCAAGCTGATATGATCTTTGCACGGCACACATGCCACTGTCGGTGTTACGAAATGGATCAGATCGTCGACTGTGTCAGGTCGAAATTCCTTTTAATTCTGTTCAATCAGTAGGTCTACAGTTTTAGGGTAACTGTGGTAGTAAAACATTTACGGAAATTATGGCTATTAGTCATGCAAAGTTATTGGTTAATCGTATTTCCAACGAAGTATATTTCCTCTCAATACAGTATGTGCACATAAGCTGAGTTCCCGCTTTTGATACTTGTTGGTGAAATATTTCGGGTCAGGATTGTCTTTGTTACGTATTTTAACACACATTTAGATTCAATTTTTGTTCCTAAACGGTCCAATATAATTTTTGTGGGTGTAGGGCATTATTTGACAAAGTTATCAATATTTACCCGTTTCAAGAAATATAAATTCGCTGTATTTTCCAGTTTTCCAGTTCAGCTATTTTAGGCGGTTACTATACCCACATCGCTCACTGTAACAACGAGTTGCATGATTTTAAGGTGAGACGACCAAGCTATTGATTTACTATTTATAATTGTTGATTTCACGGCAAATTTAGAAGTGGCTTTGAAATTCCATGAAAAAGATATTATAGTGCCTAGGTTCAGTTGATCAGATCTGAAAGGTAAAGTTTTATTATATTTTTTAAGAATAGATTTGACTAATAATGAAAAATGTGACTTCCGACTGATATGGTATGATAAAAATGTATCGACTGATGATGATGATAGTGATCATGCTGCATTGAATTATATAGTTTTGTAAATTACGGAAATAGTTTGTAACACTGATGGAGCTTGCACTAGTGTACGTTTATTTGACGTCGAGTGACATCAGTTGCATTCATGTTAATGCGACGTCAGCACTTTTAACATTAGTTTTATGTATACGTGGCCTATAGAATTAGATTGATTTTTAATAAAACTAATTCATTTACTCGACGCCAACTGACGTCATAGCATGTACCGCATTAAGGGTTTTTCCATATGTTATAACGGTAACATTTGGTCGTCATGCGTTTGATTTGCCTTCACTAGATGACGTCATATGGTATAACATCATTGGCGTCATGATGTCAGATCAAATGTGATGGCCCCGAATGAAACACTTAGTAAGCTATTCAAAGGATATATTCTATGGCAAATGGTCATACGCTTAGTTTAAAGAAGTGAATTAATACATGTGGAATTTAGATTTTTGGTAATTCTATTTAATGTTTGACGGTATAAGGTCACGGATATAAATAGATATGCAAATTACAAACTCGGTAGTTTGTGATCGAGTAAATGTTGGGGTATATAAGCAAATAAACCGCCCTTGGTGGGTGAGCATGCTTTTCCACTGACGGGGTTTGTTTGCAGGTCAGCCCACGTTACAAATGTAAAAAACGCATTGTTTTGATCATTCATGTTTTATGTGGGATATGTCATGGTGATACCTGTTGACGTCAGTATACATCTTGACAATGTTTGACAATGTTTGACGTCATATCCTTCGACGCACATGTGTTAGGATCTACGTTTCTTCATTGACGGAATTGGTAAGCACAATTTTAGCTTTACATAGTGGGCGCCAGTTGTGTCTAGTGACACGGCTGGCGTGTGCGAGTAATGCTCGGCATTCGCTGAGGGCGTAGTATGGTATTTCAAAGACAGGCTCTGGTCTTACGTATTGTTATTATGTTGTTATAATGTATTAAGTGTATGTTCGTTATTTTTAGGCACTTCAAGTCCGGCAGTCAACTGTTTGAAAGCCACTTCTCACCTGGAGATACCATATAAAATCTCCAGATTAATATCAACCCGGGTAGAACCACAATTACGATGCCACTTGCGCAGGAATTATAGTCAAGGCGGGATGCGTGAAAATTAGGCGTAGTCAACCACTGTCGTTGATGTGATTAGTTTCTGAATAGCAAGTGAGACAGAATGAACCTGTAGTGCTCGACCATTAGTGTATTAGCGAGTCAATAGCACTTGCTGAAAATTATCCATAAGTGTGCGATATTGAATAAGTAGGTGATTTTCTATAATATATAGACTGGTCCCTGATATAATCCAGGGAGTGACCAGTCTCAGATAGCCGGCAATGGTATAAAGGCCTTAACGTTTTCGTTGTGAGCTCAGTTAACGTCTTTGTTCTGTTATATTTTAGTTCATGGCGCTGAGCCGAGTATGGTGTTGACGTCAGACGGTAATCGATTTGCGCAACATACGCAGATCGATTACAGATTTGGAACAAGCATTTTACCTGGGCCAGCGACATGAACTGATACGTGTTGTATATTATTGTACTTGTGACAGTTGTAAATTGTATTGTTTGTATATAGAACTTACATTATCATATATTTAATTTTCAAAAATTCTTATGTTGTTAGAGTTTCCTTGTTAATGTAGGACACTAGTCGATAACACCATTAACCGGAAGTCACCCTCCGCCGTCCTGGCGACGCATAAGGCTCTAAACCCGTGTGTAAAACCTTCAGCGTAACAGTTGGCTTTGTTGTGTCGCGTCGTGTATTCTAAACTCTTAATGCTGTAGATGCACAATGTAACTCCGAAAAGAAAAACCTACAATACTTGGTCAGAACGGGCAGAACTTTTCGTCTCGCTGGTCCAAATTGGCATCGCCAGGGAAAGCGGCGTGAAACCGAACCGGCGTTCAAGACATAAAATTCTGTCCGTAGCATGCATACATAGTTTTAGTCTGTGCTGGGCAATCATGCTTCATACAGTATCCTTTGATTCTCGCAACTTTCCGCCAAAGCGCTGTCCAGCCAAAACTTTGGTTCTATCTCTTGCGTTTACATGTGTTTCTGGCGCTTTCAAACGTCGCTACCTGATAGATAACGATACAAAGACAAGAGTTGTCAACTGACAGCATAGCTCGCCTAACTGGTGCTTGCCCATCGCACAGTTGCTATGGTGGTGTGGGTTGCTATGCATACAACTTCAGGAAAGAATGTCCATAATGACAACACATTTATAAACAAAAACTATCTCAGAAATAAGTCTTAAAAAATCAAAATAAAAAAAAATCCATATTAAATTTTCTAACTCCATTAGCTTGAGGTAAAAATACTGAGGGATGGGGTAGGGGTAGCGGGGATTAACCAAAACCTCTGAACCGTTATCTAACATCAGTCTTAGTATTAGTATCAATTTAGTCCATTATGGCACTGTGAAGTAACGCCTTCAGCAAAATGGAAAGTTATAATCAGAATCTTTAATACAAAATTCTAAATCGATGACGTTGACTTCAAGGTCATCCAGAGGGGTAAGAATATATTGTTTTACAAAACCTCAAAAAACTGTCTAACATCAGTTCAAGTGTAAACTTAATTTTTGACAAGCATTGTGAATCAGTGTGAGCAAGTTTACAGACCCGGCCAAATTGTCTGTTCTATTCTATCTGTCAGATGTGCTCAATTGAGCGTAGCTGATTTTCATCCGGGTTTTGGCGCTTATTCACGATTCACGCCATAGTAAACTTGTCTCGAAAAAAGCATAATTTGTTTCTCTTTTTTCCCCTGATATATGCAGACTTGGGCAGCGGCAGTTGTGGTCTGTGAACTTGCCGTTACATTTTGGGGCTCGTCTGGGATGGCGGGAGATGCAGTGTTAGCCGTGCGAGAGTTGATTTTTGGAGGAGATTTGGATCTTCTCAAAGGATTGATTACCGAGCATGAGATACGTGTAGAGGACATCGAGGCAGTTATGAAAACACAGACGGTGACATTAGTTGACACATGGTTTGTGAAGCAGACAAAAGACAAGGACAAGGCCTTGTTGGCCATCCATTCTTTGATGGAGACGCTTGAGAAAAAGCCCATCGGGTTAGTCGGTTCAGCCGTGGACACATCCTCAACAGGAGTTTCTAAGTAGGCTCCATTCAGGAAAGACCTTAAATTATCTGGGCAGATAGATTGTAAGACTGGAATTTCATATACTTCATTGCGCCGCCAGATTGAAAATGCTAAAGCAAAAGGTTACAAAGATATAGACTTAATTGATGCGGTTATAAAAGCTATACCCCCAACATCTAGCTTAAGGCGATGTCTAGAAGGAAAATAATTACTTACTCTGGAAAATTGTATTCAGATTCTTAGAGCACATTATAATGAAAAGAGTGCTACTGAACTTTATAATAAACTAGGACAATTGACACAGCAAACAAAAGCAAGTTCGTCAGACTTTTTGATGCGGGCGTTGGAAGTGAAACAGAGAGTTATTTATGCTTCTAATGAAAGTATAGAAGATCTGAAATATACTAAAGAACTTATCCATACACTGTTTATCAGAACCGTTACTACTGGGTTATCCACTGTTACTATTCGCCAAGAATTTAAACCTTATTTAGTAAAAAAAACTATTAAAGATAAGGAGCTCATAGAGACCTTAAACAAAATTGTTTCACGTGAAAATAAACGACACTCAAAGTTTAGTAAAGTGAAGGTAATTAAACTAAAGGAGGATAAAGAAGAAAATATGGAATTGAGATCTGTTAAAGCTGAAATTGCCCAACTTAGGGAAGCGGTTGAGCGATTAACTACTAAAAACACTCTATCTTCAGAGAGTAAAATGACAGCTTTCAGATTATGTCAGCAGTGTCAGGAACTAGGGAACAAGAAGGTTACTCAGTGTTGGCGTTGTGGTTCAGAGGAACATTTCAGTCGTGGTTTCAGAAAAATAGCCAAGCCAGCAGATCAGGAAAACTCCAGCAGGTCACTCCCATGGGGCAAGGCGTGACCTCGACAGTTGGAAAGCCCCATTGCATAGTTTGTGAACAGACTGCTGAGTGGACATGCAAGGGCTGTCTTGCCGTTTCTTACTGTTCGTCAGACTGTCAACGGAAACATTGGAAAGAGCATAAAATTTATTGTGTTTCCATTGCCAGACTGAGAAATTCAGAACATTCAGAATTGCAATAGGTGAACAATGCTTGATAACTTGTCAGTTGAGTAAACAACCAGTTGAATTTCTTTGGGATACAGGTGCACAGGTCTCTTTGATAAATATCAAATGGTTAGAGAGCAAATTTCCTGATATTGATGTTAGACCTTTATCAGAGTTAATTGAGGGTGACTTGACCATTTTATCCGCAAACGGAATAAAGATAGACTTTGAGGGTTGGGTTCCAATAAATTTACAGTTTGGTTCTACTGCGGGAGGAAACGATTACATTTTTCAGGTACCATTTCTGGTGTCTGGCACTGCTGCTTAAGATAGGCCCATTATAGGCTTTAATGTCATTCGAGAAATTGGACGGATAATGGGTAAATATGGTTGCATCAACATGCTTCAGTCAGCTATACCGTTTGTCAGCAAAATTGCTGCTGTCGCAAATTTTATGCTAGGTGACAGTGGAGAAATAGGATCTGTGAAGTCTGGTGGAAAGAATATAAATATTCTAGCTAATTCCTCGCTAGTAGTAAATGCTATTGTTCATGGCAAGGTCCTTCAGAACTCTGTACATGCATTATTGACTCCAAGTATTGAACAGGAAATTACAGGTCTTAGGGTAGAGCAGACTTTAGTCTCAGTGAAGCTAGGCAACGTCTGTAGGGTGAAAATTGTGGTAAGTAATTGTTCCTCTAAAGATCACATTTTGACTAAATGAACTCAGCTGGGTATTTTGGAAAAAGTTAGATCTGTGGTTACTCTTGCCCATGCCACTTTGATGAAAGAGTCTGAGAAGGGTGAGGACACGACAGAAGTAAGTTCAGTTCAGGAAGAAAACACTGAGAAGGTAAGTTGGGAACCAGAAGTAGATTTTAGTTGTTCACGTTCTACACCAGAACAAGAAGAAAAGGTAAGAACTTTGCTTAGGGAAGAATGTGATGCCTTTTCCAAAAAATATCAAGATGTAGACTGTGCTCCTGACCTCCAAATGAAAATAGAACTCACTGACAATCAGCCTGTTTAAAACTCATATAATGCAGTCCCTCGACCGTTATACCAGGAGGTAAAAGATTACTTGCAGAATTTGATAGGTAAAGGCTGGATTCGTAAGTCAAAATCCCCATATTCAAGCTCCATTGTATATGTTCGTAAAACAGATGGCACTCTTAGACTGTGTGTGGATTACCGTAAGTTAAACGATAAGACCATACAGAACAAGCTACCGCTTCCTCGCATTTCAGATGCACTTGACGGGCTTGGTGGAAGCAAATACTTCTCTTTGTTGGACCAGGGTAAGGCTTATCACCAAGGGTTCATATCAGAATAATGTAATCAATATACAGCCTATGTCACACCGTGGGGCCTTATATGAATGGAATAGAATCCCATTTGGATTAAGTGGGACGGTGGGAACTTTTCAGCAGTTTATGATTGATTGTCTTAAAGATCTGAGAGACAGAATGTGTCTGCCATATTTGGATATGTTTTGGTGTTTATTCTTTCATTTGAAAAACATTTAGAACATGCTAGGCTGGTTTTGCAAAGGTTGAAGTCTAAGGGAATAAAGCTTAAGCCAACTAAGTGCGAATTAATCAGGAAGCAGATGAGATATTTAGGACCTTTGGTTACAGCTGAAGGACACAGTATTGATCCTAAAGATAAAGAAGCTGTGCTCCATTTGAAAGAACAGAAGCCGAGTACAGTTGGTGAAGTCAGAAAATTAATGGGTTTTATTGGTTACTTTAGAATGTATATTGCAGATTTTGCAAAACAAACCCATCTCTTATATATGACTTGCTGCAGAAACGGATGAAGTAGACCATTCAAAAGGTAGAGCTTAGAAAAAGGGTAGAGCGAAGAAAATCAAAAATGGTCAGTTACCTTCCAATCAGAAAATTGAATTGACAGGTAAGCATCAAGCAGTTTTGGAAGAACTTATTGACTGCCTTGTGAAGTCTCCAGTCATGGCCTACCAAGATTTTAATAAGCATTTCTCCCTCCACATAGATGCTAGTCATCAGGGATTAGGGGCTTTACGTATCAAAAGCAAGAATCTGGAAAACAGGGGATAGTTGCATTCGCTTCCAGGACCTTGACCCCTGCTAAAAGAAACTACCATATGCACTCAAGGAAATTAGAGTTTCTTGCGTTAAAGTGGGCTATAGCCGATCGGTTTCGTGACTACCTGTTACATACCCCAGAATTTTCTGTTTACAGTGATAGCAATCCTCTGAAATACATATTCTTTTGACCCAAGTTGGATTCCACACGGCTGCGTTGGGTCTCTGAACTGGTAGGTTTCAATTTCAAAGTATATTATAAACCTGGTTTTGGAAAATGGGGATGCCGACGGGTTGAGCAGAATGCCTTTAAATGAGGAGGTTGTGGGTGAGTGTTCCGCAGGCTTGCCACGAGATGCCATAGAAACCACAATACGGGTCATTGAAGTTCAGGATCAGTTTGGTGAAGTAGGTGTTATGTCCCTTGGGGCCAGTATGAACAACATCTCAGGTGTTCAACACTCAGCTGCAGATGTGAGTATTGATAGTTCTATTTTAAGTAAGGCGCTAGATGATGACCCTACAATAGTACCAGTTAAAGAGTTAGTATTGCAGAATAAAAGGCTCCTGACAGTAAGATCTTATTGAGAGCATGGTCTAAACTCTGCATTGACAGTGATGGGCTGCTTTGGAGGGTAATAAGTCAACCTAGAGAAGGTATAATTAAGCAGTTGGTTTAACCTCAGAAATATCAGGGTTTGGTTATGAAAGAGTTACACGAAGAAATGGGACATTTAAGACATGAACGTGTTTTAGCATTAGCTCGTGATAGATTTTATTGGCCGAGAATGCCTGCTACAACCCAGAGTTATGTTACACGGGAGTGTAAATGTCTTATAGAAAAAAAGCCAGTATTAAGGTATAGAGCTCCCATGAAGAGTATAGCAACCTCAGCACCTCTAGAACTGGTCTCCATGGATTTCCTTCATTTAGAAAGAGCAAAATGAGGGCACGAGTATATATTAGTTATCATGGATAATTTTACTCGATTTGCGCAAGTTTATGACTTTGGGTTAATCAGTCCAGTAATTTTACCCGGTGACAGAGCTTTGGTTAAAAACCAAGAAACAGGTGGACCTGGTAAGTTGTGTTCCTATTGGGAACACAATATTTATGTTGTCATTCCCAGGATTGAAGATTCCCCAGTTTATGAGGTAAAGAGAGAGGGTGTCATTGGGCCTCTGAGAAGATGACATAGAACACTTCTATATCATTGTAATCATTTGCTAGTAGAAAAGCCAGTGAAAAAGAAAAAAAAATGGTGAGTAGAAGTAAACGTAATGGAATAAAGACTCATCAGTCCAAAGTGGCTTGGAAACAGAATGAGGCTAGCTCTAGTGACTCGGATGGATTCTGTTTCCAAGAATCTACTTTGAACCCTGAAGCTAGGCATTTCATTCCAGCAACTGGAAAGGAACCATTAGGCAGCTCCCCTAAGGTAAATGTAGAAATTTAGACACTGAGTGGTCTAGAGGCAACTAGGGAGGATTCAGAATCCTCAGTCCATGATGACACGGATGCTGGTGAAAGTCAAATTGAAGTGCCTGAGCAAGTAAGTCCTGTGGACAGTCCAAGTAGTAGGTCAGATGGAATTACTGAAAGATCAGGTAGACCGAAACGGACAATACGGGCACCGAAAAGACTTACCTATGAAACAGCTGGTAGTCCTAGTTATGTACAGAGGGTTCAGAGAACTTTGCCATGTCAAGCTCTTGAGTTATCCCCAATTTGGGTATAAGTTCTGGGAAACTGTAATATATGTACATAATTTCAGTCCTGATCACATTGCTATAAGATTTGTTTCAAAAGCTATATTCCTCGACATTTCACAGAATTTATGTACCTTCTTCGCATACACAACGTAGGCAAATGTCTGACGTGTTCCGTGCACACTATATTACATCACCTAATATTTTATTATCCGAATTGCCCACGCATCAATGGTGGGGCTCAATGATAATCTCTTAAAACGAATCCGAATTTAGCCGATACCGAATCGGTCAGCCACGGGTAACGCGTATTTGATCCGTCAGCAACCGTTATGGCTACCCAAAGGCACGTGAAGGCAAAGCCGATGAAGCGGGTTAGTGTTTTTGGCTCTATAATAGCCATGCATGATGATTAAGTTAAATTTTGACTCGAGCTTCGCGCTCAGACATCGAGCGGGAAAGGGTGTGAGCTAACTGTAAGTTACTGTGTTTTTGAATGTTCGGTCTAAAGAGCTGCTAACGGTATTTTATAGGACTTAGTCAATAAACTAAGTCCTACAGAACACCGTTAGCAGCTCTCTTTAGGCCGAACATAAAGACAGAAAAACGAAAGAAAAAAAAATCCAGTGAAATAGCGTATATGGTGTACGACTAAGGCGTGAAACGCAATTATCATCTCAATCTGCCAATTATATGCCATGACATTGAAAACAAAATCAGTACTTACATTGAAATAAGACCGAATAGCCATCCAATGTAAAATATATAATTTTTCTTGTTATGTAATTCCATTGAATCTAACAATGATTTTCTCATATTGATATTTCAGTGACAGCTTACCATTTGGACCGTGTCATATAAAAACCTGACTGATTTTATCAGCAAACTGCGCATACCCAGACCAGTCTGCTCGCAGCAGGCTGGTTAGAGCCTGCACAGTTTGCCAACCTAATAATTCTGCCTTTAATATTATTTTTGAAAGCGATATGTGCATACCAGACTGCCTATATTGACACGATCCACCTACAGTATTTGCCTATTCTTACTGCCTACTGAACAAAGTGCATGTATGTGCATGTATGTGAAATACCTGTGGATCAGTTTGCATGGATGGATGGCTGGATGGATTATATTGAAAGCACCTTCCTTTCAGCAGTATCTCAGTCATATCGAGGTGACAGTAGGAAGATAAGGAAACGTTGTACAGTGAGAACTGTGTGAAAAAAAATCCGCTGCATGCGGGAATCGAATCCAGCGCCACATTCACAATAAATTAACGCTTAACCTACGGCACTGCCGAAGCTTCTTGCAGTCTTGCATTAGATAATCCTTTTCAGGCATAAATCCATAGATTTGCTCAAATAGAATTTCACTGAACGTTTATAGAAAAAATATATCTGACAACCGTGCGTCACAATTCTTAGCTTCATGATTGTTAGCTTAAAGCACTTTCGTGCTTCACGATTCCTAGAAAAAAGTGCTTTGCGGTATGAATTATGAAGCGCGAAACGCACAGTCG
This sequence comes from Ctena decussata, assembly GCA_963989385.1. Taxonomy (NCBI): domain Eukaryota; kingdom Metazoa; phylum Mollusca; class Bivalvia; order Lucinida; family Lucinidae; genus Ctena; species Ctena decussata. The sequence goes on along the minus strand of OZ022512.1, from coordinate 3,618,668 downwards.
AATACGCCTACTTATTTGTTAGCGTCGGTTGTAGGAGAAACGTTCAGTTTTCAGAGCGAATGTCTCAATAATTAACTGACTTTGATTCGAACTAGCAAGTCAACAAACGACTGACCTATCCAGAGGACACAATCCAACCTCACAGTCAAGACAGTAATCAGGTCCTTCTCAGAAGAATCCAGTTTACTAACGATCAGATGGATTAATGGATGCAATTTTACAATTTTTAATCAGTATTTTAGCCATAACCACACTATGGGAGGGTGTTAATAAAATGCTATGTTAAATGGAACTCCGTTCACGGTTGAAAATATTTCTTCTTCTAGCCGGAACCGAACCCAGAGCGCTAAGTACTAATGCCTCTATGTGAGTGTAATGTCTCACCAACACATAGTTATGCGGAAATGGGACCTCGATATACAGCCTCATCCCAAAGACCGGAGAAGCGGGGGAGTTATTTCCCCCTAATGGTTTTAGATGTGATTTTTGGTCTGTTCCTTAACTTGAATACCCTTTAAAATATTTAATGATACTTCACGGATATTCAAAACTTCCCAACTGCAATAAAGGCAGCTCATAGTCTAGGCCATCTTGGAGTGACGAAAACAAAGCATGTGTTTAGGCAAAATTATTGTTCCCAGAAATTAACGTAATGGTTGAACAAATAATAAGACAATGTCGTGAATGTCTGGTCACACCCAAGGAACATAGAAAGGAACCAAAAATGACAAACATACCCGAGAAACCACGGCAGGTTGTCTCCGTAGATTTTGGGTAACATATCCGGAAGGACACTACAATTAACATTTAATTCATGATAATTTAAAAAGGGATTTTACAATTAAGTTCTCTTTTCGCGTCATTTTTGGCTATTTTTAGTGGGCAAAAACGCTATAAAAACGGTGTTCTTTTTCAACTAATAAAAACCCTAAGCAAATTGCCTTGAAAAATGACTTTCACAAAAGTGGTACATTGACCACTTTTGCCGATTTTTAGCTCACCTGAGCCGAAGGCTCAGAGGTGAGCTTATAGGATGGGAGTCGAGCCGTCGTCCGTCCGTGGGTCCGTGGGTCCGTGGGTCCGTGGGTGCGTCAACAATTTCAAACATAAATATCTCCGAGACCAGTGGGCCGATCGCAATCAAATTTTATCTGAAGCATCATTTGGGATGGGGAAAGGCTGCATTAGGTTTTGGTGCCGATCAGCTCAGAACTCTGGTTTCCATGGCAACAGATAGCCCCCATAGGGTTATAATGGGGAAAATGGCGTCATCACGTTTTCTCGACTGTTTTTGATTAGATCCTTATCATACTTGCAGGTAATGATGACATACACAAGAGCTTGGATGAGTTCGAAATTTGGCCGGATTCGAGCACAGACTACGGAGTTAGCTGCCCTTGAGCGTTTGAAAAAAATCCCATAGGGTTATAATGGGGAAAATGGCGTCATCACGTTTTCTCAACTGTTTTTGCTTAGATCCTTATCATACTTGCAGGTAATGATGACATACATAAGAGCTTGGATGAGTTCAAAATTTGGCCGGATTCGAGCACAGACTACGGAGTTAGCTGCCCTTGAGCGTTTAAAAAAAATCCCATAGTGTTACAATGGAGAAAACAACGTCATCACATATTTTTAGAAAAACTTTGTCATCGCTCTATTGCTTACATTTCTCAACGGATTTTAAAATAACTTCACACAAATGTAGGACGTGACAATATCTCGAGCAAGTTCGACTTTCAGGATGCTGCGCCCAAGGTCAAGGTCACTGTGGCTAATTTTAGAAAAACTTTGTCAGCGCTCTAGCACCTACATTTCTCAATGGATTTTAAAATAACTTCACACAAATGTAGGGCATGACAATATCTCGAGCAAGTATGACTTTCAGGGTGCTGTGCCCAAGGTCAAGGTCACTTTGGCTATTTTTAGAAAATCTTTGTCATCGCTCTAGCGCCTACATTTCTCAATGGATTTTGAAATAACTTCACACAAATGTAGGGCATGACAATATCTCGAGCAAGTTCAACTTTCAGGGTGCTGCGCCCAAGGTCAGGGTCACTGTGGCTATTTTTAGAAAAACTTTGTCATCGCTCTAAGGCCTACATTTCTCAACGGATTTTAAAATAACTTCACACAAATGTAGGGCATGACAATATCTCGAGCAAGTTTTACTTTCAGGGTGCTGCGCCCAAGGTCAAGGTCACTGTGGCTATTTTTAGAAAAACTTTGTCATCGCTCTAGGGCCTACATTTCTCAACGGATTTTGATATACCTTCACACAAATGTAGGGCATGACAATATCTCAAGCAAGTTCGACTTTCAGGGTGCTGCACCCAAGGTCAAGGTCACTTTGGCTAATTTTAGAAAAACTTTGTCATGGCTCTACCACCTACATTTCTCCATGGATTTTAAAATAGCTTCACACAAATGTAGGGTATGACAATATCTCGAGCAAGTTCGACTTTCAGGGTGCTGCGCCCAAGGTCAAGGTCACTGTGGCTTTTTTTAGAAAAACTTTGTCATCGCTCTAGCACCTACATTTCTCAATGGATTTTGAAATAACTTCACACAAATGTAGGGCATGACAATATCTTCAGCAAGTTTGACTCTCAGGGTGCTGCACCCAAGGTCAAGGTCACTGTGGCTATTTTTAGAAAAACTTTGTCAGCGCTCTAGCGCCTACATTTCTCAAGGAAACTTTAATCAATTTCACACAAATGTAGGGCATGAGAATATCTCAAACAAGTTTGACTTCCAGGGTGCTGCGCCCAAGGTCAAGGTCACTGTGGCTATTTTTAGAAAAACTTTGTCAGCGCTCTAGCACCTACATTTCTCAATGGATTTTAAAATAAATTCACACAAATGTAGAGCATAACAATATCTCGAGCAGGGTGCTGTGCCCAAGGTCAAGGTCACTGTGGCCATTTTTAGAAAAACTTTGTCATCGCCCTAGCACCTTCATCTCCATGGATTTTTAAAATAAATAACTTGACATCAATGTAGGGTATGACAATATCTCAAGCAAGTTCAACTTTCAGGATGCTGTGCCCAAGGTCAAGGTGACTGTGGCTATTTTTAGAAAAACTTTGTCATCGCTCTAGCACCTACATTTCTCAACAGATTCTAAAATAAATTTACACAAATGTAGGGCATGACAATATCTCGAGCAAGTTTGACTTTCAGGGTGCTGCAATCAAGGTTTTTGATTAGATCCTTATCATACATGCAGGTAATGATGACATACATAAGAGCTTGGATGAGTTCGAAATTTGGCCGGATTCGAGCACAGACTAGGGAGTTAGCTGCCCTTGAGCGTTTGAAAAAAATCCCATAGTCTTATAATGGAGAAAACAACGTCATCACATTTTCATTTTTCATCTGATCCTCTTCATACTTGCAGGTAATGAGGATATGCATAAAAGCTTGGATTAGTTAGCATTTCAGCTAGATCTCACCACTGACTGTGGAGTACCTGCCCTGAGCATCAAAAAAATCAATGTTGCCACTTTTTCTTTGTTTTTACTGATCCGATCCTTTTCAAACTTGCAGATAATGAGGAAATGCATAATATCTTAAACAAGTTCAAATTTTGGCCAGATCAGGCCAACCACTACGAAGTTAGCTGCCCTTGACAGCTCTGTCTATTGTGCTCTTGATCAGATACTTTTTAAACTTGCATATATTAAATGATGGCATACATAATGTTTTGGATGAGTTTAATTTTCAGCCTGATTGGACCACTGACTGTGGAGTTAGCTGCCCTTGAGCATCGTAAATATCCCTATAGGTTTACAATGTCTCTCAGGTGAGCAATTGTTGCCCTTTGGGCTACTTGTTTTTAATCTGCTGTGCGCTCAAATTCTCCATTCATGAGCATAGTGGTACGTGTACCACACCTCAGTCATCTTTATATTCATCAAAAATAATGTTTGCAACAATGCCGCCGAGTCGGTCATTAGGGATGGAGCGAGGGGTGGTATATGTACCACTTTTTCATAAAACTAAATACTTTCTCGTAAATTGCGTCTGTCGTCAGAGTGGTATATGTACCACTCCTACAAACAGGGGAGTCTTAATTTTCTACAGATTTGGTCAAAGTGGTACATGTACCTACCCCTTCAATCAAAGGTGTTTTCCAAATCGCATCTGAACAGAAGAATTCCGAAAAGAGCAAGAGTAGTACATGTACCACCTTTCAAATCAAAGGTGTTTGCTACAACGCAACTGAAAGACAAACTCGGAAATAAACAAGAGTGGTACGTGTCCTACCCCTAAAATCAAAGTGCTTGCTACAGCGCATCTGAAAGACAAACTCGGAAATAAACAAGAGTGGTACATGTACCACCCCTCAAATCAAAGGTGTTTGCAACAAGACATCTGAAAGGCAAACTCGGAAATGAGCAAGGGTGGTACACATACCACCCCTCAAATCAAAGGTATCTGCTATAACGCATCTGAAAGAAAAAATCGGAAATGAGTAAAAGTTGTACATGTACCACCCCTAAAATCAAAGGTGTCTGCTACAAGGCCTCTGAAAGACAAACTCGGAAATGAGGAAGAGTGGTACATGTACCACCCCTCAAGTCAAAGGTGTCTGCTACAATGCATCTGAACGGCCAAACTGGGAAATGAGCAGGAGTGGTACATGTACCACCCCTCTAATCACATTTTCCGCCTGTAACATTTTTTTGAAATTGGTGAAAGTAGTACATGTACCACCCCTCAAATCTATAACATTAATCAAGCCTACTTTACTACTACTTGCGAAAGGGGTTGCAAAAAGTGGATCTAAGCAAGAAACTTGGTTTAGGGAAAGAGTGGTACATGTACCACACCTAATCACTTTTCAAAATCTAAATACTCATTTTATTACAACTTAATTTGGTCAAATTGGTACATGTACCACCCCTAAAATCCAAAGGTTTGCTATAATGCATCAGAACAGACATATTCAGAAATGAGCAAGAGTGGTACATGTACCCCTAAAATCAACCATGTTGCCTAATCGGATCTGAACAGACGAACTCGGAAATGAGCAAGAGTGGTAGAGTGTGAGACCGCGTATTTTACAAGACATTTTATCACACGAAAGATATGACGATAAAGTATCTAATTGTAATCATGGCAAGAAATCCAAATGACAAGCATGGAGGTAGCTTAGACCCTTAGCTACCCCATAAGCGCATAGCCAAGACTCTGATCAGAATATCAGATGCCCAGGCTGACCTGATTTTGCGCTTGGCGCACAACCACTTTGTTGGTTTTCTCGTGTCGCGGCTCAGTTTTAGTTGAAACATATATTATTCATAATTTCACTGATATGCAACATAAGATAAACACAGAATAAAAAAAATAAAATAAATCATGACTTTTAAAAGCAGGAAATCTGACCATTGAGTTTACGGTCTTAACGTTCGCGAGAAAAGAAGAAAGACAAAAAAGAAAAGAAAGTTAGACATAATAAATTATCGATGTTCAATGATTACAAATACCTTTCGACACGCAAATGCAAGATTTGTATTTTAACTGCATTTTAAATATTTTCAATGTGGTTGTTATTGTTAGCTTAAATCAATTTGTAATCCTCATGACAATTTTAGCTCGCCTGAACGAAGTTCAGGAACAGCTATTGCACTTGTTAATCATCAAATAATATCAAATCTCCGTTTAAACTATTTTATTTATATGTTATTCGATTATTATCCAAATAAAAGGCCATCGGCCAAGTGTCACCCGACGTTTGAAATGTGTCACAAACTGCAGCCCTTTATTCTGTTTTAGAGTAACTGGGCATATATGTGTAAAATCAGGTCACTGAAACTTTAGGCCCTTACAGAATGCCCAAAACATCAAGACTGTATACCCAATAACAAAATAACAAGGGCCATAATCCTCCTAATATGAATCTGATGAAAAATGAACAATGCATTTATGAAAATTCAGCCCAATAATATGAATAGTTGTTGAGTTATCCCTTTACCTTTAAGTAAAAGTCTATTATCTATGAAAGGGAAATACCAAATTTCTACTATCTCGGTCAAACGGTTCAAAAGTTGGAAAAATGCCAAAAACGAAAAAGGGCCATAACTTTGTAAAATATAGGACAATTGAAATTGCAAAATCGCATGCACATCTTCAGATCATGAGGAGTTGCAGGGACAAGATTTCAGACGGAAGGACGGACGGAATGCCAAAAACGAAAAAGGGCCATAACTTTGTAAAATATAGGACAACTGAAATTGCAAAATCACATGCACATCTTCAGATCATGATGAAACTTTCTGCACAATTTCAAGTCAATCTGATAAAAGATGTGGCAGGAGTTGTGGGGACAAGGTCTGAGTCAGCAAGGGCCATAACTCCATCAAAAATGGCCAAAACAAAAATCAAAAACCACATGCACATCTTCATATCATAAGAATACAATCTGTAAAATTTCAAATCAATCCGATGAAAGACGTAGGAGGAGTTGCAGGGACAAGATTTCGGACGGACGGACGGACGGACGGAAGGACGGACGGACGGACGGACGGACTGACACACGGACGGACGAGGGTCATTTTTATAGTCCCCCTCCGCCTACGTCGGGTGACAAAAAGCCTTTGGTATGTGTTGCTGTGTATCTAATGTTTGGCCTACGCGTGTGAAGTAACGAACTATCTCGCCAAGTCACGGGTCGTGAGATTAGGCGAGACAGCAATATGAAACATGTCTATTAAAGGCACAACCAAATATCAAGACGATGTGGTACCGGAAAATGCTGTGTACTCGATATTACGAGAGTCAACAACAAAATACTTGCTAAATCTGCAAACACTTCATTACAGTGATTTGTATCGACTCTGCTCAATTTTTATCTCAGATGTCCACATCAGAAACTGTAGTGTTTCTCATTTCTAGAATAATCGTGTCCTATATATATCGACCATATGTGTATGTAGACACTGCATAGCCCCGTTTGCCTTTTCTTGTGTGTTATAGTTTTGTCATTCATTTTTATCAACGGAAGGCTATGACCTCCTAAGCGGTTAACCAGTACTAAGTGCACTTACTTTCACCAGTAACTGACAACTGCCCTTCTAGAATCAGCGGAAGGAGAAATGAAAGTAAGTGGTCGGACCGAGTATCGAACCCAGGACCTCTGGCTTATAAGTCAGACGCCCTACCGAATGTGCTACGCGGCCCGGCTTTTATGTGTTGTTATGTCAGTTTTTAATGTACAGACAGTGGCGAGGAATATATGTTAAGTTTATAAACTCTCAATAGTGAAATATATTTATATAAGTATGTAATAAAACGTTCAAAATAAAACGATGTATAGATAATATAAGGGTGGCGGGAAAGCGTTTCCGCAATATATATATATTTTATATTAATGAAACTATGTCTTGCGACGTAAGAAATGTTATTTACGCCATAACCTGTAATGGATGTAAAGAATATTACATAGGACAAACGGGTGATAAACTTCGCGCGAGAAGAACCGTACACGCGCAACAAATACGAGACCCTTCAACAAGACAGATACCTTTAAGTGAACATATAGACAATTGCAGCACAATTAATCCAAAGTTTCGAATGATTCCCTTTTCCAAAATGTGTACTGAAAGTATTTCTGCCAGTTAGCAAAGGAAAAATATTTTATTAACTGTTGCAAGCCTAAATTAAATGCGTAACATGTATGTATATGAAAATAACGGCAAATAACGCTAAATAACGTCACGTGACAGTTAACGTACGTGACGACGTTACTATTGCTATGCAACAGTCCTGACGAGCTGAGCGAAACGCGTTGACACTTTTTTGCATAGTTTTATTTTAATAAATCTAAACATGTAACGTCAAACCTTATTTCATTTATATATATATATATATATATAAATTGTGCGTCAATTTCCATTTGTTTATATATATATATATATATAGTTGAGAAATGAAGAAGTACCCACTGGGACTCGAACCCACGCCGAACACGACAACTCCGCCTAGCCATTCAGAGACTTGTGCTTAACCGACGCTCCCCAAAAAAGGAGTTTCATGGAACACTGTTAAGCTTTATTTCTCTGAATGACCCATCGGATAGGGCTATTTTATTAAGTTGTGCTAACACAATCAGGTATATACATGGAATATCTGGATCATGCGATACAGAAGCTTGGAAATATTATATGATTAAATTTAAGATTTAACAAACTTCAACAGATATTCCGACCCAGGATCATTTTACTGATGCAAGTACATCCGAAAAAATTGTATTGTTGAGAAATGAAGAAGTACCCACTGGGACTCGAACCCACGCCGACTATGACAACTCCGCCTAGCCATTCAGAGACATGTGCTTAACCGATTGCGCCACTACGCTCCCCAAAAAAGGAGTTTCATGGAACACTGTTAAGCTTTATTTCTCTGAATGACCCATCGGATAGGGCTATTTTATTAAGTTGTGCTAACACAATCAGGTTTATACATGGAATATCTGGATCATGCGATACAGAAGCTATATATATATATATATATATATATATATATATTCTGTTTTTCATTTATTTATATATATATATATATATATATATATATAACTATATATATAACTATATATATATATATATATATGGTAGGATTAAATCATCAACAGTGCAAAACAATATTTACTGAGCGCTTTCGGCTTTCGCCTTCTTCAGAGTTTACAGGTACAAGAAAAAAAATCAAAATTTCAACATTTCTACAGGTAAATCAAGAAAAAACAAAATAATCATGAAAACGTTTCTCAATTTACTATTCAGATTCACATTAAACGACCAAAGAAATTGAAAAAAGGTCGTTTAACAAAGCAAAATTGCTACAAGGCGGCCGTTTCACGGCCCCAGTTCGAATTTGAAATTGCAAATGGCTGCCAAAATGAGAAAAATCGTATTATGCGATTTGTAGCGGTGTATTTATAGCGATATACATACATTCTGTATACTGGCCATTCAGCTATGATGCAAAACTCACCATAATGAAGGAAAAAGAGAATTTTACATGTAATTACATCGCTACAAAAGCAAGAGTGGAACACTGTATGTCTGGAATAATGCAAGATGCCCCTGCAGAAATAGACTGAAGGTGGGACCGAGGCTAATCTCCTTTGTTAATGCCGCTTGGATTCAAAGTGTTAAGACGACGTATCCAGTAGCTCTCACGACTTTTTCTGGCATTGTCTTTCCACTCTGAATTGCTTTCTAAGCAGCAAACAGAGGCATGACTGAGAAAGTCATGTCCTTGCAAGCAAAAGTGCTCAGCGGTAGGAGATCTTTCAAATCTCTTGTGTCTCCAGTCATCTCTGTGACCATTCATTCTGATATTCAGAGGGCCCTTGGTTTCCCCAACATACTGCTTTCCACACTTGCCACAAGAGATCAGATACACAACATTCTGTGTCCTACAATTGGTGTCACCTTTAAGCTTGACACGAGCACCACTGGACGATGTGGCTGTCTGAGAGGGGGTTATCATTCTACAGGTCTGACATCTTGATCTGCCACAGGGTTTACATTCTCCAAGAGGTTCGTCATCGGTCGGATCTGGCTAGACTGAAGCCAGATCCGACCGATGACGAACCTCTTGGAGAATGTAAACCCTGTGGCAGATCAAGATGTCAGACCTGTAGAATGATAACCCCCTCTCAGACAGCCACATCGTCCAGTGGTGCTCGTGTCAAGCTTAAAGGTGACACCAATTGTAGGACACAGAATGTTGTGTATCTGATCTCTTGTGGCAAGTGTGGAAAGCAGTATGTTGGGGAAACCAAGGGCCCTCTGAATATCAGAATGAATGGTCACAGAGATGACTGGAGACACAAGAGATTTGAAAGATCTCCTACCGCTGAGCACTTTTGCTTGCAAGGACATGACTTTCTCAGTCATGCCTCTGTTTGCTGCTTAGAAAGCAATTCAGAGTAGAAAGACAATGCCAGAAAAAGTCGTGAGAGCTACTGGATACGTCGTCTTAACACTTTGAATCCAAGCGGCATTAACAAAGGAGATTAGCCTCGGTCCCACCTTCAGTCTATTTCTGCAGGGGCATCTTGCATTATTCCAGACATACAGTGTTCCACTCTTGCTTTTGTAGCGATGTAATTACATGTAAAATTCTCTTTTTCCTTCATTATGGTGAGTTTTGCATCATAGCTGAATGGCCAGTATACAGAATGTATGTATATCGCTATAAATACACCGCTACAAATCGCATAATACGATTTTTCTCATTTTGGCAGCCATTTGCAATTTCAAATTCGAACTGGGGCCGTGAAACGGCCGCCTTGTAGCAATTTTGCTTTGTTAAACGACCTTTTTTCAATTTCTTTGGTCGTTTAATGTGAATCTGAATAGTAAATTGAGAAACGTTTTCATGATTATTTTGTTTTTTCTTGATTTACCTGTAGAAATGTTGAAATTTTGATTTTTTTTCTTGTACCTGTAAACTCTGAAGAAGGCGAAAGCCGAAAGCGCTCAGTAAATATTGTTTTGCACTGTTGATGATTTAATCCTACCATATACTTATTTCAATCATTTTGAATCCATTTGTTGGATCCAGTGCTACCGGGAAGATTTTTGTTTGATGTTTGTCTCATTTCTCCCTATATATATATATATATATATATATATATATATATATATATATATATATATAATAAGTAGTCAGTCATACGTCTGCGTAATTTCTAGTGAACTGTATAAAGGTTCTTTGTTGCCTGTTTTTGGTGTCAGAGTTTCTGTGATGTTTTACCTTATGTATGTTATTATTATTTTTGGTTCGGTTTGGGTTGCTGAGTGGCAACCTTTTGGGAACAAGCTGCTCACTCGGTTGGCCATATGTTCTCTGTATCTTGATTATTTGTAATCTTAGTTGTTTCCAACTATGGTTTGAGGGCTGGATTTGGATTTTGATTGTTTCAGTTCCTGGTCTTTGCATACTTTTTCCTTTTGGGCTCAACGATTTCTCTGACGAAGCGAGGCTGCGAAACTTAGAACGCTCGCGGTAGACCCTAAATGCAACTTTTCATGATGCTGCCTCGTCGTTTCTTAATTCAGGTGAATGCACACACTTTCAGGGGCAGCAACTCTGTCATTTTTAATTTTGCCTCCCTTTTACAAAGATGCGTACACTAAAAGGAAAGACCAAGTTCTGCCGATGGAGATCAGGCGTTTTCCCCCGAGAGCTCCGGTTTTCACTCACCTTTGCTTAACACATGTTGTTGTTTCACAATAGTCGGCTCGACATGAGTGAAATCGTTTGAAAGGGCCATAAAAACAATCTTGCTTCTGGCAGACAATTGCTTCTTGTAAGAATAGACCCCTTTCTTAATTGGTTTCCATCTACAGGGAGGAAAATATGAAGACAGAAAAGTTGTTCCCTTTCGTTAACTTTCTAGAAAACAAACTGTGTGTTCATGCACCTTAAGATAGTATTTTTATCCTTTAAGATATGAAGCGAACTAGAGAACTGAGACCGCCATTGATCAGGCGGCCAGGCCATCCAGACATGCCATACTGGAGAAAAGCGACACCGTGATTTAACGTTTTGACTTAAAAATACACAAAAATCTGAGATTAGAATTGTCAGTTTTCTTTTCAGTACAGTTTACAGTCCTTCGACAATTTTTTCAGTAGTTAAGACAACCGAATGCTGAAAAAAGCTAGGAATTCCATTTACCACTTTTCTTGTTAAACATTTGTTGTATTTGAACATGTGACATAAGTGTAACACTAGGCAGTGCGCACGAAAATGTCACATACATATTCATTTTGCATCCCCCACTCCCACCATCCCTGCCCCTCCCCCCCCCCCCCACCCCACTACGCACACACACAATGATTAAGAAACTACATGGCAGAAATTTTATAACACTAACACTAAATTGTAATTATTAACATCCCAGTCACACTTGTTCGGAGCTCCTAACGCGGGAAGATACTGCACAAAGATCAAGAGCAAACCGGAAATGTTTCCCGAACGGGAAACAAAACTGAAAAATACTTTCAGTATAGATACAAGTGTTTCCAAACTGCTCTCAAATGTTTTTTAAGACCAAAATAAAAAAAACGACACGGACAAATTTTAGAAAAACTTAATGTTGTTTTCAAAGGTATAAATTTTAAAGATATTGTTTCAAAACTGAGATGCACAACCCATGTCCAAGATAGGTACCCTAAAGACATAAAAATGTCTAAAATGTTTCCCGTTCGGGAAACAAACTAGACCGGCATGCAGTTCAAAATATTCCGGCATGCATCTCCGAAGCACTTCCTTCCTGTTTCCCGATCGGGAAATCGACCCTACTGGTTTACGTCGCTTGAATGATGGTTGAATAATTTGTGATTTTACGCCCTTTCATAAGTATTTCTGTCGTGTAAGTGAAAACACTTTTTCTCCTTTACCTAATGGTACTGGTTTGAATCCCGGCGACGGAATTCTTCACACTGAGAGCCTGAACCCTTGCATATTGATATTTGATAGTACTAGTGTCCTTCCGTCACCTCGATATGATTGCTGTACTTGAAAGTGACGCGAAACGTAGTTGTTCAGTCCATTTCTACTTTGCCATTTTAGCATATAACGCTAAACTATCAGTCTTCTCTACGTAAAGAGATTCATAAAAGATGGTTGACATAAAAACGTTTATCAAGAAAAGATCTTGTGGTATTAATTTATGGCCTATCAGTGAGACATGACCGGTTTCTGTCAAGCATGAGTGGGTCAGTTTAACTTTAGGTCACGTTATTCGGAACTGGGTAGTACGAATCGGAGACGTGTTCTTACAGCAGACGTATATTAAAGAACCCTGCGGTAACAAATATTTTGAGTATTTTGTGCATAAATAATTTGTTAATTCAACTATGCTCAAGGAATATAGCCATGGACATAAGTATACATTATAATAGACTCTGACGTATAACCTTCTTGGAGCTGAGTAGAAGACCAAAAAAGAAATTATGGTGTCACCACAAAACACTTGCTATTTGCCAAAGCAAAATTTCGATTTGACCACTTTAAGGAGTATTGTGATAGTTCATTCAGTTTATAGATTTTGTTCCAATATGCTTTATATACATATGTGTCGACACCATTGTTTTGTTTCGTTTGTCCACTAACAAAAGCTTGATAATATAATTTACAAGAAGAAATGGAACTGTGTATTTATCAGGTGTGGTAGACCTGATACTACCTTAAAAAAGACAGAGTGCTATATTAAAGAAGATCCAGCATCTACAGTGTCCTCGCCTGTCGGAATGCTTACATGCAGGAGGTCGTGGGTTCGACTCCCACCGTCTGACAAATATCCGACCAATTTCTTCTATCCAATTTACCAAAAGTTTCTAAAAATGTAACGTATTCATTTTTTTGTCCTTTTCTTGAGCCGGTCTCGCTAAAGGTAATTTAGATTTGGAGGAAATTTCCTACGAGTACGAGTTCAAGGTATAATCTTAACTCATCATAGGAATTTTCTTTTCCCTCTGTGTAATCCTACAAATTCATCAGTAACAAAGCCTGTACATCCGTGCGTGCAAAAGAGTTTTTCCCGAGCTTCCGGTAATGTGCTGAAGTATTACAATGAGTTTGTAATTTTGCAAAAATATTCGTAGGTTTTAAGACCTTTCAACTAAAAGATTTGAGGACAGAAAAGAGAATTACTATCACACATTCTTAACTGATAATAAACTTAAATCGTTGGAATATTCCTGCAGTTTATACAGACGCAAATCAACATTCATCTATTTACTTCTTGTGTAGATTCATTGAATTAAGAGATCAGCTTTATTTTACCTAGACCTTCCAAATATGACAGGTTTGAAATAGCAGAACATTCCTAGGATTTATTTTTAAGTGTAACATAAATAAAATCATTGCTACTTTCAGACATTCCAGTAAACAATAAAATGAAAATGTTGAAAATTAAAATCGCTGGAATATTCCAGCAACATTAGAATGGTTGAAATTAAGATTGAGATATTCATCACACAAAGACGGGCGTTTGATTTTACTAGAAGTTTCGAACAGTTACATAAAATTTGTAATTGCAGGAAGTTTCCTAGGATTTTATCACCTTCTTCATATAAGGTTTAGATCATATATCATTTTTTATGCAGTCTGATAATAAACTGGAATTGTTGGAATATTCCAACAATGTTTGAGTGGCACAAATTATCAGTGAGTGATTTTGTTTAAACTTAGATTGATTAAACACCTTCAAACTTTGTAGATTATTGGAAATAAAACATTGAATTTTTAGCTCTAAACATCTGATAACATTATTTTACCTAGATTCATGTACATGCATCAAATCTTTGTTACAAAAAAAAAATATTAAAATCATTGGAATATTCCAGCAATTTTGTAATGGTTGACATGTAAATTAATTTGCTTATCAAATGTGTTCATTATATTAAGATGGGAGCTTGGTTTCATCAGAATTTCCAACAATGACAATGAGTTTGAATTGCAGGAAAATTCCTAAAATTTAAACACCTTTCACTTGCAGATTTAAGAACATTACTCATTGTGTCGATCAAACATTGAAAAATTAAACTTACATCGTTGGAAAATTCCTGCAACGTTTGACATACACAAATTAAAATTCATTTATCTTCTTCTTGTATGTGTTCATTGAAATGAGATAGCATTTAAATGCCTTCATATTTTTAGATTTACGTACATGAATAAAATCTTCGCTTCTAAAAGGATTAAAATCATTGGAGAATTCCAGCAATTAAAGAGTGGTTCAAATGTATATCAAATTTGCTTTTCGAATGTTTTTCGTATATGTCATAATACCCTGACCTTCAACAATTACACTGAGTTTGAAAATGCAGGAATATTCCTAGGCTTTTATTACCTTCTATATATTAGGTTTAGATAAATATCAATGTTTCTACCAAACAGTCTGATAATAATCTGAAATTATTGGAATGTTCCAGAAATTTTTTAGTGGCACAAATTATCATTGATTTTTTTTTACCTTGGACTCATTAATTCCGAGTATGAAATTGCAGGAATATTCCTAGGATTTAAGCCCTGCATTGTATTTGGTTTAGATCATGTGTCACTATCAAACTGTCTGATAATAAACTGAAATTGTTAG
The DNA here is from genome assembly GCA_963989385.1 of Ctena decussata. Lineage (NCBI taxonomy): Eukaryota > Metazoa > Mollusca > Bivalvia > Lucinida > Lucinidae > Ctena > Ctena decussata. The sequence continues at coordinate 3,603,547 of OZ022512.1, read as the reverse complement.
AATATTCTTGCAAATGAATTGAAGTGGTACAAAATATCCTGAAATTTGTTAAAACTTGGACTGATTAAAATTTTCAATAATTCCGAGTCTAAAATTGTTGGAATATTCCAAGGATTTAGGCACCTTTTAAGTATTATGGTTAGATCATTTACATGTATCACTATCAAACAGTCTGATAATTGACCGAAATTGATGGAATATTCCAGCAATTTTAAAGTGGCAAAATTTTCATTGATTTTGTTTGAATTTGGACTGATTAAACTTTTCAACAATTCTGAGTTTGAAATTGCTGGAATAGCGCCTTCTAAATAATAGGTTAAGATCATATTTGTCTATCATACAGACTGATAATAATCTGAAATTGTTAGAATATTCCTGCTATTTTCTTCAACTGCAAAAAAAACACACCAAAAAAACATTGATTTTGTTTGAACCTGGACTGTTTAAACTTTTCAACAGTTCCGAGTTTGAAAGTGCTGGATATTCTGAGGATTTAAGCACCTTCTTAATATTAGGTAAAAATCATCTCTATCATAGTCTGATAATAAATAATAAACCGAAATTGTTGGAATATTCCTGCAATTTTAAACTGGCACACATTCTATTTGATATTGTTTGAAGTGGGACTGATTAAACTTTTCAACAATTCCGAGTTTGAAATTGCTGGAATATTCCTAGGATTTAAGCACTTTCTAAATATAAGAATCAGATCATATATCTCTATCATAGTCTGATAATAAACTGAAATTGTTGGAATATTCCTGCAATTTTAAAGTGGCACAAATTCTATTTGATTTTGTTTGAACTTGGGACTGATTAAACTTTTTAACAATTTAGAGTTTGAAATTGCTGGAATATCCCTATGATTTAAGCACCTTCTGAATATTACGTTAAGATCATATATCTCTAGCATACAGTCTGATAATAAACTGAAATTATTGGAATATTCCTGCAATTTTAAAGTGGCACAAATTCTATTTGATATTAGTTGAACTGAGACTGATTAAACTTTTCAACAATTCCGAGTTTGAAATTGCTGGAATATTCCTAGGATTTAAGCACCTTCTGAATATTACGTTAAGATCATATATCTCTATCATACAGTCTGATAATAAACTGAAATTGTTGGAATATTCCTGCAATTTTAAAGTGGCACAAATTATATTTGATTATGTTTAAACTTTGATTGACTAAACTTTTCAAATTCTGAGTATGAAATCACTGGAATATTCCAAGGATTTAAGCACCTTAAGCTCAGTAGGTTTGGATCATATATTTCCGTTGTTTTTATCATAAGTCTGATCATAAACCGAAATAATTGGAATATTCCCGCAATTGTAACATTCAGAAAAAACTACCATTGGTTTGCTTCAGTCTTTAAATACGCTCATTTAATTTAGATGGCCCATCTTTCTTTACCTGAACTTTCAAATAATGACAACTCATGTGAAATTGTACGAATATTCCAAGGATTTAGCACCGTCTAATTGTTAGATTTTAGTACAAAAATCAGTGTTTATGTCTGATGATTTAAGAGATAATTGAAATCATTGGAATATCCCAGCAATTTTAGAAACTGATAGAAATTACTAATACTTTTGCCCCTTAAATATATATTCATAAACTTAGTTTGGCTTTGTTTAACTGGAACGTTCTGCTTTTCACAAGGAGTTTGAAATTGCAGGAATATTCCTATGATTTAGTCCCACTTATGTACTGAGAAGTATTGCAGAATTTAAAGTTTTAACCCAACTATTTTACTCATAAACATTCAAGTGAAAAACATAGGAATATTCCTGCAATTTACGATGCTATATTTCATAAGAAACAAGCATTGTATATACAGGGTAAGTTTCTGTTAGTCAAACAGTTTATAAAGATGAATGAATAAATTGTATTGACAGGTTGTTTTTGTATTATTATTTCATTCAGCTTGAATTTGTTGGGAAAATCAATGGAATATTCCAGCATTCAACAGGACAATCTGTTCAGAATACTGCGAATATACCAACGACTTGGCTTTAGGTTCACTTATTTGCCCAACATTCTAGCTGCTTTCAAGGTTACAAATTGTTGGAATATTCAAAAAAATTTTTAGTAATACTGTTTTATACCACTGATTTTTTATTTTTTTATCAAACATGAAAGAGATAACGAGAACAAAACCTTCCTTCAAAGCTTATTTTATGGTACCGTAAATGCCGATTTTCCCTACAAAAAAGGGATTATTGTGTATCATCCTTTTTTATATTGTACTACCTTGTAATAAACTGTAACTGCTCAGCTTCTCCAACAGGGCTATTGGTATCACAAACTTCGAAAAAGTTTTTCAATTGGCAGATTTTACCGTAAACTGAACTTGACCTATATTTCATAATAAAATATATGTGTATAAAATATAAATCCAATACACTAATCTTTTCAAAACATAACGAAGTTTATCCATTTTTTTCATACTGAATTAAGTAAAAAAGAATCATTACTCCCATAAAAATTGACGGATTTTATCCTATTGATTTTATCATACTTGACTCGTATTATACGATAATATACATGTGTATAAAATATGAATCCAATACACAAATGTTCTCAAAAGCTCATTAACGGAAACCATTTTTCATACAAAATGAAGCCAAAAAAGGGGCAGAACTCCCATAATAGTTGACGGATTATCCCCTTATTCAAACTTGACCTGTATTTTATAATTATATACCTGTGTATAAAATATGAACCAAATACACTGATGGTTTCAAAGAAAACGAAAGGGAGTTTTTTTTTCTTTGAAAATTAAGTCGAACAAAAGGCCATAACTCCAACGAAACCTGACGGGTTTTACACTACATTTGTATATAGGCATGTATTTTATAATTATATACGGTGTACAAAATATGAATCCTATTTCAAAAGATGAGCGAAAACCATTTTTCATACTAAATGAAGTCGAAACGGGATCATAACTCCAATAATGATAAACGGATTTTATGATTTTATATCTGTATGAGTAAATAAAATATAAATTCAATACACTAATGTTTTTAAAAGATATCGAACGAAAACCAATTTTGTACGTACGGGATGGACGGACCTTCATATGTACGGATGGCTGTACGTACGGATAGCGATGTTGTATATGCTTCCTCCTCCCCCCAACCCTCTTCCCCGCATTTATTTTAAACATATGTTCAATGTAATTAGTTTCACTTTATGGAAATCAAGGGGCCAGTGATGTGGCAAACAAGGGTATGTTTAAATGTATCACACATTGTATTTGGTAATTCGTTTGTTGTTGGTTTTGTGGTGCATGTATTATACTTGAATTATTCAGAAGTAATGAGTATCTTTTTTTAGAGCAGGGAAGTGTAAGGCGGCGTAGGAAAAGGGTGTTGTCCACTTTTTCATGTTGTACCCGAATTATTGAAATTTTGTCTGTAATACGTTTTTAATGTCGTTTACCAAAGTTGTTCAAATAAAATGATTTATATGGAGCAGCGGCTTGTACGGCAACCAAAGGCAAACCAGTTTAAAACGGACGGCTCAGAGCTCGCTTATTCGATTTTGAAGTGAATTGACAGAATTATTATCGGAGATTAAGAATAAGCCGAGTGAGTTGTCAAAAATACGTTCGCTAGGATTGGTTGGTTGGTTGTTTGATGCTTAACGTCCACGGTAAACAACTAAGGTCATGTCAGGACGGTCAGTTAACCTAACCACACTATTCCTGGGCAGGGTTCGCTAGGGAGCAAGGCCTGTTTTCTTCATTTGTCTATAGCCTTTTAGCCTTTTTGTTTAATGTTCGCCTCAAATGGCGAAGATATGATTAAACCAATTTAATAGAAATGTTCCTTTGGTGACTCTGTCGAGATGATTCAAACTGATAGTTTTCTCATAAAGAAAAACAACCTGCTGGGGGCGGGGCTAGGTTTCGTTGGTTGTCATGCAGAAAAATAAATGTTTATTTTCTCAAAAGTCGCTGCCTAGATTCAAAAACTTGTCTTGAATCCTTTGGTTCCAAGTTGTATGATTTTTTGTTTTACAATTTCCGGTGCTATGCATAGTTAGATCGTGTTAAGATGGGTGCGTTTGATATCAATATAATATCCTTCCATTGGATACGTCTTTATCTGAGGCAAACAAAATAACAAACTTCATCACAAAGCTGTTGTATATTTTAGAGTGGTTTTATGGCGTTATGTGAATAGAACACAAACGTTCTGCTTAGTTCAAGACAACAACCAAAAACTCAAATACAGGTTTGTAGCAAAATTATATTTTAATTAATTAAATTCTTCGGGATTGTTGATGAAATCTGCCTTCTGTTATGTTCTATTTTGTATTTAAAATAAAAACAATAAGTAAAAATAAATGTTGATGCTGTTTTGGAGGTAGCTGAATGACCATCTGTTTGGGAAAGAGCTGCTCATTCGGTTTACTGTGCCTGTCTTTCGTACACTTGTGTCAATTTCTGTGTGTATATGCTTCTTTCCCTATTGGTTTTGACAGCGGAATGTGGGCTTTGATTGAATTATTTTCTGATCATTGCCTATTTTTATATTACTTTTTATTAATCGTCCCATTTAAGAAATGGGATTGATAAACCGAGACAGGTTTGAAGATCCGATAAAAAATCGAGTCCGCGGTTTGAAAATCCGATAAAATAATGAATCCGACTCGTTTCTTAATCGGATCTTCAAACCTCCCTAGGTTTCGGACTCGTTTCTTTGTCGGGTCATCAAACCTCCATCGGTTTATAAACCCCATAGATTGAATAAGAGGATTCAATAAACTGTATATTACATTCGTATGCTTTAGATGTAAAGAATAATTCCATCTGTTTTTTATATTTTCAAGTGTCCTTCTGAGAGCCTGTACACAAAAGTGCGAAAGGATACATGAAAGTAAAAAGTATGCAAAGACCAGGAACTGAAACAATCAAAATCCAAATCCAGCCCTCAAACCATAGTTGGAAACTGAATTGCTTTTACTGCCATTTTGTTTTTTGAACGGGCCAATATTTGTTATAATAAGAACAATTAACTGACCAATGGGACCTGCATCATACCTTTACAATCATTGTCTGTACGGCTACTGGTCCCGACGATCCAAGGCTCGCTCGATGAAAGTCTGTTATGAGTTGACCGTTACATTTCTTATTTAATATTGTGGAGCGTGAATCGTAAAATGAAATGCATTACCATATAAAATGGCATTTTCGAAGATTCATTCATGTCCACACGCATTAAATACACATCAAAGTTTGTTGTGTGTTTGAATAGCGTCTGGCGGGACGTCAAGATCATAAAAGGCAGCACCAGCGATGTTAATAGCATCAACTTCAATGGAGAGAAAGAGCTTAGGAAAGCAGTTCTAAAAGCCGGTTCCCGGTCGTACATTAATAACTGATCTCCGAATGTTATCGGGAAGGTAATCAGTCCACAGAGATTTATTTTCCTAGAGAAAATAACTCCTCGTAGAGAACTGGAAAATAGCATATTTATATTGATAAGAAATCCTTGTATTTCTTTGTTGAGAATGTAATAAATTGAATTAATTTCGAATCTGATGAGCGCATCGGTTTGGATGTCCTTAGCCTATGAAACAACACTCATACTGCAAAATAAAACAATTAATTTATCTCACGGACATGTAAGTAAGTAGTCTGGGTCAAAATCATTTTAGCCAAATGTATCGTATAAATGCGTTCTTATCAACTCACGTGGCGACATCTCCAACTGCACATAATCGGCCACGGATTGCCGTCAAATTTTGGTGGGGGTTTCCGACAAATTGATAATTCACCTACGGTAATACATGTAGAGAGAGTTTGTATGTGTGCTGTGATACACATGATACATTGAGTTTTCGCATATGCAAACGTCTATGCGTTTGCAAGTAAATGTATATGTTTTACAGTAATTATATGCCACACCACCAGCATTCTCCAAATGTAACTTTCCATTCTCTTGGTATTGGTGGCGATAACAACAAGATGAAGATTAAAACATAAAAATATGACAAGGGGGTGCAAAAGTTTTACCTTTGATCCAAGATATGTATTGTTGTCGCCCTACAGGCTTCAGCTTTGTCAAACTTGCGGTGGCTTGTGCGATCATTGAGGGAACCGCCGGTTTGAAGCCTTCATCTTAGACAATTGCTCCAAGGTACTTGAAACTTGTTACCGATCAAACTTTCTGTCTTTTAAGCTTGAACCCCTCTAAATGCCATTAGCTACTGGCGCTGTTTGCCATAGGTTTGGGCTTCTCGGCACATTTCTCAATTTTATACCTTGTGCAGGTTTTGTCGAGACAGTCAACTAGGGCTTCTCGTGCCTGCTCTTCCTCAGCAAAAGTTCTGACGCCTGGGCTAACCTTTACATTATGCTCTTCCAAAGCATCAGCCAAATGCCTTTCGATAAAAATTGTTGACGGGGTGGGTGAGAGTATACTTCATTGCCTAATTTCAACTGCTGCTCTGAACTATGTTACCCTGCTGCCATTAATCAAACCTGCACTTGTAGCCTTGTCATAGAGCTGCTCAATGTTGCAAACTAGATGTGTACTGATATTATACTTTCACATGGTGGCAACTAAAGCTGCATGCCATCCCTGTCCAGGTTTTAGTAATTTCTTCCCACCTCTTCTTCTGTCTACCTGATCTTTTTTTTTCTTTTCACTATGCCCTGTAGGATCGTCTTTGCTAACCCAGAAGACTTTGAAGGCATCCCATTACTGTTCCGAATTTTACACTTTATGAATAAGACAATATTAAATAAATCAAACGCAGACATTTTCCAACCCTCTCTTTGCAAGAAATAAAATTCCACCCTCTCAGGTATATGTCGATCACTAATCTTACAAAAATACAATTACGGGCTGCCACATTTAAAACATTTATTATGACTTTAATTGATAGACCAAAGACAGGAATACTCTACACCTCTTTATGCATCGAAAAATAGAGCACAAAAAACATGACAAAAACAAATATATGTATCGGTCAATAAACTAACAGAAAATTTACATTAAGATATTACTGGTTGCCGAATATTACACCTTGCAATTATAATTATGTCATACAAACCAAAGGGAGGAATATTCCACCACTCCTTGAGCAGGATTAAACAGGGCACCAAAAATACCAAAAAAGGTGGAATATTCCAACATCTGTGACATTGTACTGAGGTTTTGATTAAGGATATCCTAAATAATAAGAATCCGCATCAAAAATTTGTGCGGACAATTTTAGGGGCTCTCGTCCTGGCACCAGGGCTATTGTTTTACAAGGTGGACTGTAGTTCGGATGGATAAATTCGATTGAATGTAATTACTCAAACTTGTACATATTTAAAATGTTTTTCAAGATGTCAAGGTATTGAAAAGAGCGGTTCAATGATTTAAGCTTTTTGTCCATCTAGAAGAGACGCGCGGAATCTCTTTGTCAGCAAAAATAAATAAATAATTAAATAAATAAATAAATGAATAAACTACAAATCGATCATTATTCGTAAAATCTGACAACAGTATTTAGATTTTTATCTCTATATTGACTATCGAAAGCTTGTTACCAAGCTTTATGACAACAGAGACGCCTTCAATTTTCCCATTGTTAACCTTCATTTTTTAGATATTATATCCCTTCGGCACAAATATATTATAATAGGCAGGTGATGCTTAATACTCGCGAGCACCTGATCACACCTCTATTTTGGAGTCAATATCTGTGTATCCAAAATATGCCGGATTTTCTGTGTAAAAATGACTTACAAGTTCGGACTTATGATTTGGGTACTTTGACCACTTTCATTTCTCTGTATAATTTAATGAAATTTGTATATTAATGTAATCCAAAAGATATGATAAGACTTCTCACACGTTTTAATACAACCTAAGTCTATTATTTCGTTCTTCGTCTTTACTTTTGAAGTCAAGTCTATCGTTACAGGCAATATTAGACAAACATAAAGAAAAAAAGAATAAAAAAATGTGTAAGTTTACTATTTTTTTTGTCATTTTTCTTTCTTTTTGTTTTGTTTGATTAAAGCGTTGGGAAAATGTGCAAAGATTGGTATTTGATGGGATACAAATTGTTCGTTTATTTGTGTCGCATGGTTTTATTGGAAGTAGGTGCTAAGCATGTTATAGTTTTCCTGTTTATCCGAAGTAAAAGAAACAATTTCATTTCAATTATAACTGAACACGTCGTTACTTTAACAAGATGTTTCCAAAATAAAATATCGCCTTATAAATATTTTAAAGTTTCTTTGTTCACACTTGCAGCATTTGTTCAATGTTTATTATTTAAGTTATTGAATTCGAAAAGCCTTATGTCTGTGTATATTATAAAAGCTGTTTAAGATGTAATTTGTCTAAAAAAACAGCTTGGATTATTGTATTTGACGCTAAATATTTAATTTAATTACAGCAAAATATGACAAAAGACGCCAAATTTTAGCACACTTTCTCTCAATGTGCTTAACTTTGTAATTATGTAATACAAGCTGTGTAAGTTATATATTCGAACGCAAAAATAACGCATATCTTTTATCTTCGGCATTTTATGTCAAAGCAGAAATAAGCGTGTTATTGATTTCATAATGTAGAATAAAATGAATGCATTGTGTAAACTTAAGTGACAAAATGTTGCATTTTGGTTTGCTTTTCCATGCAGTATGAAAGAGAAAATGATTATGGTGCCGAAAATCAACAATCGCAAGATCTAATAGCTTTAAACCCCACAGAAGCTAGGGGCTTTATTTGGCTGAAGATATGCTGCAAACTTTGTCTTACGCTGTAGGCTATGTCTAAATCGTCTAAGGATTGTTTTTTAATTTTCTAAATCGATAGATATTTAATAGATGCGGTAATGTCCCTTTCTGCAAATAACAGAGATGAAGAATTGTGGTAACAGCGTGGTATGTTACGTGTATTTTATTGTCAACTTGAAGGATAAGTTTTTGTTATCAAATTGAATACGGCAAAAAGAGGAAGAAACCCAGTGAAATTGAAATTTGCGATGCTGGAACCCTCCAGCCTTTGGGCAAATGATAATGGCATTCATGCTAAATTTTTATCATGAAGTGCAGTGCGTATACAGCATTTTTAAATACAAAACTTGTACAAAAATATTGGTGTTAAATATTCGAAAACCAGACCGGAAGTGAGCGAAAGATAATCGATTTTCAAACGCATTGATTGTTTAAAATATTGTTGTTTGATTTCCACAAAAAATCTTACTTCTTTACATATCCAAAATACTATGTTTTAATCAAGTTTTAAATAAATGTCATGAGAAAGGGTAAAGCTGGTTTTCATATCACCCGATGCAAGATTTCACGACCTAAACCAAGGTTATCTGCAGATATAACTGAGATCATAGCTGGATATGCCATAAACTTACGTACAAAACCTACCTAACCCACTAAAGCTAAAATCTTTAAGAGATCCTTCAAGAGCAGAGAATACATTCACAAGAAGGAACATGGGCATGACTACGTAGTTTCGGCTAATAAAGCCTCTTCGGTGACCCTGACAATATCTGGTCACGAAGCCAGAGAAGAGCATACTGTAATTTCTTAATCTTAATTGGACAGTCGATTCAAAGACTGATTAGTACCAAAAAGGGTCCAAATAATATATAAACCGATGGCTTCGAATATGAGTATAAACCAATTTAAAATTTAAAATTTCTCAGAATATGTCCTTGAATCTCAAAGGACGAAAATAAAATATAATCTGCACTATGGATGATGGACGAGAAGACGTTTTACGGCCGCCACACGGCGTAACACCAGCTGCCGTGAGGTAAAATTAAAATTTTAAAGATTTTCTTCAAGAGCAGCGAATACATTCACAAGAAGGAACATAGGCTAGACTACGTAGTTTCGGCTAATAAAGCCTCTCCAGTGACCCTGACAATATCTGGTCACGAAACCAGAGAAGAGCATACTGTAATTTCTTAATCTGAATTGGTCAGTCGATTCAAAGACTGATAAATATCAAAAAAAGGTCCAAATAATATATAAAACGATGGCTTAGAATATGAGTATAAACCAATCTAAAATTTCAGATTTCTCAGAATATATAAATCTGATCTCAAAGGACGAAAATAAAACATAATCTGCACTATGGGCGATGTACGGAGAGACGTTTTACGGCCGCCACACGGCACAACACCAGCTGCAGTGAGGTAAAATTAAAATATTTAAGAGTTCCTTCAAGGGCAGAAAATACATTCACAAGAAGGAACATGGGCCAGACTACGTAGAGCAAACTGTAATTTCTTAATCTTAATTGGACAGTCGATTCAAATACTGATAAGTATCAAAAGTGGTCCAAATAATATATAAAACTATGGCTTAGGATATAAGTATAAACCAATCTAAAATTTCAGATTTCTCAGAATATATCCTCTGATCTCACAGGACGAAAATAAAATATAATCTGCACTATGGATGCACTAAAAACCTGCTAGATGGAGTTTATCTGGTAGACTTTTTTTTTCTAACAGAGTGTGTCTAGCTTGATTGAAGGTTTAGACAATTTAAAAAAAGGTCAAATTTAAAAAAAAATGCAATGTTTAGCCATGTGCGAGGAAAATGTTTTTGAGCCATTCTGTTATTTGTTTGGCAATCTACGCAGGAATGTTGTGATTTTAACCTTTTAGACAAAAAACAGCATATTGTATTTGAAAAGCACGAATTGGCAAGAAGACTTTACCAAACAAAAAAACACTGGCAAGGAATATCTGTTTATAGCGTAAAAAGTAACATTTAACTATATTTATTAAGATAACACAGAGGGGTGAAGAATATTCGTGTTTTCGCTGTCGAGTGTATCTAAGTGATTGAAGTATAAACTACATTGCGTTTTAGAAATGGTTTACCATTGTGCTTTTCAATAAATGCACTGGGAAGGTAAACCTTGAGTTTTATAACAAATGATTGGTACTTCACAATTAAAGCCGTAAAAAGTAGTCATATATATTTCTGTGTCCACCTGACTATTTTCTTTATTTATTGTCTTAAGACAGATTGAGATGTCAATTGTAAGTGTGAAAGTCGAAGAGACAAAGCAACATATGTGCACCTTTTGCCTGAATATTGATTTTAGTTGCTAACACTAATAGAATGCGAAGACTTTCGGTCACCGGGTAACTTGTATTCAAGTAGTGTGTAGGTAATTGTAAAGGGGACAGTAAAATGCTTTTAACAGAGTTTGTTTCCCTTCGACTAGAAATTTGAGTTAACTTGTGTTTTGGTTTTCTTTAATCTATATCATCAAGATAATGAATCAGTTTAAGATTCACGGAGTCATAACAATAGTGATAGACATAGAGCACAAGTGATAAAATGTATGTGTGATAGGTCAGAAATTTATAGTCAGTAATCATTCGACAAACAGCCATTAATATTTTAATGAGAATTTATGTTTCTTATTTAGATATCTGTATTTTAATCAAAATGAATGAGTAAATGCGATTTTGAAAAAAAACAAATATTTGAAAGATCCATTGTACTTACCTGTGTCGGTAACTTTCTGTTATTTCTGATGTTCAGTTGTTTTAATTAGTCAGATGTAGAGAGACATGCACAGAGAAAAAACAAGTTGATAACATCATATTGTCATGTAGGGCGAACAACGCCGCAAACAGCTGATATTCTACATCGTAAAGATAAGGCTATCATAATTATTTTAACAACATTACAACATTCAGTCAATTTGTGAATTATATAGCAACAGAAAAAATATGTTCTTAGGAGTGTCCGTATAATTCTATATAAATTAGGAATCAGACTAAGTAAGGTAGTCTCAGAAATAAATTTCCAAAAAAAAAAGGAAAGGACTCTCAGGAGTCTAAAAAATTATCAAGGTGGTACATGTACCACTCTTGCTCATTCCCATAAGTTGCCTGTTTGTTGTGTTTTATCAAACATTTTTTAATCCAAGGGTGGTACATTTACATGTACATAGATGGAATTTTGAGCTTTAAATAAAAGTGGTCAAAGTACCCAAATAGTATGTCCGAATTCATAAATCCTTTTAACATTGACCATTCTGGAATATTTTAGACACACGTATATGGACCCCAAAATAGAGGTGTGATCAGGTGCTCGCGAGTAGTAAGCATCACTTGCCTATTATAATACACCTGTCATACCTATGTATCAGCAGAAAAAGTCAGTGAAAAAAAGTCCGGTATTTGAAAGCTTAAGCTTCTGCTGAGACAATCAAATCGGGATATTGTTTAGAAACGGCTACAATGTAGGGATCAACGATGTCATGGTGTCTCCCGTAAAACGTTTTACTGTCGACACAAGCTTTACTCTCTGATAACCCTGTGTCAACAGTTTACTGGTGAGCAGCCTCCCTCTTTCAACAAAGTTTTGATATTTACAACAGGCTCCACCATAGCGGACAAGCTGATAAACATAAACTCCGTATGCAAGTTCCGAAGGGATATTACTAGTCAAAAATGGAAAATTAACTATGGGAAAAAGTGAAGTCGTCCCTCTTGTCATAAAGCTTGGTAACAAATTTTCCATTGTCAATATAGAGAAAACAGTCTTATTTAAGGCAGATGAACTATACTCTGTGGTTTCTTTAATTTCATGTTCACATGGACAGATGGGGGTCAATAAACTCAGAAATCTTTGGATTATTCAGAGACAGAACATCATCTATGTACCTGTAGGTGAAGTTGTATTTCTGTGCCAGGTGTTTATTACCCTCTTTAAAGAGCCTTTGTACAAACTCCGCCTCATACCCGTAAAGAAACTATTGGCAAGTAAGGGAGCGCAGTTAGTGCCCATTGGAATGCCAACTGTCTGTTGAAAAATCTGTCCGCTTAACTCCACGTGAATATTTTCGATACGAAATTTCAGCATTTTTATGATATCATCCTCAGAATATTTTGTATGAACATCAGAGTGGTTCTCAACAAAATATGTGTCTAGATACCCAAGAACAACGTATTTGTACCGACGATTTCCGTTTTTGTGAAAGAAACAATTCTTTAAAATTTCTTTCAATTTTGGTTTTAATTTGTCATGTAAAATTGCCGTATAAAGCTCAAAGAAATCGAAATTTGTTATGCTATTTACTTAAGAAAGTGCTAAGGCTTTTAAACTTTTCAAAAGTTCTTTAGAATATTTTAGGATATGATTTACGCCACTTCTAGCGTAAGATAGATCACAATATTTCTAAAGACCATACTTAACTGTCGTAAGAATTCTCGTAAGAATCTGAGAGAGAGACTTGGTTGAGTACTAAGCCGAACCCGCGATGTATTGATCTTTATGTATCTTACGGATCCTATACAGTTTTGGAAGATCAATATCTTTCTCTTCTGTGGAATTTCAAAAGGAAAGTAAACGCGACTTGTGGTTTCTTGGAATTTCTTCCTTAGACATCGAAGTGCATGTATATGTAGGGTTACATGTACCCTCTGAAGAGCGCAAACCAAGCTCCTCTCTCAAGCAGTTGATGTAGTGTGTCTTGCAAACAAACGCAATATTGTTAGATGCTTGTCTGCCGGAACTAAAACATGTCTATCATGGAGATCAGCTAGCTCAGCGGCGACGTCAGGAATGTCTAAGACAGACTTACATCGGGTAGACATGGTCGCGCTTAAAATAGAAATGCGTCGGTTAAGCAAAGACGCTATCGATTTGACCCACTCAGAGATATCAACTTCCTCCTGCTTACCCCAGCGCCGGGCATAGTCTTCAACAGAATCCATAATTAATCTTCAATTCTGTTTCCAACTAAGACGATGTTAGGCTCCATTATTTAGGGTCTTTGGAAAGTATATCTTTTAAGTTGTTATTTTCAACAATGCCAAAATCACCAGTTAAAATGTGACCTACTGGTTGGTAAATGTGCTTAGAGGAGGTACAGGTGCAAACAGAAGGATCACCGACAACGTCCTCGGTGTTTAGGCACTGCAACACATCCATGTAGTTAAAGATAAGATTTTGGTTGCAATAGGTGACGTATAACTGTAGGCAATTAGAGGAGGATTCAGAATATTAATGTAAGGTGGAATAGCTGCTTTGACATCTTTGTGATTTAGTATATTGCTTATATTAATCGCATCCAGACCCTTGTTACGAAACTCGATTTTCATGAAGTTTCGCTTAATACCCTCAATGGAACCAGTGCGAACGGGTCTGAAAAGTCTGTATCTCGCAATATCTAAAATAATGAGGGTCAGCTTATATCCAGGAGTGTTTGGCGCAAATGAAATAATATTCAGAACCGCTGTACGAAGTAACTGCAATTTCGATAAAGGCAATGCATATAGTTTGGTACGACGGTGATGAAGACCTAACGGTTGCTGTACATAAGATGATTAATTGTTCCTGTTCAAATGTGCTATAGCTAGCATCTTTGAATTTAGGTATAGTACATGCACCACTATGCTCATAGATGCGATTGAGAGCTTTGTGTTTCTGAGGAAAACAACCAAGAGTGATAATATACCACTTTGGACAAATGTGCAGAATATGAGAATGTAGATTCATTCTGAAAAAGTCATCAGGAGTGGTATATGTATCACCCTTGAACCAGACCAAATTTCTGGTAGGGACTAAAATTTATCAGGCGTGTATAAAATTAAAATGTTATCAGTCAGGCTCCTTTTGAACTTTTCGAGATTAAAAGCGTATTAGTGAGAAGAGTTTAACGTTGCCATTTATTGCGGTGTGGTACATGCATCACTCTTGCTAATATTTTCAAAAGACCTGGTATGACTTGGGCCGTTTTACATCTTCCCCCCCCCCCCCCCCCTCTAAATTTGCGTAAACTGACATGATCTCTGTTGTTATCATTTGCGTAAACGGTTTCATCAGAATTATACTATTTCTTTGTCAACACTCAGAAAAACATGATTTCAGACATGCTTGTAATTCAAAATAAAAGAGCAAGAAACATATGTTTAGAAAATTTTTCGTTTAACAAATTAAGGCAGATTATGAGGCTTTAGAGAGCATTTGATAATAGGTTTTTGATGATACACTAATATGTGGAAAAGCACTATGGAACTGACCAAAAAACTTCAACGGATAAAATAAAATGTGTACTTAAATGTTCTAACTCAGAAACAAATACAAACAACACATGTCTTTTATGTCTTTGAGCGGAGATAAGGGCAACTTTATGTTGAAATCACCAGAACAATGTCAAAGAAACTGCAAGTGTTTTTGAAAAAAAAATAATAAAATTAAGTGACAGCAGATGAAAGTGCACAGCTGAAATTTTCACAATTTTTTGACACTATTAAATTGCATTATTGTGCTAAAATTACTGTTCACATGCATGTACTTACCAATTTTTATAGCCGAAATGCAGGCGAAAACTAGTCGAAATGCCCAAAAACCAGCTGAGTAGGGTACAACTAGACGCGCAGAAAACAAAATCGCTAGAATATAGACAATTTAAATCATTAATAGAGTGTAAAAGGTTTCAACACTCATAGACACAGGTTAAAAGACACAATTCTAAAGATTCAGAAATATTTTGGTCTAATATGGCCTTATTCATGTCAGGCCCTTCATATACAGATATATGTTCTAGCAATTATCTCTGAATTTTGGTGCGGTACGAGTACCACTATGCTCATGGATCCGATTTTTTACTTTAAGACGCTAAAGAATAAAATAACTAAGGGTGGTGCATAAACCAGTTTTGCTCTGTTTCGTATTCCCGATACAAAATCCTTAGCCAACTTACGAAGGCTGTTCAGATAGTTCTGATTCTAGCCGCATAACGTTTGTCAGCTGGGGACAAATGCTCTACCTGTATCGAAAGCAAATTTGACCATGCCGTATAAAAGGTCAAGGTCAACCCAAGGTCATATTGTTTACAATCTTGGTAGTACTCCTGTACCTGATGCAACATACCAAGTTTCAAGGTCATGGGCTGATTTGACCGCTAATTTACACCTCCACCGATATTTAAAATGTGTCACTGGACCGATAAAATATGCAGTTGAATCGGTAAAATTACAGGTGCATGTATGAAAGTACTGGTGGATTTTTAGATTTTAAATTTTATCAGTCCACCGATAAATTTTTTAGGTCCCCCGATAAAATTAGCGGTCCACGTATACATTTTGCATGACCCGTTTTGGCGCTGATCTTATATATCAAACAGTCAGTCAGATGTCCCCTCTAGCTAATTTTTACGCCTTATTGGTCCAACTGTATCGCTGCTCTTATTAAATATGCGAGCACCGATACTTTTACAGGTGCGCCAGTAATTTTATTGAAGTACCTGTGACATTATCGGTGCACCTTCAAATCCTAAGTATCGGTGGACTGATAAAATATAGAAATACCTATAAAAGGTGGTCCACGCATAAAAATTATATGTCCACCGATACAAATTTTAGGTCCATCGCAAAAATTTTGCGATGCGACTATATTTTTGTACGTAGACCGGTATCGGTAGTTTTAAACCCTTTGGTACATGTACACCATATTAGAGTCTGTCAGTTACTGGTGAAAGTAAGTGCACTTGGTACTTGTTAACCACTTAGGAGGTCTAAGCCTGCCAAGGAATTGTGTGGCTAGGTTAACTGACCGTCCCGACATGACCATAGCTTTTTACTGTGGACGTTAAACAATTACACAATTAACATGTCGGGATGGTCATTACCGTAACCACTTTATTCTTGGGCAGGCTTAGACAAACATGTAGTACTTAGTGCACATACGTTCATCAGTAACTGATAATGGCCGTTTTTGAATCAGTGGAAGGAGAAACAAAACTATGTGGCCAGACCGGGTTTCAAAATCTGGGACCTATAGTCTTGAGTCAGACGCGCTATTGATTGCTCAACACGGCCCGGCGTCTACAGAAGAATTATATAACAATGATCACTTAAGTCTAGAACATGTTTGATTTAGCTGAAATGCCAATATGATCTCAAGCAAACATAACTGGATTTTATCCGATTTGTTCAAGATAGTCCATGAATGGAGGTTTTTCCAATTTACGTAAATGGGCCATCCAAGATGCTCACCAAGGGTCATATCTAAAAAAAGCAAAAGCATGAAAGTGGCGATATCTGAGGAAGTCCTGAATAGAATCAGACCAAAATTGTGTCTGAAAGATTATTGCATAAAGCCAAATTCGATTTTTTGCATCCAAGATAGCTGCTATCTATCAATACTAAAAAACAACAACAAAAACAAAAAAAACAACAAAAAAAAACAACATGAAAATGTCAATATCTCAATAATCACTGAATAGGCTTTGGCCAAATTTATGTCAGAATGATCCATGCATAGAGTTCTTTCAAACTTCTCCCCAGAATTAGAACAAAATCTTAAAAAATTCTTTCACGAGCAGATAATACGTACCGAAGTAGGAACGTAGGCCAAACTACGTAGTTTCGGTTAATAAAGCCTCTTAAGTGACCCTGATAATATCTGGTGACGAAACCAGAAAAAAAGCATACTGTAATTTCTTAATTTTAATTGAGCAGTCGATTTAAAGACTGATTAGTTTCGTAAGGATCCAATTAATATTAAAGACGATGACCCATAATAATAGTCTAAATCGATCTCAAATTTTAGATTTTAGAAAGCCGATAGCCTTATTGGAGTATTGGATTGTAGGATTGGGTACTCGAGTACTACAAAAGTAGCTCAAAGAATGGCCTTGGGGTGAGTTTGTCCTTTTTTACGGCAAGATAAAAATTTCCTGTTGTCAGATGCTGTAATATGGAAAAATGCTAGAACATAAGAGTTCATGATAAAGGTTGAAATTTTGGCCTAAACATTGGAAAATATATATACAGTCATCGTAAAGAATAGCCAATTGCCATATCAAGTGGATAGGAACACACGAATATAGGTACCACCTATATAATTAATAACATGAATAAAATAGGTGTTACCAAAATACGTGCGTTCCCATCCACTTGATATGGCTGCTTCTTAAGATGGATGTATATATACCGATGTTTAGGCCAAAATTTCAATATTTATCATTAACTCTTATCTTCTAGCAGTGTCCCATATTACTGCATCTAAAGGAAACTTTTAGTTTGCAGCCAAAAGGTCAAAGTCAACACAAGGTCATCCTTTGATCTACTTTTGTAGTACTCGAGTACCCAATGCTACATACCAACGCTCAAGACGATCAGCCTTTTTTATTCTGGAGAAATTTGAAAGAGCTACATGCATAGATCATTCTGACACAAATTTGGCCAAAGCCTGTTCGGTGATTATAAGTATTTTGTCGCTTTCACTTTTTTTTTTTTTGTTTTAGTATTGATAGATGGCGGCCATCTGATGCAAAAAATTGAAATTTGCTTCATGCAAATATATTTCTGACACATTGTTGTTTCAATTGCGTTCAGGACTTGCTCAGATACTGCCATTGCCATGATTTTGCTATTTTTAGATAAGGCCCTTGGTAAGCATCTTGGATGGTTTATTTACATAAACTGGAAAAACTCCTCCATTCATGGACAATCTTGAACAAATCTGACAAAAATCTATTAATGTTTGCTTGAGATATTGGCATTTGAACAAAATCAAACTTGTTAGATCTAAGTAGATAATTGTGACCTAATTCCGCTATTGACGCCAGACTGTGTGGCGCGGGCTGTACACATCAGACTCGAGACCAGAGGTCCCAGGTTCGGTAACCGGTCCAGTCACATACTTTTGTTTCTCCTTCCACTGATTCAAGAAGGGCAGTTGTCAGTTACTTCGGAAAGTTCGTGCACTTAGTTCTACATGTTAGTCTAAGCCTGCCCAGGAATGAAGTGGTTAGGGTAACTGACCTTCCGTTCATGACCATAGCCATATCATGGACGTAAAGCAACTAAACATCAACAACATCCTCTATAGTTTTATGTTATGTTTTAATAGTTTTAACAAGAGTCTCGCAAGCAGCCCATAATAAGCCCGTTTTAGTTTCATAAAGGAGTTCCAGAATGGACAGGATTGTTAATAAAATGATGTACAGGCAGACAAACAGGGGCAACAACTCTGTAATTAATGACTGCAACATTTTTTAAACATTTAACTCATCAAATAATATTAGTGTACCAAAAACCAGCTTCAAAAGGCGACGCTGCTTAGAAGTTAAGAAATATCCAAGTAAAACAAGGGCAACCTAATACATAATCCTACAAAATTTCATTACGATATCTCAAAGGGTTACTGAGTTACGGCGCGCACAGGAATGTTGATTGGCAGACAGACGGACAGATGGACGGACAATGCCATGCCATAATGCGTCGTTTTTTTTTCAAAACGGGCGTATAAAAACCAATGTCCCACTGATGATCCATGCCAAATTGAAGCCAAATACAGTAGGACTTCAAAGGCTTGAACCCTGATGGCTGGTTAACCCTGCCTGGCTGGAACTCTTCCCTTGATCCTAAGGGGATCTAGATATAGATTTTAACCCTAGATTGCTACAATAGAGCTACCCATGGCTGGGACTAATTTTCATGGTCACAAGCCTGTTCAAGCCAATACTGTATACGTAATGATTCTGGAGAAGAAATCGCTTTGTCATTCTCGTTATTTTTAGTAGTCACAATGGCAGCCATCTTGGATTCTTGACCTGAACCATTCTTACAATTCTGAAACCCTGCTGTCTGGTCATGTTTTAAGTGAAATTTGACAAAGTGCTTTTATGGAGAACTTGTTTGAATGAAGTGGTTTTAGTACTGGAATTTGAATACAAGAATTCCGCAGAATTTTATGCCGCACTTGCATTGCCCATACACAGTAGTATAGATCATAGTTAAAAGAAAGTGCAATACTGTATGTTAGATTTGATGTATTTACATGTATGTAGAAAATTTTTAGCGACTTTGGGCATGTACAAGCTAGGAAGAAACATCTGTTGAGAACATTATAGATACAAACTTCATGCAATGGTTGATGATTGTAGTTGAAATGGACTAAAACGCTATGGTAGATGCCATTTTGGATAAGAAATATTACGGCCGAGCGGCATGGCGCAGTCGGTAGGGCACCTGACTTATAAGTCAGGGGTCCTGGGTTCGAAACCTGGTCTGGCCATATACTTTCGTTTCTCCTTCCGCTGATTCAAGAAGGGCAGTTGTCAGTTACTGGCGAAAGTATGTGCACTTAGTACTGGTTAACCGCTTAGGAGGTCTAAGCCTGCCCAGGAATAGTGTGGTTAGGTTAACTGGCCGTCTCGACATGACCTTAGCTGTTTACCGTGAACGTTAAGCATCAAATCAATCAATCAATCAACCAATTAATTAATCAATATGAAATATTACAAAGTCAGCAGAGCTGAAAATATAGGTAAAGGGTATACAGAAGTGCAACAACACAAGACCATTTTCAGAAGAAACTTTATGCCAGGTTTGATGACTGTAGGTATTGAAATTGCGAGAAATAGACTTAAATGCCAGGGTCAAAGTAATTTTGATGTAAAATTTTACTTTAAAAAAAATCAGCAGAGCATCGAATACAGGGCAAGGATAGAAAAAATCCAACAGCCCTCAAGAATATTCTAAGAAGAAATTTTTGCCAGGTTTGATGATTGTAGGTATCATACTTTGCAATGAATGGACTTAAACACTAGGGTCAACATAATTCAGATATAAAATTTTACTAAGTCAGCAGAGCTGGGTTTAAACATATTTATTCGCTTCTTTATTTACATACATGACACAGATATATACTTTGAATAAGCTGAAGGATGGGAACGGAAGCAGGCACAGCTTAGTTAGTTCCTCTCCTTGTTACATATAAACTCTGTGACAAATGTGTGGCAATATAAAAATCAGATCGATAAAAAATTAGCGAGCAATAAAGTATGGATATAAACAAATCTTGGATAATCTTAACCAGAAAGTAAGAAAAAAAAGAAAGACAATAAAGCAATCAAGTCTTTAGCCAAACAAAAATCGAGAAAATAATATCAGAGACAGGAACAGGAACAAAAAAAAGTAAACGAAAAAAAAAAGAAAAGAAAAAGAAAAAAAAAACTTAAACGATTTAAGAAATTGATCAAAACAAAAAGATAACGTTTGGAACAAGAGCGAGAGCAAGAGGTTTTCCCGGGGTTTGATTTTAGCCGCTGATTCCTAGAGACTACTGGTTTTAGTAAAGTAGAATGTAGAAAAGACATAACTTTATGTGTACACTTGCATGATTAACTTTGGAATTGGAGAAGGTAAATGCATCTAGTTTTGAACACGCGTTAAGAGTATGAGGTGGCGTCAGCTGAGTTTAATTTAAAATCGTTTTGTATCTTGGATACATTTCTGAACTGCTTCAAATACCAATTTATTTATCTCCAGAAGTGTCCCCAGATAAGAGCAGGTCGGAAGAGATCAGACAGTGTTGTGAGATGGTTTGTATAAGTGTGATTCTTTGTTGTTGGTAAATAGGACAATGCAGTAGAAAATCTTGTGCATTTTCGAGAAAATGTTGTACATTTTGGAAGTTGAACATGTAGTGTTCAACCAGAGCTTAAATCATAGGTCAAGGGTAAAAATAATTGCAACAGCCCTCAAGAACATTCTCAGAAAAAACTTTATAGCAGGTTTGATGATTGTAGGTATCATAGCTTGTGAGAAATTGTCTTAAACCCTGGGGTCGACGGTAGGGTCGATGTAATTTTGATGTAAACTTTTACTTTGTCAGCAGAGCGTAAAATATGTCATGTTTGCGAGAAAATGCCTCAAACGCTTGGGACTACGTAATTTTGATGTTAAATTTTTCTAAGTCAGCAGAGGTAAAATTTAGGTCAAGGGTGAAAATAAGCGCAACAGCCCTTGAGAACTTTCTGAGAAGAAACTTTAAACCAAGCTTAATGATTTTAGTATCATAGTTTGTGAGAGATTGACTTGAACGCTAGGGTTGACGTAATTGTTGACGGTCGGATGTATGTACAGATAGATAGAAAAATAAGCTCCTACATTGCACCTTGCTAAAACAGGCGCGACAATAATCGGTTTTGGTAATAGAAAGTAGGTAGCCATGACCAAAGTCCCCTAAAGGCTTTTTTTTTATTTTCACAGTTTTGAATAGCAAGGTAACACTGATGCTTCAAGCCAACTTTCAGCCCAATATTCAAAAAGTATCTGAAGAAGAAGTTGATTTTGTTATATTTGCTAGTTTTAGCAATGCAGCCATCTTTGATTCTCAAGCTGACTGAATTTTTCAATTCTGAAACTGTGCAGTCAGGTCATGCTCCATGTGGAATATGAAAACCATGGGTGCAGTGGTTTTAGAGAAGAAATTATCTGAGTAGTTATTTTCAATCATTGAAAGACAATGTGTGCTGCACGAGGGACAATGCCCACTGGATGCTTTGATGTGAAAATAGATCAATATGGTCTGTTGGGCCAGGTTAGCTGAAAGAGAAAATAATAAAAAATAGTTGTACATACCGTTCTATTAAAGCTTTGTATCTAAGGCTTCCTTAACACCAGGTACCTCATACCAGTATATAGCATTTTCATTTTTGCCTTCTTGGTAACTTTGTCGAAGCTGTTAAAATCTTGTATGGCAAGCTCAAAATATTATATAGAATTAATGATTGCTTAGTTAATCACAGACAAACACCAATGTGTATCAACCAGCCAATACAAATATCTAAGTCTTTTAGGCTGTGACTTGTCTCTCAATCAGATGTGCCGGATTACAGTTAAAACATTATCCTAAAATGTATAAAATAAAAAATGATTTTTCAGTAGTTCATTTTTACAGTACATGCAATGCATGTAACATGTACCAAAAACACCTGAATAGCTCACCTAAGTAAAAGGGTCAAAGGTTAATCTAGGGTCACCATTTGAACAAACCCCGAGAGTATATGAATCTCAAATGCTGTGTACATGTACCAAGTTTCAGTGTCATGGGTCATTTGATTGTGGAAGCCTTTTAAATATATGTGCATGACAACCATATTTGTAACCAACCAGGAAAATTTACAGTTGGTGAAATATGAGTGACCTTGATAAAAAAACTGAAACTGACCTCTGTTACTCAATGAACTTCATGTAGCCATTTATTTGACTGTACATACAAACTTTTATACCAAAGATTTCAACAAATTCAAAGAACTCTCATCGCATAAATTTCTCAAGCGTTAGGAAGCAGACGGCTGACTTATGAGTTATCTGTAAAAAGGCCAAGATCAACTCAGGGTTATCGTTTGGACACGGAAGTGCCATTTAAATACAGACAGAATTTACATTCCAGTGAGACTCGAATTATCTGTGAGTGTATGATCCAAGGTCTGAAGCACCTAACCACTTACTTACACTAGGTAACTGGGTTGAAAACTGGGTAACTGGGATATACTTCATTCGCACAGTTCTTGCTTGTCTGATTCACTCTACAGTGTAGAAAAATTGCCATCAAAGGAGATGGCAAATCCCCCAACTGAAGACCCCATGAGACTTGGTAAAAAGGGTGCACTTCAAAACACATATAATAAATATATTGTCAGTCTTTTAGGCTTCTGAATGACATTATCTGTTTAACAGATGCATTATTATCTTATTCTCAGACTAAAACAGTATGCTTGACTGCTAAAAAGAGGAGAAATCTCAAACAGCCACCATGTACACAGATGTATAGCGCATAATACACTCAACATTTCAAAATGTGTGAATAATAACTTCTATTTATTCTATTTAGCACAAGCCCTACCAACTTAATTTTGAGCTCTCAAGTAAGTGAATTTGGACATAGAATCCTAATCTGAAAAAAATGGTTTTGATCTTGGGGAGGGGGGTTGAGAGAAAAGATGTTTTTTTGGAATGCGGGGGAAGGCAGGGGATCGGAGGGGTTACAGAGAGTGAAGAGCATTGATAGGATAGCATGGCATGATCATCGCTATTCTGAAAGGTATAAAGGTATTAAAATTGTGGAGCAGGCCACGGTTATAGATATTGAGCAGCTCAAAGTTGTCATTCATGTATGAAACAAATATGACCTGTTTTGCATATCTATGAAGCATCATGGAACTATTTCAAAGGGTATTCAAGTTGTGGTGGGACACCTAAAACCATCAAGGGGAAATAACTCAAAAAGAAAGAAGACAGAGCAGTCATTCGTGTTCGTGACACATCGCCATGACAAGTTCTACAATAGTAACATATATGAAGTACCACGAAAATATTCCAAAGGGTATTCGAGTTATAAAGCGGACACCAAAGCACACCTATAATTATCAAGGGAAATAACTCAAAAAGTAAGAAAGCAAGAGTTGCCTTTCTTGTTCGAGACACATCAACATGACACGTTTTACATCTCTGTGAAATATCATGAAACTGTCTCAAAGGGTATTCAAGTTAAAGAGATGACATGGAATCACACATAAAACCATCAAGGGGAATTAACTAAAAAAGTAAGAAAGCAAGAATTGTCATTCTTGTTCGTGAAACATTGTCATTACCTGTCCTACATATCTGTGAAGTATCAAGAAAATACTTCAAGAAGTATTCTAGTTATTCAACGGACACGAAATCTCACCTAAAACATCAAGGAAAATATCTCAAAAAGTAAGAAAGCAACAGTTGTCATTCTTGTTTGCAACACATTGTCATGACTTGTTCTACATACCTGTGAAATATCTTGAAAATATTTCAAAAGGTATTCAAGTTATAGAGTGGACACGAAATCACACTTAAAACCATCAAGGGGCGATAACTCAAAAAGTACAATAGCGAGAATTACCATTCTTGTACGCAACACATTGTCATGACCTGTTATACATATCTGTAAAGTTTCATGAAAATATTTCAAACAGTATTCAAGTTACAGAGCGAACACGAATCTGCAAAAAATCACCAAAGGGGAAATTACTTAAAAAATACAATCACAAGAGTTACCATTGTTGTACGAGTCACAGTCATGACCTGTTCTACAAAACTGGAGTATCATGAAATTTTCCCAAAGGGTATTCAAGTTATATAGCGGACAACAAATGTTTTCGGACAGACATACGGATGCCTTGTATCATCGCTATATCCCCCGAACCGTTCGGTGTGGGGATAAAAATCAGCTAATGCCAAAAAACCTATAATAAAAGTTATGCAGGTGATGAGTATACTTTCGAAGGAAGTAACTTTAGTAATTATTTTAGTATCCCTTCTGAGTAGGGGTTGACTCTAGGTGCAAATCCTTCTCTTTTAGAGAAGACCCCATTTGGAAGAGCTACCTTTTCCAGAGAAGCAAACAAAAATTCATGCAAGTTAAAAAATAATGCAATTTTTGGAAAAGCAGCAGCGGGGGGGGGGGGGGCATTTATAAGAGTATGGGGCATTTATTAGGATGGAGTGGAGATTATTTAGTGTGTGCAGAGACATACATTATTGCACGTTGCGTCAACGGCGTAACGTTGTAATAACGTTCACGTTTGTTGCTAGGTAGTGAGAGTTAAGATGTCGCGCTGAATCGTAAGGCTCAGTACTAAAGAAGAATAGTTAATAAATTGAATTTTGGAACTTATAATCGAAGTAAAAAGTATGCAAAGACAAGGAACTGAAACAATCAAAATCCAAATCCAGCCCTCAAACCATAGTTGGAAACAACTAAGATTACAAATAATCAAGATACAGAGAACATATGGCCAACCGAGTGAGCAGCTTGTTCCCAAAAGGTGGCCACTCAGCAACCCAAACCGAACCAAAAATAATAAGAACATATATAAGGTAAAACATCACAGAAACTCTGACACCAAAAACAGGCAACAGAGAACCACAACAGAACTACCGCCTTGGAACGGTCAGTAATGAATTACTGGGGGGCTTAAATCCATTTTACAGGCCCAACCTCACCCTCAGTTTCTGAAGTGGTATAAAACATTTAGTTGGTTGTTCGGTTCGCATGATAACCCTCTAACTCGTGAATGAATCATCACGGTAAACACATAAATCAAATTTCAACACCATGAAGAAGCGAAGACGAGGACTCAACAGATACAACGGGCCGTCTGACAGGTGGAGATCCCTATCCTGCCAAACAACCCCACTGGAAATCTGAAGCAAAAGAAGGTCACCAGTTGAGCCCCGGTGGACCAAGCAACAGACAAAAAGGCTCCGGTCCCAACCAACTAAAATATATAGCTTTAGCAGTGGGTGGGAGCGTACAGTACAAGTGACCGGTTGTCCCGATCTGTATAGTGGACGCATCTTTGTCCCAATATGTCGGGTAAGTTTCAAAATTGTTTATTTTTGTGTTTTAAAATCATTGAGTGTAGGTAGAACAGCTTGCTCGACAAGCCTTAATACAGATCTTTTCGACATGTCACCTTAATTTTCTGTAAATTGTTATGATATGCTTTATTTTCACATTTAATTTGAGAAAATCACTACTCTACTTTTGATTTCGAAATCTGCGCCGGTACCATTTCTTCAAATTTTGCCATCAATTCTATATGAAACAACCGTGTTTTCTTTAGAAATATTTTAAAGTGTATTTAGGTTCAGAATTAATTAATCTTGTTAGATATCATGCTAGGTAAGGGCAATTATTTTCAAAGAAGACAAAAGAGGGGTCAAACACTATTCTGTATCGTGGGTCGTAAAACCGATTGTCAGTGAGACATCCCATACAGTCAGAAAAATTGGGGATGCTCAGCTTTGCTTGTCTTGTGGATTCGTCCCGTACTTAAAGGATACTTATCATGGGTAAATCTCTTAATAGATCATTACTCTATCTTAAAAAGGGACTAACTAACATTTTTTTCGAATTAAAACGCTAACTCGGCCGATTTTCTGGTTACACGTGACGTGATCTGATTACAAACATCAGTGATTTGCAGATGAAAATACGAATTTAGAGCAAAGAAAGCAACATCTAGCCATCTCCAAAGATGACCATAATGGAAAACATAAATGGAGAAAACACTCTAGCGAAGTGGTTTACATCCAAACAATAAAAGAAAACACATTTCACACAAACACACCCTGAAGGTCATAACAACGGACAAAGATTTGCCCACTATACACATCGGACAACGGTGCAGATGTACTGTACGCTCCCAACCAGTGTTTAGGTCGGGGCCATCATAGAGTCTGACGACCGATCCCCCGGTGTGCAATTAAAGAGTGCAGCAAAGTTATCAACCGTGATTGGGTTAATCACTAAGCATGCAGACTGTCGCATAACATTTAAATTATAGCCAATACGTTTGTGACGTATTATTATTTGTCGGAATTGATCAGAAAAATCAGTCCTACCCTTAATCTTTTAGAATTTGTATACTAAGTCACCATAAAATTCTGGTTCCGATTTTCATTTCTTTTGTTGCAAACCCCACAATGTGGTAGAATCCGTAACTACTTTAAGGAAGTGGGTACTTCAGGAATCTGAATTTCAAACGGTGGCCTGTGAGACTGTCCATGGTGTGACAGGCAGGGCAACAGTTTCCCAAACAACACAACCGGGGCAAAAATACAAAAGTACAAGAACATTTTTGGGGGACAAAAAAGACAATCGTAGCGTGAAGAAATTCCTCTGTCAGGTTTGTGGAGCAGAGCATGGTATTTGGAAATGTCAGACATTTCTAGAGAAGAGTATTTCTGAAAGATGGAACATTGCCAAACGTTTTCAGCTCTGTTTCCGATGTTTGGCAAAAGGTCATTGTGGCAAATCCTGCCCAAGAAGTCGCCAGTGCGGCCAAAATGGATGCAGAGAACTACACCATAGATTGTTGCACCGACAGCCCCATGATATCAGACAAAAATCGAGCGTCACGGACATTACTGACAATGCCGAATTAAAAGTAGATGACCTAACCTCATGCATACAGATCACTTCCGGTACGGAGGGGAATGGGCGCCG
The DNA here is from genome assembly GCA_963989385.1 of Ctena decussata. Taxonomy (NCBI): domain Eukaryota; kingdom Metazoa; phylum Mollusca; class Bivalvia; order Lucinida; family Lucinidae; genus Ctena; species Ctena decussata. The sequence continues at coordinate 3,575,742 of OZ022512.1, read as the reverse complement.
CCAACAGACGACAATGGCGTCAAGCGACATCACAACGCCAGATTTCATCGTACTTCGCACCGTACCAGTCGTACTTAGGAATGGCACAGATCACTAAAAGTCAACGCTTTGCTTGACGATGCCAGCACGAAGACATACGTTAACGCCGAGGTCGCCGCAGACCTGGGTCTGAAAGGTAGAACTGAACGAGTAACAGTAAATGTATTAAATGGGCAAGTGGAAACCTTCGAGACGAGGCCGGTTGACATCGAATTGGAAAGTTTAGGCGGTGATGTTAGGCATGCAGTTACGACATACACTGCAAACAAGGTAACAGGAACTATGTCTGTCTTCGACTGGAGAAAGTACGCTCATCGATGGCCACACCTAAGGCATATCAACTTCCCCAGTAATGCAAAGAGACCAACAGTAGACTGTCTGATAGGCTTGGATTGCGCAGAACTCCATTGCGCAATCAATGAAGTCAGAGGACGACCGGGTGAGCCGATTGCCAGATTGACGCCGCTAGGTTGGACGTGCATCGGGAATCCAGGATCCGATGGTAAAGCCACATTGCAAACGAACTTTGCAAGCACATATTTTGTAAGTGACCGAGCTGGAATCGACGAACTGAATGCAAATTTAAAGCGGTTTTGAGAAACCGAAGATATAAATGCAGTGCAGACCGGCACTATGGGCGACAAACCTATCGTACGACTAGAGGAACAGATAGCACTGAAATAAGTTGAACAATCGATTCAGTATGAAAACAATATGTATCGGATCGGTGTTCCATGGCAAAGCAACGAACCAGTGTTGCCAAATCGATCAGTACGCCGAGAAGGGATATATCCGAAAGGTTCATGAACATGAAAAGATCGATTCAAAGTGGTACCTTCCACACTTTCCAGTGATCAGGCCAGATAAGGAAACAACTAAGCCAAGAATCGTTTTCGACGCTTCAGCAAAGTGTGACGATGTATCCCTGAATGACGTCATCCACCAGGGTCCAAAATTACAACGCGACTTATTTGACGTGCTGATTCGCTTAAGACGATTTCCTGTTGCAGTGGTGTGCGATATAGCGGAAATGTACCTCCAGATAGGAATAGCATCGGAAGATAAACCGTATCATCGATTCCTATGGAGGGGAATCCAACAGAATCGACCGCCAGATGTATATGAAGTCGACCGCGTCGTGTTTGGTGTAAACTCTTCGCCGTTCCAGGCACAGTTCGTTCTGCAGCACCACGTCAAGAAGCATCAGCGGGAGTTTCCAATAGCTACAGAGACTATTCTTAAATCGACGTACATGGACGATTCCATGGACTCTGTGCTAAACGTGGAGCAGGGCATCAGTTTATATATAACTAGCTATCGGGTGTCTTGACGATAGCCGGTATGCATGCGCGAAAATGGCTTTCCAATTCGTCAAACGTACTGTCAGAAATTCCACTACGGGACCGTAAATCAGAAGTAGATTTGGATCGGGATCAGCTACCGAGCACTAAAACATTAGGGGTATGGTGGTTAGCAGATGAAGATGTATTCACTTTTCGAGAGCACGCCGCAGATAGTAACATGTCGTATACCAAGCGCAACTTTCTAAAGAAAATAGCACCCCTTTTCGACCCTATCGGATTTCTAGCACCTTTTACGGTGCGTGCCAAAATGTTGCTTCAAGATATGTGGTCTGCTGGCCTGGAGTGGGACGATAAACTTACCGAACCGCTGATCAGTGACGCTCGTGCATGGTTCGACGAACTAGAGAAGCTGACACAGATACAAATTCCAAGATGCCTTCAGGACAAAGAAAGATCTTCTGACACCATGTCACTACACACATTTGTGGATGCGTTGGAATCTGCTTACGGAGCCGTAGTCTATGCGAGGTGTACCTATGAAGATGGTTCCTTTTCAAGCAATATCATGGCTGCTAAAACTCGCGTTGCACCCAGCACTGCAACAAGTATTCCTCGCTTAGAATTAATGGGTGCAGTCATCGGAGTTAGGTTAGCCTCAAGAATAGCTAAGGCTTTAGAGGTTTCCATTAATAGTTCCACTTTCTGTTCTGGCAGTCTGAATTTTCTCTGGTGGATTCGGGGCCGAAGTCGCGAATTTAAGCCATTCGTAGCTAACAGAGTAGGGGATATACAAAGTGGCACTAATCCAGAACAGTGGAGGTACATACCTACCGATCAGAATCCAGCAGATATGCTAAGTAGAGGGATGACTACGAAACAACTCCTAGACTCTACCGCATGGTGGAGAGGACCAGACTTTCTAAGGCAACCGGAAGATTCTTGGCCTATCAACAGATCGTTTGGTAAACCAAGTGGTGAGACAGAAATAAAGCGATCTACCAGATCGAGTCAGACGACATCGAGGTGTCAAGACTCAGACATCAAAGGAATATTTTATGGATTCGTCACAACAGAGGAAGGCACAGCGTTTCCAGTCGAACCGATGCGTTATTCAAACTGGAATAAGCTAAGAAGAGTAGTGGCTTGGATCAATCGTTTTATACAGAAAAGTCAAAGATCCAAACTAGAGGCAACATGCGGGGAGTTATTGGCTAATGAACTGAAAGCAGCAGAGATTCAGCTTGTCAGGCACGCCCAGTTTACAGAGTTTCGGAACGAATGGACATCCTTGTCTCGCGGGCGACCACTGTCTACAAATAGCAAGGTTATTGGGTTACAGCCAAAGATTGACGACGATGGATTAATGCGCTCCGATGGACGTTTAAAGAACGCAAAGTTCCTGTCGTATGATGTCCGGTATCCTGTCATTTTACCAAGAAAGTGTTGGATATCAAAACTGATCGTCAAAGATTTCCATGAAAAGGGCAATCACGCAACAGGAACAAATCAAACTTTGGCTGCATTATCCGCACGGTATTGGATAATTTCTGGTCGTGAGGCAGTTAGAGAATGGGAGAGGGAATGCATTGAATGTCGCCGGAGAAAACCGAAAGCTTGTCAGCAAGTCATGGCTCCACTGCCCCTTTCAAGACTGTAAACCTCACTCAGGGCCTTCACGAGGACAGCCATTGATTTTTCAGGCCAATTTATTACTATACAAGGGCGTGGCAAACGACGTTTAAAGCGGTATTTATGCCTGTTTACTTGCTTAGCTACGAGAGCAGTTCACCTAGAAATGACATTCGGACTTGATACAGATTCATTCTTGAACGCATTTTACAGAATGACCAGTCGAAGGGGCCTTCCTGAGGATATGTACTCAGACAATGGCACAAATCTGAAGGCAGCTGACAAGGAACTGAAATCCCTAATATCGCAGATGGATCAGGAAAAAGTCAAAGAATCGATCGAAAATAAAGGGATAGTTTGGCATTTCAACCCTCCCATAGCTCCACATTTCGGTGGAGTCCATGAGTCGATGGTAAAATCAGCGAAGAGTGCCATAAATGCCATTCTGGGGAATGCAGACATCACGGACGAGGAGCTGATGACGGGGATAATCGGTGCCGAGGGACTAATAAACTCTCAGCCGTTGACCTACCAATCTGCGAATCCTACCGATGATGTGCCGCTGACTACGAACCATTTCCTACATGGTCAGGTTTGGGGTCAGTTCGCACCGACTACAGTGGACGACACACAATACCACCCAAGAAAATGAAGGCGCCGGGTTCAAGAGTTAGTCCGCCATTTCTGGCACCGATGACTACGAGAATGGCTACCCAGTCTCGGTGCGCGAAAGAAATGGCATCAGGAGCGTCGGGATATTCGAGTCGGCGAGGTAGTGCTAGTCATCTCACCAGATTCATCCCGGGGAAACTGGCCTCTCGGGAGAGTGATCGAGGTATATCCCGGGAACAATGGACGAGTGCGGGTTGCCAAGCTTCAGGTAAGACAGGGCACACTGGTGAGACCCGTGACAAAACTGTGCCCTCTAGAACTTGATCCCTAAAAGGAAAATAACTACATTCGAAGGCAGGACTTTATTTACATGAACTCATACTGAAGAAAAGCCTTAAGAAAAATTTATTACCAAGTTTAAGTTATTCATACCGGAGAAAAACCTTACATTTTATAAGTATTCTTTGCTACAGATTTACTGATGGATTTTATTGATTTACATTGAGAACGGATTAAGACATTTTGCTTTAAGGTAATTTATCAAAATGTATATTGAATATAGCATTTTGAGGAGGGGAAATGGAGTCGAGATTATTTAGTGTGTGCAGAGACATACATTATTGGACGTTGCGTCAACGGCGTAACGTCGTAATAACGTTAACGTTTGTTGCTAGGTAGTGAGAGTTAAGATGTCGCACTGAATCGTAGGGCTCAGTACTAAAGAAGAATAGTTAATAATTTGAATTTTGGAACTTATAATCGAAGTTTTATTTCTTTTGTTGCAAACTCCATAATCGGGAGAATCTCAACAACAAGGATTAATACTGTAGTTTAAATTTACCTGTCAGCACTGCAAAGCATTTTTCATATGCTCAATAAAACTAGAATGGTTTGTAGCCTAAGGCATGACATGAACTTGGATATGTGATCCTTCAAATCCGACTGGGTAGTCTACCCACAAGATCGACTGGGTAGTCTACCCACAGGACAAAAATAAAGATCAAAATAGGTTTTCAATATAAGGCAAAAACCCACCGATGCGAGCACATCTTTGGACCAAATACTACAATGCTTGTAACAATTGGCTGTATATAACTAGAAAATGTGTTTATGAAACACTATACCCCAACCATATGCTTGCCTCTAAAGGAAGGCTCATCCCATAATGATTGAACCTTTGTACCAAAGGCTTTAATGCACTAAGTCGAAAAAGCGGCTTAAACGCATTGGCTATAACATAGATGTAATGCGACAGTCTGCATGCTTAGTGGTTAACCAAATCACGGTTGACAACTTTGCTGTCCTCTTTAATTGCACGCCGGTGGGTCGGGGTTCAGACTCTATGATAGCCCCTACATAAAGCTATATATTAGTTGGTTGGGGCCGGATGTTTGTCTGTTTCTTGGCCCACCGGGGTTCAACTGGTGGTCTTCTTTTGCTCCAGTACTCCAGTGGTGTTGCTGACGCCCCAGGGATCTCTGGGTGTCGAAACACGTTTTGGCTGTCGAATCCTCATCCTTGCTTCATCACGGTCTTTTCTTGATTTTAATTGTTGACCGTGATGACTCTCTGATGAGTTAGGGGACCTCCATACGAACCGAACTACCAACTAATTTTGTGCACCGCAGCGGAGGGTGAGGGTGAAGGTTTGGGCCCAGTAAAACCGGTTTAAACCCTCCAGTAGTTATTAATGACCGTCCCAAGGCGGTACTTTTGTTGCGGTTGCATTTGTGTTATGTTCGGTGCTGTTTAATTTATTGTGTTCTCAGTTTAATCCTTCTATCATAAAAATAGAAAATAGGTAAAAATAATTGTTAAATGTTTTTCATATAATTTGCTTAGTCCGTTGTAACCCGTCTGTTGGTCTAAATTATTTAGTTCAATAAAAATAGCTGAGTTGCCATCTATTTGGGAAAGAGCTGCTACTCGGCTTATCACTTGTAATTTATTGTTTGTTGGGATGTCTTTGTCAATCTTTCCCTTTAATATTAGGGATATGGTTTGGGATCTGATTCAGTCAGTTCCTGAAGTGTAGTTACTCTTTAAATTAACTCGATCAAAAATGTACATTTTTTTTCAAAAGTTAATATGGTCATCTAAAAAAAATCATGATCCTAGCGTCAGGTGTTCTCGAGGTATTTTGTTCACAATGTTCCATAGGCTCACAATGCACTAAGTTGAAAAAGGGCATAACTCGGTCAATTCATGATTTTTTTCAAACGTTAATCAGGTCATCTACACCTTGGGCAATGTCATCCTGCAAAAATTCATGATTCTAGCATCAGGGGTTCTTGAGATATTTTGTTCACAAGGACCCACAGGCTAAGTCGAAAAAGGGGCATAACTCTGGAAAAACATGACAGGCGGAAAAAAGAAGCAACGTGTGTTCGCTTATTTTCTATACTAATCATGTTTATAAAGTTATAAGTTCTCAGCTCTTATCATTCTTGACCGTATGTTCGGGTGACTTTGTACTATAAGCTTCAATGCACTAAGTCGAAAAAGGGGATTAACTCAGCCAAAATTGAAAAAAAAGTTAATCAGGTCTTATTAACCTTAGGCAATATCTTCCTGCAAAAACATGATCCTAGCATCAGGGTTTCTTGAGATATTTTGTCCACAAGGTTCCATAGGCTTACAATACACTATGTCAAAAAAGGGGCATAAGTCCTAATAAGCTGGCTAGGTTTCAAGGCTCCAGCTTAAATACATTTTAAGATATCTTTCTCAAAATGTTTCAGTTTGATTCATTCTTAAGGGGCATACCTCCAAAAAGCAAGACAACTCGGACAAGAAAAGAAATAAGTGTCAGCTACTGTTTGATGACGAATCATGTGAAATTTCAAAACTCGGCCAAAATTTACAAAAAATTTCAAAAGTTAATCAGGTCTTATTCACCTTAAGCAATATCTTCCTGCAACAAATCATGATCCTATCATAAGGGGTTCATGAGATATTTTGTTCATAAGGTTCCATAGGCTTACAATGCACTAAGTCGAAAGAGGGGCATTACTCGGTCAAAAATTCACATGTTGTTTTAATCAGTTCATTTACTTATCAGTCCTAATAAGCTGGCAAAGTTTCAAGGCTCCAGCTTAAATACTTTTTGAGATATCTTGCTCACACGGTTTCATACGCTTACATATCTTTCATACGGGTTTGGGATCTGATTCAGTCAGTTCCTGAAGTGTAGGTACTCTTTAAATTTACAATGCACTAAGTCGAGAAAAGGTATAACTCGGCCAGAAATTCTTGAACTTTTTTTCAAAAGTTAACCAGTTCATCTACTTATCAGTCCTAATAAGCTGGCATGGTTTCAAGGCGACAGCTAAATGCTTTTTGAGATATCTTGCTCACAAGGTTTTAGTCTGATTTTTTTGTCAAGGGGCATAACTCCAAAAAGAGAGACAACTCACACAAGAAAAATATGTGTCAGCTATTTTTTGATAATGAATCCATATGTGATATTTCAAAACTCTAGCAAGCACGGTTCCTAGGATATGGTATGCTTGACAGGTTCCATAGGCTTACAAAGCACTAAGTCGAAAAGGGGGCATTACTCGGTCAAAAATTCACAATCTTTTTTCAAAAGTTAATCAGTTCATCTACTCATCAGTCCTAAGAAGGTGGCAATGTTTCAAGGCTGCAGCTAAAATACTTTTTGAGACATTTTGCTCACAAGGTTTCAGTTTGATTTATTCTCAAGGGGCATAACTCCAAAAATGAAGACAACTCGGACAAGAAAAGAATTACGTGTCAGCTACTGTTTAATGACGAATCCATCTGTGAAATTTAAAAACTCTAGCGTGCATGGTTTTTAAGATAGAGTATGTGTGACGAACAGACGGACAGCCGGATGCACGTACGCACGAACAGACAACCCAGAAGCAATATGCCCCTCAACTTTTTCGAAGTTGGGAGCATAAAAAGCACTGCAAACATTGACCAATCCCATAATATAAACACAATTAGAAACATGAAATCGCAAAGGCTCTTTTTTATTTTTTTCGGCCAAAAGTCATGATTGGGGACTTTTCCGCTGATAAATTCTATTTTACCAATTTGGAGAATGCCAACCTTTTTCACTGTAGGACAGTGGGGCCGGCACCCTGGTAAAAATCGCCTGACATTTTCCAACTCTGACAGATTCGTCCAACAGACCATCTGTTTGCATGAAGGCTGTGCAAATTTGCACAATTTGGCTCTGCGTCTTAAGCTACCATAGTTACCTCAAACACAAAAGAGCATAAATCAACTGTTTGCTGAAAAAGGATACCTGTAAATCCTCGATCCCTGCTTAATGAAACAAATGTTGTATTTGATATGCATCAGGATCAAAATTCTGGTAAAAGCCGCACCACATGACCATGGGCTGCTTGGTGCGTTGTGTTATTGTAACTGTTTAACACCCTATCAACTATGGCCATGTCGGGACGGTCAGTTTACCTAACCACGCTATTCCTGGGCAGGCTTAGACCTCCTAAGCGGTTAACCAGTACTAAGTGCACTTACTTTCACCAGTAACTCACAACTGCCCTTCTTGAATCAGCGGAAGGAGAAATGAAAGTAAGTAGCCGGACAGGGTATCGAACCCAGGACCTCTGGTTGTTACGCAGAAGGTTTTACACACGCTCGACACGGGTGTAGAGCCTTATGCGTTGCCAGGACGGCGGAGGGTGACTTCCGGTTAAAGGGTTATCTACCAGTGTATTTCACTAACAAGGAAACTCTAACAACGTTAGAATTTTTTGTAAGTTTATATATATATATAATGTAAATTCTATATACAACAATACAATTTACAACTGTCACAATTACAATAATATACAACACATATCAGTTCATGTCGCTGGCCCAAGTAAGGTGTTTGTTTCAAATCTGTAATTGATTTGCGTACAATACGCAAATAGATTACCGTCTGACGTCAACACCGTACTCGGCTCAGCGCCATGAACTAAAGGAAAATACAAAGAACAAAAAAAAACCTTAGTTTGAGCTCATACAAAAAAACAAGGCCTTATGTTGGTAGACTTCAATTTGTCGTTCCCTGGATCATGTCATGGGCCAGTCAATATATCATGAGGAACACCAACTTATATTAACACGTGCACGATTATATACTGGTCGCTCCCTGGATCCTACCAGGGACCAGTCTAATATAACAAGACAAACTATAGTGGACGAACACTGTACCACTTTCACCTCCGCAGTATTAGATCGCTTCGCCGACATTTTGTGCTTCCCGCCTCTGCTAGGAAAGCATGCACAAGGGCGTTGTAACTGCTCTACCCGGGTTGGTATTAACCTGGAGACATATATCGAATCTCCAGGTGAGACGTGGCTCTAAGCCCTGACAGCTGACTGCCGGACTTGATGTGCCTAAAAATAACGAACTTACACTTAATACATTGTAACTACATAATAACAATACGTAAGACTTGGGCTTGTCTTCGAAATACCATACAACGCCCTCGGCGAATGCCGAGCATAACGTGCACACGCCAGCCGTGTCACTAGACACAACTCGCGATCACGATGTAAAGCCAAAAGTGTGCTTACCACTTCCGCCAATGAAGAAACGTAGATCCTACCACGCATGTGCGTCGAAGGATCTGACGTCAAACATTGTCAAGAAGTATACTGACGTCAACAGGTATTACCATGACATATCCCACATAAAACATGAGTAATATAGACAATAACCTATCTACATTAAATTGATTTACCAAAAATCTAACTCTCATATGTATTAATTCATTTCTTTAAACTAAGCGTAATACCATTTGCCATAGAATATAATAACTGAATAAGCGTTTCTAACACATTTGGGATCATAACGTTTGATCTGACATCATGACGCCAATGATGTTATACCATATGACGTCATCTAGTGAAGGCAAATCAAACGCATGACGACCAAATGTTACCATTATAACTTATGGAAAAAAAACCTTAATGCGGTGCATGCTATGGCGTCAATTGATGTCACGAGTATATAAATTAGTTCCATTACAAATCAATCTACTTCTATAGGCCACGTATACGTGAAACTAATATAAAAAGTGCTGACGTCGCAATAACATGATGCAACTGACTTCATATGAATAACATGAATGCAACTGACGTCACATGAATAACATGAATGCAATTGACGTCATTGGATGTCAAATAGATGCAAATCAGTGAATCTAATATAAAAAGTGCTGACGTCGCAATAACATGAATGCAACTGACGTCACATGAATAACATGAATGCAACTGACGTCACTGGACGTCAAATAGACGCACACCATTGCAACCAACATCAGTGATATAAACTATCTCCGTAATTTACAAAACTTCCTAATATACAAATACCATGCGCAGCATGGTCAGTATAAACAAAATTGGTCGACATATGCACAGCCCGATCACTGTCAACAAAATCAAATCAGTCGACACATATAATCATACCATATCTATTAGAAGCCATATTTTTCATTCTTAGCCAAACTATTCTAAAAAAATATAATAAAATCTTACCGTTCTGGTCTTAACACAGAATCTGGGCACACAACAATATAACATCCTCAGTATAAGAATTAAACAGCCACGTCTAACTTTTCATTAAAGAATGGGAGTATAAATACTATGCGTCTCACTTTTAAATCATGGGACTCGAATCTAAGCGTGCAGGTATTCCCATTAAAATCATGCAACACGCTATCCACAATCAAGAGACTCGTGCAGGTATTCGCTTTAAATTCATGCAATACGCTGTCCACGAGAGGTATTCACAAACAACCCATGCATAACGTAGCCACAATTTCCGTAAATGTTTTATTACCACAGTTGCCCTAAAGACTGAAGCCCTACTGATCGAAAGGATTAAAGTAATTCGACGACATTGTCGACGATCGGATCCATTTCGTAACACTGGTTATGTCTGGCCCATGGGCGGCGTGAAAGGTGGTCAATTTCGGAATAAATATAGCGGGAACGCTGGAACACGATTAAATTATTTTTTCTTTCCATCAAAAAGAAATGATATCACTCTCATCATACACCTCTCTAAGTAAACAGTATATAAATAATTACATGGCTGAAAAAAAAGAACAAAAAAAAAAGAACAAAAAAAAAAAAAAACACAAAACAGTTTGAATTGGGCGAAGCAAATTTTTTTTGTCATTAGGGCAGATTTCGGCTTGTGGATTTTTCGACACCAAATAATCAGGGCTGTGGAAATACCATGTGTCCGACTTGTCCTTTTTCGCCCAGGATAATTGAAACAATTTAATGTTTCAAGTGTTCATTCTAGACCGCAACCATTGCGCCCATGATGCAGTTTTCCCATTCCAATGTTTTTCTGTCATGGTCCCATTTTTTCTGTGGCAGGGATCCTATGCAGCCTTATGGCCCCAGTAAAAAAAATCTAGAATGAACACTGTGTACCTGCCGAGGGACAAATTTGAATAAGTCTATAAAGTCTCCTTCTCAATTATATGAATTATAAACTAAAGGACGAGTTACACTTTACTATTGCAATGTGCCCACTGAAAAGGCCGATTTTCGAAGGTAGGCAGATAACAACAAAAACATACAGAAATGTTAGATATATGTTTCTAGTTTATTCTGTACGATTTCATTTTCCCGTATTTTAAAGCCTTTTAGGTTAATTTTGCGGTTGAATACATGTACTGTCTGCAACATTTAACATAGAGCCTATGGGAATTTGAACTACCAACGTCCACTATGCATCCAAATTTCACTTCATCCTACCCTCGTAACCACTACAATTTTTATATATAATTATTCCTCATATACATATTCATCATAATTCGGTTTTATTACAGTGGTTACGAGGGTAGGAGTAAACGAAAAATAAACTTTTTGGGTAAATTTTCATGTATCCAACAATAGGACTAAAGGATTTATATCAAAATCGCAGCATTATATTCTGTAACGGATTGAAAATAGAGGCATTATTCGACACAACACATCTTTCTCAAAGTGTTCATCGATGTAGCATGTGTTCGTAATGCCCCTACCAAGGATTCCGTGTGTGTGGGGGGGGGGGGGGGGTTCGGAGGGGTTGGGGGAGCGCAGCGCTGGGCATGCGTATCGGTATGGCGTTATATGCGTATGTAAGGCGTTAGACTGAATGTCCTCCATCATCATGCTTTGATATAACCTCTGATATTATAATGTTGCGACGTGGTCAGATGATGTATTTCTCTGCCTGAAGCTGATGCATTGTAAAATTCTGTGACCTTGAACTTTGGTCCACTAACTTTATATGAAAAGTTACTTGGATGAGTTTTTTCCTTACCTCTTTTGATATCTTTGCATTGGGATAAGAGTGCTGATATTTGATCAGATCATATCCATTAAATGTAGGAACTGCAAAGCATCCATGCACACTGAGTCTTTAAACTTTATGCATGGACCAGGATTTTCACTTATTTCTCAACAAGGTTTTTGGATTTGCAACATAATAACAAATAGTTGGTCAGTCAAACGATGAAAAAAATCCTCATACTGTTAGGTTACTGTGACATACAAGTATATTTAAACGTTCACTGTTCTTTTCTTATATATTCAACATTATATATGCATCATACTTAAGACAATGGTTCAGTCAGACATTGCAGATGACGTCATAGTATTTGTAGGTCATACTATTTGTAGGTCATTGTGACCTGTATTTCAGGATCCACTGAATAAATGTTTTATTTCGAACTAATATTTATTTGAATCTTCCTCGGGCTTGGAATAGTGTCTCATTTGGTACTACATGTAGGTCCCTGTGACCTTAATTTCTTGGTTTACTGATTTTGTAAAATATTTTAAACATCTGTACCTGTGTAGCATCCATAAACACGTAATATTTCATACGTGTTTATTAATATTTGATATGATGAAGCTTTCATTATATGTATAAATTGTGAATAATGCTTAAGAATAGAAGAAGGTTGTTGACCGTTTCACGCACTTGCCAGAGCACAAGTGTGCAAAGCGTTTCGCCAAGAATACATTTGCTTATCAATATCGGTCGGTTATAATCGACTTCCTGTTCATTTTCATTATTGTCACAAAAACAAACGCTTTACATGCTTATTATTGTGTTAATAAACACTTGTAAAATCTACTGTTCTGAGGTTTCGTAAAAATTCAAATAAAATTTCTCCTTACTAGATGATTTTAGCGGAAATATCTCTTTTATACTGTGGATAAGAACCAAAAGTATTATATCTGTCAGTTTGAAGGGCTGATATGTCAGCGGAATTGCTGATTATATCGAAAAACCGCAGGTAGTTAGTGTACCCCGTTCAGCACCCCATATGCAATAAACCGGAAGTCACATGATTATTTATGAAACCGCAAATTTAAAAATGTGCTTATATAAACTACCAAATGTCAAGCTTTTATCAACATAAATTTTATCAAGATCGGTCGTGGGCACAAAAACGGCCAAAGTGTAGCCCGTCCTTTTTATTTTAGAAAAATACTTAGGCAAACAGTGTGGACCCAGTTCAGGAGCAGTCTGATCAGGGCCCACACTGTTTGTCATCCCAATTTGCAGAATATTCTGCAAAAAGTTTTACATGTGTAGGTAAGGAATAAGACAGAAAAGTTGCCTATACAAGTTATTAAATTTTATGGCTTTGAGGCTATTTAAATTTCTCAAGATAATGTATTATGACAGAATAATCCTGAAAATAATGCAAATATCATATATGTGGTGTTGGACATTGAAATAAGTGGAGTATGACTTTTTACTTTTGTCCCTGGAGAAGCAAGAGATTTTTCTATTTCCACAGGCCTTCGTTTAATGAATATTTGAGCAAGTCCTTGCCAGATAGGCGTGTGCCTGCAGTGTAAAAATGTTTCGAATCAAATGCTTACCTGATCAACCGTTACTATTTATCGATATCGCCTGGGCTGACGGCGTGCACTGGGTGCAATTCAAATGCAAGCACATAGCTGTCATTTGCTTATCTTTAACAATGGTTCAGCATAAAATAATTTGTTTTTCCTGGGCAGGCTTAGACCTCTTAAGCGGTTAACCAGTCTACTAAGTGCTCATCTTTTACCAATAACTGACAACTACCCTTCCTGAATCAGCAGCACGAGAAATGAAAGCAAGTGGCCGGACCGGGTATCGAACCCAGGACCTCTGGCTTATAAATCACACGCCCTACCGACTGCACTCTCGGCCCAGATCAGCATAAAAGAAACAAATTGTAAGAAAGTTGCCTTACCGGGAACATGTAGTGTCCAATACACCTGCAAACTTCATAAACGAGCCGCGACACGAGAAAACCAACAAAGTGGTGGCGCAGGGATAAAGACTAACAGGGGCCCAGTTGCCCAAAGCCCATAAACGTTGGGCTGGGCCCTTGAAATTTGGAAGAAAATGCCCATACCCCAAATGTTAAATTCTGAATTTTGGCAGAGTGGGCCCCTGTGAAGTCAATATTATTAGTCATCATCCCTGTTGTGAGCCCAGCGCAGACTCAAATCAGCATCTGCCCAGTCTTCAGGTCTTATCAGAGTCTTCGCTGTGTGCCTAAATGGTAGTTAAGGTGTAAGCATGCTTCATGCGGACAGCGAATCTGATCAGACAGGGCGAATGCCCAGGCTGATCTGAGTCTTCGCTGGGCGCACATGCCACTATTTTGGTTTTGTCATGTCACGGCTCAAATTTGATATCACAGTCGTATTAAACATACAGGGTTTGGTATGAATGACCAGGGTACCATTCAGTTTGACAGAAGTCTAGCTAACGGGTTACACTACCGTGACTATGAACAGCGGACTTCCTTGGGTACGAAACGGATACGATTCGAGCACCAGTTCTGATGCATTTTCCTCTTTGATTTCCTGAATATTTTATAAGCAAGATAGCTGCGCACTGACTCGACTGAGACTGCCTATAACCTACAGGCCTAGTTCAAATAATTACTTTCTTACCAGCTGATAATCAACCTATTTAAATCAATAAATCATCTTTGAAGCGACGAAATGTTACCAATGGCCGATTGAAAAAAGCCGAGTTGGCGAAGGGTATCATATGATTAACTTGGCCAATGAAAATCCTTCCTGCCGTCGCCAAGGTAGATTGTTTTTCTACCTGATAAGTAGTCACATCTATTGATTATTGGCCAACATGGGACCAGTTTATCGCCATGGTAGCCGGGGTGGACCGAATGACCGAAATCTAAGGCATGCTCCTTGCTTGATCATCGCAAAAGCATTGAAACGCAAGCGTTTGCTCGATCATGTGCCTATGGGGAACACGACAAACGAGGTAACAACCTGAATCTATACTCGTGCGTTCCGCACGACGACGCGTCGTCGGGAACGCGCGTATTCACGCTAAAATTCAAATATGACAGAGTAATCTCTAGATATTGTATCATTTATATCAAGAGTGATTATTTTCGTCATCGTTTCTAACCAGCCTCATGTTTTGTTTATTTCAACCGGTTTGCTAGGAAATTTTGTATCTTAAAATATACAAGATATGATGTTGATAATTGTAGTCTCAATTATAGAATCTTAGCTGAGATTAGGTTCCATTCTTTTGAGCTGTTTTGGCTTTTTGCTGCATCGAACATCTCTTTCCTGATGCCCCTTGTCTGTGGCTTGTCTCGAGACACAGGGGCTGAGGTGGCAGGGGACGCCTGCGCTCTCGAGTTAATACGTAGGCGTCTCTTACCTGATGTCTGCAGCTTATGTGTCCCGCGGAGTGCGACAGTAAGTGTAGGAGAGGGATGCTCGTTGCCTGCCGAGATCTGCCCATCATCTCTTTGCTTTCAAACATTTGGTTTGGCGCGACACTAAGGAAGTTAAATACAGAAACGCGCGTCTGTCGCACTAAAATTGGTATGGATACGTTTATATTACAAATCAAACAACTGAGATAATAATGATTAAATAGGTGTTACCTATATACGTGCGTTCCCATCCACTTGATATGACTACTTCTTAAGATGGATGTATATACCGACGTTTAGGCCAACATTTCAATATTTATCATTAATTCTTATGTTCTAGCATTGTCCTATATTACTGCATCAAAAAGGAAACTTTTACCTTGCCGTAAAAAGGTCAAAGTCAACACAAGGTCATCCTTTGATCTACTTTTGTAGTACTCGAGTATCCAATACTACATACAAACGCTCAAGGCGATCGGCCTTTATTATTCTGGAGAAGTTTGAAAGAACTACATGCACGGATCATTCTGACACAAACTTGGCCAAAGCATGTTCAGTGATTATTGAGATATTGTCGTTTTCATGTTATGTTTTGTTCTTTGTGTTTTTTTTTTTTTTTTTTTTTTTTTTTGCTTTTTTTAGTATTGATAGATGGCGGCCATTGAATGCAAATATTGAAATTTGCTTCATGCAAATATAATTCTGACACATTGTTGTTCCAATTCCGTTCAGAACTTGCTCAGATATTGCTTTTGCTATTTTTTTTTAGATATGGCCCTTGGGGAGCATCTTAGACGGTCCATTTTCATAACTTGAAAAAAAGCCTACTTTCATAGACCATCTTCAAGTTGAACAAATCTGACAAAAAATCTATTTATGTTTGCTTGAGATATTGGCATTTGAGCAACATCAAACTTGTTAGATCTAAGTAGATAATTGTGACCTAATTCCTCTATATAGACGCCAGGTTGTGTGGCGCAGTCAGTAGCACATCAGACCCGAGACCAGAGGTCTCGGGTTCAGTAACCGGCCCAGTCACATACTTTTGTTTCTCCTTCCCTTGATTCAAGAAGGGCAGTTGTCAGTTACTTCGGAAAGTATGTGCACTTAGTACTACATGTTAGTCTAAGCCTGCCCAGGAATAAACTGGTTAGGGTAACTGACCGCCCCATCATGACCATGGCTGTTTATCATGGACGTAAAGTCACTAAACATCAACAACATCCTCTATAGGTTTTTGTTTTGTTTTTATTATTTTAACAAGAGCTTTGCAAGCAACCCATTATAAGCCTGTTTTAGTTTTATAAAGGAATTACAGAATGAACAAGATTGTTAACAAAATGATGGACACGCAGAAAAACAGGGGCAATTACTCTGTAATTAATGACTGCAACAATATTCAAATATTTAACTCATCAAATACTATTAGTGTACAAAAAATCAGCTTCCAAGGTGAATCTGCTTAGAAGTTGAGAAATGCCCAAGAAAAACAAGGGAGATAAATAAAAAAACAAGAGTTATTCTTGGTCCAAATAAATTCCCTTGACAATATACATATCACCATTAAGTTTCGTTAAAGTATTTCAAACAGTTTAGGAGTTACAGCTGTAAATGGGAAATCTATGCAAGGGCAGATAATTCAGTAAGTAAGCCAGAGTTGTGGTTCTTGTTCATGATACATAGCCTCATTATCATTCACAATTTTAGAAAGTTTCATTTCAGAGGGTTAAGGAGTTATGGAGTTAATGGGCACTTACGATTGTTTGTATAGAGATGGGCACTACAGACCCAGGTCAGACTGCTCTCGATGGGTAGTCTGATTAGGGTCCAATTAATTGTATGAGATATCCTCAGCTTGTTGTATGCATTCGCTTTCATTACATGTCTATGAGCGCCACTATTTTGGACAGGCTTTGCAGATACTGGCCAATGTTGCTCTTGTTGAACACTTTGTTCAGGATCTGCAAAGCCTGCCAACTTACTTTATTGATTGTTTTGTGTTTGGCTTTCTCTAAACGCTTATTATATCATTGTTACCTGACAGATAAATGGTTGCTATTTATATTTCGACCAACACAGCACATACTGAGCAGACTGCTCTTGCTGAGCAGTCCGATGAGGTTCTGAAATACGTATTGTTTACTAGACTGGCTGCGCTATGTTGGATTAGCTACATGCCTTGGTATGCTGTGATAGACAATTAGATAAATAATTCATTATTTGGTACTCGTGCTATAATGATAAAAATTTAAACTCAGATTCAAAGACATGATAATAGTTTGGTACAAGCATATTTGATTCCATTTACATATAATACAATGTTAGTAAATGCCATAATACAATGTTAGTAAATGCCATAATACTAGTTGTAAAGAATAGAATATTATTGTTATATATTAATAATATGCCCCTTATTTACACACCAATATTCTAGTAATGGTTTCAGAGTAAAAGAAATAGTGTAAATATATCGACTATTATCGAGTTTCCCTAGACATATATTGTGGCCCTACAGTTAGCTGTCTTAGACAAAAGTACCCGTGAGATTTTTTCCTTTGCTTTTTCCATTTGCGCGGAGCCCGGTTTCATAAGCTCCAGCAGAATAATGTACAGTTTGTTGTTCATATATAGCAGTATTGATATGTCATTCAGTAGGGAAGTACAAGTTATTTTAATGTTTGTTTGTGTGTGTCGTTTGTTGTTGTATTTTGTTTGTAGTAAATTTGACACAGATGAAGGATATGATACATTTAACAGTTGGCATAGTTTATTTATGGGCACATGTATAATATACATACATCTTTACTCTAAGAATATCAATGAAAACTTTATAATTCAGGCACCTACATGGAAGCAAACAGTATAAAAATTTCCTCTAAAAATTGTAGAGGCCTTGGTGACCCTCTTAAACGGAGAGTCATTTTCAATTATCTGAGAGACAACAAATTTAGTATATGTTGCTTACAGGATACGCACTTTAGGGATAGTTTAGAACCATATATTAGGGCTGAATGGGGTGGGAAATACTTTTCAATTCATTTACTTCAAACTCGCGAGGTGTTTGCATACTGTTTAGTAATTCTATACATTATAAAGTGCATAGGTCCAAAGCTGATCAAAACGGAAACTTGCTAGCCCTAGATATAGAAATTGAGGGACAAAAAACAACGTTAGTTAATATTTATGGCCCAAATGAAGACTCTCCGGGATTCTTTTCTAAACTGCAAGAGATAATTGAAGAATTTGATAACGAAATGGTAATTATCTGTGGCGATTTTAATTTGGTACAAAATCAAGATTAAGACACTTATAATTATGTTAATATAAATAACCCAAGAGCAAAAGAAACTGTTTTAAATTTAAAAGAAGAGAATAGTTTAGTTGACCCATTCAGAGAACTTCATAACATAATTAAAAAATATACATGGAGGAAAAATCACCCTATAAAACAGACAAGATTAGATTTCTTTTTGATATCGGATATTTTAATGCCCTGTGTGACAGATGTAAACATTTTACCTAGTTATAGATCAGACCATAGCTCAGTAGTTTTGTATTGGCAAATAAATGAATTTGAAAAGGGAAAAGGATTGTGGAAATTTAACACAAGTCTTCTTAAGGACAGGAAATATATAGAAGAAATAAAATCATGTATAAGAAAAGTTAAAGAACAATATATGATTCCAGTATATAATTTTGAAAATTTTAAGGATAATAATAATGACGACTCCTTACACTTTACAATATCAGATCATTTTTTTAGATGTTCTAATGATGGAAATAAGGGGTAAAACGATTTCATATTCCGCATTTAAACAAAAGCAAAAGAAGGAAAGAGAGAATAAATTAGTAACTGAAATAGCAAACTTAGAAAATTCTGCAAATCCCAATTTTGGTTTGATAGAAATAAAAAATGAAGAACTAGAAAATATAAGAAAAGAAAGAATTCAAGGTATTATTATCAGGTCTAGAGTAAAATGGGCGGAAGAAGGTGAAAAACCAACGCGGTATTTTTGTAATCTTGAATCAAGAAATTACGTAAATAAAGTTATTCCAAAAGTAGTTAAGGATGACGGAACCTTAGTAACAAAACAAAAAGAAATACTAGAAGAAGTCAAACATTTTTATAAAACATTATATAAAAACCAAGCAAATATACAGGAGGATGAAATACAAATGCTGTTACAGTCTTTAAGTCAATATCCAAAACTTTTAGATGAAGATAAAATTACTTTAGAAGGAGAACTTACAGAACAGGAAATATTATTTGTTTAAAAAAAATGAAAAACAATAAAAGTCCAGGCTCAGACGGTTTCACAGCAGAATTCTTTAAATTTTTCTATGCGGATTTGAAAGTATTTATAAGCAGAGCTATAAATGAGGGATATAATGAAGGCAAGTTATCAATAACGCAAAGACAAGGTTAAATAACATGAATTCCAAAGGAAGATGAACCTAAAGAATTTCTAAAAAACTGGAGACCTATCACTTTGTTAAATGTAATCTATAAATTGGCATCGGGTTGTATCGCGGAAAGGTTAAAATCAGTTCTAGGTAAGCTTATTTCTAAAGATCAAACCGGTTTTCTAAGTAGTCGCTATATTGGGGAAAATACCAGATTAATATACGATATCTTACATTTAACAGAAAATTTAAATATACCTGGACTTCTTCTTATTGTCGACTTCGAAAAAGTTTTCGATTCAATATCGTGGAATTTTATAATGAATGTTCTAGACTTCTTTAACTTTGGTGATTCTATCAAAAAATGGATAAATGTATTTTATAATGATATTGCGTCAGTTGTTGTACAAAACGGTTTTCTATCTGATCCTTTTCCCATAGAAAGGGGATGTAGACAGGGAGATCCTCTTTCTCCTTATATATTTCTTCTTTGTGCAGAAATCTTGTCTCTTCTTATAAAAGCGAACAAAGATATTAAAGGAATAAAAATTGCGGATATTATTTATACACTATCGCAGTTTGCAGATGATACCACTCTATTATTAGACGGGTCCGAAAAGTCATTAAGTGAAACTCTAAAAACCTTACACATGTATGCGTCAGTTTCAGGTCTTAAAGTCAATGCCTCAAAAACAAGAGCAGTATGGATTGGAAGTCAGAAATTTAGTGGTGAAACTTTTAATCACAGGTATAAATTAGACTGGAAACAGACAGAATTTACAATTCTAGGAATAAAGTTCTCTTGCAATTTGGACACAATAATTGAACTAAACTTTAGAGAAAAAATAACTCAAATAGAAAAAGAAATAAAACAATGGTCGAAAAGGATACTCACACCGTTAGGAAGAATAACTATACTTAAAACCCTGGTGATTGCTAAACTAAATCATTTGTTTATTTCATTACCTAGCCCAAGTGTTGAAATGATAAAAAAATTAAACACATTATTTTATAATTTTATATGGCAGTCGAAACTAGATAAAATTAAAAGAGATATTCTAAATCAAGACTATTTAAATGGCGGACTTAAAATGGTCAATTTTACAAATTATATCTACTCTTTAAAACTTAGCTGGATAAGAAGATTAGTAGTAAATGATTCACACTATAAAGAATTGTTTGAAAATGCATATACAAGTGTTAAAAATTTAATCACAAGAGGAGTAAATTTCATTGAACAAACGAAAAACATGTGTCAGAATAAATTTTGGACTGATGTTTTGCAAATATGGTGTATGTTTAGTTTAAAATTATGTCCTGAAACTCACAGTGATTTAATGGGTATAAACATATGGGATAATAACGATATTAAGATAGCTGATACTGCAATATATTACAAGAAATGGCATGAAAAAGGTATATATTTTATACAAGATTAATTAAATCAAGACGGGAGCCTCATGTCATTTGAACAGTTGGTAGAAATGTACGCGCTACAAATACCTTTTACACAATTTTATGGAATTAAAACAGTTATCGAAAGATTTATCAGGCAAAAGTCAAAGTCAAACCGAGACCCCCTTTTTGGATTTACATCTATCTATTTCTAACGGTTTTGTATCTTCTAAAATTTATGATAAACGTGATGACTTTGACTTTGATATAGTTAATTTTCCATTTTTGGATGGTGACGTTCCACGTCGTCCCTCTTATGGAGTATATATTTCTCAACTTATAAGATTTGCTAGAGTGTGTAGTCATGTAGATGACTTTAATGCTCGTAATAAATGTTTAACTGCTAAACTTCTTCAACAGGGCTATCGGTATCATAAGCTTAGAAAGGCTATTTCTAAATTCTATCGCAGACACCATGAATTGGTTTCAAAATTTGATGTCGGATTAAAATTTCTTTTACACCAAGGCCTATCGGAACCAGAATTTTATGGTGACTTAGTATACAAATTCAAAAAGATTAAGGGTAGGACTGATTTTTCTGATCAATTCCGAAAAATAATAATACGTCACAAACGTATTGGCTATAATTTAAATGTTATGCGACAGTCTGCATGCTTAGTGATTAACCCAATCACGGTTGATAGCTTTGCTGCACTCTTTAATTGCACACCGGGGGATCGGTCGTCAGACTCTATGATGGCCCCGACCTAAAGCTATATATTTTAGTTGGTTGGGACCGGAGCCTTTTTGTCTGTTGCTTGGTCCACCGGGGCTCAACTGGTGACCTTCTTTTGCTTCAGATTTCCAGTGGGGTTGTTTGGCAGGTCAGGGATCTCCACCTGTCAGACGGCCCGTTGTATCTGTTGAGTCCTCGTCTTTGCTTCTTCATGGTGTTGAAATTTGATTTATGTGTTTACCGTGATGATTCATTGACGAGTTAGAGGGTTATCATGCGAACCGAACAACCAACTAAATGTTTTGTACAACTTCAGAAACTGAGGGTGAGGTTGGGCCTGTAAAATCGATTTAAGCCCCCCAGTAATTCATTACTGACCGTTCCAAGGCGGTAGTTCTGTTGTGGTTCTTTGTTGCCTGTTTTTGGTGTCAGAGTTTCTGTGATGTTTTACCTTATGTATGTTATTATTATTTTTGGTTCGGTTTGGGTTGCTGAGTGGCCACCTTTTGGGAACAAGCTGCTCACTCGGTTGGCCATATGTTCTCTGTATCTTGATTATTTGTAATCTTAGTTGTTTCCAACTATGGTTTGAGGGCTGGATTTGGATTTTGATTGTTTCAGTTCCTGGTCTTTGCATATTTTTTATTTTTATTTTCAAATAGCTGTCGCTAATACCTCACGAACAAATTGTAATTTACCCTTTAATATAAAAGCTATTTTAAAAAATAAAAAAAGGTTGCAAAGATATGTACGATATTTTAAATAATAAAAATATTATTTCGAAAAGCCAATTAAAATGGAATGAAGTATTTGAGAATACACGGCTAAATTGGAACGCATTGTATAGTATACCAAAAGTTTGTTGCCATAACACAAAATTGCATTGGTTCCAATACAGAATTTTACATAGGATCATTGCAACAAATGATAGTTCAACTAAAATGCAGATTCGGCAGAATAATACATGTTCCTTTTGTAAAAATGAAGTTGAAAAAATAGAACATCTATTCTGGCAGTGTACTATTGTGAATGAGTTCTGGGAGACTGTTAACCAATGGATATATAATAAAACTGATTACATGATTAATATAAACAAACAAAAAGCAATATGTGGAATCGAACAAACTAATGCTCTTATAAGACCAATTAATTATATTCTCACAGTTACAAGATATTATATTTATAAATGTAGAATAAATAATAACAATTTGAATTTAAATGCATGGGAAAGTATCGTAAAACAATTTCTAGAGACAGAAAAATTAATAGCAATTAAAAACAACAAAAACGAAGTGTTCCTAAAACAATGGGAAAATGGCTTCTTACTTTCGACATATAATAAAACATACGAGTTTGTGTTATTCACAATATTATTAAGGCACGGGGTACCTTAAGGCATGAGCGTACGAAGATTTTGATCGGTCTGCGCACTTGGCAGTCATGTCGGAAAGCCTGTTCTTTGCATAAAAAGAAGGACTCTTAGGAAATCTATTTATCGAGAGTTGGGTACTGATGGTTTATTTGCCGGTGCGCAGTATGGTTTGCACAGTATGGGTTGGACATGGTTTACTATATGGGTAACTATAGCGCTACGTCAATCAGTTATGTTCGTGATATACTCAGAAATATGTGTAGTCAAAATATGTTAATATTGCTAAGGATATGTCAGGTTATAACGTTTATCGTACTTATCACAAATGGTGGGACAGGATAACAATATGTAGACAGGCAGTGTGGATCTCTACTGAACAGCTTTTATGGCAGTAAGGTGGGGATCCACTCTGTTTGCCAATGGTATCATAAAAAAATCGGTATGGTTTTCAATCAGTACAGGTGTCCAACTATTTGGGTAAATGCGGTAATACATGATAACTTCCTCTTTCGCCCGTGTACACTTCTCAAATTGACTAGTAAATATTTCATATGATATAGGTTGATATACATACGGTATTATATCTTTATACTGTCTTTTTATCCTCACGGGGGAGGGGGGGGGGCTTGGGGACCGGAGAAAGTGTTCAAAATTATCACTGCATTCTTAAGAAAAAAGAAGTTTCACTATACATGCATTAACTTACTGTCAAATCGCACATATACATCCTTTTTCCAACAGTCCGCATTTAGATGCTCGAGTCTTTATAATTACAGTTGAAGAATTCAAGATTTTATATTCCAACGAACTTTCACCATGTAGATTTTTCAAGTAACTTGCACGAGCTGACCACGTAGCACATTTACTGACGCGTAGCTAACAATACAGTGTACTTCCAAAAGATTAGTTTTAATTACATATGTATATAAACCGCCCGTACATTTACACTTCCTTATAAACAAAGATAAAAAGTAAGATATCTGTTTCCTTTTTGTTGTTTTATTTCCTTATTAATTTATTTTTACCAGATAGAATATAGTGCTATGTATTAAGGACTTATGTATAACTCACATGTAAGATGTGTAGGTTTTTTTTTTTTTTTTTTTTAATTTTCTTTAGTATCTCCAGTGTTAATGCGGGGGTCACCTACTTACAACCTCATTCTTATTTTGTGGATTAAGGTAGCCCAGTGAATTATAGAGGTGTGCACTTCTAAGTGTCAAAATTGTGTGTGTGTAAAATTAGAATTGTGCAGTGTTATATGGATGTCTACGATGCCAATTTTTTTCTGATTGTCTTGTTATTATCATAGTTCTACATGTGTTTATCTCTGTATAATGTTTGTTTTTTACTGTGTCAAAAAGAAATAAATTATAAAAAAAAAAACTTTCATTCACCATCAATATTGCCAACTCACAGATATTTTAAGGTTCTTCGCGTTTGCAACATTTGGCTCAAGTTAGGTTTTTTTTTCTTAGGAATGATAAAGGTTAGAGCCACGAAGTGTGAAACATGCATACATCTCGAACAGTGAAACTGAAACTGATCTTTACCATATGTTAGGGATGCTCTGAGCATTCATAATTTGCAATGTATTTACTAATTTAGCTCTATTTTGTGATCAAGCAACGGCAGGCGAGACACCGCATTCCGCGGAATTCTTTTCTTTCACTTCTATTATTCATAACGTGTTCAATGACGTTTAATATAATAGCTGAGGATAGAAACTTAATACGTGCGTTCCCGACGACGCGAAGCGTCGTCGCACGAAACGCACGACTATAGACTTAGGTTGTTAGTTCGTTTGTCGTGGTCCCCATAGGCGCACGATCGAGAAAAGCTTGCATTTTAATGCATTTGCGATGATCAAGCAAGGAGCGCGCCTCAGATTTCGGTCATTCGGTCCTCCACGGCTACCTTTCGCAAGTTGGCCAATAATCAATAGATATGACTACTTATCAGGTAGAGAACCAATCTACCTTGGCGACGTCAGGAAGGATTTTCATTGGCCAAGTTGATCACATGATAACGCTCGGCAACGCGGCTATTTTCAATCGGCCATTGGGAACATTTCGTCGCTTCAAAGAGGATTTATTGATTTAAATAGGTTGTTTATCAGCTGGTAAGAACAGAAATAATGTGAACTAGGCCTGTACGTTATAGGCAGTCTCAGTCGAGTCAGTGCGCAGCTATCTTGTTTATGAAATATTCAGGAAATCGAAGTGGAAAATGCATCGGTACTGGCGCTCGTATCCTATCCGTTTCGTACCCCAAACAGTACCCCAGGAGGTCCGCTGTTCAGTCAAGATAGTGTATCGCTTGAACTAGTCGTCGGTCAAGCTAAATGGTACCCTGGTCATTCATACCAAACCCTGTACGTTTGATATGACTGTTCAGTTCAGTTCATTGCCCTCTGGCCGAAGTATCTCGCAGGTACATGTATATTTACACAGGTATGTCTTCTTAGTAAACTTCTTTCAGGTATTTCATATTGTATTGTTGTGCGCGTGCTTAGTTAGGGTTGTTTTGAACAGTTTTTTTTTAATCTTTTGGTTTCGTGTATATACTGCTCGTAAGTTGTGTTTATCAGGTCTAGGATAGCCATAAATTTACAGACAGTCTTTAAATTTACAGACTGTCTTTAAATTTATAGATATTTTAGTCTGTAAATTTACAGACTTGCATAAGTCAGTTCCTGAATATAAATCGTATTAAAATCCGCAATCTCTCGCCTACCTGTCTGTTTTCATCACATTATGGTTGACGTTTTGCAGAAGATTGCATACGTTTGTCTTTGTGCTTTTTTCTTTTATCATACGAAAACTGAAATATGATATAAACCCAGACACAGTTCGTTCCCTTTGACCGCAAATCAGTCTTAGGGAACTAATATCAGCGGTTTCGGGGCGTTTCATACCAAAGTCAATTCGTCCGATTGTAAGTGATACCCAATACGCCGTAGACACATTTCTATGTCTGAAGTCAAAATGGCGATGCTTTACACGACTGGCAGTCCTGATTTTGCAATAGAATAATAATTTGCACTATTTAACTCATTTTTGACAGACTCTGTTTGGACAGAACGGCATATAAAGCTATGTTTAAAGAAACGCCTAAACTTTGAAGATGTGTTGTTAGCAGGAGCAACATGATCATCGTCTGCATTCATCCTTTTCATGTTATTTCATTCAAAATACATACAATATTACAGATATCGAAATGAGGTTTTAATGTTATGCACCGTTTTCAACAATGCATGTGCCTAAATCTGTAAATTTAAAGACTAAAATAAAACCATTAGTCCGTTGGTCCGGGACCAGTGATTTTTGGGCAGGACCAGCTGATTTCTGTATCAGCTGGTCCTCCAGACAACTAATTTTTATGTTTATTGCATAAGGGTTATAAAGAAAACCAGCACAAACACTGAGAGGACCAGTTAAATCACATCCATGCTGGTCCTGTGGACCAGTTGGGTTTAGGACCGTAACATAAACCCTGAAATGTCTGTAAATTTAAAGACAGTCTGTAAATTTAAAGACTGTCTGTTAATTTATGGCTATATAGATCCTAGACCTGTTTATGATATTTTCAAAAGCTTTTTCATTTTCATCTCTATCTGCATGTAAACAAAGTCTGGCCGAGAAATCCATAATTCCTGTTTCCTGTTGAAGCTTTACTCTTAGTCTTTCTCTTATATCCTCAAACCTTGAGCAATCTTCTATGAAATGTTGTACGGTCTCTGGTTCACCACACTCGCAAAACGGGGAGTCCTGATTTCCTAATTTAGCCTGATATTTATTTAAATGACAGTATCCAGTTCTGAGCTGAGACATAATTTTTTAATCGTTCACATTTTGATCATGGTATGTTTTAGTTGCTACTGAAGGTCTGTATTGAAATAAATGTCTGCCTGTATCTGCTGATTCCCATCTCCTTTGCCACTTCATTTTACAAGAGTCCTTGACCACTCTCTTTATATCCTCTTTACTGATCACATTTGTAATCTCTGGCATTGCCTCTGGTTCAACAGCTGCCGTCTTAGCTAGCTGATCTGCAACTTCATTTCCGTGTATGTTGGCATGGACTGTGATTTCAGATTTGAGCTGTGACACGACAAAACCAACAAAGGGGCATGTACGCCCAGAGGAGACTCAGATCAGCCTGGGCATTCGCCCGGTTTGATCAGATTCGCTGTCCGCATGAAGCTTGCTTACACCTTTAGCGACCATTTTTGCACATTGCGAAGACTCCGATGAGACCTGAAGACTGGGCAGATGCTGATTTAAATCTGCGCTGCGTGCACAACAGGGATAAAACTAATGATTATGTCAAAATTCAGAATTTAACATTAGGGGTATAGGTTTTTTCTTCCAAATTTCAGGGGCCCAGCCCAAGGTTTATTGGCTTTGGGCAACTGGGTCCCTGTTAGTGTTTATCCCTGCACAACCACTTTGTTGGTTTTCTAAACGTGTTCCTGGTCAGGCCAGTTTCTTAAAATTTGTTTCTTTTATGCTGAGCTGGGCCGGGTAGTGCAGTCAGTAGGGCGCGTGACTTATAAGCCGGAGGTCCTGGGTTTGATACCCATTCGGGCCACTTACTTTCATCTCTCCTGCTGATTCAAGAAGGGCAGTTATCAGGTAAAAGAGGAGCACTTAGTAACAGTAATCGGCTTAGGAGGTCTAAGCCAGCCCAGGAATAGTGATGTTAGGTTGACTGACCGTCCTGACATGACCATAGCTGTTTACCGTGGACGTTAAGCACTAAATCAGTCCAAAAATCTCTCTCCCTCCCCCCACCCCCCACCTACAAAACCAAAACAATTTTTTTTTCAGATTTGGATTCTTTGTCCAAATTCACCTACTTGAGAGCTCAAAATTAGGTTTGTAGGGTTTGTGCTAAATAGAAATTCTTCTTCACACAAATGCTGAGTGTATCATATGCTATACATCTGTGTGCATGGTGGCCGGTTATCACCTCTTTTTAGCAGTCAAGCATAATGTTTTAGTCTGGGTATAAGATAATAATACATCTGTTAAACAGATAATGTCAATCAGAAGCATAAAAGAATGACAATATATTACTTATATGTGTTTTGAAGTGCACCCTTTTTACCAAGGCCCATGGGGTCTTCAGTCGGAGGATTTGCCATCTCCTCTGATGGCAATTTTTCTACACTGTTGAGTGAGTCAGACAAGTACCAACAGTGCGAATGTAGCATATCCCAGTTAACCCAGTTGCCTAGTGTAATTAAGTGGTTAGGTGCTTCAGACCTTGGATCATAGACTCACAGATCATTTGAGTCTCACTGGACCGTAGATTTTGTCTCTATTTAAATGGCACTTCCGTGTTCAAACGATAACCCTGAGTTGATCTTGGCCTTTTTACAGATAACTCATAAGTCAGACATGTGCTTCCTAATACTTGAAAAATTTCTGCAATTTAATAAGATATTTTTGAATTTGTTGAAACCTTTGATATAAAAGTTTGTATGTACAGTCAAATAAATGGCTACATGAAGTTTATTGAGTAACAGAGGTCAGTATCAGTTTTTTTATCAAGGTCACTCATATTTCACCAACTTCGAATTTTCTTGGTAACCAGTATGGCTGTCATGCACATATCGTTAAAAAGCTTCCACAATCAAATGACCCATGACACTGAAACTTGGTAAATGTACGCAGCATTTGAAATTAATATACTCGCGGGTTTGTTCAAATGGTGACCCTAGGTTGACCTTTGACCTTTTTACATGTACTTAGGTGAGCTTTTCAGGTGTTTCTGGTACATGTTACATGTATATGCATTTGCATGTACTGTAAAAATGAATCACTGAAAAATCATTTGTCATTTTATACATTTTAGGAGATTTTAACTGTAATCCGGCACATCTGATTGGGAGACAAGTCACAGCCTAAGAAGACTCTTTAATTGCACACCGGGGGATCGGGCGTCAGACTCTATGATGGCTCCGACCTAAAGCTATATATTTAAGTTGGTTGGGACCGGAACCTTTTTGTCTGTTGCTTGGTCCACCGGGACTCAACTGTTGACCTTCTTTTGCTTCAGATTTCCAGTGGGGTTGTTTGGCAGGCCAGGGATCTCCACCTGTCAGACGGCCCGTTGTATCTGTTGAGTCCTCGTCTTTGCTTCTTCATGGTGTTGAATTTGATTTATGTGTTTACCGTGATGATTCATTGACGAGTTAGAGGGTTATCATGCGAACCGAACAACCAACTAACTGTTTTGTACCACTTCAGAAACTGAGGGTGAGGTTGGGCCTGTAAAATCGATTTAAGCCCCCCAGTAATTCATTACTGACCGTTCCAAGGCGGTAGTTCTGTTGTGGTTCTCTGTTGCCTGTTTTTGGTGTCAGAGTTTCTGTGATGTTTTACCTTATGTATGTTCTTATTATTTTTGGTTCGGTTTGGGTTGCAGATTGGCCACCTTTTGGAAACAAGCTAATCACTCGGTTGGCCATATGTTCTCTGTATCTTGATTATTTGTAATCTTAGTTGTTTCCAATTATGGTTTGAGGGCTGGATTTGGATTTGGATTGTTTCAGTTCCTGGTCTTTCATACTTTTTACTTTTAGATATTTGTATTGCCTGGTTCATACACATTGGTGTTTGTCTGTGGTTAACTCAGCAATCATCAATTCTGTATATTATTTTGAGCTTGCCATGCAAGATTTCAACAACTTCGACAAAGTCACCAAGAAGAAAAAATGAAAATGCTACATACTGGTTTGAGGTATCTGGTGTTAAGGAAGCCTGAGATATAAAGCTTTAAAAGGAAGGTATGTACGAATATTTTTTATGTCTCCCCCCGAAGGGGTCGGAAACATTGTTTTTGCCCTGGTCGTCTGTCTGTCTGACTGTCCGTCCGTCTGTCACAAATCGTGTCCGCTCAATAACTCTGTAACCGATTGAGGTAATTTCACAAAACTTAGTACAAAAATAAAGTATCACCAGACAACGTGCAGAGAGCAAGTCCCGTAACCCCACCTACATTTTTTACGGAATTATTTCCCTTTGAAAATTTTATTATGGAAATCGTGTCTGCTCAATAACTCTGTAACCGATTGAGATAATTTCACAAAACTTGGTACAAATATGAAACATGATCAGCCGATGTGCAGAGAGCAAGACCCGTAACTCATGTTACAATTTTTATGGACTTCTGCCTCTTTGAAAACTTTAGTATGGAAATCGTGTCCGCTCAATTACTCTGTA
Source organism: Ctena decussata (assembly GCA_963989385.1). Classification (NCBI taxonomy): domain Eukaryota; kingdom Metazoa; phylum Mollusca; class Bivalvia; order Lucinida; family Lucinidae; genus Ctena; species Ctena decussata. The sequence goes on along the minus strand of OZ022512.1, from coordinate 3,545,320 downwards.
ACAGATTGAGATTATTTCTTGAAACTTGGGACAAATATAAAGCATCATCAGACGACGTGCAGAGAGCAAGACCCGTAACTCCATCTACATTTTTTAAGGAATTATGCCACTTTGAAAATTTTAGTTTAGATATCGTGTCCGCTCAATAACTCTGTAAGCGATTGAGATAATTTTACAAAACTTAGTACAAAAATATAGCATCATCAGACGACGTGCAGAGAGCAAGACCCGTAATTCCACCTATATTTTTAATGGAATTATGCCCCTTTGTCAATTTAGGTATGGAAATCATGTCCGATCCATTACTCTACAACTGTACGAGATATTTTCATGAAATTTAGTACAAATATAGAGCATCATCAGAGGATATGTGGAGAGCAAGAACTGTTACTCTACCTACATTTTTTACAGACTTATGCCCCACATCCACCTACATTTTTCACAGACTTATGCACCTCTTAATTTTAAGTTGGCGACTGTATCCACCCTTGTAACATTTCAGTATGGAGATCTTGATCCCTCTATAACATTAAAACCATGAGAGATGGTACAAATATAAGAGCATGGTTAGTTGATGTTCAGAGAATAAGAACCATAACTCCATCTACATTCCTGGTGATGGGGGAGGGGGTGGATACATCTGTTTTAGTTTCAAAAAACAAACATCTAGTTATTTTATCAGTTTTTTCTTTCAGCAAACCTGGCACAAAGGACCATAGTGAACTATTATCACATCAAAGCATCCAGTGGGCATTGTCCGTTGTGCAGCACACATTGTCTGTCAACGATTTCAAACAACTTCTCAGATGACTTCCATCTGAAACAACTGCACCAATTGTTTTCATATTCCACATGGAGCATGACCTGACTGCACAGTTTCAGAATTGTAAAATTCAGTCAGCTTGAGATTCAAACATGGCTGTCATTGCAAAAACAGCAAATATAACACAATCAACTTCTTCTTCAGATACTTTTGGAATAATATTACTGTAATCGACCTATTTACCGCACATGACCCTATACCTGCACACCATGGCCATTTCCGAAAAAAAAACTGCACAAGCGCACACTGCTTTTCCTTTTGAAACTTTCACAAAACCTAACAACCTATCATTACTGTTTCAACAGCGAACTCAAGTCTTGAGTATCATTTTCTGTCCCATAGAACATATAAACTCACAGTATTTCCAGTCCTACTCCATGTTGTCTCTTTCCAGTCACCCTGCATTTTATTGTTCAGAGTGTGCAGTTATTAGATACATTTTAACCACACCTTTTGTTACAATTTTGAAAAAGTTAAGCGCACGGTGCGGTAAATGGGTCGATTACGGGTAGGCTGAAAGTTGGCTCGGAGCATCAGTGTGACCTTGTTATTCAAAACTAAAAATGAAAAAACATTTAGGGGACTTTGGTCATTGCTACCTACTTTCTGTTACGAAAACCGATTTTTGCGGCACCTGCTTTAGCAAGGTGCAATATAAGAGCTCACTTTTACATCCATCCATCCGTCAACAATTACATCAACCCTAGCGTTCAAGTCAATTTCTCACAAACTATGATACCTACAATCATCAAGCTTGATTTAAAGTTTCTTCTCAAAACGTTCTCAAGGGCTGTTGCACTTATTTTCACCCTTGACCTCTATTTTACCTCTGCTGACTTAGAAAAAATTAACATCAAAATTACATTGACACTGGCGTTTAGGTCAATGTCTCACAAACATGACCTATACCGGTATTTTACGCTCTGCTGACTTTACATCAACATTTTACATCAAAATTACATCAACCCTACTGTCGACCCTGAGGTTTAAGACAATTTCTCACAAACTATGATACCTACAATCATCAAACCTGGTATAAAGTTTCTTCTTAGAATAATCTTGAGGGCGGTTGCAATTATATTTACCCTTGACCTATGATTTAAGCTCTGCTGACTTAGTAAAAGTTTACATCTAAATTGTGTTGACCCTAGTGTTTAAGGCCATTTATTGCAAAGTATGACACCTACAATCATCAAACCTGGCATAAATTTCTTCTTAGAATAATCTTGAGGGCTGCTGCACTTTTTTTACCCTTGACCTGTATTCGATGCTCTGCTTAGTAAATTTTACATCAAAATTACATTGACCCTGGCATTTAATCTATTTCTCACAAACTTCAATATCTACAGGGACCATGAAAATTAGTTCCAGCCAAGGGTAGCTCTACTGCAGCCATCCAGGGTTAAAATCTATATAAAGTGACCTCTGGGGACCAAGGAAAGAGTTCCAGCCATGCAGGGTTAACCAGCCATCAGGGTTCAAGCCTTTTAAGTTCTACTGTATGTGGCTTCAATTTGGCATGGAGCATCAGTGGGACAATGGTTTTTATATGCCCCTTTTGAAAAAAACCGACATATTATGTCATGGCACTGTCCGTCCATCTGTCCATCAACATTTCTGTGCGCGCTGTAACTCAGTAACACTTAGAGATATCGTCATGGAATTCTGTAGGAATACGTATTAGGTTGGGGCAATGTGTTGCATACAAGAATGATTGTTCCTTCTTTCTTAGTTTCAAAGTTATGCCCCTTTGATGATTTGTTTCATGCCTAGTCCTGTGTGCGCCGAAACTAGATAACCGTTTGGGATATCTTGCTGAAACTTCATAGCAATGTGTATGAAGTAACAGTGATGTGTTTCGTATAAAAATGGTTGCTCTCCCTTACTTTGTTTTAGAGCTACATCCCTTTGATTAGTTTTTATAGGCTGTTTTTGTCTATACTTATCTTGTGCATACCATAACTTGGTAACCATTTGGAATATTTTGATGAAACTGTCAATGTGCATGATCACAAGACAATATCTAGCACATAAGAATGGTTGTTCCCCCTTACATTGATTTTGGAGTGACTTCCCTTTGATAAGTATTTTTTGTGCCCATTAACTTCAGAAATCCTTAACCCTCTGAAATGAAACTTTCTAGAAGTGTGTATGATAATGGGGCTATGTATCATGAGCAAGAACCACAACTCTGGCTTACTTACTGAATTATCTGCCCTTGCATAAATTTCCCATTTACAGCTGTAACTCCTAAACTGTTTGAAATAGAAGGAATGGTTAGTCAAATTTATCCTGCTGAATTGCAGTTAAATTAAGCAAATACTTCTGATACCGAGGCCCCATTTTTGAATTTACATTTATCAACTTTAGATGGATTTGTTTCATCTAAAATTTATGACAAACGCGATGATTTTGATTTCGACATTGTATTTTCCGTTTTTGGATGGTGATGTTCCCCGCACCACTTCTTATGGTGTTTACATTTCTCAGCTTATTCGGTTCGCTAGGGTGTCTAGTCATTTGGCTGATTTCAATGCTCGTAATAAATGTTTGACTGCTAAGCTTTTACAGCAGGGGTATCGGTATCATAAACTTCGGAAAGCTTTTTCTAAAATTTATCGTAGACACTTTGAATTGGTTTCTAAATATAATACAGGGTTTAAGCCTCCCAGTAATTCATTACTGACCGTTCCAAGGCGGTAGTTCTGTTGTGGTTCTCTGTTGCCTGTTTTTGGTGTCAGAGTTTCTGTGATGTTTTACCTTATGTATGTTCTTATTATTTTTGGTTCGGTTTGGGTTGCTGAGTGGCCACCTTTTGGGAACAAGCTGCTCACTCGGTTGGCCATATGTTCTCTGTATCTTGATTATTTGTAATCTTAGTTGTTTCCAACTATGGTTTGAGGGCTGGATTTGGATTGTTTCAGTTCCTGGTCTTTGCATACTTTTTACTTTTAAGGTCACTTTTGCAACAAGGCCTATCGTAACCTGAATTTTATGGTGACTTAGTATATAAATTACGCAAAATCGTAGGGAAAAAAGAATTTCCTGATCAATTTAAGAAAATTATCATACGATTTAAACGCATTGGCTATAACATAGATGTAATGCGACAGTCTGCATGCTTAGTGGTTAACCCAATCACGGTTGACAACTTTGCTGTCCTCTTCATTTGCACGCCGGTGGGTCGGGGTTCAGACTCTGTGATAGCTCCTTCATAAAGCTATATATTAGTTGGTTGGGGCCGGATATTTGTCTGTTTCTTGGCCCACCGGGGTTCAACTGGTGGTCTTCTTTTGCTCCAGCGCTCCAGTGGTGTTGCTGACGCCCCAGGGATCTCCATGTGTCTTAACTTGTTTTGGCTGTCGAGTCCTCATCCTTGCTTCATCAGGGTCTTTTCTTGATTTTAATTGTTGACCGTGATGACTCTCCGATGAGTTTGGGGACCTCCATACGAACCGAACTACCAACTAATTGTGTGCACCGCGGCGGAGAGTGATTCTGAAGGTTTGGGCCCAGTAAAACCGGTTTAAACCCCCCAGTAGTTATTACTGACCGCGCCAAGGCGGAACTTTCGTTGCGGTTGCATTTGTTTTATGTTAGGTGCTGTTTAATTCATTGAGTTCTCATTTTAACCCTTCTATAATAAAAATAAAAAATTGGTAAAATAATTGTTAAATGTTTTTCGTATAATTTGGTTAGTCTGTTGTAACCCTTCTGTTTGTCTAAATTATTTAGTTCAATAAAGATAGCTGAGTTGCCACCTATTTAGGAAAGAGCTGCTGACTCGCTTATCACTTGTAATTTATTGTTTGTTGGGATGTCTTTGTCAATCTTTCCCTTTGATGTTGGGGATAGGGTTTGGGATCTGATTCTGTCAGTTTCTGAAGCGTTGTTACTCTTTAAATTTCCATTTCATTCATTTTGCAACTTTTGTACACATGAAGTTTGAAACTATAGCTTTTATATTGACCAATGCCAGACTTCAGTTCACACTACCCTCAAAATAAGAGTTGTAAGAAGTCCATAAGAAGCGAATTCACCAAAAATTTCGTTTTCACCAATTCATGATTATTTGCAAAATTGCTCGATAGTCATCAAATTTAATCATTTTTAAGGTCAGCAAGCTGTAACAAGTTTAAACCTCATAACAATTTTAGAAGTAATGCCCGACCAAACTGACACACTATCAATTCTCTATGGGAATTCAAACCACTATTATTTTAGAGGTAGTTTGACTAAAGCCTAGACTTGGTCAAGACAATGGCTATGGGTTGAAACTTTATTTGTATAAAAGATGCAAAGTAATGATTTATATTACCAAATGTTTGAAATGTTCCAGAAATCGTTAGTTAAAAGTTTGACCCCTTTATATTTTTTTTCGAGTATATGTATGTCCAGAATAAACTACACATACAAGGAAGATTTATATAAAACAAAAATAAGTCCGATTTCACAACATCATTACGATTTATTTTCTGTTCTACCGGTTTCACTGTTTATGGCAGATCATCAAAAAATATGGCGAATTGTTGAATATTTATATATATATATGTGTGTGTGTGTGTGTATGTATTATTCAGTTTGGTGGTTTCAAAATGGCCGAAATTGCATAACAACTAAAATTTCTGCACTAACGTCTTACTGAATCAACAAACCATAAAGTTGTTCATATATTAGTTATGAGAAAAAGTCTGAATAAATAGTGACCAGCAGTGCTCGTTTTAGTTTACGTGAATTACGTGACAACAGCATTACCTTGCACACTATGCGATTAGGGTGGAAATTCGAACTGCATTTGCCATTATTTCCATTTTTATCATTTTTCTAATTTTGCTGTCAGGATTTTAAATCATGCCTTTCCGAAATTATAATTTTATTTTTCATGTAAAACATAGAGGAAGCGTTCACGTAAACCAATGCAACCTTCCGCAAATTGTTGATTTTAATATCTCGAAAACACCAAAAAATGTTATTTAAAAAAATGTCAAGAATGCAAATAGGATAACCAACACTGAGCGGTTGATACAGACTAACAATTATATGCTACGACCTAATAGACCGCATATCAGATCATGAACAAATATTGCTGTCTTTAAATTATTAATACAAAATTATATCAACTGTTTGCAGCTGAGACATATTATGCGTTATAGATAATACGTTTTATCTTAAATTTTCTGACATACCAATTGAATCTGTCTATCAAAAAGATGGGACAAACTGTATTATCAATATAGTTAATTAGAACGCAACAAAAGAATAATTTAATTAGTTACATAAGATAAGGTGCTCCACTGTGTAGCAAGCAAGAAATTAATTTACTAAAACGTTTATTATTGTAGCACCGATAAGGATATTACTGGGTCTACTCTTAAGTAATGGATAGTTAAAAATAACAAGAACAGACGCCTACTCGAGAGCGCAGGCATCAACCACCAAGTTACCTCGATCCCTGTGCCATATGAAAGGAGGCAGACTAGGGCATCAGAAAATAGATAACCGGTGCAGCAAGAACCTGCAGAGAGCTACATTAATCTGGTAGAATGAAAGTTAAACTCCGCTAAGATTCATATCACCATGAAACGTCATGTAATAAGTTTAAGAATATTTAGAAAATGTACCTGATATGAGTCAAGAAGATTTCTTTACATAAGAATTTTAGTGGAAACGCTTATGCTATCAGAACCAGAATCAACACTGAAACACTGATTATATCCTCAGGAACAAATAATTCACCAGCAGTGATATCGGCCCAGTGGTTTTGAATTAAACGAAAGTTAAATTTGACGCATATTGGCCTGTCTCTTTGGCCCCTAATTTGAATATAAAATTAGTTTCAGTTGATTTCACAGATAGGGATGCAATATATACAATACAAGCTTATGGCCATCCTTTAAAAATGTCGACTTTGATGTACTCTATAACTGAATGGATGATTTGCGATTCTAATTACTTTTTACTGTATTCCAGTCATAGCAGGAATATGGAGGGGTGATAATGAAATGCTGAATGCTGTGGAATTTCGTTTACGGCTGGAAAGATTTTCGCATCCATCAGGCCTCAAACCCGGGATTACTAGATCAATAGGCTAGCGCTTAAGCTATCGGGACTCATCTGTTGTGCTCAAATGCAGACCGTGTGAGCTGGACTGGTAGATTGGAAGTTTTTAGTGCAAGAAAAAAACTAGTAGTGCCTATAATGCATTTGTGAATAGTGCAGCTCTGGATCACACTAGTCCTTAAGAGCAGTCTAGTCTTGAACAATACTGTTTGCCATCTTACACTGACAGCTTTAACTTTGTTCAGCAGTTACCCAGGCCAAAATATCAATGTGTAGAGTTTTGAAATAACAACTATAAAAAGGGGGGAAAATCTGGCAGAAAAGTCCAAAATTCTTGGGTAGGTAGGACACATCAACAGAATGTTTATCAATGACCTAATACACAATCAGTCCTCTAATGATTCACGAGCATTTCCACCTGAAAATCAATAACTTCATGCATTAGTGAATAATTTACCAGCTTTACTTGCATCTATGTATAGACGTGTTGCAAAGTTTGTTTTTGCATACGTTGAATACGAGCCCAAGTGCATAATGACACTTTACCGGGGTCGGTACATACAAAGTTCATAAATCCTCAACAGCACGTTTGATTGAGGAAAGAATAAAAAGTTAAAAGATAGGCAATGATCAAGGATTAATACAATCAAATCCTACTCCCCGCGCTCAAAACCAATAGTAAAAAGCACAGAAACACACGGACAAAATGACAGAAATTCACGAAAGACACGCACGGTAAACCGAATTGAGCAGCTCTTTCATAAATATTCTTGTTAGGCGGGCTGAAAGCCCGTCTACCGCTAAGGTTGATAAAAATTTGGGGAGAGCTTCTCATATCTCTGTTTTGTACTCATACGCTAAGCGTTCTACATTTTGGCACAGAGAAAATAGTTCTACGTTTCTGTATGTTTTTAGCGCATCGAACAAGGCATAAAGATTCATCTTACTCAGTATTGATTTATTCAGAGCGATAAGTACGGAAGTCCTGAAGGGACATTTCCCTTCCGATATTTATCAGAATAAAAATTGAAACAAGAACATTAGAACGGAAATCAAAACAACAAATATTTTGTTTCAACGACTTATTATATCGTTTAATCGACATATTATATAACATAGAATAGAAATTAAAACAAGAAAACAGAGTGGAAATTATATCAAGAAAACCAGAAAAGAAATTGAAACAAAAAATATGTCGTTTAAACGACTTATTATCTTCTATCCATTCGGATATATATAAGAATAGAAACTGAAACAAGAAAATTAGAACAGAAATAAATACAACAGCTATCTCGTTTAAATGACTTATTATATCGTTTAAACGATATAATAAATTAGAATGGAAATAAAAACAACAAATATCGATCAAAAACGAATGACTTTTGGAACAGGCTTTTGGGAGGGTGATGGGACGATCGGGTGGTTACAGAAACAGTCAGGGGCCACGTCAGTGTCAGGGTAACGCTCCTTTCGTAGATTTATGGGCCTACTCCAGCCCGCACATAACGTTTAATCAACATTAAACCAACGCTGATCCAACGTCCTGGTTGTAAACCCAGATCAGACTCATTCAGCAAGGAGCAGTCTAATCACTCAGTTCTGCTATGCGTGGCATTCTGCTTCGACTGCCGGTTAGGAAAAGCAACTACCTTAAGACTCAGAAGATAGACACACCAGTTTTATCTAGCAAATTGTGATATTTTATTACCCTTTCTCATGTGGTGCGCAAAAAAAGAGGAATTAGTAGTCATCGCTGATGTTCTTTTTCATCCTTAGAGGCTTGCTGCAAACTGACAAAAGATTTTACAAATTTATCAGCTCACCTGAGCCTTTAGGCTCACAGATGAGCTTATATTATGGACAGGCTCAGTCGTCCGTCCGTCGTCCATCAACATTTTCAAAGGTCTCCGAAATCGGAGGGTCAATTATAGAAAAATTGCATGCGGAGCCTCAGTGGGCTTAGGCAACGAAAGTTTGTTCATGGTGTCGGTGTCACATGACAATGGTGGCCGCTACGCCATATATGGTAAAAAAACCCTCCAAATATCTTCTTCTCCAGAACCAAATAGGCCGATGACCTGTGTCTTGCGTAAAGTTCAAAGGGATCGGACCAATCATAGTTTAAACAGATGATGACCCAGCGTTTACCTTGACCTAAATTATGGCAAAGTCAATTTAGGTGCGTTTTTCAGTTATATGGGAAAATGCTTAAACAGTGGATTTTTACAAATTAAGCTTTTGAAATCTAAGGTGCAATATTGGGTATATTTGCTTAAGTAAATGAGCAGACGGAGACATTATGTTCAAGGTCAAAGGTCATTCTGTGACATTAACTCAAGGTCACCGATTCTGTCTCCTGTCATCATTTTCAAACATTCTCTTCTCCAAAACCCATGGGTCAGTAAAAATCAAACCCAGGGGGATAAGGAAACGCAATGCTGTTCGTGGGGTCTGTGGCAAATGACCAAGATGACCGCCACGACTATATGTGGTAAAAACATTTAAAGTTTTCTTTTCCAGAATCGACAGGCAAATGACCTTGCGTACTGGTAGGTATTAAGCACTGCGGACTAAGGGTCATCATACAGTCCAACCGCCCCTTTACGGTCACCTCAAATGACGGTCACCTCTTAACAACGGTCACTTTCAATTTCTCCCCGTTTTATTTTTTTATATTTTTCATATCTGACCAGCGGTCATTTCTCTTTTCCGGTCAGCGGGCGCAATTTTCGACGAAAACGGTCATAATTAACACTATAACGGCCTGATTTTAGCTCGCCTGAGCCGAAGCTCCGGGGTAGCTCATAGGATAGGCAGGCTCCGTCGCCCATCGTCGTTGTCGTCGTTGTCCTTCCGTCTACTATTTCAAACGACTTCTCCTCTGAACCCGTTGTGGCAAACAAATGTTCAAACGGTCCTGGTCACAAGACCAACATGGCCGCCACGCCCATATACAGTAAAGCCAGAGAAAAATTTGACATAAAGTGCAACTGATGTGCACTAGCCCAGAGAGAGGTGTGCACATGAGTTTGAGTGAGCTCAGAGACACAGGTGCACTCGACTTTGCGACCCAAGTGCACTAGACAAATTTCCAACTCAGCAATCACCTGTGAATTCAATGTGCACATTCATATTCAGTATATTTGCTATAAACCTACTCTATAGTTCTTAGTTCAACATTGTAAGACACCATTTATTCTTGATTTTTCTTTTTTACTTTCTTTTTATTTATCTATTTCATTCCGTCTTTTTATTTAACCAAACATATTAAATTTGATCTTTTTATGTCATTTGAAGTGTGTAATCACCATCTATTTATGAACGAATACCAGTCAATTAAAAATAGTGGTAAAAGGTTAGGATAATTACATTAAATAGAACATTCTATCAAAGTAATTTAAAGGTGCGCAAACAATGATTTTTTTCTAATACCCCTTTCTTTAATTGGTCAATAGTTTTTCCTAGAAAATTATGAGTAGGTGCAGTGAGAAGTGCCATAATATTTAAATGTATATAATGCTTAGCAAAGGGCGAAAACTGTATTGTGTCTTTATAGACTATGAAAAATGTTTTGACAAAATAGACCGTGCCTTCCTATGGCAAAAACTGCTTTCTGAAAATGTCAGCTGCAAGCTTGTCAGAGCCATTAAGTCAATGTATATCGTAGTTAAGTCCTGCGTGAGGTATAAGTCTTCTTATTCAACGTTTTTCAGCTCTAGTGTCGGCCTAAAGCAAGGGGACCCGAGATCTCCACTTTTGTTCATGTTATTTGTAAATGATATTGTTGACAACATTAACACGGATCTTGATAATATCTTTACCATAAATGAATTGAAATTATTCCTCATTTCATATGCAGATGATCAAGTTATTTTCGCAACCTCTCCTGAAACATTACAGTCTTTACTAAGTGATATAGAAAATTATTGCAATTTGTGGGGTCTGAAAATTAATACACAAAAAACAAAGGTCATGATCTTTGAAAGAGGACGGCATACTCACCAAGATTTTTACATAAACAACACTTTAATTGAAACAGTCGAATCGTTTAAATACCTCGGTATTACGTTCTTTATAAATGGAAACTGGTATCGCACCCAGAAATGCATCGCTAAACATTCCTCTTTCGCCTTACATAATCTTTTCACAATTTTCAACACAGTCGAGTTGCCTATCTCTCAGAAATGTAAACTGTTTGATACTCTTGTTGCCTCAGTTTTAAATTTTGGATCGGAAATATGGGGCATGCACGATGCGACCGACATAGAACTAATACACACGAAGTGTTTAAGACGTATCTTGGGGGTAAAGAAATGCACAAATTTGTCGGCTTTGTACGGCGAGGTTGGTAGATACCCACTTTCTGTAATTCGCAAAATACATATGATTAGATACTGGATGAAAATTATTCGTCTCGATGACTCATCTCTTGTTAAACAGTCGTATTTATTGCTAAAAGAAGATGCGAATCGTGCTAACTCTTATAGTGGCAAAAATTGGGCATCACATATTAAGTCTATATTACAGCAGCATGGGTTCGAATATGTTTGGCAACTTCAATCAGACATAGAAAAACCGTTCCATTGCATAAAAGTAAGAATATTTGATACTTATAAGCAAAAATGGTATTCTGACATTAATAATTCAAGTCGCCTGCGATCATATTGCTTGTTCAAACATACGTTCGAACTAGAAAACTATTTAGATTTTGTATCCCATATTAATTATAAAACCGCACTATCAAGATTTCGAACCTCATAACATTGTCTAAGAATTGAATCTGGTAGATATGATGGAACAACAAGGGAAGAAAGAATCTGTAAATCCTGTCAAATGAACAAAATCGAAGATGAATATCATTTTCTGTTAGTCTGTCCAAATTACCGCGAGTTACGAACGAAATATCTGAAACCTTACTATTGCCACTGGCCTAACATGCATAAATTTGAATCCCTAATGTCTTCAACTTCAAAAAAGCTTACATTAAACCTAGCGAAGTTTATTTACTTTGCAACAAAGAACCGTGTATCTTAACTGACTTCTATCATTATGGTAAGGTCTATATATATGTTTGTAAGACACTTGATTGTCTGAACGATATATTTTCAATTTCCATTTTCCTCCACTGATTAATGTTATTAATTTATTGTGTTTGTACTTTTTGCTCTTCAGTAAATGTAGATATATGTATTTGTTCTCACTATATAGAAACATGCATTTCTATGGCTATGAGCATTGTATTATGTTTTATGCCAATAAACTTATTTGTATAGTTTTGTATTATTTGTATTGTTATTCCCAACACACTTCTTTAATGCTTTTGTTGTTATATAACAATAGAATATGACAGCCAGACAGAAGTAACTTTCAGGTAAGTATTTATCAAATTGTTACCTTATTTATTGCAGAGCACCTCGTTTAGTAATGCTCATTTAAATATGTTTATTTTAGTATATAGATGTTTTGGAAGAGCTTGCTTAACGCTGTGTATTTAATTATTTATATTTCAATATATTTATTTACATAACGTTACACGATAATAAATTTGGCTAATTATCTCTATTACTATTTCTGAAGTAATTACAGAAATTTGTGGACTTATATATATAATTTTATATCATTACAACTCTATAATCACTGATTATCTATCTGACAAAACCATGACATTCCCTTTCCGCCAAGCGAAGACGCATTTCAGCCTGGGAATCCGTCCAGTCTGATCAGTCTCTGTTTTGCTCATGCAGTCAGAGAAGATTCTGATCAGCCTCAGATGAGTCTTTGCTGAGTCATTTTGCTGGATCTGTCGCGCAGCGGCTCGAATGAGATGGATTTGAATAAGGCATCTGTCAATACATGTATCCTTGAGCAAGAAGATTTCTTGTTCGTGTAAATGTTTGATTACTGTGTTCTTAAAGGTCTGGATTTTGCTCTTCAAACCCATAATGGAATCTCCTTCAATAAATGGGTAATAAGAATATCGAATGCATCTCTTAATCTCCTCATTATTAGAGTCATAAAATATTAAAGTGCTGAGACCGCTGCCAGCTTCAGGTTTCCGTTGGTGTATATTTATGAATCAATCCAGTAAAACCTTAAAAAATGGAGATCAGAACCATATATTTTGAAAAAAAAACATAAAAGGAGAAAATGCAAATAAAATAAAATAGATAGAAAAATAGAATTGAACTGAAAAGGGATTAGAAGAAAGAAATCTTGATATATATATATATATTTTTAAAAATTTCTTATATATATATATTGATATTTTCTTGAATATCACTTACACATCGTACTTACTTTACTTTTTACCAATTTACATATTTCGCCATTATAATTTTCAATTATAATATTTTTAATATGGTTGTGCGCCCAGCGCAGACTCAGATCAGCCTGGGCATCCACCAAGTCTGATCAGAGTCTTCGTTTAGCCTTTAATGGGTAGCTAAGGGTCTAAGCTACCTTCATGCGGACAGCGAAGACTCTGCTCAGACTGGGCGGGTGCCCAGGCTGATCTGAGTCTGCGCTGGCTGCACAACCACATTGTTGGTTTTCTCGTGTCGCGGCTCATTTCTAGTTTCTTGATGAATTGACCCCACTTGAAAAATGAGTAAAAATTGAAAATGGCAGAGTTGCTATTCCTGAAAGTGTACCCATGAACTTTAATAACGAGCACTGCGAGATGGCTGCGAAGCAGCCATCGACACCTGCGAAGCAGGGGTCGAGCAGAGCTCGTATCTAGGTATCGCAAATACCATCAAGTATTAATCTATGGAATCGAATTTGCGACGACCACCTTACTGGGTTCTGAGTTTTGCAGTCGTGCAATTAAAATTAGTGCAAAAAATGGGGAACCAGTGTCTTCTCCACAGGATTTAACGACTGGTTTACATTTTAACATTTGGGATATGCTTTTAGCTAGCAATAACTCGCGATGCAGTCTGTCATTTGCGAACGCTGAATGTCACATGATTGATACAGCCAATCAGAGCCCTCTCAAGAAGCCGCTGGCGTGAATTGTAAACAAGGCGGCAGATAGTTTTATTTCGAAACCAACCAACAAACCGCCTCGGAATCAAGGTATAAACGTGTATATTATATGCCCACGTTCAAGACTTGAAACGGCCACCAAATCGAAAAAAAGAGTCAGAGGTTTATTGAGCGTCTGGAAACCTCAAAGCCTCACAACATCATGAGATTTCGCGCACAACAGCGGTCCACGTCATGGCTCATGCCATATTGCAGCTCTCCGTCTATCTGGCTATAGAGCAAGGTACAACAAAATAGACGATGAAAAAAGAAGCGCAATGCATTGGTCTCTCGAAAAGTGAGAGAGAAAAAAAATCAAAGTTCTGTTAAAATTAGCAGTGGCAACCCACGGGCGCTTGAGTTTCAAAGTGTGCATCAGTATTCACTGTCATTACATTCATAACGTGGTACTACCCCTGCTCGGTTCAAGCAAATGCCCGTCTCCATATGACCTCGTTGGTGGTGGGACGTTAACCCCGAGTTCACTCACTCACTCCAAGCAAATGTTCTCTGGTAAAATCAACCCGATAAACCAGGTATTGTCTGATATGAGGTGAACCTTGAAAAGAGGATGCAACTGTAACGATGACAGTGCAAATAGAAACAGAAAAATGTTGACCTGAACACATTTTTGCTGCAGAATAGTTTCTATCCGTATCAGCCTTCGATGTTGGGCCTTCCAGTGCACAGAGCCACAAAGAAAGGTAAAACCTAGCTATTCTACAAACGCGCTGTGACGAAACAACGCCAAACTTGAAAATCAGGGAAATTTGCCACTGTAATTTGCCATTGTCACTAGTTTTCACGACCTGCAAAGTTTGGGTTCCCTAGTCCCTTAAAATCAATGTCGAGGTATTATTATTATTGGCTGGCACATCGCCGTCTCTTCGCTAAAAAGCAGCGGCTGTAGTGTAGTGGATAACACACCAGACTACCAATCTAGGGGTCGACAAATCGATCCCCTGCTTCTCCGGTCTTTCGGATGAGAATTTAAACCGAGGTCCAGTCTCCATATGGCCTTGTTGGTGGGACGTTAAATCTGAGTTCACTCACTCACTTTTCACTAAAAATGGACTTGGTATACCAAATGCCGACCGTGAATCCAAGCGGCTTAAACTTGGGTTTCCTGTGATGACCAAGGAAATTACTACACAGCATTTGAAAAGTCATACAAAAATGTTTTAACCACCATCATTTGACTGACAAAAAGTTCTGAAAACCTTTCAAAATCTCACTTTTTTATATTCGTTGGCAACAGCCCGTTGCAGGTACTTAACAAGTGCTAAAGTGTTCCGAATGAAATATTAGGAAACCAATTTGATGACGACACATACCAGGTGAATGTAAAATACGAATTTATTTTTGCAACTAGGCCCTATGTAGCCTGGGCTAGGTGTCATACTGTTACAATGAAAAAGAAGTGTGTGTACATGTGCGTCTGTGTGTCATTTTCTTTTCTCATCTGTTCCCGCAACCTCTGTATCTATGCACAGGCGCTTGAAGTTTTATGCTAATGATGCCGCCAAATATCCAGACTATGAGCTATTTTGAAGAAATGGCCAGGTGTGCAAGCATGTGTTCAGACTCCATTACGGTCTCCAGTTTCCGGTGTATCAACGTCGCACAGCAACGTCATCAGGTTCTATTACGGGAAAAATGAAGTGATTCTCCAGATAACGATCCTCTTAAATGTACAGCTTCCTACTCTATCCAAACATCAAACAACATATTCGCCGATCCGACTAGTATGCGGATGCGCAAGCTAATCTGCATTTTGTTGTTCGGAATGTTGGTACATATAGGCCTCAGTCAACAAATTAAAATTTTACGCCAACGTTACTGCGCAGTTTTGACGTTGTTGACGCGAAAATCATGACGACATTTTCATCATGTTTGCTTCAAGTTTTCATTCGTAAGAAACGTTTTGACCGAAATTAGGACAAACAAAATATTGTAAATACATGGAAACAGTGATTCAACGACATTGGTCATATCTAAAAGAGTAATTGAATGATATCGCTGATGTGTGAGTTTCAAAGGGTACAAGCACATGCTCAACTTTGGCGCAGCACGGTAAACCGGAAACTGGACGCCATAATGGCGACGAGATTTTGAGGCAAATTTTGAATTCAGGATTACAGCACCGCATAGACCATAACTGAACAAATTTATCATGTTTATAGATACATTTTGAAACGATGTTTACAGGTAAGAAGTTTGCTTTTGTTGGGGCGTTTCTAACTGGCAGTTTTAGCAGTCCAAAAAATCGACGGTGTTTGCTTGCATACCTGGTCATTTCTTACGAAATTGACTATAGACTGCGTCAAGTTTGAAGGGTTTTGTGGGTTTTTTTAAGCTTAGAACTTCAAGCCCCTGTGATCTATGCACACAACATCAAATTCAAAACAGTGTCATATCAACGTTGACGCACCGCCCTGCTGTTGCATCAAAATCAGTCTAGAGGCTTGTTTCTTCATTCCTTCATTCTACAGATGTGAACGGAACAATATAGATAGAATGCTGGTAGTAGTTGCTGAATCGCAGCGGTAAGCATAACAGTGTAACCCCATGTAATTGATTTGCTATGCTTGATATTTTGGCATCGGTAGAAGGTAATACAGCCAAATAAAAAGAAAAAAGATGTCCAATAACAACGAAAAATATGAATAGCGCCAATTATGTTTTTCATTGTAGAACTGTGGGTTCCATTAATAGAGACCGATCCCTTCAGCGTATTGATGGAGTCTGCAGGAATTGGACTGTGATATTAAGGTGCATTACAGTGCAAGACATAGTGTAAATGTGTGTTGGTACAGTGATTTTTTCACTATTTTGGTGTAGTAGGAGGAGAAAAATTTGTAAAGAAAATTTCGTCGAGCGCCCCGACTGGGAATTGAACCCGCGACCCCGAGATTATAAAGCGAGCACACAACCACTAGGCTAAAAGGTCCGGACCAGTTTGACTGGTCAGTTATACACTCTATATACCTATATACATATTTACACATCACTAATTGGCCGTACTACTACACTCCTCCATCCTACCAAAGAACATTTGGATCAAATGTTAAGGAAATGAAACAATTATAATCCAGGTTCTTTTTGACTCTGCAGCCATTGCTTTGCCCTTGGGCTCCAACGGTAAGCATCCTGACACCACGCACCAATGTAGTACGAGGAGAAAAACCTGTCAACAAAATTTTGTCGAGCGCCCCGACTGGGCATCGAACCCTCGACCCGAGATTATAAAGTGAGCACACAACCACTAGGCTAAAAGGTCCGGACCAGTTAGACTGGCCAGTTATACACTCTATATACCTATATACATATTTACACATCACTAATTGGCCGTACTACTACACTGGAATGGTGCCGGTGCCCACGGCATTGGGAAATCTCCTACAATTTGAAATTTTGGAAACCCTTTATTAAGTCTCAAGTGGTGTGATAGGGGTCATGATACTGAATATGTAGTATTTACATTCAACTATTGCTATATATCTGCTATTTCTCTAAGCAAGCAAGTAAATGTATGCTTGTAAGATGGTCCCTAGAAAAATTCTTTCTGCAATTGTGAATTTTTCAACTTGCAGTTGGGAAAAAAAGATACATTTTGAATTGTGACTGGTGCTTTTTATGGGCACCACTTATGTAGAGAAAAAAATCTCTGTGGTATATATTTTCAACTTTTACAGCCTAGCTGTAGAAGCTGGCACCATCTTTATGGAGATTCAGGTAGAGTGGTTGGCTCTATCAACCACATGAAATTTATTTAGATTGCACAATTTGCTGGTTGCCATGGCAACCGAAAGGTTCAAAATAGAAAATATATGCAAAAATCATCTCCTCAGAAACTATGCAACCAATAAAGCTCAAACTTCACAGAAAGGATCTTAGTACTAGCTTCTACAAAAGTACCGTTTTTCTTGGCAATTACTCTGGCAGTTTGGTTGCTATGGGACCTTAAAGTTACCATTGACTTAAAATGGCAAAATAGGAAATTTGCATTTATTGCTATGCCACTGCAGATATTTTGACAAACTTATATAGAAATGTACCTTGTGTAGTCTTTAACCAGCCTTGTTAAATTTATGCAAATTGCACAATTTGGATGGTTGCCATTGCAACCGAATAGCTAAAAATAGAAAAATATCTAAAAATCATCTCCGCAGAAACTGTGTGGCCAATAAAGCTCAAACTTTACAGAAAGAATCTTAGTACTAGCCTCTACAGAATTACATTCATGGCAGTTACTCCAGCTGTTTGGTTGCTATGGCAACTAAGAGTTTCCATTGACTTATAATGGGAAAATGGAAATTGGCAATTTTTGCTGTCTCACTGCATTTATTTAGATTTTCTTTCTACAGAAATGTTTCTTGAATAGTCCTCTATGTTTCATATGATTTTTTTCCAAAATCGCTGGATTTGATTGGTTGCCGTGGCAAAATGTAGGGTCAATTTTCGAAAAAAAAAAATGAAAAAAAATATTTTGCTTAGAAGCCATATGGGGGATGATGCTGATATTGTGCAAACATGTTGATGACAGAAGCCTCTACATAAAGTTTGTTTTTTTCTTCCAACCCCATAAGAACTTTGGTTGCTATGGCAACTTATAGTTTCCATTGACTTATAATGGGAAAAGTGAAGCCATGAGGAGGATGAAGCTGATACTTTGCATACATATTAATAACATTTGCCTCTACCTAAAGTATGTTTCATATTATCATTGCCCATGTGGACTGGTTGCTATGGCAACTTAAAGTTCCATAGACTTACAATGGGGATAGTGGACATTTAGAATTTATTTCTGTGTTACTGCAGATATTTTGACAAAAGCTTTACAGAAATGTTCCTAGAGTAGTCCTATACTAGCCATATGAATTTTGCCCAAAGACCTAATTTTGATTGGTTGCCATTGCAACTGAAAGGCCAAAGTTTTAAATTTTTCAATTTTTTTGCCAAAGATCTTCTCAGAAGCCATTATATAAGGGGGGATAAAGCTTATTTTTTGCATAAATGTTTGTGATATTATCCTCTACATAAGTGGTGTGTTTTATTGCTGTTGTGCATGTTGTTTTGTTGCTGTGGCAATTTAGTTTTTCCAACATAACCTCAGTGCTCAGGTGAGCGATATAGGGCCATTGGCCCT
Source organism: Ctena decussata (assembly GCA_963989385.1). Classification (NCBI taxonomy): domain Eukaryota; kingdom Metazoa; phylum Mollusca; class Bivalvia; order Lucinida; family Lucinidae; genus Ctena; species Ctena decussata. Next base: position 3,526,262 of record OZ022512.1, on the reverse strand, counting down.
CTGGTGTTAAAGTTTTGCGTTAAAGTTTTAAGATCTCTGTATTATTCAAACATTTTTCGTGGATTGGGTTTATGTTTGGCACGATGATAGATGTTAAGTCAAAGTTTTATTTTGTACCATCCCCTTTCATGCTTGTGATCTAAAGGTCAAGGTTACAGACTTAGGCTTTTTATGTTAAAGTTTTATTTTAATTTTTTGGAGATGTTATATCATCAAATAAAAGCATCACAAATGACTGCGTGATACCCCGCCACTGCAAACCTTTTTCACTCGCCAATTTTTCCAAACTGATTTGTTCTCTGTATTAGGCCAGGACAGGGGCAGCTAGACCCGAAGGTACATGAAAAAAAATCTAAGTCATGACAGGACACTTCATTACCCTGATCAATTACTATAAGCTTCCAATAAATCATTTACCACTCTAACCAAATACAGTTTTAGTGATGTGGCCACAGGGCAGGAGCAGATAACCCCCTAAGGGTTAAATTTTAATCACCACAAGAAGCTTTTATTACTTCTATCATCAGTTGTAAGTTACTGAAAAATCTGTTTCACATGAATTTATATAGATTTTTTCATCATTTTATGCATGTATATAGCCTAGGGCAGGGGAGGTAACTCCCATGGGGTAAATTTGAGCATCACTGGTGGCCTTCATCACTGATTATTTGCTGTAAGTTTCAGAAAAAAATGCTTCAAAATCTGATTTTATATAGATTTTTTCATGATTTATATACATGTATATAGCCCCAGGGCAGGGGCAGATAACCCCTGATGATAAAATTTCTGTGCTCATACAAAGCTTTTGTTACTTCGATCATGTTTGTGAAGTTTCATCATAATATTCAATGTAGTAAAATAACTAGAGGCCAAAAACCACTTTTTGGACATTGACAAGTGCCATAACTTTGTCAGAAATTATCGAAATTTGCCCATTAACAATCCCAAGCGAGACATTCTTGGTCCAAATGCATACACAAAATTTGAATGAAATCCATCGATAAATACTTAAGTTATCGCACGGAAACGAAGTGCGGACGGACGGACGTACGCACTACGGATGGACAGGCGGACGTACGGAAGGACGGACAGACACACGGACGGCCAACGTGAAAACGTAATACCCCGCCACTATCGTGTGGCGGGGTATAAAAACTGTGTTGGGTTTGGTTTATATATGCTTAATGTTTTACTTTTATACCATCTTTACACATGCCTGTCACCTAGAGGTCAAGCTCACAGAATTAGACATATCATATATGTTTTATGTTAAAGGATTTGCGATCTCATATCCCTCCAAATTCTTTGTTGGGTTTGGTTTATATTTGGTATGCTGATAGGTGTTAGTCTAAAATTTTATCTTTAACATCCCCACACATGCCTTGACCTTAGGTCAAGGTCACAAACTTATGCAATTTCATGTTAAGAGCTTTGTGTTAAGTTTGTATTCTTTTTTTATATTTCCCATCTTCTTTAATAGGATGTTTTGATATGAGAAGTCGTTTATCGTTAGGTTGCAAAAATTCACATCATCTGGGTAGTTCTGTTGACATACGGTCAAGGTCACATACTTAAACAGTTGCATCAATGCATACTGCTTTATAATATTTCTGATAATTCAGCTATCCTTCAATGGAACCTTTTGATATATTACTAGGTTTACTTTTAGGTTGCAGCAGATTATTTGACATTCTTTGTATGCTGCTGCTGACCAAAGGGCAAGGTCACACACTTTAAAATGTGTATCTTATATGTGTTAAATTTTTGTGTTTGAAGTTTAGTATCAATAGGCAGTTGCGCTGGCCAAGGGTATACGTGAGCCCCTGCTCACTTGCTCTAGTTGGTTTATTTGCACAGTCTCATTTTGACCACCTAGAAAAAGTGTGCAAATCTTGAACTCTGGGCTTTGGAGATGAATAGAAAATCAAAACTTCGTGACTAAAAACCATGTTGTTTCACAAGTTCAACCTAAATCAATGATATATGATATGAAGGTGGCCACCAGGTCACCATTATTGTGTATTATGGGTGCTCTAAGCAGCTGTCATCTCACTGCTGTAGGTTTGAGCCAAGGCAATGCTCAAGACACTCCAAGTTGATTGTCGAATTTCTGACAAAAGAAAGCTAAACAGACAATTCCATCTTTAAATGATATCAAGTACATTTACAACAGTACAATCATATCCTGCGAGGATTTGGTGTCAGTTAGAAGGCAATGCCTTAATTTCATATTAAGTCAGAAAAACATACATACTAATATTTTTTGCCCAGTTCATGCTCAGTAAAGTTGCAACATGATGCTTCACGATCAGTCTCAATGAAAAATGCAGTTAAAGTCTGATTAAGTTGCCCAGTGTACATACAACATGTAGTCAAATCTGTCTTAAGGGATCATTAAGGGGCCCCACAAAAACTGGCTGCAGAGTCATGGCAGACAGGTGTACACTTAATAGAGGTTCATTAACCTCTGGGGCCCCAAAAAGTAGCTACATAAGATGACCTAAGATAGGTGACCCTTAACAGAGTTACGCTTGAGACAGGTTAGACAGCATTATTTTTTTATACAATTTCATTATAACATCAGATATTAACACTTACTTAAAAAATTTGGAGAGGTAGGCACTGATTGAATTTGATATTCACATTTGATAATCAGACAATCAGTCACTGTCTAGAGTTTGTGTCAGTCTTATGTAACAGTCCTGCAGTTGGTGCTGTCTGTTTTTAAGATACTAGGTTCAAGTCCTAGAGGACTGCATGTTAGTACTGGCACATATAACACTAGACAGCAATATCCAATTGCAGAATGCATTCTAAGATAAGAATGAAATAGGTTTAAAATGTTCCAATCTTTAGCCATATGGTAAGTTGTCTTATAGGAAAGAACATGAGAAGTAAATACTTATGGGCTGTAAGGGAAATTACTTTTGATTTTGTACTAACAGTGTATCCCACTTTAAGATATTACATCAATATTTTTTTTCTTCAGTTTGGTGGTTTCAAAATGGCGAAAATTGCAAGACCGCTAACATTTCTGCACTATCTGATCGACATACCTGTAATTGCTTATATGTTAGTTTTGAGAAAAAGTTGCCAGCAGTGCTCGTTTTATAGGTAGCGCCTATTTATTTCATATTACTGTATACTGTATTGCGTGAAAGTTTAACGTTTACACAGATCTCTAATGCAAAATCCATATGATCACCAACTCAAACTGTATTCAAGGCCGTCGGGGCTGATCCGGAACGGCCATGGACCACTGTTTTGACAAGCATCATAAGATTACTCCCTCCCCCCCACCCCTCTTTTTTTCCATTTGTGTTCTCTTTCCCTCATTTTGTTAAATCTTAACTAAGAGTGTTCGGTAAACACCAACCCGTTTTCATAATAGTCAATGTAATTTTGTTATCAGCCGGCGTCAACTATTGATAAGCCTGAGCGTGTGAAGCGAAGTGTCGGCACACTCCATATACAAACATTGCAATCGTGAAAGAGATATCTGTTTGATCGAATTAACTTACTAAAGAATTTGCTTGATGAGAGAATTTAGAGACACTTCAACTATTTGCAGTGGTAGACATAGTTGTTTTGCAGTGCTTCAGATAAGAAGGGGTAGTGTGGTAATTTACAGATAATTTATCACATTTCTCCATAGAAAAATAAGTTGTAAGCCCTCATTAGAATCGATTCACCGAGACGGTTCTAATAAGGGGTTGCAGTCTGGAACTCTGTATTTGTGATGCTTTTTCGAAATTTTGCAGAAGTAAATTGTCGTCTGCCTTTTTGGTGCTTAGAGGGTTTATAAACTAAAGGAGGATTTTGTCTACTTTTGGTGACTAGATACACTTTCAGAGGAAGCAACTTTTATCATTTTCATTTTGTTTCAATATACACGTAGGGTTCAACCCAAGAAAGAATTGAAGTGCGCCCCTATGATCAAATTATTTCCTATATGAGTTTATTTTGTCTAGGAAAGCAGACAAGAAAGTCACAAAAGTCGTTCCACTTTTTTTTAAAAAAAATGCAGGAAAAAAGTAATAAAAATTGCAGGAAACATGATAAACTAGTAAACTGTCTTAAGCCTTGCAGACAAGGCATCTCATATTTTGAAGAACGAAAACAGCGTAATTTGCAAATAGCGTAGATCCTGATGAGGCGACTCATAACAAGCCTACACTGTTTGCCCTCTAGTCTTTGAATTCTTATCCATTTCCTTAACATAGCGCGAACAAACGAAAATAGCTGAATTTGCAAATAGTGTAGATCCTGATTAGGCGGCTCATAGTGGGCAGCCTCATTTAGATCTGCACTGTTTGCCCTCTAGTGTTAGAATTCGTATCCATTTCTTTAACATCTAAAGCGCGAAACAAAAAATGAAAATTGCTGAATTAGCAGATAATGTAGATCCTCATGTGACGGCTCATAATCAATTGAATGAGCAGCCTCATCTAGATCTACACTGTTTTCTCTCTAGTCTGCGAATTCTTATCCATTTTTTTAAACACCTTGAGCGCTAAAGAACGAAAACCGCGGAATTTGCAAAGCGTAGATCCAGATAATGCGGCTCATAATAACCAGCATCATCCAAATCAACACTGCTTGCCCTCTAGTCTTTGAATTCTTATCCATGCATTTCAATTCTGCGCTGGGCGAACAACCACATTGTTGGTTTTGTCGTGTCGCGGCCAATTTATTTCTGACTTTGTTTACTTAAGACGCCGCAGAAGTGTGAATACATGTATCTACTCAGTTTTAGAGTTTATTGTTAAAACAACAGTACAATAAATTAAGATTCAAAAGGGTAATGAAAGTAGATTTAAGAACAAACAAACAGATTTACCTTTGAATATGCTTGATCCACAACTCATTGTGTTAGTTTTGTCATGATTCAAGATCAAATAAAAGAATAAAATAAAGTTGATAGTTACAATACAGCCAAAACGCGTCGAGTGTTCGAATATAAACTCTTACAACGTTGTCTCACATTGTTTCAAATTTGACGCGAGAGACGATAACCAATGGTTGTATCGATTTATTTTTATTTTCAACAGAGTCCGTCCCACTTACTGAAGCTATAAATAGACACAGGTAAACTCATTATCTTGGATCTACGTCAAGAGTACTCTATGATTACCGTCGTTTGCATTATTTAAATTTCGCATTAAAGAAAAATTTATGGTTCCTCTCCATGATAATATTGAGCAGCGACGCGAGAAAACCAGCAACGTGGTTATGCATCAAGCGAAGACTCAGATCAGCCTGGGCATCCGCCCAGTCTGATCAAAGTCTTCGCTGTCCGCATGGAGGTAGCTTTGACCCTTAGCTACCCTATAAGCCCTTAGCGAAGAGTCTGATCAGACTGGGTGGATGCCCAGGCTGATCTGAGTGTGCTTGGTGCACAACCACTTTGTTGGTTTTCTCGCGTCGCGGTTCAAGTATGTTTTGTAAAGCTTGTTGACAGAAAAAAATACAACTAATCAGCAAAAGTGACCCTATCTTGATTTCGTTAGGACCTCATACCGATTTCTCTTTTGTAGCACCGTCATGGCTGATTCAGTTAAAGGTTAGATCATAGATAACACAATTAAGAATTTCGTCTTATTTTTGGCGATAATTTGAGTCGATTATGATAGGCTGAATCAGGGAACTCATACTGAATAACAAAGAACTTGTCACCTACAACACGTTTGTGTATGAACAAGGAATAGTCCATAGAAATAGATGTATAACAAACTATCCTTGTTCAATGCATATTTTAGAGATCATGTTTTAAATGCATTAAACTAAAACAACAATATGTAAAAATACCGAGAACGAAAGTTAGTTACATTTTATCTGCCATAAAAGCTCTCTGTAAAACGTGCATTTACAACAGGGATTGCAGACACCCCTTGTAAGGCTAGTTCCATTAGGCTTGGGGACGACCTTAAAATCTTTGAAAGGGACCGAAACTGGCCTCTTGATTCAAATAAACAAACGTCTTGAAAGAATATGCCACGCACCCCTGTTCCAAGAGCTCTCAACATAAAAGAGTTTGTAGCGGGGATGGATGTTGAACGGTTGGAATATATTCCTGATTTGAGGAGACTGGGTTTTACAAGTTCAACGGCTATTAAGTTCCTGAAACTATAAGATTTTGAGGCGTTCAGTACTAAAGCGTCAGCCGGTAATCGACGAATGCTACTTAATGCTGCAGAAAAGCTGAGAACTCCCAAGTTCGTAATTGGGCATGAGCCCGGACGTTGGAATTACTACAGGGGTTGGGAATGATGTTGCAGCACACAAAACAGGTAAAGTATCTTCTCACCATAATTATCCTTAATATTCGGACACAATGAATTTATCCGGCGAAGTATCGAAACAAAGATATGACTGTGCAGATTCTGACTAATCTGATGAAGAACTGTCCGATCAAGGTCTGTTCTGTTGAATACTGTTGTCCCAATATTTTGGCCATTTAGTATAAACATGGGTTAACTGTCAACGTTAGTAACCCTACTTCCCTATTGAAGAAGAATATCAAACAGTCTGCAAATTCTGTATTTAGATGAAATCAGTGAATTCGGCATTATTGTGCACAGTTAATAGCAATTCCTCCATTTTCTCAGCCTTTCTATTCCCGATATTGGCGCAGAGAGGTCTATTGGTCAGAAAGGAGCCGTAACAAGAAAAGGTACATTACAGTAACTGCGAACAGGTTGCTCGGCCGTAGTCTGATCAGTTTGTACAGTCGGTATAGAAGGACTCGCAGAAATTGAGTGACAGCAATGATTCTGATCAGCTTGTGAGATACGCAGGCTGATCTTGGTTTTCGCTACGCTTACATGCAACAAAGTAATTTTAGACGATGCAGTGTAAATCGTTACGGAGTTCAGCAGACAAGAAATAGCACAAAGACGAATGCATTTTCTCGTCAACGATATTTTACATAAACATATGTTGTTAATGCTTTAGGCTTTAGTCCTAACATACAATCATTTACAAACAGTGCAGATCTGGATGCGAAGGCTCATAATGAGCCACTTCGTGTTGAATTTCGTTGCTTGCCATCTCCATTAGTCCTTTTCCGTCTGAATAGAATTATTCCTAAGATCGGCCCGTTCAAAATTCAAAGATAAAATCATGTATTTAGGAGTGAACAGGTTAAACAAGACTTCTTGAAATATTTTGGTTTAAAGGCCAGCCGTGACTATAAAAGGCAGAATAGGCTCATTTCACCTCAGTATGATATTAGAGTCCAAAGTGTCAAGAGCTCAGCCATGCATTTTGATTGGCTACTGGCTATTTGTAAAGGTTATCTGTAAAATGATTGACAGGTTTTATCAGCTGAGTCAGTGAACTCAATCGTAAAAACAATAACAATAACTGTAATAATAATAATAAAATAATGATAATAATAATGATATAAAAAAAGATAAATGATATATAGTATAAATAATAATAATGAAGATGACTATTTTTCTTTTTATTTCAATTACTATTATTTTGATAACTGTTATAATAATATTATTTGTCATTATTTTCATTATTTTTGCTTTCAGTACTATTACAACTACTACTGCTATTATTATTATTATTATTATATAATTTTTATTTTGTCATCAGTAGTTTTATCATTAAATGATGATAAAAATCATGATCAAATACTATAAAAGTGCATATTTCCTTTTGACTGAAATAAATACAATGATCCATGAAATACTGGAAAGATTTTAGTTCAGACCTCATGTGTAACCTGAATAATTTATTTGAAGCAATATAAACTATAAATCTACATCAGGCATAATTTTCATTTATATTATGTTTTATGATTTTTTCATCAAGGGAAGTAAATAAAAATAAAACTTCAGGATCTCTGATTTTTTTTCTGTCAAATAATATAATTCATGATTGTTTATTGCAAAATTGTAAATGCATTACATTTGCAGTGTGGCTTAAGCTCCGCCCACTTATACTGCCTACTTACATTACAGGTAAAATCTGCTGGCCGGGTGGACGACAATCCCGGCCTTTAAAAACTGACATTTAGTATCAGCTAATTAATGAACTTTAAAGGCCCCTTTGCTCTCCTAGTTGTATAATTTTCGGTATTATTTCGATCCGATACAGTTTCGTCAAAATAAATGATCGTGATAGTTCAGCGTTGAGCTTTTTCACGCATTGAGCTTTTTGTAAAAAAAAAAGGCGTGAATGAAAAAATGATTTGGGTCATTTTAGTTGGCAAGCAAACTGAAATACTTTAGATATCGCAAACTTTATGATATGGTAAAAACACAAGACGAAGGGCTCCATTTGTTATATCGCTTTCGTGTAAATTTCATCGTTCAGCTGGGAACAATACCATAACAGTTTTATCATTTTTCGAAAGCCTTATACCCCTACTTTTTGCCGGACATGGTACAGCATATACATATCAACAGTTATTTTGTCACCAAACGTGAAGGCAGAATCGCTATAGTTATTGAGCTGAACTACGCAAAAATGTGCTTTACGTATTTGCGAACAGCGCATGCTCAAACTAGTATGTGAGCCCCTGCGAGTCATCTAAAGCCGTCAGTTTCTGTCAGAAGCTTCCTTGGGTCCGTGCATGGTATATGCGAGCAGCAAAGGATCTGATCAGACGGCACGGATGCGCACACTGATCTGAGCCTTTGCTGAGCGCAAATGTTCGAAGACCTGTGTTTGCTTGTGTGTGAACGATTATATTAATTGGGCCTTTCTGAACAAAAAGTGATTTCCGCTTATGCAGTAGCTCCTTTCACAAAACATGTTTGAACAGAATTAGGTCACGGCAAAAAAATAAATAAATAAAAATAAAAAAATAAAGAAAAAAATAAATGATTAAAAATGATAAATAAATAAAACGAATAAATAAATAACTTGGTGCCTATGCGAACAGCGACTACCCTGTCAGACAGTATCTGTAAGGACACATGGTCAGACTGCATGCAGCCCAAAACAGAAAGGTATATAAAATGTTTACTTCTCATAAAAAAGGCTATTCGGCTCTTCCGCATGCTTGTATCAGTATTTCTTCCGCGGTTAAATGTTTTAAAATGTTCTGACAGGAAAAGTTTTAAAAAGTAGCACAGACTCATTTTATAAATAACGGACTTTTCGAAGACGAAATCTGTAGGTCATGTTTTTTAGTCTTAACAGTCTTATCAGTTGTAACATTGCTATGAAACGTTGTTTCAAGTTTTTCTGTTAATCATCTATAAAAAAGATATATATTGTGACACCCATTACACGCTATGTAATTACGTGATCTAACTGTACAGCGACAAATGTTTTCTTGGTAACCAAAATGCTTTCTTGAGACGATTTCCAGAGAAAGGTGTTTGCACCATGCAAGTATTTTGAAGAATTCCTTCTCTAATACAGCCAGAAAGATGAAAGTTCTTGCATCAATAAATTCACCATATATGTCGGTTATTACAGCAGAGGTGTCATTTTGATATTACCGTTACAACGAAGCGCAATGTCAACATTTTTCTTTCCAAGTAAGCAGTTTGGTTACTCAGAAAGCAATTGTCGCTGTACAGTTGGATCACGTGATTACATAGCGTGCATTAGAACTGCCTCTGTGAGGCAGTTCTTTTGAGCGAGCAGAACATAGGATTTATGAAGAAATAAGAAAAAATATCAATATTCCCTCTTACCGAGGGCTCTGATGGCTCATATACAAAGGAAGATATTTATCCTTTCAGATGATCATAAAGGGAGAAAGAAGGAGCTTTTTTCCGTATACCAAGCAAAACACACCACGTTTGCAGGTCAGTGGATCGTCTGGATCCACACCTACAGCTACAGTCACGTACCAAATGATATATGGGTCGCCATCTGGACCACCTTTACCAGGTGTTCCACCACCTAAGTTGCCGCCTCTACCAGATTCGAAAGAGTTGGATAGTAATAAAGACGAACAGTGAGATAAATAAGAAGTTATGGACATGTTTATACTGTCGTGTTTTACTTGATTCTACCAAGGATGATACTGTTCTATTGCTTTGATTGATTGGGTTGGGGAATAATGCATTGGAATAATATATTGTACTGCCACGATTTGAAAAAAAAAGTGTTAGATAGTTCTCCATTTCACTATAATCTGGCAGCGGTTCTGCTCAGCAACTGTTTAGCACCTCTTGGAGTACGGATAATTTTCGTGCCAATATATTCACCTGATTTCATTCCTGCAAAGCCGTTTTTTTTCTCCTAAAATCGAAAACGTTGCTTAAACAACTACGGTTTATGCAAGTAATCCAGGAGAACTAAAGATTGCTGTTGGTTTGCTATTCAGGAAGTATCTGCTAATGATTTCAGAGTGTTTACTATAAAATACCGGAAGTTTTAAAGTATAGACAGACCAGCACGTACAAGTAAAGATACTTAGACTATGAACATTTATGCTTACTTCTAAAAAAATAAAGGAAATAATAGTAGCCTTACTACGACGTCGACGACAGCGTTCCAACATACACTTTCATAGGAGATCAAAGTGATCGGGAAGTATTTTCTACCTTCTCACACCGAACTTCTCCTAAAAGAAAGAATATGCTCACCAACAGCATAATATTTCCTTTAGTTAAAAGGAGCCCCCACTGGAGATGGGATTTACCTTCTAGGGAAGCAAATACTATCCCATTAAAGTTGGCTCTCTTGTAAAATGGCGGTCAACTTAATGACAGTTTTTATCTTTGCACTTTACATTTGCCGTGTCAAGTTCAAGTTTTTTATATGATGGGCCGAAGCAAGTTCGGCGAGCTATCCTTCCTAAAACAGTATTTTTATTATTTGCCAAATAAATGTTACATAATGAGTAATCAATAACTTACATTACATGTGCGTTTGAATTAAATGCATGTCTGTGTAAAAGTAAAAAGTATGCAAAGACCAGGAACTGAAACAATAAAAATCCAAATCCAGCCCTCAAACCATAATTGGAAACAACTAAGATTACAAATAATCAAGATACAGAGAACATATGGCCAACCGAGTGAGCAGCTTGTTCCCAAAAGGTGGCCACTCAGCAACCCAAACCGAACCAAAAATAATAAGAACATACATAAGGTAAAACATCACAGAAACTCTGACACCAAAAACAGGCAACAGAGAACCACAACAGAACTACCGCCTTGGAACGGTCAGTAATGAATTACTGGGGGGCTTAAATCGATTTTACAGGCCCAACCTCACCCTCAGTTTCTGAAGTGGTACAAAACATTTAGTTGGTTGTTCGGTTCGCATGATAACCCTCTAACTCGTCAATGAATCATCAGATTATTGTATGGAACTACAGGATCTTGTCTTTGTTTAATGTGTTTTGTATCAATTCAGGCCGTCAGTCACCTGTTTGTAGACAGGAAGAAGAAATGTGTTTTTTCCCTCAAAAATAAAGGACGTTTTGGCATTTACAAATGAATTTAAAAACGTATTTGAGTTTTACGTCCCTTTCAACAGTATTTCGTCATGTGGTAGGGTCGGATAATGACAATATTAGGATGAAGGTGTGAAGAATATTCTGTCATTGACGGAATGAAATCCGGTACCGCTTTATAATCATGTCGAACACAGCAAAGACTTTGGTCAGGGAAATAAGTCGATGAAACTCATTCGCCAGAAGCAACCCAACTCTCCCTGTCTCAGAAAAATTGTTTAAGATAATAAACTGTTTTCTGTTTACTCAGTATTCCTGGGATAATGTTTTAATTTTGTAGGCCAGACATAGCATTTTCCGGTTTCTTTGTCGCAAATTCGGATTAATGTTTGATTCTTTGGTTGATCTTGTTGAGCGGACTCGAAAATGGTCAAGTATGCAAATTAAGCCTTTTAGTTTACGCCAATTTTGATAACCACAAAATAATAATAATAATTGAAACGCATTTTTATCAACATTACCAGTTTACTATTTATCTTGGGATTACGCGTCGTCTATATTTAACAGCTGCTCGGTAGAATGTGGGGCTGGACTCGATAAAAATAGAGCTGTCATACCTGTCCAATAGATTAGCAGATGTATGAACCTTATCGTTTTTATTGGCCAACGTATCACGCGTAGTGGTGGAACGTTGTGGCTTTATTCGCCACGGACAAAGCTATCGAAGTTTGTATTCGAACGGTTGACGTGCTTTCGCTGTTCTTATACTTAAAATAGATTATTATAATATTTTAATTGTCTTCTATGATATTTAGAATAAATTATGTGATATGAATCATTTTAATTGCGTTCTCAAAAACTGAAAGAAAGAATTAAAGACAGAAGAAATACACAAATTAAGATAATTTTCTCTTTTGCAAATAAAAGTAAAAAAAAATATATCAGAAATTAAAGCAAAAACAAATTTAAAATTATTATATTTTCTTTAAAAATAAAGTTGATAGTTTAATAGCTTACAACATGGCTTCTCTTTACTTGAAATAGAATATTACAATATTTTTTCCTGTTATATTAAGAATAGATTAACATATGTGTCTTCTAAAAATACTCAAAGAAAGAATTAAAGACAGAAAAAAGACAAAAAATACAAAAACTAAGATAATTTTCACTTTTGCAAATAAAAGAAAAAAGAAGAAAAAAGAAATACATCAGAAAATTAAAACCAATACAAATTTAAAATTGTTATATTTTTTTTTACTCTTGCTATACAAATTAAAAAAAAAGAAAAGAAGATGTTCTGGGTAGTGCACAAACTGGATGTCCATTCCATGACTGGCTAATCATATAAGTAGGTGTAAAGGTTCAATCTGAACTCTGAACTTCAGGTGCACTACGGTTTGAGAACGGGGTGCAACTCAATGCTCAAAGCTAGCTCAGGTGTAGTGCAACTCATGTGCACCTGGGTTGCACAAGGGTGTCAAGTCTTTCTCTGGCTTTACTGTATGGTAAACATTTGAAATTCTTCTTCTCCAGAACCAATAGGCCGACGGCCTTGAAACTTAGTATATAACATCGGGTATATAAGTACTACCAGAATACTTCGAATTATGACCTTGGGTTGACCTTGACTGTTTTTATCTTTAGGTCAAATTTGCTTTCAAGTGCTTTTATATGGAAAAATGCTGGAACATAAGATTCTTTTGAAACTGTTGAAGATTTTGGCTTAAAAATTCGTCTGTACAATTATCTTACTGAGAACATATAAAATTGTGAGTACAAGAGGTCAAGGCTATTATTTGACCTCTGATACCAGGTTCTCATATTTTGACAATTTCAAACATATCCACCAAAGTTACTGAGCCAATTCTAACCTTTCATGTAGAGCCCCCAAAGGTTGAGGGAATGAAAATTTGTTCAAACGGTCCAGGCCAAATGCCAGCAAGGCCGCCATGCCCACATATGAGCCGCAACATGAACACAATCAACAATGTGGTTGTGCGCCCGGCACTCAGATCAGCCTGGGCATCCGCATTGAGGTAGCTTAGACCCTTAGCTACCCTTTGGGAGGTTATCGAAGAGTCTGATCAAACTGGGCGAATGCCCAGACTGATCTTAATCTGCGCTGGGCGCACAACCACATTTTTGTTTCTGTCGTGTCGCGGCTCAATATGGTAGAAACATTTATAAAATTTCTTCCTCAGAACCAACTGACCAAGAGCCTTGAAACTTGGTATGTAGCATCTGGTGTGTGAGTAATGCCAAGATTGTTCAAATGATGGCCTTGAGTTAACCTTGACCTTTTCTACGCTAAGGTCAAATATTCGAAAATGCTAAAACACAAGATTTCATGGAAAGTATTGACGATTTTGGCCTAAAAAATGGTATTTCATGTCATCTAAATGAGAACATGAAGATTTTTAGTACAAATTCAGGTTATTCTTTGACCTTCGACCCAAGACTTTAGTATCTTGACAATTACAAGCATCTCCTCAAAAGCCACAAGGCCAATTGTAACCAAATTTCATATATATCCCCCTAAATGTTGAGGAAATTAATTTTTTTCAAACGGTCCAGATCACATGAACAACATGGCCGCCATGCCCATATATGGTAAAAACATTTAAAGATCTTTTTCAGAACCAATTGACCAATAACCTTGAAACATGGTTTTTTGCACTGATTACCTTAGTACAACCAAAGTTGTTCAAATTATGACCTTGGGTTGGCCTTGGTTTTTTCTACGCTATGGTTAAGTATTCAAAATTGCTTACGCACAAGATTTCATGGAAAGTTTTTAAGATTCTGTCCTAAAATTGATATACTGAGTCATCGTAATGAGAACATGATGATTTGTTAGTAAAAGAAGTCAAGGTCATCTTTTGACCCAATACTCTAGTATTTTGACAATTACAAGCATCTCCTCAAAAGCCACAGGACCATTTGTAACCAAATTTCATATATATCCCCCAAAGGTTCAGGAAATGAAAATTTGTTCAAATAGTCCAGGTCACATGACCAACATAGCTGCCATGCCAATATATGGTAAAAACATCTAAAAATCTTCTTCTCCAGAACCAATTAACCAATGGCCTTGAAATTTTGTATGTGGTATTGAGTACTCGCGTACTACCAAGATTGTTTAAATGATGACCTTGCGTTGACCTTGACTTTTTTTACGGCATGATCAAATATTTGAAAATGTAGTTGCATAAGACTTCATGGGAAGTTTTGACGATTCTTGCCTAAACGTTGATATATTCAAATATCTTAATGAGTACAATGAAGATTTGTGAGTACAAGCGGTCAAGGTCATTCTTTGACCTTCGACCCAGGGCTCTCATATTTTGACAGTTTTAAACATCTCCTCAAATGCCACTGGACAAATTGATCAGGTGAGCGATTCAGGGCCTTATGGTCCTTTTGTATGGTGTGTACAGTTCTTTTTTCAGTTACCGAGCGATATTTTACGGTTTGTTACTTATCATATAATAGCATTAATGTATATTCCTGTTAAATGTGAAGATTACACAACATGTTTACATTGCAGACATATACATCGATAAAAATGTTGCTTTACTGGTACTCATTGGTCAAATACAACTGAAAGCCCGAGAGGCAAACCCTAAGTGGATTAGAGGAAAGAAGGTTTGTTCGCACCGGTTGGGTCACATATCCAAGATTGCCATCAAGCCTTTATATGGTAAAAAACCGTAAAATCTTTTCCAGAACGGAAAGGCAGATGACCTTGTAGCTTAGTTTGGTGAATTGAGATGTCATGCCCATCATAGTTTCAACAAACGATGAGCCAACATTAATCTTGTCCTAAATTATAGCAAGGTCAACTTTGGTGCGTTATGCATTTATAACGGAAAATGCTTTAACAGCGGATTTCTCACAACTTAAGCTATTGAAGTCTAAAGTACAATATTTGGTATATCTGCTAAATAAAATTAGCAGATGCAGAAATTATGTCGCTGAATGTCAGAGATCATCATTTGACCTTGATAAAAGGTACCCTAGATTGTGTCGCCCGTCAATATTTTCAAACATCTTCTTCTTCGCAACCCCTGAGCCGGACAAAGCGAAGCCTCGGTGGGATGGGGGAATGAAAGATTGTTCACAGGGTCGGGGTCACATGACCTTGATGGCCGCAATGCCCATACATGGTACAAACCCTCTGAAAATCTTCTTCTCTAAAACCGAATAGGCCAATTACCTTGTGGCTTGATATGTAAAATTTAAAGGGCGCGAACCACCGTTTTACCAAATGATGTCACAGCGTTGAACTTGGCCTAATTTATGGCTAGTTCAAATTTGGCGCGTTATTTACTTATAAAGGAAAATGCTTAAACACTGGATTTCTCAAAAACTTAACTTTTGAAATCTAAGGTATAATATTTGGTATATTTGCTTAACTAAATGAGCAGATGGAGACATTTTGTTGCTAGAGGTCAAAGGTCATTCCGTGACCTTAATTCAAGGCCACTAAAATTCTGTCGCCCATTGCTCAACATTTTCAAACATCATCTTTTCTAAAACGCATAGGTCAGTCAAAGCCAGACCTCAATGGGATAAGGAAACGAAATGTTGTTCGTGGGGTCTGTGGCAAATGAACAAGATGACAGCCACGCACATATATGGTAAAAAAACATTTAAATTTACTTCCAAAAAATCGGTAGGCCAATGACCTTGTGGCTCTATAGCTATGTAGCATTGCGGACTTGGGCCCGTCATAGTTTCAACAAATGATGACCTAGCGTTGACCTTGGCATAAATTAGGACAAGGCCGTATTTTTGGCGTTATGCGTTTTTATGAGAAACTGATTTAACAGTAGAACTCTCACAAACTATTGAGGTACAACATTTAGTGTATATGGTCAACTTAAAGAGCAGATGTCGACATTATATTGCTAAAGGTCAAAGGTAATACTTTGGCCTTTGTTCCACATCACTGAGATTCTGTCGCCCATCAACGTTCTAAACATCCTCTCCATAAACCCAGGGTCAATAAGAACCAAATCTTATGTGGGGCCTCATTTGAAAATGCGAACGAAAGTTTGTTTGCTAGGTCTGGGTCACATGACCAAGATGGCTACCAGACCCTTATTAGGTAAAAAATCCTTTAAACATTCTTTAAAAAATCTTTTTTTTTTTCCAGAACTGAAAGGCCAGCGACTTAAGGGGTTTGTGTGTAGCATTGAAGAATTAGGCCCATCATAGTTTGAATAAATAATGACCCAGCGTTGACTTTGGCCTAAATTTTGGCAATGTCAATTTTAGTGTGTTATGCGTTTATATGGGAAAATTTTATATTTCACAAATTATTTAAGTGCAATGCATGCTTCTTTGTTAACTCAAAGAACAGATGAAGACATTATGTAGCTTAAGGTAAAAGTTCATATTTTTCAAGGTCACTGAGATTCTGTCGCTCGTCAACATTTTCAAATATCCTTTTCTCCGAAACCCCTAGGCCAATCAAAGCCAAGTTTTACATGAAGTATAAGTGGAATAGAGGAAGGAAAGCTTGTTTGCACAGTCAGGTCCACATTTCAAAGATGGGTCGCCACGCTTTTACATAGTTAAAATCCTTTGATTTTTTTTCGTTCTCCAGAACGGAAATGCTGAAGACTTTTTGGCTTTGTATGTTGCATTGAGAACTCAAGTCCATCATAGTTTAAACAAATGATGAGCCAACCTCAATCTTAACCTAAATTATAGCAATGCCAACTTATGCGCTTATACGGACAAAGGCTTTAACAGTAGATTTCTCAGAAACTTTTGAGTCCAAGGTACATTATTTCTACTTTCTGTTTACGAAAGTGATTATGTTCAATTCGAATACTAAAAGAACCTCCTCCAAAAACAGCCTCTTCGCTAAAAGCACTTCGTCTTTTATCGTCGAATTTCACTTGGAGCATGACCAGACTGCAGGGTCTCAGAACTGAGATAATGGGCTAGATCAAGAATCTAAGATGACTGCCATTTGAGGGCCTCATGGAAGATTAGCTATGTCATGTATTTATGTATGTGTTAAATGTTGTTACCCTTACGAAATAAAGTCTTTACTTACCTACTTACTACAACATGCAAAAACAACAAATAAACTTCTTCTCCAGAACCATTTGGTATATTTGGTTTTAATTAAGCATGGAGTGGGACCTTGGTTTTAAAATTGTACAAACTAATCTGTTGAAAAATTGATAACAATGAACTAATTAGATCTAAAGAGTTTGATTTTGATTAATTGTAAATATCTCAAGCAAACATGAATTAATGATGGTCAAATTTTTGAAGATTGTTACTTGAATTTTTTTTTCAAATTTATGTAAATGGACTATCCACAATTTCAAACGACTTTGTTTTCTGAAACGACTTGGCCTATTGAAACCAAATTAAATATTTCGCCTCCAGGGACTTTGGGAACAAATAATTGTTCAAAACGTTCTTAGACACATGACCTTTATGGACACTGTGGTAAGAAACTTTAAAATATTTTCAATGAAAAATAATGGGATTGCCTTGAAAGTTGTATGCAGCATCGGGTACTCGAGTACTACCAAAGTAGATCAAATGATGACCTTGGGTTGACAATGATCTTTTTTACGACAAGGTTAAATTTCCTTTGGGTGTTTTATATCAGAAAATGCTATGACATGATAGTTAATGGAAATTGTTGAAGATTTTGGCCTAGGCATTGGTATATATAGCCATCTTAATGAGTGGCCATATCAAGTAGATGGGAACGCACGTACATAGGTAAAACCTATTTACTTCATATTATGTGGTAATGCGTTTATTATATCGATATGAGATGCTGGTGTCCTGGAATGATCGCGGCTAAAGTTGATTATGTAACAGCTTGTGTTAAAATTATCATGTGGGTATAGAGCTACTTTGAACGTATCTGAATTGATCAGTCAGTCAGGAGGTTTAATTTAGTGTGCCGAAGGAACGCAGGTGTTCAAATAATTTCATCCGGAAGGAAAGAAAGTAAACAGAAACATTTTAAAGTACAACTTTATAAAATTCTGGAGGCTTAATTGGAAGAAGGTATGAAAAAATGTGTTCTATTCTTTGTTTTCAAAGTAGGTTGAATAGCGATCTTCAAAAATTAATCAAATTATACACTGTCAAAAATGCGTAATTTTCTATATGACCTTTAGCTGAATCGGGCAGAAAATTGTGTGTGGCTGAATAAGGTAAGACCAGATATAACATCCATACTAAGTGCATTTTTATAGTAGTTTTGTAATGCTATTCGACTGCCGTGAATGTGTGAGCCGAAGAGCTAACACTTATGAACACGTAATTCAAGGGCCGTGGGTTCGAGTCTGCCTTAATTTGCCATTCACCTCCGATTTTTTCATACTCTCTGGATTACCAATTTTCCTTAAAAAAACCAAAACAAAATGGAATAAAACTCAAGACCGTAATTACGGAAATTTAGTTCAAATTAATTTAAATATCATTGCAAGACCGTAATTAGCCCAACATAACAGATGTATTATCGCAAGACCTTATTGCCTTAATAAGCCCAAAACAAATGCCATTGTAGTTGCAGGACAGTAAATTACCAGCATTTGTAGATAAGGGAACTTATACATGAATAATAATCGGCGTTAACGGTAGATAGCGATCATATCTAGCTGTAGGTAGTGTCGCTTTGTCTTGGCGTTCGCCCGATGTGAACTGGTAGCCTTAAGTATGCACTTTTATATAAAATGCACGGTTGAGATCCAGTTCGAAGTCAATCCAATTCCTTCTTACTTTTGTATGGATTCACTTAATGGAAAATTCTAAATCACTTTGCCCATTAAGCCACAGTCTCACTGTCACGTATTGACGGCTAGGTTTTACTACGTTTCTAAAACGTGACTAAACGGCAGTATACGTTGTAAAACGTAATGAAAACGTATATATGTATAGCTAAATACGTGGCCTTGGCACGTTTGATTTAGAATTTTTAGATCTAACATTGCATTTTGGTATACCTTGCAAATACCTAGTAAAACGTAGTAAGATGCAGTAAAACGTGGTCAGAACGTTCAAAAACATAGTCCGAACGCGGTAAAAACGTATAAAAAGTAACAAGAATAACCTAGAGGTCTGCTAAACCTCAGGTTCACTGTCACGTATTGAGGTTTAGCTTTTTCTGCGTATTTAAAACGTAGCAAAAAGGGAATATGCGTATTAAAACGTAGTGAATATGTATTTATATACGGATATATAAATCTACATACGTGGCCTGGCTACGTTTTAATAGAAAATTCAAATTAAACGTAGCATCCAAATTACGTACTGTAAGCGTAGTATGACTCATTGAAACGTAGTCTGAACGAACTGGAACGTAGATGAAAAGGTTTAAATACGTAGCCATATGTGAAGGTCTCTACGTACTGCTACGCATTATACGCGTTTTCTTACGTCTTAGTACGTTTTGTGACAATTGATTCTGCGTTTTATTACGATTTGATATTTTGTGCGATACCTACTCAAACGTCACTTTCACTGGGTAGTTATACCGGACACTACCTAGTAGTCCCTAGTAAAACGTACGGAATCGTAGAAGGTAAGTAAACTGGTCTCGTCCCGTCTGAAAGCGTAACACTAAGCCATTTGATAACCGGCTAATAGACAAATCCGGCATAAGAGGTATACGTTATACGTTGTAGAAGTCATTATCGACAAAGGCTATATTTCACTATAGTGAAGACAAAGAAAATGAGAATTTAGAGCATTCAATAGATTAAGCATTGTATGTTCGACTATTGTCACTCTGAACCAACTAAACACTGATTCTACCGTAAATGAAAATTATAGTGTCACCTTTTAATTACGTTTAAAATGCTGATCTAAAGGAGGAATACGATATTACTCAGAAATACCTTTTTATAGAATATATGCGTAATTGCGTGCGATTTGATTCATATAATCAGTTAAAAGCTATTGTAGGTATAACGTCATTGAAACAACTTGTTTCCACAAGTTCGGATGTTTTTTGATGATTTCAAAGTTTATTACACGCTTGGCTCTGGGCAAATGCGAAATGCGCATGGCAAACTAGCCTACAAATATAAGCCGGTTGGTCATGGTATTCGACGAAGTTTACTTGGATTTTGAAAGCATCTACCATGGATGTTCATGCGCCCAAGCTAGACACGGCATGTTAAAGTCATTTATCATGCATCTGCTGCAAAATCTACCTGATAACAGGGGTATTATGACATGTGATATCATGTCACTTTAGAACTGCGCTTGCGCCGATGTTATCAGGCGATGCTTTTAGAAGCGATCTCTGAAGATGATTGGCCACATACTGACGTTAGCCGTGGTAACAGCGTTCGATTCGTTGAATGACGTCACCGACTTACGTCATAACTCAGCCGCGACCTCAGCATGTTCCGTCAAAATAGTGTTTGATTTTCATTTGTTTGACCCTTTATACAAATGTTAATCTTCTAATGATGCTTAATAAATAGAACACCATGTAAGTGGCTTTAGAAAGTCGAACCTCGCCATTCCTACGCTGTTTCTGGTCTCGCCTGATAAACTTGATATAAAAAGACACTAACATGGTATTCTCTATGTATCTTTTCACCTATCAAAAAGATATTTTTTTAATTTTTTGTTGTTGTTTTGTTAATGCATAAAGGCGACCGCACAGACACTATCATGAATAGGTTCATTTTACATTTCATACATTTACTAGAAAATACGTTCTTTTTACATATGTGATACAGGAAAAACTTTCATGCACGTATCAAGACTGCATATCTCGAAGGCCATATCACTTCAAAAATAGCCAAAACCCATATCACCCCCTAGGGCGAAAACCCCATATCATCAGTAACACACCCCACGTGACCCATATTATCCCTAGGGCGAAAAATATATAACAGATTATGATGTGGAAATTTATATATCCGTATCGACCCTCGACTCTCATATCAGCTCTCGACTCACATATCAGCCATCGGATTGATATGGAAGTCGAGGGTTTGGCCCAAGGATTGATATGGGAGTCGAGGGATGATATGGGAGTCGAGGTTTCATACGGGGTATGATATGAAAATTGCCGTATAATAATCTTTAATAAAGAATCGCATTGCCCTACATATACTCGCCGTTCCTTAATAATTCGATTTAAATGGCAACTTTGTCTTTGCATGTGATGAGGCTGGCGTGTAATCTGCGCAGCACAATAAGGGGTGACTATAGGATGCCTTGAAGGGAAAATCGTGTTCCCAAGTAAGTAAGTAAGTAAGTAAGTAAAGACTTTATTTTGTGAGGGTAACAACATTTACCACATACAATAATACATGTAATAGCTAATCTTCCATGAGTAAATAAAGATTCCTTTGGAAATCAAGTTGTTGACCTGTGCCAATAGTTTCCATGACCAAAATGTTTGCGCATCGTTATTGCGGCATAAACAGCCTAATGAAATATGTATTATAGTCAGGGCATTGTCAATGACTATTTGTGTATGTAAACAATGGTAATGTCGATTACCACTGTAATAATCAGCCTGATTATCAGATAAGGGTCTATAGACTCTATGTGAAGTTGCGTCTATAGCCCCAACGGCGTCAGGCAACTCCTGCTACACACATTTCATTCGCCGCCATTCCCTTCTAGAAGGCCATACAACATTTGGCTTAAATGCTGCATTCAAAAAAGGTCATACACTGTTTACTATTTCACATACCCTTTGTATGTATACGACAGAGAAGGAGTGAGTGACGAATGAGGGAGTAAGCAAACGAGTAAATGAGTATGGGAGGGAGAAAGGAAGGAAGCTTTGAAAGGAGTAAGTGAGGGCGAGAGAAAGCAAGCCTGCCAGCGAGTGATCGACTGAGTGAATGAATGAATAACGGAGGGAGATAGCAAACGTGTGAGTGAGTGGGTGAGTAAATTAGTGACAAAGAGGGAGTAAGAAAGAGTGAGTAAAAGTGAGTGAGAGAAAAAAAAACAAGCAAGCAAAGAAGTGAGCAAGAAAGTGAAGAAAGAAGCAATCGGTCAAGTGAGCGGTTGAGTGAGTAAATGAGTGAGTGAGTGAGTGAGTGAGTAAGAAAGCGATAAAGAAAGCAACCGAGTGAGGAACCAAGCAAGCAAGCCAGTAAGTGAGTGAGTTTGGGATCGGAGAAGCAAGCAAGCGACCGTGTGAGTAATGGAAATTTACCAGTAACTAAATGGGCGAGGGAGAAAGCCACTAAGTAAGCGGGTGAGTAAGGGAGGAAGAAGACGTCAATAAAATGAGTGTGGGGATGAGGGAGGGAGGGAGTAAAAAGGAAAAAAAAGCAAGCGAATGAGTTTGTGGGTGAATGAGAAAGCGAGCTACTGAGTGAATGATAAAGCAAGTAAGGGAGGAAGCAAGCAAGCGACTGAGAGATTGAGGGAGGAGAGATTGAGGCAGGAAGGAAGCAAGCAAGCCAGTTGTGAGTGGGGAAGGCTGGAAAAAAGCGAGCGAGTGAGTGAGGGTTGAAAGAAGCAAACAGAAGGGGGAGGGAGGGAGAGAGGGAGGGAGCAAGCACGTGATTGAAATAGGTGGAAGCAAGATAGAAAGTGAGTTGGTATGTGAGGCAGGAAGAGAAGGAGGAAGTAAACAGGCAAGGGAGGGAACCAGGAAGGGAAGGAAGAAAGAGAGTGAGGGAGGGAGGCGGTGGAGATTCTATCATGCGATCTTGTGAGGCAAACAAATTTACCATTTGACAACGGTGCCTCTCCCTACTTTGGAATACGATCGGGGAAATAATAAAATAGACGATGTCGTTTGCAATATATTGTCTTATACCCCCATTCCACTGGATGACGCTTTGACTGCGCCCATGGCGATCATGATGTTTCTTCAAAATATTCGAAATCACCGCAGAAGCGTCGGCATTTTCCAAACCTTTAGACTTGTCCGCTTCCCGTACTCTGCCAGCACATTTATAATACAATATTGCTACGCTAGTCACGATGCTGCTGCGGTGTAGTTGCGCTTCTGCCACGCTTGGGGCCCGACTCGACGACCTTCAAGGCGCTTCTGCTACGCTGCCACTACGGCAAAGGATTTGAAGCTATGTTTCATCTACGTGTACGACGATGCATTTGCGATCGTGCTACGACCTAAGTGCCGGAGTTGCGCTGATGCTGCGCTTGTGTGGCGCTTTGAAACCGTTTCTATGTAAATTGGTGGCAAATCGGGGTTCAGCAGCAGGTGACCTCCAGAATTCGAACAAGATGGATAATATAATATTTCCTGTGGCTATGATCCAGCTGACATTCATGAACCAGTGACTTTATACAGCTCGGCTTGTTCTTATTGCACAGGCTCAACCGGGGGTTCTGCTCGGCGTTCATGAGGGCGCGAGCAGGAGCCTGGGAGTAGGAGTTGGGGTACCCTCTCCTGCGATCCAGGCTGGATGAAAGTAGTCTCCCTACCAGGCATGGGTCGATCTTGCCTTCTGATTTTGACGGGGTGACATCTTTCATGAAAAGTTGTGAGAATTGAGTTGTGAAAAGTTTTGAGCGCGAGCCCTGGAAACGCGGCGTTGTCTTACCAGGATCTGTATAAGAGCGAAGGAAATGCAGTTTAAGCGCCAAGAGCGCAGCGACAGCATGGTGGTTGCACTATTCATAAATTGTATTGTCGCAGCGGAGGCGCCAAGAGCACCATGAGAGCGCAATCCGAACACCGCTCGGCCAATTCCGTAAATCAACAGAATTGGTCGAGCGTGCTCCCCAATTGCATGGGAGCATTATAGAGCGCAAAGAGCGTAGCAGAAACTTAGCTTGGTTGCAGACGAACCTCCATGGTTGCTGTCTCGATACTGCTGGGTTAATGAATTTGATGCTGCGCTGTTACTATGCTTTTGCGCTTTGTGACAACAGCGATTCCGCTACGTAAATTTTGAGCAAGGTCAAAACAAGCGTCGTGACTTGGCGATCATGCCGTTTTAGATACGCTTTCACTTCGACCTAGAAGCTTCTACTGCGCTGTTGCTTTCTGCTTCGATTTATGGCGTTATATCCAAAATGTTAAAGCGCAGCAGAAGATAGATGTTTGCCTGTTTTCCTAGAAATAACTAAAGTCCCACCCCTGACCCCTACACATATTTAAAGAATTAAAGGCAGGAGTCTGGAGTGACAGCATAGTTCTGCACCATTCAGAATGTAACAAAGTATAAAGCGATTAGGTTACCTCAATCGATTTTTCTTGTTTTTGGCTGGGAAATTTCTTTTTTGCGTCGTACATTATGTACTACAGTGGAAATCTTTACCGTGATGACTCTTCATATCGGACTATATCTAAATGGTAAGGGGGGGGGGGGGGGGGGGGGGGGCAATGAAGACCCAGATAAAACTGCTTCGTTCGGGGCCGGCAGTGTTTGCCATTCCGCCCGCATTGTCATCGTTATACAAATGTTAAGATAGTATGCATCATTGGTTACGATGTTCCAATACTCAGGGTTGTTACGGTAGCTTTATTATAACGTTTTCGATAACAATTTGGAAGACCTCCTATCGCGGATTTGTCTAATACCAAGTAAAACTTAGTTAAACGTATTTAAACGTACTAGAAACAAAGTAATACCTTGTTACTTACAAAGCGGAGTACATTTTTTTTGTCAAACGTAGGGCGGGAAACGTAGTACAACCTAACCCTCGAAACGTTACAGTGAGACTAGGCCCTTACTCTGTTCTTGTATTGCAGTATGTATTTATCACTTAGACGTTTTACAAGCCGAGTATTTGATGAACTTTAGAGTGATGCCAGCCAGATGTGGAAGGACGTAAACTAAAAATGCCTGCCGTGTGTGTGAGAACACCAGCTAAATTTGTGTGGACATGCTGGGCATGTATATGAAACGGGAATGTGTTTCTCGCTCATAGTATCGGTATGAACTCTTTTGAAGTACGAGGTGCAATAAGGGCCGATTTTGGCCCCATGACAGAAACATATTTTGTTGTTTTAATCATTTAGCTTGGCATCTGTAATTGAAAGAAATATAATTTTTATTCCTGTACTTATGCTTTTTATGCCTAAATTTCTGTAATTTATATTGTATGGTAAAGTGTAAGAGTTCTGGGTAAATAGTGAGAGTAGGAAAGCAAATTTATGCAAGGTATTTTCTCTTGGCTACACATAAAGTATTTATAAAGTGAAACTATGACATGATAAGTGTTTATGCTCAGGAAAATTTGACACTTATAACGACAACATATTCAGTGCTAAAGGGCGATAACTTAGCATCATGTGACTAAAATGAGCGTAGAAAATTTCAAAGTGATGAGCTTGTAAAACAAAATTACTGACAGTTTTAGCAGGTAAAATTTAAAGAGTAACTACACTTCAGGAACTGACTGAATCAGATCCCAAACCCTATCCCCAACATCAAAGGGAAAGATTGACAAAGACATCCCAACAAACAATAAATTGCAAGTGATAAGCCGAGTCAGCAGCTCTTTCCCAAATAGATGGCAACTCAGCTATCTTTATTGAACTAAATAATTTAGACCAACGGACTGGTTACAACCGACTAAGCAAATTATATGAAAAACATTTAACAATTATTTTTACCTATTTTCTATTTTTATGATAGAAGGATTAAACTGAGAACACAATAAATTAAACAGCACCGAATATAAAACAAATGCAACTGCAACAAAAGTACCGCCTTGGGACGGTCAGTAATAACTACTGGGGGTTTAAACCGGTTTTACTGGGCGTAAACCTTCACCCTCACCCTCCGCTGCGGTGCACACAATTAGTTGGTAGTTCGGTTCGTATGGAGGTCCCCTAACTCATCAGAGAGTCATCACGGTCAACAATTAAGACATAGAAAAGACCGTGATGAAGCAAGGATGAGGACTCGACAGCCAAAACGTGTTGAGACACCCGGAGGTCCATGGGGCGTCAGCAACACCACTGGAGTACTGGAGCAAAAGAAGACCACCCTGTGAACCCCGGTGGGCCAAGAAACAGACAAACATCCGGCCCCAACCAACTAATATATAGCTTTATGTAGGGGCTATCATAGAGTCTGAACCCCGACCCACCGGCGTGCAATTAAAGAGGACAGCAAAGTTGTCAACCGTGATTGGGTTAACCACTAAGCATGCAGTCTGTCGCATTACATCTATGTTATAGCCAATGCGTTTAAATCGTATGATAATTTTCTTAAATTGATCGGGAAATTCTGTTTTCCCTACGATTTTGCGTAATTTATGTACTAAGTCACCATAAAATTTAGGTTCCGATAGGCCTTGTTGCAAAAGTGACCTTAACCCTATATTATATTTAGAAACCAATTCAAAGTGTCTACGATAAAATTTAGAAAAAGCTTTCCGAAGTTTATGATACCGATACCCCTGCTGTAAAAGCTTGGCAGTCAAACTTTTATTACGAGCATTGAAGTCAGCCAGATGACTAGACACCCTAGCGAAGCGAATAAGCTGAGAAATGTAAACACCATAAGAAGTGGTGCGGGGAACATCACCATCCGAAAACGGAAAATTAACAATGTCGAAATCAAAATCATCGCGTTTGTTATAAATTTAGATGAAACAAATCCATCTAAAATAGATAAATGTAAATCCAAAAATGGGGCATCGGTATCAGAACTATTTGCTTTATTTAACTGCAATTCAGCAGGATAAATTTGACTAACCATTTCTTCAAAATAAGGGTTGACAATATTTAAAAGGTCGTCCAAGTATCTAGACGTTGAGTTGAATGCTTCAATGACATGAGCTTGAGTATCATCAGAAAGAGACATCATAAAGTCTATTTCAT
Organism: Ctena decussata; assembly: GCA_963989385.1. Taxonomy (NCBI): domain Eukaryota; kingdom Metazoa; phylum Mollusca; class Bivalvia; order Lucinida; family Lucinidae; genus Ctena; species Ctena decussata. The sequence continues at coordinate 3,499,104 of OZ022512.1, read as the reverse complement.
AGCAAAATAGAAACAAATCTGCTACAAGAGGAGCGCAATTAGTACCCATCGGAATTCCTATAATTTGTCTGTGTAACGTAGTACCGAATCTGATGAAAATGTTATCTAGAGGATATACTAAAGCATCACAAACATTTTGGCAAGACCACATTTTAAACCTTTTTTGGTAATCGGAAGTAAAAAAAGCATGTTTATCATTGCAAGCAAGATAAAGAGCACCCTCTCTCTGAAAAGTAGTCTCAATTAAATTTATTAGTTTCTTTTTTATTAAATCATGGGGCAAAGTTGTATAGAGTGTAGAAAAATCGTAGGTAGACAAACTAGACGCGCGATATCCTCTAGACTTCAGTTTATCAAGAACCTCGGTAGAATTCTTAATTGACCAAAACAAATTTTTTCCTGACCGTTCGTAAACTTTTTCACAGTACCTAATTACATGAATTTTGATAGCGGTAAGGCAAGAAGTTAATAATTTGATATGTTCAGGAGTGGTACAAGCACTAAAATTAGCAATAAACATGGCTTTATATGGTCGTTTATGAAGTTTAGGTAACCACAAGCTAGGTAAAAGTCAGATGTTTGAACTGTATGAATGAGATAGTTACAGTGAAATGATATAGTTACAGTGAAAAAAAATAATGCTTAGTGTGTTTGGCATTGGCATATCACCAACTTCAAAATGACACAATTCTAAAGCAGGTTTTAAGTATTTCACTGGTGTTCGTACCACATATGTTATAGGAGCATATGATGTTACCATGGGCGGCCATGCTTATTTTGGAGACACATATAAACTGTAGCAGTGGTACATACAAAATGCGAAAAAAACGCTTGTAGCCATTTTTCTAACGGCCCTTTGGGCGTACCTGTCAATAATATACGTAGCCTGTAAGTATTTTCGTTATAATCATATCATTTGAAGGATTTTATTGTATTGCTGTCAAGTACAGTTTGCAGGATTGTTTTGTTTTGCTTTCAAGTACAGTTCCTCCTTAAAACCATCTTAAAATATTAAAAAAATGTCTTAGGTGGTTTTTCGTCATATGGCATTATTGGTACTAATAGAAATAACACGGATTTATAAGGTAGTCTATACAAATGATCAAATTCCTTTACTGTCTCCCTCAGAAATCATTCCGACAGTTCTTGAGACATATTCATCACTTGAATATACATGTACTTTAAGCAGCTATTTTAGAGTTTCATGGGCTAGTTTATACGAGACAAAAACAGAACAGTTCGAATTTATATGTTAAAAGACGAGGCATTCCGAAGAAGTACAGCAGATTTTGACTTTTAGCTTGGTTATTCTTATAGCATAAATCCATACGTTTTATGCTGTCTCTGTTATTGCAAAGCTACTCAGTTTCACCATTTCCAGAGAGTAACATTTGTGGCAGATTTTTATGCAAAAGAGAGAAAAAAAATAAATCAAAGCATTGCTTCAGAAAACATAAAGCAACTGCTATCATAAATCAGTATTTTTTGTATTTAGGCATCTAATTAAATGAGCGACAACAGTTGGTTTGATAAAATTGAAAGTACATTTCAAGATTGGAGGGGGTGAGGGCGTGACTATATGGTACTGTACGGATGATGTGCGGGCTGAATAGCCCCCTTCTTTTTAACTCTTTCAGGTATATGATTGCGCCCCATTTTTTAGCAAAATGTATACGACTGACTCTCATTTCTTTCTTGACCAATATATGAATGGCCCCTAGGGATATGAATAGTTTGCAACCTGCCAGATTCCTTAATCATACTCTTCTAATAAATTTATAGACGATATTTGACTTTTTCAGTGTAAGGTCGATGTTTGTTCACCAAATGAATAACAAAAACATTAGTTTCACGAGTGCCGAAGCCACGAGTGAAAATATCATTTTTGGTGTTCATGAGTAAATTAAAAATCGATATTACACCGACAATTGTCAACTATTCTGTGTTTTTTTATGCTTTACAATTGCAATAATTCAGTTTATTCCAACGCGTCAGCCATCACGACAGAGACGCAACTTTTGTTTAGCCGCTCAGTGTCAAATTTGATGCTTTCAGCGTGTTAACTGGGTATAATATTGGTTGTAAACATAGTCTTCGACTTGAAAATAGCAGAACATTTCATTTTCACAACCAGATCTCAAGACAGTTGCTGTGAAAGATTGAATACTGAAGCCTTATGTGGCCTGACGTCGCGTGCACTAAAACTGTTACTTTTGCACTTTAAGTGACGTTATTAATATCGTAAATATGCTCGACATTATTTATGTTAAGCTGAGTAAGGTTTAATCAATCAATCTTTATATAAATGAGATTATTTCACAAAAATCGAATTTTCGAAACAGTGAAATCTAAAGTGATAATTTCACAAGTGAGATCATCAGTTTTGATTTCACCGAGAAATCTTTTTAATTCATTGAAAAGTATATAAAAAACATGTTAATTCACTATTCAAAATATTTAAAGAAAAAACTTATATTTTTCTCCATTTACGACAGTGCAATGCGTTCCCAATTAGAGGAGGGCCAGGCCGGGTAGCGCAATCGGTAGGGCACCTGACTCGTAAGTCAGAGGTCCTGGGTTCGAATCCCGGTTCCGGCCACATACTTTCGTTTCTCCTTCCTCTATGTGCACTTAGTACTGGTTAACCGCTTAGGAGGTCTAAGCCTGCCCAGGAATAGTGTGGTTAGGTTAACTGACCGTCCCGACATAACCTTAGTTGTTTACCGTGGACGTTAAGCATCATATCAACCAAATCAAAACCCAATTAGAGGAGCATTCACTTTCGATCAACATGGACATAAAATTACCATTTGTTTTTAAATTTCTGAAAGAGGGTCTAGATAACTGACTGCACAAGTTTTGATCCAATATTAATGCTTTCTCTGTCCATGAACTAATTTTGTACAAATGGAATTTTGATAAAAAAATGCAATTTTTCTGAACAGCTGAAATTCATGAACATTTCAACCAAAATCAAAAGGACCAGTTTTGTTATGAAATTAAATGCCGCACAAGGTGACTGTTACGCAGAAGGTTTTACACACGGTTGACACGGGTGAAGAGCCTTATGCGTCGCCAGGACGGAGGAGGGTGACTTCTGGTTAAAGGGTTATCGACCTGTGTATTACATTAACAAGGAAACTCTAACAACGTTAGAATTTTTGGAGTTTATATATATAGTAATGTAAATTCTATATACAGACAATACAATTCACAACTATCACAATTACAATAATATACAACACATATCAGTTCATGTCGCTGGCACAAGTAAGATGTTTGTTTCAAATCTGTAATCGATTTGCGTACGATACGCAAATAGATTACCGTCTGACGTCATCACCGTACTCGGCTCAGCGGCATGAACTAAAGGAAAATAAAAGAACAAAAACGTTAACTTGAGCTCATAAAAAAACAAGGCCTTATGCTGGTTGACTTCAATTGGTCGCTCCCTGGATCCTACTATAAACCAGTCCATATATTATGAGGAACACCAACTTATATCATATTGCGCACGCTTATATACTGGTCGCTCGCTGGATCGTACCAGGGACCAGTCTATATATAATAAACACTTTGGTGGACGAACACTGTCCCACTTTCACCTCCGCAGTAATCACATCGACTTCGCCTATATTTTGTGCTTCCCGCCTCGGCTAGGAAACATGCACAAGCGGCGTTGCAACTGCCTCTACCCGGGTTGGTATTAACCTGGAGATGTATATTGAATCTCCAGGTGAGACGTGGCTCTAGCCCAAACAGCTGACTGCCGGACTTGAAGTGCCTAAAAATAACGAACTTACACTTAATACATTACAACTACATAATAACAATACGTAAGACTTGGGCCTGTCTTGGAAATACCATACAACGCCCTCGGCGAATGCCGAGCATAACGTGCACACACCAGCCGTGTTACTAGACACAACTCGCCCTCACGATGTAAAGCCAAAACTGTGCTTACCACTTCCGCCAATGAAGAAACGTAAATCCTTCCACGCATGTGCGTCGAAGGATCTACGTCAAACATTGTCAAGAAGTATACTGACGTCAATAGGTATTACCATGACATACCCCACATAAAACATGAATAATCTAAACAATGACCTATCTACATTAAATTGATTTACCAAAAATCTAACTAGCATATGTAATAATTTATTTCTTTAAACTAAGCGTATTACCATTTGCCATAGAATGTAATAACTTAATAAGCGTTTCTAACACATTTGAGATCATAACGTTTGATCTGACACATGACGCCAATGATGCTATACCACATGACGTCATCTAGTGAAGGCAAATAAAAAAACGCATGACGACAAAATGTTACCATTATTACGTATGGAAAAACCCTTAATGCGGTGCATGCTATGACGTCACTTGACGTCACGATAATGTAAATTAGTTCCATTACAAAACGTAATGCTCACGTTATCTTAACTGAAACCGACGTTCACTTATAGTCACACACGTTAACTAAAACGTGAACAATAAAAATAACAACCTAATCCAACTAAAACGTTGATTAATTAGTATACTCGAGATCTAGACGTAGCCATTAAAGTTACGTTCATAACATACCGGAAATGACGTCATAAACTGACGTGACTTTGCCAAGAACTACTTTCCACTATTAAATGACGTAATTCGATGACGTAAATAACCCACATTGCAATTACGCCCAACTTGATCTAGCGTATCGGATATACAAACGTAACGTATGTAACGCAACGTATTAACACTGACATGACAACTGTACGTCCTACGTTACAAAACCTTGTAAGATACCAACGGTAAATTAAACTTAAAATTCTGCTATTAGGTTTAATTGTAACGATATATAACGTTACGGATAACCTACGTTACTAAATCAGGACATAAAATGGACCTCAGTAACGGTTACGACACAACGTACAGACGTTTGAATTAATAAACTAACAGATTGACATGCAACAGCAATGCCAAGATACTCAAACGGACCTTCAAACTAAATATGTATCATCCGGTCCAAGACAATTCAGGTCTATATACCTCAGTTTCCCCACTCAGAAATGCAACCTGTTACATTCTATCACAAATTAATGCATGGGCTTTCGCATTTCATCACGCAGGGAATAAGGATAGTTGGCCTTAATTGAGTGTAGGTTACATTTACAAAGAATTTAGTGGCAAAATTGCTCCCCTAAAATTCACATCAATGCAAACAGCCTTACGTCACCTTAGAAAAGAACAATCAGAAAGTCAATAATAAAAAAAAAATGTCTGACAAAATTGTGCCTAGATTCTATATATATTGTCAATGTCTTACACTGGCAGATATTAACCGGGAACCAAATCAAGTTACTTATGACACCATGTTACGCAGAAGGTTTTACACACGGTTGACACGGGTGAAGAGCCTTATGCGTCGCCAGGACGGTGGAGGGTGACTTCCGGTGAAAGGGTTATCGACCAGTAAATTACATTAACAAGGAAACTCTTACAACGTTAGAATTTTTGGAGTTTATATATATAGTAATGTAAATTCTATATACAGACAATACAATTCACAACTATCACAATTACAATAATATACAACACATATCAGTTCATGTCGCTGGCCCAAGTAAGATGTTTGTTTCATATCTGTAATCGATTTGCGTACAATACGCAAATAGATTACCGTCTGACGTCAACACCGTTCTCGGCTCAGCGGCATAAACTAAAGGAAAATACAAAGAACAAAAACGTTAACTTGAGCTCATAAAAAAACAAGGCCTTATGCTGGTTGACTTCAATTGGTCGCTCCCTGGATCCTACTATGGGCCAGTCCATATATTATGAGGAACACCAACTTATATTATATTGCGCACGCTTATATACTGGTCGCTCGCTGGGTCGTACCAGGGACCAGTCTATATATAATAAACACTTTAGTGGACGAACACTGTCCCACTTTCACCTCCGCAGTAATCACATCGACTTCGCCTATATTTTGTGCTTCTCGCCTCGGCTAGGAAACATGCACAAACGGCGTTGTAACTGCCTCTACCCGGGTTGGTATTAACCTGGAGATGTATATTGAATCTCTAGGTGAGACGTGGCTCTAGCCCAAACAGCTGACTGCCGGACTTGAAGTGCCTAAAAATAACGAACTTACACTTAATACATTATAACTACATAATAACAATACGTAAGACTTGGGCCTGTCTTGAAAATACCATACAACGCCCTCTGCGAATGACGAGCATAACGTGCACACGCCAACCGTGTCACTAGACAAAACTCGCCCTCGTGATGTAAAGCCAAAACTGTGCTTACCACTTCCGCCAATGAAGAAACGTAGATCCTACCACGCATATGCGTCGAAGGATCTGACGTCAAACATTGTCAAGAAGTATACTGACGTCAACAGGTATTGCCATGACATACCCCACATAAAACATGAATAATCTAAACAATGGCCTATCTACATTAAATTGATTTACCAAAAAACTAACTCGCATATGTATTAATTCATTTTTTCAAACTAAGCGTATTACCATTTGCCATAGAATATAATAATTTAATAATCGTTTCTAACACATCTGGGATCATAACGTTTGATCTGACATAAGACGCCAATGATGCTTTGTACTTTGTGCGACCCTCTGCCAAAATTACGCAAACGGTTCTGCTCCGCTAATAAGGATGGCTGTCAGACCTAAAATAGAAAAAAAAAACTTCTCAAACGAAAAAAGTTTGCTGCCAGAGCTAAAAATAGAAACAAAACTTTAAACGCATTCTCGTCTAAAACTGCTGTACAGAATTTCAAATAATTTCACAGAATTCCTTGGGATACCTTCTACCAAAATTGCTTAAACGATTCCACATTGCTGAACAAGATGGCCGTCAGAGATAAAAATAGTTTTTAGCAACTTTATCGTAGACACTTTGAATTGGTTTCTAAATATAATATAGGGTTAAGGTCACTTTTGCAACAAGGCCTATCGGAACCTGAATTTTATGGTGACTTAGTATATAAATTACGCAAAATCGTAGGGAAAACAGAATTTCCCGATCAATTTAAGAAAATTTTCATTCGATTTAAACGCATTGGCTATAACATAGATGTAATGCGACAGTCTGCATGCTTAGTGGTTAACCCAATCACGGTTGACAACTTTGCTGTCCTCTTTAATTGCACGCCGGTGGGTCGGGGTTCAAACTCTATGATAGCCCCTACATAAAGCTATATATTAGTTGGTTGGGGCCGGATGTTTGTCTGTTTCTTGGCCCACCGGGGTTCAACTGGTGGTCTTCTTTTGCTCCAGTACTTCAGTGGTGTTGCTGACGCCCCAGGGATCTCCGGCTGTCTCAACACGTTTTGGCAGTCGAGTCCTCATCCTTGCTTCATCACGGTCTTTTCTATATCTTAATTGTTGACCGTGATGACTCTCTGATGAGTTAGGGGACCTCCATACGAACCGAACTACTAACTAATTGTGTGCACCGCAGCGGAGGTAGAGGGTGAAGGTTTGGGCCCAGTAAAACCGGTTTAAACCCCCCAGTAGTTATTACTGACCGTCCCAAGGCGGTACTTTTGTTGCGGTTGCATTTGTTTTATGCTCGGTGCTGTTTAATTTATTGTGTTCTTAGTTTAATCCTTCTATCATGAAAATAGAAAATAGGTAAAAATAATTGTTAAACATTTTTTTATATAATTTGCTTAGTCCGTTGTAACTCGTCTGTTGGTCTAAATTATTTAGTTCAATAAAGATAGCTGAGTTGCCATCTATTTGGGAAAGAGCTGCTGACTCGGCTTATCACTTGTAATTTATTGTTTGTTGGGATCTCTTTGTCAATCTTTCCCTTTGATGTTTGGGATAGGGTTTGGGATCTGATTCAGTCAGTTCCTGAAGTGTAGTTACTCTTTAAATTCTACTCCTTAACTGGTGTAAGGATTTGGAAATAAATTCACAGGAATATTCCCTTGGGAGCCTTCTACCATAATTGCTCAAACAGCTCGCAGAACAAGATGACCACCAGAGCTAAAATAGAAAAAAAACAACTTTAAACGACTTCTACTCCGAATCCTGTGTAAGGATTTTTTTATTTTTTTTTCACAGAAATGTTCCTTACGGGACCCTGCCAGAGCTAAAAATAGAAGCAAAAACTTTAAACGACTTCTCGTCCAAAACTGCTGGACAGAATTAATCATAATTTCACAGAAAGATTCCTTGGGATACCTTCTACCAAAACTGCTCAAACGATTCCATTCTGCTGAACAAGATGGCCGCCAGAGGCAAAAATAGGGAAAAAAACATTTAGCGACGTCTACTACTTAACTGGTATAATGATTTGGAAATAATTTCAATAGGAATATTCCTTCGGGAACCTTTTACCATAATTGCTCAAACCGTTCCGCTCCGCCGAACAAGATGGCCGCCAGAGCTAAAAATAGAAACCTATAAACATTTAAACGTCTTCTCCTTCTGAATGGGTAGATGCATTTTGAAATAATTCTCCATATAAATGTTCTTTGGGGGGGAGGGGGGGGGAACCTCTACAAAAATTGCTCAAACAGTTGTGCTTTGCTGAACAATATTGCTGCCAGAGCTGTAAACAACCTTTACACGACTTGTAATTCTAAAATTATGTAAGGATTTTGAAATGATTCCGCAATAAAGTTTCTTACGAGACCCTCTCCCAAAATATCTCAAACCGTTCTACTCCGCTTAAGATGTCTTGCAAGGCTAATTAGAAAACCGCCTTTAATTGACATCTACTCCTAAACGGGTGTAAGGAGTTTTAAATAATTTCACATGAATGTTCCTGTGGGGACAATCTCCTAAAATTGCCATAACGGTTACGCTCCACAGACAAATATGTCCAGCAGAGCTAAAAATAATAAAAAAAATAAAACGAAAATTCGTCCTAAACAGGTGGGTGGAAGGATTTTGAAATCATTTCACAGGAATTTCCTTAGGTGACCTGCTACCAAAATTGATTGAAAGTTTCCATATTGCTTAATAAGATGGCCGCCAGACTTAAAGATAGGGGAAAAAACTATAAAAAGCTTCTCCTTCTAAACGTCAGGAAGGATTTTGAAATGATTTTATAGGACTGTGCCTTCGGGGCCCTGTATCAGAACTGCTGAAACGGTTCTGCTCTGATGACCGAGATGATTTAAACCACTTTCTTTCCTAAATGGTTGGAAGGATTTTTGAAATAATTTCACAAAAATGTTCCTTGTGTCATCCTCCACAAATTTGAACTACTGCATAATGATGTTTTTTGTAACCCATGACCAAAATTGTTAATCCTAGCTTGGTAGGTATATAAACAGTACAATCAAGGGAATCCACCTTTTATTACCTAGCACTTCATTTGTACAGTATAGATCAGGTAAGCGATCCAGTGCCATCATGGCACTCTTTATTTTTTTGAATCGTTGAAGTAGTGAAGTTGCAGCTATACTCTTTCTGTATAAGATGTGAAGAGTTGTCTTGTACAGGTTAACCCTTTCCTGAAAGACGACCTTTACATGTTTTCTTCCAAGTCATCAGACATGTCTTATATATGTCTATCGATCTGGTGGTCTATAGAAGGAACAGTTTAGAGTCGGATCTACCTATTTCATTTGTCTAGGTAAGGCGAAAACTCAAGTCTCACAAGTCTTACATAACGTAGACGCTCATAACGGCTGTACGTTGGACAAACACTTGACCTGCGATTTAATGTTTATTTTTTTCCGTAAAAGCTAAGTTTTGAACATAGGCCTTCGAAGGATATATCTCTCCGTAAAATTTCAAGTAGATAAGTTGCGAAATAAGAAAGTTTAAATTCACCCGCCTACATTATTAAACAAGCAATGCAAGGTTGGTCACTACGTCATTTAGATTTTCTGTTTACATTTTTGGAGTATCATGTTCTCACTCATAATAAGCATTTTAAGCAAGAAACTTCCATCGTACGAAACGATTATATATATATACATATATATCTGCACTTATATACAATCAAATCATTTCGTGTCAGTATAGGATATCGCAAAGTTTACGACAAAATTATGAATCACGATGAAAAACTGAGTAAATTGACGGAAGTGGTCAAAAGTACAGGAAACTCAAACATACGCATGGCGGTCTTATGGAAAATGCGAAAATTGCGAGTCCGCTTATTAGTCAACGACAGAGCAAGTTCCAATCCGGCGACTCGAAAACTTAATTTGCTGCGCATTCGTTATTTTCATATCAACCGACTGGTTGCCATTATGGCGGTAAAGCTACGTCATCAAAGCACGCGACTGTCAAATTCCGTGGAAAGTACCCGGTTTCTTTACGAGGGTGATTTCAGAAATAGTGTAAATAATTCGGCCATTCCTAGGAATGTTGACCGATTTTTGAAATTTATGTCTTAACTTATAGGCTTACATACATGTATCTTCCCAATGGAATTCACTCAAAACATTTGAGGCACTGGTATTTTCTTCAAAATATGCCTTGACAACTGTTGTTAGGGTAAGGACACTGAGTAGAAACAGTCGGAATATTTATGTAAACATAAATTCATATTTTTTATCTCGAGATACAAGCAGCTCTGGATTGATACCTATAATACCTGTTATACTGAAAATATTTCAGTATGAAAAACATTGTATCAGCCTTGCTAACACGCAAAATTTACCTTGCAAGATAGGCTAATCATGGAACAATGCACATTTCTGATGACGTCACTTCCTGGGCTAAATTGAAATGTATAGTAAGTTGTTTAAACATCGATTTTTAGGTCAAATTAAGTGAAAGTGATTGTTTGGTGACAGATAGGAAACAAAAAATAAATAAGATTTAATTCGTCATGCTTAATTTCTGTTATAAATAATCTTTTATTGCACCTTATGCTCTTTTGTCAGTGGCCTACCTGATTTTTACGATAAGTTTCCCCACCCACCAACATATTTCAATGTCAGTATGTCATATTAAATAACAAATCTTTCAAGTCTTCATATATGAATTTTTCTCTCAATATGTCCTTCTAAATTTTTACATTAAACAAAGTTAAATATATTGAGCCTGTGTCTTTTTATTAGAAAATAATTTCACTTTATTGTTTTGTATTTTACATGAATTGCTGCTACCTCGCAACTTCCGGCGTGGGGTTTGCACACGTTTCATCCAGTTTCATCAGTGATTTGATGCCAGTCGTAACAAAATATACTGACCTGATCATTTCAGTAATAAAATGTCTGTCATTTGTCGAAATCGGACGTGACTAAGTCAAAAATCACAATTTTATTGATATAATGCTTTTATAATAACTTTGCAATTATAACCACATAGCAGACAAAAAATCTCGTTTATTATGCTACTTGTGTAGAATCTGGAAACAATTTCTGTATAACTTTCTTATTTTACATTTAAAGGACAGTATTACGTGTTTCTTCTTTAAAATATATCATTTTCTCATTGAGCAAACACCAATAGAACACATGAGACTTTTACTGAAAATGTATAGTTTCCAGTATCCACACCCTTATGACATATAAGCATGTGCTGTCATGCATGGGTGACTTAGAAATTATTTTAACGCATACTATGCTAAAGCACTTGAATTTAGCTTTCCAATGATATATAACATTACTGCTAAATATCAGCCAATAGGCTGCCCTGAAGTCATTTACATTATTTCTGTAATGCCCCTCGTACTTCGGTCAAGCTCAAGCTAGAATAAAATTCTATAAATAAATACAAATTTTCCGTCGAGTGTCTATGGTTTTGAAACCCTGCGCAGGCGTGACTCAAGTAGTTATTTTCAATGTAGGTGTAAATAATAACCCGAAATAGGCGCCACCTATTTTATACTATGACTCTAATTAAAAAAATATGAAACAAGAAAACTGCAGCGCATCAGCATGGACAGTTCCGATTTTAGTATTTTATGAAACTCTGACCTACAGCGCAGCAATCCTGGATGACCTAAGTACAGAAAAACAAAATCTAACAATTAGGACAGCTAAAATAATATTTACGACGCTAAAAGGATGCATACGAGATGGAATATGTTTCCCTATAATAGTAACAGCGCCTCTGCCGTCCCCACCCATACTATTTTATCTCGCGTCGTCTGATATGAGTAGTTATCATTCACACGCATAAATGATGTATGGAATTTGGAGAATCTTAAAACTACAGATAAAAAACTCTTGACTAATTTGCTGAGGTGCCCAAACTGATTCGAGTATTCGATGTATTCACATGGCTTAAGGCACCCTTTCAGGCAATGCCACTCAGTATCCAATAAACACACAGCGGCTAAATAACGTCAGTGCGCCGCCATGATGTCCTAAGGACACACATACGGCATCATTTTGAGGTTGTGTGCCTCTCGTCAGTAGGTGGGATAACCATCCAGATGGAGAAAATAAAGAATTAGGGGAAAAAGAAAACAATAAGCAGTTTTGTCATCGGCATCATTTATTTGTTACTAAATTAATGTATTTATTTGTTTGTTTATTTATTTATTTATTTATTTGCCATCTTTGGTCGACATCCGTACAAGACAACCGTATCATGAGTATACTAAATGATAATGAAAAAAGGGTAGGCCTAGGCTAGAGACGGAACAGGGGACAGGTGTTTTGAAGATAGAGAGAAAGAGTATGTGTAAGGTATCATTGGTAACCAGAAAACCCTGTACAGTATCGGCAGCCAATTGTGCCACTGGCAACAAATAACATCACGGGTAAAAGTGTCATGTCACCATTGGCAGTACTACTGATAGAGACAATGGCGCAAATGGTACCAATGCAGAGCCAATATTTTTTCCCTGAAATTAGAAGTTTTTAGTTTTTGGAGTTGGACTTGAGTATTAACAGACGTTTACAAATTCTGGTGTTAAAACGGTTGCAATAACTGGATATGATAGACAGACCGACTGTTTTTTTTTTTTAGAATAAAGCAAAGGGTATCTATTTTCAAATACTCTGTTTAGCAACTTGAGAAAAAATTCGGCGGCTAACGACTCTTTGGTTCGTTGCTCTAAGACACAATTTGCAAAAATAAATTAATTGGTTCATGCTTGCGCTAATACTTCTCACTGATGTTGAAGTTCAAAAATAAGTGATTGGTTGCTGTTCTTGCTATTGCGTGGGTAGATTGTGGTTACAATGACATATTTCTATGAAGATTGTCAAATATACAAAAAGGAGATCTCCGAAATATAAGGAGCATCCTATTTAAAACTGTCCTTATTTTTGCGATTACTGCGTTTTGACTTTTCACGAAAAAGTTGAGCCGTTATTGCACCTTAATGCAACTCGTCATTTATTGACATTTTGTTCTTGACAAAGACAGCAGTTAAGCCCACTGAGCCTTTGATACATATAGTCGCACAGGTCTGCCCTGTAGACACACAATCTTGAAGCAACATTGCATAACCGTTGATCTAAGGTTACGACGTTGAACCAAAGTAGACTTAACGGTTGATTAGTTTAAACATATTTTATTTCATATCATTACAGACAGACATACATGTATATATACAGCATGAAAACGTTCAAATGAAGCTAAAGCTTATCGAGTTCTCTTCCTTAATGTCTATATATCATAAGTTTTAATTTTGGCAGAGTATATAACCTTTCTTTCTTGATGCAAAACGAAAATATAAAAAAGGCAACAGAAGTAATTGTAATATATACCCAGTAGGCATAAAACGGTTAATCTACACCGATTGATACTGATTCATCATAATGATGTTCAATAAACGTTGATCCAGTGCATATCAAGCGCTGTGGGCCAAATGGGTAAGGATACACAGAGCTACGGAAAATTCAGGGCTCTGACGTTAGACCTTAGGCAGCCTGCAACCCCTCCTAAGCAAAACAAAACACAAGGCAAGACTCTCCTCCTGAATCCCGTCAGCGAGCTTGTCTGTGGACTGGAGGCAGGGGGTAAGGGTGTTAAGGATGTGTTCATTCACAAAACAATATTGAAAGCGCCACAGATCCATCGACACAGCCCATCCCATCCATAACTCCACGCTCATCCGTACAGAACAAAAATGATTTATAATTGTAAGGAAAAACAAAAAGTAATAAAGTTCAAACAATCGAGATATAATTTGAGCTCTAGAAAGGGGGCACAGACTTTTTGAAACCTTACCATATTTGTTATGTATAATCATTGCATGCAAGATAATCAAATTTTCCATATTATTCAAAAGCTCTTTGTTTCAAGAATAAACATTTGTACATGAGTGAATATATTTATATTTGTTTCTAGAGATAAGGGCATGTCGCCATACAGCAAAAGGTTAGGGAAGGAGTTTGGTATGCCAAAATTGCATTCAAGAGCTCATCTCATTGAGTCTGATAATGAACACAGTGGAAGAAGAAGTGCTGAGCATTACCAATACTACCACAACTGCACAAACTGTTAATTCGACGTAATGTACCCTGTGTGTTAGACAGCAAAAGATTGTTTTACGCAGGTCAGATTATATTCAGGAATTTAACTTCAGTATCACAGGATTTTGATCTGTTTCTGCAAAGCTTTCTGTTTAATAGAATTGGCCTTAGAAACTAGTTCGACTGGATGTATAGTCATTTTGTTTCGGTAATAATGAGTTGTCGGTAAAAGATCGTTCTGATATAGACTCAGTTTGACACCGGCATACGGAGTTTATGTCTCTCAGTCCGCTATGCTAGAGCCTGAAATGTCTAGACGTTGTTTACAGATGGAGGCTACACACCAGCAAATTGTTGAACAGTTTACGCAGAGAAATCGCGTCAGCTCTAAAGTTCTATGGGAGACGTCACGACCTCTTTGTTTCCCATGATGTTTACATTTCTACACATATTTCCGATCAGTTGGACACGACCGAAAATAGAATGGCTTTCAGTTATCGGACTTTCATTTGCAATGACTTTTCTGACTTAGATATGGCGAGTATATGTGATGCTTAAGTCTCTCGGGCACCTGACCACGCTATCTTATTTGGGACATTTTTTGTTTCATTAATTTTCATTAATTCAGAATTTGTTGATGTTTATATGGTTCATGAGTTCGGAATTTTGATGTTGGTGCTCTGACCGATATGCCTTAGTCGAGTGGTTAAAACGACTCGGCCATGGTTCAGAATGTCGCCGGAAGGTCGTGAGTTTGAGCCTGGGCTAGGCCATTCGACAACGGGAAGACTCTCTCTATGCAAACTCAACAACAAATGGATACGGTTTTTGAATCAGTAAAGGCTAAGGCAGCGAAAGGAGCTCCGCCTTCCATTTGCTGTACCCGGGATACAGTGGGTTTCTAAGCCCTATTGTCCCTTCGGCTACTAGGCTAAGGGAGTCTTTACGTTTTTTACCTCGCCTTTCTTAGCTAAAGCTTATAGAATGTTAACACTGCTCACTCTAATACTTTATCCCTAGAGCTTAGAATAGAACCTTTTGGACTGGATTTGAGCGACATCATTATTTCCAATCACCCATCAGCATTAACGGCCTTCCCTCTCAATAAAAGAGATACAGATTCACAAAGGTCTTAACACTTCCTTCTGAATCCCATTTATTTTATTTAATATGTGTTCCTATGAATTGATTTTCTTGTGCATTTTGAACGTTAAAAGAGATAAAATATTGTTTAAACTAAACTTAAAGTAATTGATAATTATATGTGGTCATTCTGGCCAAAGTAATCCCATGTTAATGACCTAAGATGTTTTAAATTCCATGCAGGATGCTTAGCGGCTGACGCTCCAGAATTCTAGCAGCCTACTTTTAGCGCAATTTTAAACGAATAATTGGGTAACAGCATATCCAGAGAGGAGTTTACACATCCATAAATCCTGCTGTCGTTAGAGTCATACACGGCTTTATATTCCGACTATTTTTCTCCCGATGACCGTGCAATTTCAAATTTTCTTATATAGATTTATATTTGCGCATTTTTTTTCCAGAAGACTTAAGCACAGCGCGTGTATGACTTCATTATGCAGTTACAGCAGCATTATATCGAATGTCAGTTGGAGAGGTCTTCAAAATTGCGGTGTCCTCTATTTTGTTTTTCAATAAACTATTGACTATTTTCATGTGCTTCTGACTTTTAAGGCACAAAAAAGATTAAAAAAGGAAATGCAGGACATAGCCAATTGTAATTTCAAATGAAATGCGCTTGCTAGCTACGGGTTACTATTGCAAAAAACGCTTTCATTCGTCCAAAAATCCCAGGTAGGGAATTTGAAACCTTTGATAAACATACTTTAACCTTTTAACATATTAGCAGAACTTGTTCAAACTTGCGGGGAGAACAGGATGGATGTTGTAACATATATCTGTAACAGGATCTGGAGAACAGGAGAATGGCCTGTCTCATGGATTCAGTCGCTGATTATTACACTCCCTACAACGGGCAATTTATAGCTATGCCAGAACTACAGAACCATCATCCTCATTAGTCAGTCAAGCAAAATTATGCTGAAAGTCATCTTTAACAGGCTTAAAGCACAAGCCGAAGAGATCATCTCTGAGGAACAGGCTGGGTTCCGAGTAGGAAGGAGCACCACAGAACAGATCTTCAACCTTCGAATCCTGTGTATAAAGTATCTCTAACATCAGCAAAATCTGTACCATGTCTTCATTGATTTAAAAAAAAAGCCTTTGACAGGGCATGGCATGCAGCCTTATGGGCCACCATACGGAAGTACAATATCAGCGCAAATCTAGTTCGCACCATTGAGCAGCTATACGACAAGGCTACAAGTGCAGTTCTGATAAATGGTAGCACAGGAGAATAGTTAAGAACAACAGTTGAAGTAAGGCAATGATGTCTTTTGTCTCCCACCCTCTTCAATATTTTTTCTCGAACGGATCATGTCTGATGCTCTGGAAGAACATGACGAAAAGGTTAGCATAGGCGGCATAAATATTACCAATCTGCGGTTTGCCGATGACATAGACGCTCTAGCTGAAGAAGAGCAGGAACTAGAAGCTCTAGCTGAAAGTCTCGACCGAGCCTGCACAAGGTATAAGATGGAGATAATTGCTGAGAAGTCCAAACTGATGACGAACAGCGCAGATGACACCCAGAGGGAGATCAAGGTAAAAGGGCAGAAGCTGGGTACCGTAATAAGCTTCAAATACCTTAGAGCAGTTGTCTCAGATTATGGCTCAAAACAGGAGGTTCTCTCAAGGATTGCAAAAGCCACTTCAGCTCTTACCAAGCTGAAACCAGTTTGGAGAGATAACAACATTATATCTCTTGGATCAAAGGTGAAACTTATGCGCTCCCTCATCATTTCCATATTTCTGTATGCCTGTGAATCGTGGACCTTGACAGCAGAGTTAGGGCAAAAAAACAGGCTTTTAAGATGAGATGCTACCGAATGATACTAAACATTTTGTACAAGACCATATAAGCAATGAGGCGGTTCACAGAAAGATCCAAGCAGCCATTGGAGAACATGATGGACTCCTGACACTGGTCAAGAAACGAAAACTAAGGTGATTTGGCCACGTCTCAATATCTTTTGGTTTAGCAAAGACGATTATACAGGGCACAATGAAAAGAAAAAGAAAAAGAGGTAAACAGAAGAAGAAGTGAGAAGACAATATTAAAGATTGGACAGGGATGAATTTTGCCAGCTCAACTAGGGCAGCTGAAAACAGGAATATGTGGAAATGGATTGTTTCGAAGTCATCTGTGGTGCCCTTAAGACCTAGAAAGGTTATGGTATAGAATAGAATAGAATAGTGTGCGCTAGGTACTCACAAAATATGGATTGTGAAAACCAACACATTCAAAATTGGGTAATTGCTGAATCAGTATCCACAACTTATTTGTGGAATATAATCAATAAAACAGGCTCTGGGACCTCATCGTATTGTTATCTTCGTTCTATATATTTTGTGGGTACTCATTAAGTATTCAAACTCCACCTATGTTACGCATCATCCAAACAAATGTTATAAGTACTCATCATTCATCAATCACGCTTAATATATGTTATGATTCATAAAACATATGTTAGCTTAGATTAACTGCGATGTCACAAGGGACATCTAAAAAATTCAATACCGGATTATTTGTCTGATGAAAAAAAAAAGCCAGATGGTACCCAAAAGAAAGCATTACTATTTAATCACTATTGGTATGTTGATTTATAAGGATTATACATGTAAGAAGACATTAATATAATATGGGTTTCCAATTGTGATAATTCAAATCATATAATTTACCGCTCCAGTTGTGAAACTGAATGAGTGAGTGAGTGAACTCTGGTTTAACGTCCCATAAACAACGAGGTCATATGGAATCGGGACCTCGGTTTAAAGTCTCATCCGAAAGACCGGAGAAGCGGATGGTCGATCTTGCGACCCATGGATCGGTAGTACGGAGAAATATTCATTACACTACAGCCGCTCCGTGAAACTGAAACAAGAAAGCCATGAGGCCCTGAATCGCTCACCTGAGTATGGTGGCCATGTAGGTCATGCAACCTAGACCGCTTGAATAAATTTTGTTCCCTAAACCCCTGGAGGCTGTGTATATAATTTGGTTACAATTAGCCCAGTGGCTTTTGAGGAGATGTTTTAAATGTATACCATTTTTTAGGCAAATTTCTCCTTAACTTGCACTGAAATCTTATGTTCTAGCATTTTTCCATACTTGACCTTGCCTCAAAAAGGTCAAGGTCAGTCCAAGGTCATCATTAGAACACTCTTGATAGTACTCAAGTACCTGATACTATATACATGAACCAAGTTTAAAGGCCATCCATCATTTGGTTATTGAGAAGATTTTTAAAGGTTTCTGCCAAATATGGTCATGGCGGCCATGTTAATCATGTGACCCAGACCGTTTGAACAAATTTTCGTCCCCTCGGCCCCTAGAGGCTCTATATGAAATATTGTTACAATTGGCCAAGTTGCTTTTGAGAAAATGTGTGAAATTGTCACAATATGAGAGACCAGGGTCAAAGGTTGAAGAATGGCCATGACCTCTTGTTCATACTAATTTCATTTACTCATTAACATGACTGTAAATACCAATTTTCAGGTCCAAATCTTTATCAATTTCCAAAAAATTTATTTTCTAGCATTTTCTAATATAAAAGATACAGAAAGCAATTTGACGTTACCGACAAAAAGGTCAAGGTCAATCCAATGCCATAATTTGTACAATGTTGGTAGTACTCGTGTACTTGATGCTAGACCATCCGCCAACTGGTTCTGAAGAAGAAGATTTGTAAATGTTTTTACCATATATGATCGTGTCGGCGATGTTGGTCATGTGACTAGGACCGTTTGAACAAACATTTGTTTCCCCGCCCCCTCGAGGCTGTACATGAAATTTGGTTAAAACTGCAGTGGCTTTTGAGGAGGTGTTTGAACTTGTCACAGTATGAAAGACCAGGATCAAATGTCGAAGAATGATCTTGACCTCTTGTTCATACTAATTTCATTTACTCATTAAGATGGCTGTATATACCAATTTTCAGGTCAAAATCTTCAACCCTTTCCAAGAAATCTTTTTTCTAGCATTTTCCAATAAAAAAGAGACGGAAAGCAACTTTGACGTTTCCGGAAAAAGGTCAGGGTCACCCCAATATCATAATTTGAACACTCTTGGTAGTACTCGTGTACCTGATGCTACATACTAAGTTTCAAGACCATCCGCCAACTGGTTCTGGAGAACAAGATTTGTAAAAAAAATTAATATATATGGACGTGGCGGCCATGTTGGTCATGTGACTAGGACCGTTTGAACAAATTTTCGTTGCCCCGCCCCCTAGAGATTTTTCATGAAATTTGGTAAGAACTGGCCCAGTGGCTTTTGAGGAGAGGTGTGAAGTTTTCAAAATATGAGAGACCAGGGTCAAAGGTCAAAAGTTTTCAATTTTTCATGTTCTCATTAAATTGATTGTATGCATCAATTTTCAGGTCAAAATCTTCAACAGTTTAAAAATAATCTTATGTTCTCTCATTTTCCCATAAAAGATACAAAAAGCAAATTTGACCTTACCGTAAAAAGGCCAAGGTCAGCTCAAGGTAATAATGTGAACAATTTTGGTAGTATTCGCATACCCAGTGTTACATTCCAAGTCTCGAGGCCATCGGCCTATTGGTTCGGGAGAAGAAGATTTTTAAATGTTTTTCCATATATGGGTGTGGCGACCATGTTTGTTATGTGACCAGGACTGTTTGAATTAATGTTTCTTCCCTCGGCCCATTGAGGCTCTACATGAAATTGGTTACATTTCGACCGGTGGCTTTTGAAGAGATATATGAAATTGTCAAAATATATGAGACCAAACAGGGCCGACAAATCAAATTTAGGTCTACTTGTCCGGTAGGTAGCTTCTGCTAGAAAAATGTCAGATGCAAGGGTTTCCCTATATAATTTATACATTTGCTTGGCAAGTAAGAAAAACAATTTACTTGCCTAGCAAAAATTTTAACTTGTCCCGGGCAGTCGGACAATGGATTTGTAAGGCCCTGCCTGGGTCAAAGGTCAAAGAATGGCCTTGACCTGTTTTACCCATAAATTTTTAAGTGCTTATCAAGATGACTGTTTATAACAATTTTCAGCTCAAAACCTTCAATAGTTTCCAACAACTCTTGTGTTCTATTATTTTCCCATATAAAAGCTACAGAAAGCAAATTTGACCATACCGTTAAAAAGGTCAAGGTCAACCAAAGATCAAAATTTGAACAATTTTGGTAGTACTTGCGTACCCAATGCCACATTCCAAGTTTCAAGGCCATCGGCTCATTGGTTCTGCAGAAGAAGTTTTTTAATGTTTTTACCATATATGGGCGTGGCGACCATGTTGGTCATGTGACCCAGTCCATTTGAAGAATATTTCGTTCCCACAAGCCCTGAATGCTATATATGAAATTTGGTTACGATCGGCCCGGTGGTGTTTTTAGGAGAAGTCGTTTGCAAATGTGGACGGACGACAGACGACGACGACGGACAACGGAGCCTGCGTATACTATAAGCTCCCCGGAGCCTCCGGCTCAGGTGAGCTAAAGATGTTTTTTTCCATCAAAGGAAAAGTAAGAGAAAAAAATTCTCAGGAACTGACACAATTCAATCTCAGATCCCACTCAAGACATCATATGGGCAAAAGACAACACAAAATTAGTCACAATCAAAGACATCACCAGCGGCAGCCAGGTGAAAAGTCATTTCCCATGTAGGTGGTCACCGGGCTAGCCTTATTATCACAAACAATGTCAATAACAAACAGAGCAACAAACAACAGATTTAACAACCAAGAAGTACCTAAACAGAAGTGCCGCCTTGGGACAGCCATTAATGAAATTATAGGGGGCTAAACCGGTTTGTGGTCGACCAACTAATGACTTGGTTTTGCCTTGTTTCATCAGGCACTTAGTTGTTCAACCCAACCAAAACAATTACCACCCATACAACACCCCAACGAAAGCATCCATTTCGATTATAAGTACAAATTTATACGAAAAAACATTAAACAAAGGAATAAAGAAAAGTGAGAATTTCATACACTTTCTGACGATACCACAAATTATTATTCCTGACCGCTTCAGATGTGAAGAAAGCACGCCTTTCATCACATGCTGGTCAAAGTACACAAATCATAAGTCCAAACTCGGAAGTCATTTAAATATAGAAAATTCCGGGATATCTTAGATAAAAAGAACCTTCCCCCCGGAACCTCTGCCTGTAGAACCCACTAGTTTATCCTTAATAAGATTGTGGGGCAAGGAAGTATATAATATTGAAAAAATATCTGTTGACAAACTGATCGCACAAAAACCTTGCGATTTCTGCTTATTTAATATATCATGTGATTTGTTAATTCACCATAAAAAGGTTTTTACAAGACCTTTCATAGACTTTTTCACAATATTTAATAACACGATTTTTTATGGCAATACGAGAAGACGTTAGCAATTTAGAAAGTTCTATTGTCGCATGAGCTAGAGTAAGCAATAAGTCGTGCCTGATACGGTCGCTTATGAAGTGTCGGTAGCCAGTAGAATGTAGGCTGTCTCTCTGGGTCATCATCAACACTTAGAGCTAATTTAGTGGTTACATGACAAATGTGGTTATTGGTTACAGTCTTCTCTTTTGCGAAAGTCTGGTTGTAAGCCTTAGTGCCATTCAGCTACTCCTTTAAAGTATGAATGTAGCGCAACCGTAAAACATCAACAACGTTGTTTGCAGCTTTGTCTGCTGGAAGCAAGACATACTTCCAGTAAAAGACCTGGATGCCAAATTTTAACAATGAAAACTAAATTTAGGATTACGTTGTACCATGTTTGTATTTTGAAGATAAAATAAATCCGTTGATATACAGGTCCGTTGCATTAATTTTATACCTAATGAATTTTTTCATAAGTCTAAGCATACCCCCATTTGCATCATAGCTTCATCTGGAAGTCTTAAAGTCTGTTATAAAAGAAATCTCACACCTACCATGGAAATAACTCAACGAACAGTGCTAAGACTTCCAGAAGAGATGACCGTATAGAAAATTGCGGAGAAGCAACTTTGCAACATATGAGAGTTATCTGAGCTATATTGACAGTACTAAAACGCTTCCATGTAGTTTATGTCTTTTTCATGGTGGACAGGAATATGGTAATCAAAAACCAAGATCGACATTTCAGTAACAGATATTTAATCATGTTATTTTCAATGATAATCCGAATAAACTTCTTTTCTGCAAGAAAAAAACATTCATACTTAAAAAGAGCCAGATGGGACCGTCGTCCGAGAAAATTAGTGTAGGTCCTGTGCTAGAAACATTTTAGCTTGCTTTAGACATTTAATAGATGGACCACCTCTATTATCCTATCGGCGACCTATTTTGCATAAATACTTTTAATGCCACTTCACTTGCGGTTTGGCACTGCTTATTGGAAACATGACAGAAATGAGGGGTGGGGTAGTTTACTTTTGCTTAAGAAAGTTTAGATTTTGATTTGTTTGCTTTTTTTCATCTCCTGTCTTAACCATTTAACGAAACTGAAGTGGTGATTTCATTCATCTTTTTTGTTACTGCAAAAAGGTGTGAGAAAATGCTTGCTAGTAGGTATACTGCTTGGATGAAAGATAGGAAAAACAAGACGCTTTATATTTATCTTTACTAGGTTGCTACATTTCTAAAAGTTCATTTTTGTGTTTTGCTAAAATATTAACGGGAAGAAAAAGTGATAAAATGCAGCAAGAGCGGCAATGTCAATGGCAAGCTACAGATTGGTAATAGTTCTGCCGCCTATGCTTACATTTCCGCTATGTTCTTCCAGAGCAGCAGACACTCCTTTTAAGAAAAATGTGAAGAAGGTCTCTTTGCCTAACTCCAACATAAACGTCACTTTACCAATTTCAGCGCGACAGACTTATAAACTTCTTCAGTGACCCTAAACCCCAAAAGTAGGAAAGAAAAAAGGTGGATAAACTGTTGTTATGAACCATTCTCCTGTGCTGCCATGCATCTGAGCGTCACGTATAGTCTTGTCATAGATGTGCTCAATGGCGCGAACTAGATTTGCATTGATATTGTACTTCCGCATTTCGGTCCATAAGGCTGGAAGACATGGTCCAGATTTTGCTTATGTTGAAGGAACTTTTCACATAGGATTAAAAAGTTGTTAATCTGTTCTTTGGTGCTTTTTCCGGCTCTGAACCTGTTTCAGGATCCTTTAAGAGTCCTTATTAATTTATAAAGAAAATATATATGTTAATATATAATATAATGGAAAAATATGAAAGCTTAACATCTCTTATGGTTCGTCTAAATAAATATTTAAAAGCGTCTACCTTTCATTTCAAATTGTTTCTGGTGTGAGTGGTTCTGAGGCAGTTGGGCCCATGTTTCTGCTGTTCCAATGGTAGTCGCAGAGCAGTTGTTGGTGCCTGGGTAGATGTTATTTTCAATATCGCAAATTCAAAGAAAAAGAGTCTAGATTTAAAGCACAGCGCCGAGTTTTGAAACAACTCCTTACAGAAGCCCATATTATGAGTAAACAAAAAGATGTTGGTGAAGAAAATGTAAATATGTTTTGTCTTTTTCGAAACTTTTAGATATTGGGAGAGAACGTAATTATGTTGTCCCTATAGAGAAAAATATGAAACATTACAATCAATGGGTATTGCCAAGTGAATTATAGTAAATGAAGATATTTTACATAATATATTAAAAGGAGCCATGCCAGGTTTTGTGAAGTTTTTTTTTTCCTTTTAAACTGACTTGAATAATTTTGTGAAAGCATATAGAAAATGTAACATTATTGCATTGTGTATGGTACGACACAATTGTTTAAAATGGTTTAAGGCACAATACAAATATTTCAACCAACTGGTATCTGAGGCTAAACTTGTTATAAATAAAAAGCTAAAAACGAAATGAGCTCGGGTGAAGCGTTCGCATTAGTCTGTTCAAAATTCCTTAAGCCTAAAAGAATGCCGCTTCGGGGATATGTATTAAAGTACAACCTATTTGGTTGGCAGGGAACCTGCTATAGAGAAATTATGATAAAGGAAGATGAAGTGGGGTGTGAAGAAATGATTTAAAGAAATAACTATATTTTAATATAACATATAATTTAAAAGAGAAAACCAATTATTACAATTGAAGTAAAAACGATAGGCAATTATCATTAATAAATACAACCAAATCCCACATCCCGCTCTCAACACCAAAAGGGGATGAGCACACACAAGCGGAAATATTGAAACAAGTTCACAAAAGACGAGCACGATAAATAGAATGAGCAGCTCTTTCCGAAACAAGTGGGCATCATTCAGCTACCCTAATAAAAACAAACATCAACATCTATCTTTATATATTTTATTTTTAACTTACAAAACAAAACAAAACAAAAGGCAGATTGGGTAGCACAACAGGTGACCAAACGGCCAAAGACTATAGACAAGTGGAGTTAGCACAATGTAACACCAAGGAACCACAGCAGAAGTACCGCCTTGGAACGGTCAGCAAAAGATTACTGGGGGAGAGAGGCTTAAACAGGTTTAACTGGTACTAAATCTCGCCCTTAGCAATGGTTCAACCAATCCACAACAATTGCAGTTCACTGAACAGACAAATGAATGCAACAATGAGGACAATAAGAACAAATAATACAAAAAACATTTAACATCTATTTTTACTAATTATTTATTTTTGTTTACTACAAAGCACGACGGGAAGCAAAGTGGGCAGCTATACAGGTTGCCAGACTGCTAGCGGACCTGACACAACAGTGAATAACCACAGCAAAAGTACCGCCTCGGAACGATCAGTAATAAATTGCATTCATATAAATAAAAACGGTAGAAAAAGATATTCAAGTATGTAGGCCACTGGTAAAGACCTCAATAATATTCCCGCATTTATTAAGTATTGTTGTGAGGGAATTAGATATATGTGAAAACGCATTTTCGTAAAACACAAATAAAATTATGAATAATTTCTTTTATTATAGCGAACACACGAAGTATGTTCGCTTTACTGTATAAGATTTGGTCCTATATACCTTGCCGTCTGAAAAGCATGGTAAACAAATGGTGGCTGCCATCTTGGAAGAAGCCGGAAGTTCGAAAAATATCGCGAGACAAGTCACGAACCAGGTGCAGTTTATTCGATTTTTGTGAGGCATAGAAATTTGTCTCACAATCAATCATTCGACAGAGTAAATGTACATATAGTATTTCTCGCTACAATAATTCTCAGTTTTGTTAAATGTGCGTAAAAAGAACAAGAAACATCTTTAAAAAAGATAATTGTCGAAGATGAAATTCGTTTTTAAAGAACAACTTTTTAGTCATGTCAGGACGGCTCCACCGCTTCCTGGGTATTGTCAGTTCTTTTGTAAAGTAAATGTGTCTTGTTCAAGGACAAAACATGAATTCCCGAGTGAGGATTATCGTGATCAGCCTTGGTCGAGTTCGATTAAAACTATTGTCTGACGATAGTATGTCATGGAAGAAGCGGGTCAACTCGGCCTGCTTTCTGTAAGCCTGGAGTCTTCACGGCTCCTGGGTCAACTCGGCCATCATGCCTGCTGTCATTTGCATCCTCGCCCCAACCTACGAAGATGGGCTGCGCCAGGAATGAACGGAATCACAATAAACGAATAGAGTTTGTTGGGTTGTTGATTTAATAAGTCCTTCAAAATGGTGGACAAAACATGAATTGATATAAAGGGCAACCCAATAATCCCTCAACGGATAACTGCAACTGCAGCTAGACTATGGTAACGGGACGTTCCGGGACTACAATAATACAATGGCGCTGGGATAGCCGGACCAAGGTGCAGGGCAATTATATTTTAATTGTTTCCATAGTGCCGGAGTTTTAAGATTGGGGTCCTTTACCCTGTGAGATTTTCTGTAGTAAAGGGTCGAAATAAGAGAAAGGTTGTTACCATCAGCTAATCATCACAGGTCTCTGAAATGTAAAAATTCCATTTCTGTAGGTGGGGTGTGTGGATACAAATGACTGGCGCATAGATATATAACCATGCGGCTGCATGGCCAAAACTATCCGCAAATAACGGCGATTAAATTAAAAAGGAAACGAAGCCAAAATAAAGTTTATATTCATAAAACGTCATTTTAAAACTGTTTCTTTTCACAAATGGTAGATTGTGTTTATTATCCCACATACAATAAAAACCCGGATGCAGGTCATGCATGCTCTGATATGTCTACGACAAATAATCAAACTGTAATTGTTTTTCGTTCGAGATTATGTCGTCTGCTAGACGGATTACAATGCAGGTTATGCAGAGCACAACTATACGGAACTGAGTTCTTGGGTAAAACCCCGTACCGTGGCGTGTCTTGTGAACTGGAAATGACGGCGCACCCGAGAGCGCACCAGAGAGCCCACATAGGTTAGAGTGGAGCAGGAATGGTGTGTTAGGCCAGTGTTAAGAAACACATTGAAGAAAGGTTGATTTCTACGACTTGTTTTGGTAAAATAATCATAACACAGCCTTAACATCTATATTTTTAGCATATTTCAATTATCTTTGGGACAGACTAAATGAAAATCAGATACAAAAAACGATTTTTTATTGCTTATTAAAGCAACCAGCATGAGTACAATTTTAAACACAGTATAATTTAATACAGTGATTACACTAATTGTCAGAAGTATATGTCTCTCAGCTGTGGAATATTAGGTTTGCTGAGAGATGGTAGCAGGATTGACTTTAGATAATATTACATGTATTTTGAAGGCGGTTGACTCCCTGCCTCTTAATGGTGCAGATTGTTCAGGAAAGTGTGGACTTCCAATTGATTAGTGTATCCCACCACTGTCACAAGGCAGCTTAATTTTGTGACAGCAGACGATTAAAACACCTGAAGGTCTACATATGTTTCCTTTCTATCCGCGTACCGAAGAAGTCGGCTGTGGTTCTTTCTTCATGGGCACTGCGGTTTTTTCCACATTTAAAAACAGACTCTGTCGATACACTGGCACGACTTTCCAAGCCCGTCTTAAGGATTGAAAAACCAGCATTAAGCCCAACATTTTTTTTTAGTTTGTTAAGACAGTTTGGTGGTCTCGGGGTATCTGTGTTTAGAAGAGGCACCTCGATAGCTCAGTCGGTAGCGAGGCTTACAGGTCTATAAACCGTAGACTGGCTACATACCTCTGCTGTATAGGATCAAACCCTGTGCTGGCAAGTATGAATGGTTGGCTGGTCCCTTCAGGGTCGCGGAGGGTTCACAGAGTATTTCCCAGCCCTTAAACAGCTGATAACTACTTCTCGCTTTCTTAATTCCAACACAGAACAGTCCTCTGATGTAATGATCAGATATGATCAAATCGGAGTATGAAGGGAAAAAAAGGGAATAAAGACTGTAATGTCTCCTGCAGTCCTCTACGTGACACATACATGTAGGATAGAGCTTATAGGCTGGAAAGTGTTACGCAGAAGGTTTTACACTCGGTCGACACGGGTGTAGAGCCTTATGCGTCGCCAGGACGGCGGAGGGTGACTTCCGGTTAAAGGGTTATCTACTAGTGTAATACACTAACAAGGAAACTCTAACAACGATAGAATTTTTTTAAGTTTATATATAATGTAAATTCTATATACAACAATACAATTTACAACTGTCACAATTACAATAATATACAACACATATCAGTTCATGTCGCTGGCCCAAGTAAGGTGTGTGTTTCAAATCTGTAATCGATTTGCGTACAATACGCAAATAGATTACCGTCTGACGTCAACACCGTACTCGGCTCAGCGCCATGAACTAAAGGAAAACACAAAGGACAAAAAACGTTAGTTTGAGCTCATACAAAAAAACAAGGCCTTATGTTGGTAGACTTCAATTCGTCGTTCCCTGGATCATGTCATGGGCCAGTCCATATATCATGAGGAACACCAACTTATATTAACACGTGCACGATTATATACTGGTCGCTCTCTGGATCGTACCAGGGACCAGTCTATATATATTAACACACCTTAGTGGACGAACACTGTCCCACACTTGATGTGACCTTAAGATCTTATCACAGAATCTGGCAAAGCTGTGCTAACCACGTCCGCCTACATTTTGTGCTTCCCGCCTCTGCTTAGGAACCATGCACAAACGGCGTTGTAACTGCCTCTACCCGGGTTGGTATTAACCTGGAGACGTATATCGAATCTCCAGGTGAGACGTGGCTCTAAGCCCTAACAGCTGAATGCCGGACTTGATGTGCCTAAAAATAACGAACTTACACTTAATACATTGTAACTACATAATAACAATACGTAAGACTTGGGCCTGTCTTGGAAATACCATACAACGCCCTCGGCGAATGCCGAGCATAACGTGCACACGCCAGCCATGTCACTAGACACGACTCGCGCTCACGATGTAAAGCTAAAAGTGTGCTTACCACTTCCGCCAATGAAGAAACGTAGATCCTACCACGCATGTGCGTCGAAGGATCTGACGTCAAACATTGTCAAGAAGTATACTGACGTCAACAGGCATTACCATGACATACCCCACATAAAACATGAATAATCTAAACAATGACCTATTTACATTAAATTGATTGACCAAAATCTAACTCGCATATGTATTAATTCATTTATTTAAACTAAGCGTAATACCATTTGCCATAGAATATAATAGCTGAATAAGCGTTTCTCACACATTTGGGATCATAACGTTTGATCTGACATCATGACATCAATGATGTTATACCATATGACGCCGTCTAATGAAGGCAAATCAAACGCATGATGACCAAATGTTACCATTATAACTTATGGAAAAAACCCTTAATGTGGTGCATGCTATGGCGTCAATTGACGTCACGAGTATATAAATTAGTTCCATTACAAATCAATCTACTTCTATAGGCCACGTATACGTGAAACTAATATAAAAAGTGCTGACGTCGCAATAACATGAATGCAACTGACGTCACATGAATAACATGAATGCAACTGACGTCACATGAATAACATGAATACAACTGACGTCACTGG
Organism: Ctena decussata; assembly: GCA_963989385.1. Taxonomy (NCBI): domain Eukaryota; kingdom Metazoa; phylum Mollusca; class Bivalvia; order Lucinida; family Lucinidae; genus Ctena; species Ctena decussata. The sequence goes on along the minus strand of OZ022512.1, from coordinate 3,469,643 downwards.
ACGTCAAATAGACGCACACCAGTGAAACTAATGTAAAAAGTGCTGACGTCGCAATAACATGAATGCAACTGACGTCACATGAAGAACATGAATGCAACTGACGTCACTGGACGTCAAATAGACGCACACCATGGCAACCAACATCAGTGATATAAACTATTTCCGTAATTTACAAAACTTCCTAATATACAAATACCATGCGCAGCATGGTCAGTATAAACAAAATTGGTCGACATATGCACAGCCTGATCACTGTCAACAAAATCAAATCAGTCGACACATATAATCATACCATATCAATCAGAAGTCACATTTTCATTCTTAGCCAAACTATTCTAAATAAATATAATAAAATCTTACCATTCTGGTCTAAACTCAGAATCTGGGCACACAAACATATAACATCCTCAGTATAAGAATTAAACAGCCACGTCTAACTTTTCAATAAAAGATAGGCGTATAAATAGTATGCGTCTCACATTTAAATCATGGGACTCGTGCAGGTATTCACATTAAAATCATGCAACACGCTGTCCACAATCAAAAGACTCGTGCAGGTATTCACCTTAAAATCATGCAATACGCTGTCGACGAGAGGTATTCACAAACAACCCATGCATAACGTAGCCACAATTTCCGTAAATGTTTTATTACCACAGTTGCCCTAAAAACTGTAGCTCTACTGATTTAAAGGATTAAAATAATCTCGACGACATAGTCGACGATCGGATCCATTTCGTAACATAGGTTTCCCCTTAGGGAGAAAAAAACATAACAATGTTATTTTTCTGAAATAGTACGAAATGCGACCGAATCGTAGGCTATGTCAAAACTGGAGACCTAGCTATATACACAACAACGGTGCGATGCATAACGTGGCCAAACTATCTACTAAGGTAGTCCACCCCCAAATTATCTTGGCCACGGATAGCAACGATCCTGAATCTGTATGGCTGTAATTTCATGGCCCAACGCATGATTCGGGGATTGAGCACCTTAGCTGTCTGCATATAGGACAAAGGTTTGTGGTCAGTTTCAAGTAGAAACTCCGCCCCATACAGGTACTTACGAAATTTCTCAACACCCCAGATTATACCCAAACATTCCTTTTCAATTACAGAGTAGTTCCTTTCCCGAGGTAACAATTTCTTGCTAGCATAAGCAATCGGCAAACGACCTTCACCTTCGAATTCCTGAAGCAAAATAGCTCCAAGACCAACGTCTGAAGCGTCTGTTCGGAGTACAAACGGGTTACCTTCTTGAAACACAGGTAAGCGAAGAATAGGACTAGACGTGAGCCTACTCTTCAGGGTTTGAAATGCCCTTTCATGCTGATCTTGCCAATCTTTGATAGAATTAGGTCTATCCCGTTTAGTTAAATCAGTCAGAGGAGAAGCTATGGATGAGAAATTTGGGATAAAACGACGGTAAAACCCAGCTAATCCCAGAAAAGATTTAATTTGCCTTTTCGTACATGGACGAGGAGCATCTCTGATAGCCTGTATCTTGTCCTATTGCGGTCGTACCGTCTGTCCGACGATATTGTGACCAAGGCACTCGATACTGCCATATCCGATCATGCATTTAGATGGTTTTGCCGTCAATTTTGCCGACCTGAGCCGATCTAACACTTGACGTAATGACGTCACATGATCCTTCCATGTTTCAGTAAATATCCACATGTCATCAACAAAGCTGTCAACATTTGGGAGATTGGACAATATGATTCTCATTAACCTACAAAAAGAGGCTCCCGAATTGACCAAACCGAAGGGCATAGTTTTAAACTGGAATAAACCTTTAGGCGTTTCAAATGCCGTCAAAGGTTTAAACCTTTCAGTAAGACTGACTTGCCAATAACCCTTACTCAGGTCCATCTTTGTAAAGAATTTATGTCCCGACATTTTATTGATAACCTCCTCCATATTTGGCATAGGTTCCGCATCGAATTCCGTCACTTTGTTAAGCTTCCGGAAGTCGATACAGAATCTAACTGACCCATCTTTCTTCGGAACTAGGACAACAGGAGATGAATACGGTGAAATCGACGGCTCGATTACCCCTAAATCTAACATATCCTGTATCTCCGTTTCCATGACGTTGCGCGTCTTATACGGGATAGAATAACCTTTCGTTCGTATGGGTTCTGACGTGAGTAGTTTGATATCGTGCTGTATCTGATCAGTTCGACCGGGTAAACTTGATAGTACATCCGGGTACTGTTTAATCAATGCTTGAACCTCCATACGTTGTTCTGACGTTAGCGTATCTGAAATACTGACGTCATTATAAGTTTCCGGCTCTTTAGCTGTCGGAAAAGCACAATCATCAAGAGAAAATTCATCACTACCATCGTCATCAACCGACTCTGTAGTCTCAGTAGACAATAAACAATGTGACGGCACAGTACGACGTTCGACATACTATTTCAGCATATTAGCATGATATGTACTCACGACACCATTGACGTCGATTTTATAGTCCATTCTATTCACCACCTCTACTACTTCATATGGACCCTTCCACTGCAATAACAGTTTATTACTGTCAGTTGGCAGTAATAACAGTACTTTATCTCCCACGTTAAATTTACGCGACCTAGCGCGTTTGTCATAATAAGCCTTTTGCTTTACCTGTACTTTCCGTAAATTATCATGTGCTAAATTACACGTCTGCTCTAATCGTTCTCTCAACTCAATTACGTACTGGTACGTAGACATAACCTGCTCATCCTGTACCTCTTCAGACCATAATTCACGTAATATTGCCATAGGGCCCTTAACGTTACGTCCGTATAACAACTCGAACGGAGAAAACCCTAATGACTCTTGCGGAACCTCCCTTATTGCAAACAGTAGTGCTGGGAGATATTTATCCCAGTCTTTTGGACGTTCTGCGCACATCCTACGTAGCATTTGCTTCAACGTCGCGTGAAAACGCTCTACAAGACCGTTACAGATAGAATGATACGGCGTCGTGGTTAACTGCTGGAGTGATAACAGCCTGCTTACTTCTTTCATAACTTCAGCAGTAAACTGACTTCCGCAATCTGTTAACATTTCGTCAGGTATGCCAACTCTACTAAACATCTCAACTAACGCTTCGGCTACGCGTTCCGTTTCAATGCCGGGTAACGCTACCGCCTCGGGATATCTCGTCGCATAGTCTATCATTGTTAAAATATAGCGGGATTTCCTGTCAGAACGAGGTTCTATCGGTCCAACTATATCAACAGCGACTCGTTTAAATGGTGTGTCAATCTGTGGCAACTTTCCTAAAGGAACCTTAGTGACACGACCTTTTTGAATAGTCCTTTGACATATGTCACAAGATTTACAAAACCTTGCCACATCCCCACAAACTCCAGGCCAAAAATACTCAGTTAACACTCTATCCATAGTTTTCTTAATGCCCAAATGACCTGACATCAAGGTTTCGTGCGCCAATCTTAACACCTTTTCACGAAAACCTTCAGGGATAATAAGTTGCAAAGTGACCTTGTTTCCCTTAGTAAACTGCCTATACAATAAATCTTTCTTTCGGATAAACTTAGTTTCACCTCGGTTCAATCCACGACTAATAGTCACATTCCCAGATTCCACTCTTTGCCTTATGCCATTCAATTTCGGGTCAACAACTTGGGCCTGCCTCAACGCCTCCTTATCACTAGCAATAATTTGATCAGGAACTTTAAGTTTCTTATAGACCTCTTCACCTTGCTTAGCTTGTGACCTAGTCACTGCCGCCATTGCAAAATGGGACATATCGGGAAGTTTTGACCCGTCAATATTTCCAATAACCAGGTCATACAATGTATCTTCCATGCACAATGCCTCAGTTTTTCCTGTGAAAAATGGACAATCTATGTCAACCATTGCTAAGGGATACCTTTGGGTAGATTCATCAATCAAAGTTACATCAGATTCTCTACCAAGTAACTGATCATTAGAAACCAAGTTTCTACGAACGACGCACCCAGTACAACCTGTGTCCCTTAAAACTACAACAGTCTTACCATTAACCGTACCCTGCGCTGTTGGTAATCGCGACCTTAAAAAGTAACAGACACCTTCCCTATCCACGTTATCATTGATTAGTGGACTTTCTTCCTTACTCTTATAGAGACCTTCAATTTCATGAGACCTATTCATTGTAGTTTTACAAAAGCTCATTTGATGTCCGCCACCCCAACCACGTCCGCGGGAATAACCCCGACCACGGCCACGATCTGAACTACTACCCTTCGTCTGTACAGTATCGCTCTTACTCTGTGATCTTTGTGTCTCATCTTTCGGTGCATAACTACTCCCCTTACTTCCGCTATACCCGCTTGCACTTGCACCTACCTCCGCACTATATGCTTGCTTCCTATCGGGATTCTTAAAACATTTATATGTTAAATGTCCCTTACCACAAATACTACATTTTATCTCTGGCTTCGCACTCGGCTTATTATCAGATCTACTCTGAGTTACGCCCTTACTATCACGCTGCCCCTTATTAACACAAGCGTAGACACCGCCACGTGCTTCTGCAAATAAATCTGCTTCCCTAGCCATCTCACCTAGATTCGGGAATGTTTTCGGTTTCAAATGAACATATAATTCTTTACTACAGGATTCTAAAAACTGATCTCTAGCGAAAAAATCGCAAACAGCTTCGTAAGACTGGTCTACTTTCGCCATTTTCAACCATTTATTAAGATACGACCTAAGTCTACTACTAAACTGAATAAACGTTTCGGAATTTTCAGGACTATCATAGCGAAATTTCTTCCTAAAACCGCGTTCAGTCATATCAAAATTCTTTAACAACGCATCTTTCAACTTTTCATAATCTGCTGCATCATCTACAGACAATCTATCATAAACATCAAGCGCGCGACCTTTAAGTAATGCGCTTAAATATGCAGCCCAAACGTTTTTATCCCATTTATTCGCCGTCGCGTATTTCTCAAACCTTGATAAGTAACTATCCATTTTGTCCTTACTTTCATCAAAATACGGTAACTTGGGATCTCGCGCATGCGCTAACTTTTCAGCCTTCTGTTTTTCTAATTCAACTCTAAACGTTACCTTCTGCAAATCTATCTGATTCTTCAACTCGCGTTGCTGCAATTCAAAACTATACTTCAACTTTTCTAACTCAACTTCGCTCGACAACTTTGCTTCCTTATCGCTTTCGACTTGATACAACCTAGCTTCCCTATCTTTCTCGGCTTGCCGCTCTATACTTTCAATCCGCGCCATCTCGATTTCCCTATCCGCCGCAATCTTAGCTTCTTCCGTCGCCCTATCCGCCGCAATCTTAGCTTCTTCCGTCGCGATCCTAGCCAATTCAATTTCCCTATCTTTTTCGGCCTGCGCGATCCTAGCTAACTCAATTTCCCTATCTTTTTCAGCCTGTGCAATCTTTTCTTTCTCCGCCGCGATCTTCTCTTTATCAAGTTCCCTTACCGCGTGCCTTTCTGCCCTTTCAGTCTCTTGCTGTTGCTTTACAAATTCCTGCAATGCCTGCCCTTCATAACCTAACCCCCTTCCCGTCATAACTAACTGATCCATGACGCTTAACGTAATGCTCACGTTAATTTAACTGAAACCGACGTTCACTTATAGTCACACACGTTAACTAAAACGTTAACAATAATAAGAACAAACTAATCCAACTAAAACGTTGATTAATTAGTATAGTCGCGATCTAGACGTAGCTATTAAAGTTACGTTCATAACAGACCGGAAATGACGTCATAAACTGACGTTGACTTTGCCGAGAATTACTTTTCACTTTCAAATGACACAATTAGATGACGTAAATAACCCACATTACAATTACGCCCAACTTGATCTAGCGTATCGGATATACAAACGTAACGTATGTAACGCAACGTATTAACACTGACACGACAACTGTACGTCCTACATTACAAAACCTTATAAGATACCAACGGTAAATCAAACTTAAGATTCCACTATTAGGTTTAATTCATTGTAACGATATTATATAACGTTACGAGTGACCTACGTTACTAAATCAGGACATAAAATGGACCTCAGTAACGGTTACGACACTACCTACAAACGTTTGAGTTAATAAACTAACAGATTGTCATGCAACAGCAGTGCCAAGGTACTCAAACGGACCTTAAAACTAAATATGTATCATCCGTGCCAAGATAATTCAGGTCTATATACCTCAGTTTCCCCACTCAGATATGCAACCTGTTACATTCTATCACAAATTAATGCATGGGCTATCGCACTTAATCACGCAGGGAATAAGGATAGTTGACCTTAATTGAGTGTAGGTTACATTTACAAGAATTTAGTGGCAAAATTGCTCCCCTAAAATTCACAGCCTTACAAACATCCTTACGTCACCTTAGAAAAGAACAATCAGAAAGTCAATAATAAAAAAAATGTCTGACAAAATTGTGCCTAGATTCTGTATATATTGTCAATGTCTTACACTGGCAGATATTAACCAGAAGTCAAATCCCACTTCTGACACCATGTTACGCAGAAGGTTTTACACTCGGTCGACACGGGTGTAGAGCCTTATGCGTCGCCAGGACGGCGGAGGGTGACTTCCGGTTAAAGGGTTATCTACTAGTGTAATACACTAACAAGGAAACTCTAACAACGTTAGAATTTTTTTAAGTTTATATATAATGTAAATTCTATATACAACAATACAATTTACAACTGTCACAATTACAATAATATACAACACATATCAGTTCATGTCGCTGGCCCAAGTAAGGTGTTTGTTTCAAATCTGTAATCGATTTGCGTACAATACGCAAATAGATTACCGTCTGACGTCAACACCGTACTCGGCTCAGCGCCATGAACTAAAGGAAAACACAAAGGACAAAAAACGTTAGTTTGAGCTCATACAAAAAAACAAGGCCTTATGTTGGTAGACTTCAATTCGTCGTTCCCTGGATCATGTCATGGGCCAGTCCATATATCATGAGGAACACCAACTTATATTAACACGTGCACGAATATATACTGGTCGCTCGCTGGATCGTACCAGGGACCAGTCTATATATATTAACACACCTTAGTGGACGAACAATGTCCCACACTTGATGTGACCTTAAGATCTTTTCACAGAATCTGGCAAAGCTGTGCTAACCACTTCCGCCTACATTTTGTGCTTCCCGCCTCTGCTTAGGAACCATGCACAAACGGCGTTGTAACTGCCTCTACCCGGGTTGGTATTAACCTGGAGACGTATATCGAATCTCCAGGTGAGACGTGGCTCTAAGCCCTAACAGCTGACTGCCGGACTTGATGTGCCTAAAAATAACGAACTTACACTTAATACATTGTAACTACATAATAACAATACGTAAGACTTGGGCCTGTCTTGGAAATACCATACAACGCCCTCGGCGAATGCCGAGCATAACGTGCACACGCCAGCCATGTCACTAGACACGACTCGCGCTCACGATGTAAAGCTAAAAGTGTGCTTACCACTTCCGCCAATGAAGAAACGTAGATCCTACAACGCATGTGCGTCGAAGGATCTGACGTCAAACATTGTCAAGAAGTATACTGACGTCAACAGGCATTACCATGACATACCCCACATAAAACATGAATAATCTAAACAATGACCTATTTACATTAAATTGATTGACCAAAATCTAACTCGCATATGTATTAATTCATTTCTTTAAACTGAGCGTCATACCATTTGCCATAGAATATAATAGCTGAATAAGCGTTTCTCACACATTTGGGATCATAACGTTTGATCTGACATCATGACATCAATGATGTTATACCATATGACGCCGTCTAATGAAGGCAAATCAAACGCATGATGACCAAATGTTACCATTATAACTTATGGAAAAAACCCTTAATGTGGTGCATGCTATGGCGTCAATTGACGTCACGAGTATATAAATTAGTTCCATTACAAATCAATCTACTTCTATAGGCCACGTATACGTGAAACTAATATAAAAAGTGCTGACGTCGCAATAACATGAATGCAACTGACGTCACATGAATAACATGAATGCAACTGACGTCACATGAATAACATGAATACAACTGACGTCACTGGACGTCAAATAGACGCACACCAGTGAAACTAATGTAAAAAGTGCTGACGTCGCAATAACATGAATGCAACTGACGTCACATGAAGAACATGAATGCAACACCATTGCAACCAACATCAGTGATATAAACTATTTCCGTAATTTACAAAACTTCCTAATATACAAATACCATGCGCAGCATGGTCAGTATAAACAAAATTGGTCGACATATGCACAGCCTGATCACTGTCAACAAAATCAAATCAGTCGACACATATAATCATACCATATCAATCAGAAGTCACATTTTCATTCTTAGCCAAACTATTCTAAATAAATATAATAAAATCTTACCATTCTGGTCTAAACTCAGAATCTGGGCACACAACAATATAACATCCTCAGTATAAGAATTAAACAGCCACGTCTAACTTTTCAATAAAAGATAGGCGTATAAATAGTATGCGTCTCACATTTAAATCATGGGACTCGTGCAGGTATTCACATTAAAATCATGCAACACGCTGTCCACAATCAAAAGACTCGTGCAGGTATTCACCTTAAAACCATGCAATACGCTGTCGACGAGAGGTATTCACAAACAACCCATGCATAACTTAGCCACAATTTCCGTAAATGTTTTATTACCACAGTTGCCCTAAAAACTGTAGCTCTACTGATTTAAAGGATTAAAATAATCTCGACGACATAGTCGACGATCGGATCCATTTCGTAACAGAAAGGATATACAACAACAACAATAACCTTTTATCTGGACCAGATTATTCCTAGACGGAGAATGTGGGCCAGGAAAATTGAGCACCCCAGTTTTTTTTACTATGCATTACTCAAGTGCAGGACCCCGTTGCTGATGCCCTTTCCTGCACCATGAGGCTCATGTCGCTCATGGATTTCTTGAAATCAAATCAGATCAGTTTACTGTTCTAAAATCCAGTTACAGGACTGACACCAAGTACAACAGAACACAATACAATACATTAATCCATTCAGTACTTACAAGTAATGTATTTTCTGACCATGAAAGTGTATGGCTTTATACCAAGTATATATAATGTTAAAGCGAAACACCTCCAGAGGAATCAAGTCATCCATCCCATCTCTGCGCCCCTCCAACTCAGGACCAGGTCCCTACGGAAAGAAGTTGCCTCTGTTCATAGGAGCAAACGCTCTCCCCCATACCCACCAGGAAGGGCTATGCCTCCCGAGGAAGCAAAATGGAGAACATAAAGGCTGCCTACTTTTGTAAAAGTGGCGGAAAATATGAAGGTGCACCACACACCCCAACAGTGCCATAGCTTGAAGTTTATTTGCCAACAGCTAGTTGCACCATTGAAAAGCTGGTGTTTTTTCACTCCTTGACTGTTAAAGTATCTGAATGATATGGGTAATGAGTACACCCCCGGGGGAAGCAGGTCAGCAAGCCCAGTCTCTGTGACTTCAAAACTGGGGTCAACTCCAAAGGGAGGAATATGCTCCCTTTAGAGCAAAATTCCTCCCTTTAGAGCAGATGCTCCCCCCCCCACACACACACACACGCAAAGAAAAAGTCAAACTGTCACGGCAAACATGCAAGAAGACACTTAATTTGACTCCCCTTAAGTTTGTAAAAATGGCAGGAATTTTCGCAAACAGCTAAAGTTGCCTTACTTTAGCTGAGTTGACGCGTCAATCAATCAGTGCATGAGCAGCATGGGTGTCACACAAGCTGCATGGGTCCCTCTAGGATGTCGCCATGACCACCATTGCATAAGATGCTGATCTAGATGGGTGTCATTTGAACCATGAAACAACAAGGTGGTACCAAGGGTAGCACCTCACCCCATCAAAGATCTTCAAGGACCGAAAGAGTGTGTTCGCATAAAGGCAGTGCCTTAATTTCATATTATATATTGATTCACGTATGAAAAATATTTTTAACAAATCGTTAGCGCTAAACTGTGGTAACTGCATATTTTTTTCTAAAATCAGTTTTTTGCAAGAAGGAAAGTCTTTGCTATTATCCAGTTTCTCATGTAGTTGTCTTATGAGTATTGTAAGAGGTATTTGACTGAAAATATGTTATATCTCAGGAACATATATTTTATTATATAATACTGATGCAACCTTAGATACATCAGTGTTGCATTTACAGTTATTATCATTCTGCAAGAATGCAACACTGCCGGATCTGTATATGCTACCCAGATGCATTTATTTGCTTGTTCTTTTAACCAAATATTTGAATGCTACACTGCAGTATTTGAAGATACAACAGAGCACGATGGATTCATTTGCTTGTTCTTTTCAACAAAAACTGAAGCAACACAGTGGTATTTACAGATACAAAAGTGTTGCGCTAAATTGTTATTGCTTTTGACTTGAAGGTTACAGGTGAGTGATGATGTAAACAAGGACAGTAATGGTACAAAACTCACGAATCTATATAAATACTCACGCAAACAAACGAAGGTACACAATTGTAAAGACTCTGTCGAACAAGTTCAAAACACCACACCGCGTCTTTTAACACCAGTTACAAAGGCCTGGATAACAAAACAATTATATATCTGATTTTTTTATCTATGGCGCTGACAGTCTATTAGTTTTGTATGTATTATTATTGTATTTGATTTGCAATGCCTTCCTTAATCCCGAATTATTTCATGGCCGTCGGAACAGGGACGGCAGCGGAGGCGACCGCCGCCCCAATATTTTCGGCAAGAATATGATTCTGCCCAGCTGAAAAATGTTAGAAGGGAGAAAATAAAAGAAAGGGACACTTTCACACCTCACACATCGCAAATTTGCCAAGTCACAACAGGTGTCATGCTAGTTCACACTTAAAAAATGCCCACAGGCATACAGGATTAACTATGAAAGATGTGAACGGGTGTGAAAGAAGACACACTTTCGCATCCGATTATTTTTGCAGTTTAAACAAATTATCACATTGTGATTATAAAGATAAAACATGTTCAAATTATATATAGGGCAAATCGGATGTCAAGACCAAATGCAATTAAATCATGTATCTTACAACATGTGCGCATAGGAGTCATGCAGGTCAACCTTCGCATCTGTGCAGACTGGCCACATTCTTCTGTTTTCGCTTATACCAGTTATGAATCCTGGAGCACCTTAATTGTGAAAAGTGAAGGCTCTGGATAGATACCTTTTTATACGCCGCTATCCAATTGATTACTGACTAACAATGTGTCTGTTCAAACAGATACTCAGATTCTTCGTTTACTTTCGAGCTAGCCCGCTTAGAATCTAAGCGTATCCCGTATTCCCTTTATATCTGGGGATTGCAGGTTCGAACCCAAGTCACAACGGATTAATTTTCACTGACTTCTGACAGCACTGATACCGGACTGGCCCAGTGTTGTGTTTTATATTGACTGGACTGTAGTTAGTGAGGCAGTAGCCACAAGGGTTACAGCGGGCACTCTAGCAAGCTAATCACTAACACTCTGCACAGACATATGCACTTGGCACAGCTTTATTGGTCGAAGACGAGTAATCAAACCGACAACGAGGCAAAATCAGCCTGTAAACACCAAGTTTCCAGAATTTAGATACAAATATTATGATTTTAACCTTCACAGGTTTGCTTTTTCTTCAAAAAAAAAAGATCTGAGGAGTCTAATCATGAGTGTCTTAAAAAAGCGCTAGATGAAAGCAACAACATGTCATTGCAATGACGTGATGCTACATCATAATTCATACGTCGTCTTTTTTTTTACTTTGGGGGAGGGGGGAGTAAAGAGGTGCAGCGGGGGGCGGGGGGGGAGCACGACGACAAAAGGTATGTAAAAATGCCTCCCCAATGTAAAACTCGTTCCGACGCCCCTGTACTTCTAAAATCATATATCACCGCATCTGCAATGCTTAAATGTTGTCTGTCAAAAGTCATTTCACAGATTTTTCTCTTCACAGTCTTCAAAGTAACTTAATTTCTTAATGCGCCTCACTATCTGAAAGAAAGCAGGATTGTAAAATAAAATGCGTTTGGTTTGTATTTTCCTTCGTCTGTGCTCGTTGAAATGTGCTGTTGTCTCTGTCTCCGAAGTTGACATCAGTTCCGGTGAGTAATTAATTGACCATACCTTCCCTTGGTATAAATGTTGGTCATCTCCTCCTAGTCGTGGTATCACTTCTCGAAGTAGCTGATAGGCACCTGACTGGTACAAATATAGATAAAGGATACCTGCCATCGACAGACATTAACCAAGAAATACTGCAAATATAACAATTATTTAGCGGAAAAAATGAATAAAATATAAAACATACAATTTATAAATAAATTATATAGAATACACAAATAATCGCCTTACTGTTTCAGTTTTGGTACTGTGTTGATTCCATTCGGAGAGATAACAACATATTTCTTGGATCAAAAGTTAAACTTTTCTTGTCATCTCCATATTTCTGTATGCTTTTGCGTCACGGACCTTGAAAGCAGGGTTAAAAAAGACTGCATGCCTTTGATATGGAATGCTATCGAAGGCTATTGGATATCTCGTACCAGGACCATATCATTAATATGCTCGATCGCAGAAAGATCCGGGCAGCCATCAGAAAATATGACGAACTCCTGATCTTGGTCAAGAAACGGAAACTGATGAGGCTACGTCACGTCTTAAGGTCATCTGGCTTAGCAAATAAAATTCTGCTTGGCACAGTTAAAAGAAAAAGAAGACAATATTAGGGAATGGACAGGTAAGCTCTTTGCTAGCTCATTTAGGGCAGCTGAAGACAGGACTAGGTGTAAGGGGGTTGTTTTTAAGCCATCTGTGGTGCCCTTACGACCTCCTAAGATTATGAGATAGACTAGAATCTAGTTTAAACCTGTTCACAATGTATTTTGATGGGGGCGGTCATGGTTTTGAGGCTTGAAATTCGAAAATTATCACGAGAATACCAAATAGACTGATGCAGGAAAGTCCATGTACAACAATGGGTACAAGATACTTTGGAACTAGAAGCCTTTTTCGAATGTTATGGTCATAAAATTTGTTCATACGATCATCCGCAGTAATTAACATAGTAAATACATCACTCGATGCTTGCTATAATAGTTCTCTTTTTCATTGAATATTTAAACGGAACATATTGCTGTAACCCTGGCTCAGTAGTTTGTCAGGATATTATGCACGAGTTTAAGATTGGCAAGAATACTACAGTTATGAGTTCGTTGGAGCTGGACGGATTCTTGTATGAGTAGAAAATTTCACTTTTTTACCTTTACCCCAGATTCAGGAATCACAAGTTATTACAGTTGTTTTTAGGCATGTAGTTAAATTAGATGTATAATAACAGGTTTCTTAAACAATTTAGAAAGTTACAAAGTTGAGTTTAAATATTAGTACATTCCCTAAAGGATCCTTATAATCTGACCCTGTCATACAGGAGAGAAACCTTATGAATAAATATTTTACATGCAGGTGAGAATTCTTATTATTATTATTTTGCATACCTTAACTAAACCGTGTAAAAGCTCACCATTTCCCTAGAGAGGGCTCAACTAAGTTTGTTACTGATAACCAACAGGTAGTGTGGGAGCCGACTATAGGTATGGTGCTGCTCCAGGGGCTGCTCCGGATCAGGGTTTGCTCCAGATCAGATGCTGCTACGGATCAGGAGTTACAACAATGGAATTAAGGTAAGTACAGGATGCTATTTCAATGTGAAGCCTAAAGACACAACTACCACAGCTAAGAGACAGGTGCAAGGACCAGCATGGGCTTTGGAGTCGTGTACAGGATTTGGTGTTACAATTTTATAGTTTTTTTGGGGGGTTAAACATGGTAAAGTTATAGTAATTTGACATTAATGCAACATTAACCAGAGAGAGCGTTCACCACCATTAACATTAAACCTTAAGTGAAAAATATGAGTTGGAGTAAGGTAACCACATTTTGTGGAGACTGGTAAACCTAACCCAATCTGGTGTAGTCTGCTTGTTCTACAAAATATTTAAAAAATAAACACCTCTCCAAACATATAACGTTTGGATATATTAACCCTACTCTGATGGGTGCAGTTGGTGTATCTATAAGGTTTTCCCAGTTAGGGGCAGAAGTACAGTTATCACCAGTTCTGGTGCAGTTTCTCCAAGGGAGACAACTCCATTGGACTCATGTCTACGAGAGACAACAGAGCAAACGAGATTTGGCCAAAAACTTTCTTAAATACCCTACGGGCGCGTGCAAAGTGATGTCATCAAGACATTGTGACGACATATCTAAGAGCTGTCGTCCGGATCGTCTTGGGCTTGTCCGCAGGAATCAAGTACATACCGAAAATTCCGGAACGTTCCGAATGACCAAACACAAACACGCCATGGTCAAGAAGCTCGTCAGTTAAGAGGATCAAAAGTGATTAAATAAAGATAAAAAGGACGTTTGGAAGACAGTTATCTATGGAAGGTTGCGAGACAATGTTTGACTAATTGAACCATGCGGGATAGGTACATAGGTCATTCGGTGGTATGATGGTGGTGAATATCTCCGTCGAAAATGCAAGTTGCCGAATCAATGTACATTGTACGACATACTGTGCGAAAGTGAAAGTAGAGATTTGAGCTAAATATGAGCAGGCTGGACACGGTGGTTACAGTGCCCCATTCATTATCAAGGAGTTGACCTCAAATAAGCGGGACAGACAGAAAAAAAAACTGGATATGAGGACAGGAAGGCACAGAACCAGAATATATTTTTTTTAACTGGACCAAATTTTTGGGGTGAATTATGGAGAACGTTGCCAGCCAAAACATATGCCATCTCATATCTACATTTGTTTAAATAACACAACACAAATGCACTCAAACCTGCATTAAAACCTTGTCTACGTATGCTTTTAGAAAAAGTCCAAAATATTTGGTGCAATTAGTGTACAAGTCAAACAAGCACCTGTTAAACTATAATTTGTTTTGGTATACTCAGGTCTCTAAGACAGGTTTAACCGTATTGCCATAAAAATGCAATACTCCACAATCCGTTCCAAGTCAAGCTGACTTATAGAAATATCAAAACAACAAATATCGCCACTAAAGCCAAGCATTGGGTTTGAATTGGTTCACGAGGAAGGTCTGACGGATGTACTCTCACCAATTTCATGTGTCAATTTTGTTAGGAAAATCCTGATCACCCCAGTGACGCAAAGTTGGGATCATATTTAACTCTCAGCAAAATCAAGTCACACGGATGTCCATTCCAGGTGAACCAGTAGAAACCAATGTTCCAACTGAGCTATGTAGCCCGACTTCTCAACATTATATTCTGGTCATGCACAATTAATAATTTACCAAGATCCAATCCCCAACGACTCCAACCAGGATGTTGACAACTCCAGGTGTTTCACATCCAAAACATCGGTGACCCTGAGGGTGTGAAACATCGAGTTCAAATGACAAGGTATTAAGCTACAAAGTCGTTGGTAATGGGGTACCCTCGAGAACCTAGTACACCGTACATTTAAAAGTAAATCTAGTAATTTACTTATAACATTTATATCTTATAAAAATTTCTTAAGGCATGACCTAGATAAATACTCATATACAATACAATTTATACACAATAAAACAGTTGTTTGCGGTAATAGTCTGGTGGCAGATTAGAGAAAATGGGCTTTAAAATGGGTACGCTAAACATGTCGGGTACAAACAATTTGTTATTTTTTATACAAACAACTAATATCTAAAAGTGTGAAAATAGGCGTTGCAACTCTGAAATACCACATTTAAGTTTTTACGGAAATGGTTTAAAACCCCACTTAATATCGTGCTACTAAAGCATAACAGGTGTAAATTCTTTATCCACTCGAGAACAACCCCATTTGATACGCAAACAGTAAGACCACAAGACTCTCTGGTATCAAGTATACTGTAAACAAATCACTGAGTACAAGGACCACTACTGAAAGGGACAAGCATTGTACCTTAGAAAAGTTAGTCATGATGAAAGGATGGCACTAATTAGTCCTGTAACACATTGTTACTTTTAATGCAAAAAAATAGCTGTACACATGAAATGTTGGTGGCACCCATGGATAATATAGCACATTTTAGCTTTATATCAATATCTGAGCATTTTAAGGAATATCTAAGTAAGGCCGGCCTATAACAACCCATACATAGTGAAGCAATAATAATCTGTGCTAAACACACTCAGTCTTGACTTTAGCATCAGCTGACTACATGTTCATATTCATCGACACACTTTATCTCGGACTGATCAAATATGACAGTAATTCAGAAAGGTAGCAAGAAAACAAACAAAAACATTCACAGACATTAAGATATTGACCTTTCTATTCAGTTCCACAGTAGACTAAGCTACTCATACATTTAAGTATTTGCTGGTGTCAGTTTTAACCTAGTCTTTTCTCATTTGTGAAAATAGGCAGTGCTTATATTTATAAATTTACAATGCAGGTAGGTCATAACACTGAATCAAGTCAGCCAGTTGCCCTTCTGCTCCTGTGCCATTCTAGCGTTGATGTCAAGTTCCACATGCATACCATTGTAACAGATTTGCTGCTGATGTTGTTACAAGTAGAATCAAATATAACCTTGAGCCTCGTACCTTAGACTCAATAGTTTGTGGTAAAAGTGGTGTATAGTGCTTGAAATATTTTTCACCAATATTTTCTGTATACCTATGAAGGTTCCCTTATAGTCACCTCAGTACGGTTGTAGTTTTTTTTTCTTTTTTTTTTCTACTTACTTTTATACCAGCTGATCAGTATCTTGGCCATAGGTATGGCCTTTGAAGTTCACCATTCTGAAACTACTTCTAGGTGGTAAACTTACCTCCAGAGAGCTCAGATCTGCACCAAGGCATTTTATTGATTTTTATAAGAAAGTGGGGTAACATCTTTGTTTAAATATCGTATCCTCAAGTTTGAAAGATACAGTTTTGAAACTCTAGTCTAACAAAGTCCTCCTCTCTGTGTTGAATGACTGATAATTCTTCAAACTTGTTTCTGCACCCATATTCAAAGATAGAAGAAATGCCATTCAAAACAGGAAGTGATGACTCATATTTGAAATACTTGTATGTATTATCATCAAGGTGGTGAGCACTGTTTTCTCATTCTCTGGTAATATTTTAGTTTAAAGTATAGTGTAGTAATTTTTGACCTTCCAAACTTTGATCAGATTCTCTCAATTCGCTGTCATTCTCTGAGCATTCCCCCATATTTGTACTCTCCATAGTCAGGGTCTCTGACGAGGCTTTATTAGCTGAAACTACGTAGCCTGGCCCATGTTCCTACTTCTTTATGTATTCTCTGCTCTTGAAGGAACTTTTTAAGATTTTAATTCAGTCACATCCCTAGGTGCAGGCCAGTCCTGCACCGCCATAATCTTTTCGGGATCTACAGCTCTGCCAGCCTCGGGAACAAGATGGCCCCAAAAGGAGACCTGAGGTTGGAAAAATGCTCATTTTTCTGGACTGAGTTTTAGATTGGCTTCAGCAAGGCGTTTGAAAACTTCCTCAAGGTTTTGGAGATAAATTCCAAAGAGGTCTGCCCATAAACTACGATATCATTTAGATAAAGCAATAGTGCGACATATGTTAGACCTGCGAATACCTTCACCATGAGCCTTTCAAATTCTGCTGGCGAGTTCATGGCTCCAAAAGGCACCACTTTAAACTGTCATAAGCAACTTCCTGGTAGGCGAAATATTGTGTTTCTTTGGCTAATCCGAGCTGGTGAAAGCCACTCCGAAGATCTAGTGTCGAAAACCATTTGAGCCCCAAGGGCATCAAGAGAATCATCGCACCTGAGTAAAGGCATGCTATCAGGTATTTTGAAGTTGTTGTATAAATTCCAGTCCGATTTTGGAAATAGTTTTTCAACTGACACTTGTTTAATTCATCTGACTGATTACATAAAGTTTCAAATGGATAAAGGATGACCCTGGAAGCACTTATGTTCGGTCATGATGTTATTAAATGGTTCCGCTCATATTTATCGGACCGTCAGCAATTTGTTGATGTCTCAGGAACCTTCTCGTCATGTGCAAACATTAAATGTGGTGTTCCCAAAGGGTTTATACTTGGGCCCCTTTTATTTGTTGCAAAAAGAGCTCGAAGTGGTCAGTGACTGGCTTATAGATAATAAACTTTCGTTACATCTTGGCAAGACAGAATCTATTCCCTTTGGGTCTAAAATTAGACTAAAATCACAGACGAATTTGAGAATGTCATGCAAAGGGTCTAACATAGTACCCAAGAAAGATGTTAAATATCTAGGTACAATTTTGGAACAGTGTCTTAGTGGTGAAAGTATGGTTAAATCAGTCATTCAAAAGGCTAATGCTAGGTTGAAGTTCTTATTTAGGAAGCAGAGATTTCTTAACTTGCATATGAAAACGCTTTTGGTTATGCATCTAATACAGTGCCATTTTGACTATGCCTGTTCGTTTTGGTACCCTGGCTTATCTAAACAGTTGATAAATAGGCTTCAGACTACCCAAAATAAAATAATAAGGTTTGTTTTGAATTTGGATCCGAGGTCCCATATAGGACCAGACAGTTTTAATTCTTTGGGATGGCTGTTCGTTTCTAAAAGAGTTGATCAGTTCATACTAAACCATGTTTTCAAAATCAGATCAGGTTTACCACCAGAGTACAAATGTATATGAGAGAACATTTAATTCCTGCTACTTCTGTATACGCTTATAACACTAGATTCAGGGAGAACGGCTGCTTTTCTCTTCCAAAGGTGAAAGGATTTGGGAAGAAATCATTTGCTTATAGTGGTTTTACCTTATGGAATGAACTTCATTCAAATATTAAAAATATAACTTGCCTTTAAAACTAGCTGTAAAACACCCTTTTTAGAACTTTAGAGGATTGGTGGTAACTTAGTTTTCGCGGATTGGATGTTTTTAATTCTGAATCTGAATTTATAACTTGGTCATTTTGTTTTTACCTTATTTATGTCTATTATTTTTATCTTTTTTCTTGTGCCTCACTATGACTTGCAAATCAATACTCAGGGACCACAATAGAAATAAGGGAAACCACTTTCTCTTTTTTGTATTATCCTCGGTACTGATTAGCAAGCCACGGAACAGTGCAATGTTTGGATGTTTCACATGTATTCTTTATATGTGTATTTAACATCTTATGTATTGTATTGTTTTATCATGTATGTCCATGTTGCTAATCCGTGATACCAAAATAAGTCATCAACATCATTGTTTCGACGACGTTAGTCAATATGGTCAATAAGACGGTTCGATCAGGTCGAGCTCGGCCATAGCTTTAATGTCATTCTCAGCATCTTGACGTTTCGCCAGAGGTAATCTGTAGGGTTGTTGTTTATTGGGTTTTGTGCCTGGTTGAATGTTTATGTGATGTTCTATAAATGTTGTGCGACCCAAATCATGTGCATGTTTAGAAAATCGGCTTTGGTATTTTGTAAGTAAATGCTAAAGACGAGTTTGCTGTTCTTGCGTCACATGTTGAGAACTCATGGAACGCATCTCTTTCAAATGCTCAGGAATGTCAGTTTTGGAACATGTAGAGGGTACATTCTCTTCAGACTGCATAGTGTTCACAGAAAAAAAATCAGTTCTGGCCCAACAGGTTCATATGTTGCAACTATGGTATTCTTATACAGCTTAAAGCTTTGATAATAGGGATTACAGGTACGGTGCATGTTCTAGGACTCATCAGAGCTTTGGCAACAAGCAAACCTCTTGTATGCATGAATTTTGTGTCTGACTCAATCAAGCCAGAATCTCTTTTGTCTATGACGCCCCATGTATACCCAGGAATCACCATCTCCCTTTCGGCGGGTATTTCAACAGGCTCCAAAACAGCCACCCTGCAGCATCGGGACTGTGCATTTCTGCTGTTGGCAAAACTTAAGATTTCTTCACCATTTACTTTCATTATTTGTCTTGTAAGCATAAGGTCATACTGATGAGTTGTGAGTAAATCCATCCCCAAAATGCCATCATTTTCAATATCAGGCTTTGTGTTTTAACTTTTGAGTACCAATCCCAAATTCCATTTCAGTTCTTCCTAAGAAAGGAGTTACCTTCCCTGTAACAGTCAGCATTTTTATTTTTGTGGGTTGCACAGAAGGACCCGTGTCTGAGGGAAGTCTTGCCATCAGTGCTTTACTCAGAATGGTTTCAATGGATCCAGTGTCAATCAAGAATGTAACAGGTAAATTCTCAATTGTTACGCATACAAAGTAACCTTCTTCAATGCACCAGTTTCTGCGCATTGTAACAATGTCGGGTCCTTCTAGTTAAGTCGAGGTCCGGACCCTTGTTTCCCTGTGGCCTGATCTGATTTCTGGATGCTTGTGCTGAAGGGTTATTTTGATAGTGTTGAGATTGATTACCTCCCCTGGGCTGAAAGTGTCTTTGGTTATAGTTCCTGTTGTATGGCCCGTTTTGCCCATGGTTAAAATTATTTCATTGCTGCGAAATGCGATAATTTGCTTGAGTGTGGATGTTATGTTGTTGAGCCAGATTCTGGAAAACGTTTGAACGGAATCTATTCTTGTACTGATATTGGTAATTTGCTGCTCCACAGTATTTTGACTACTAGAAGGAGAATTCGGAGAATCTTGCTCAACTTTGCCAACTAGTCTTGTTCTTTGTTTGTAGACAATTCAGTGAGCCTCCATTCTCACTGCAATCTTTTCTGCCACAGCTAATGTTGTAGGACCTATTTCACGCAACCTTAGTCTGATCTCAGTCTCGGGTATTGCGTATATAAAGTAGTCTAAGAATAACGCCTCTATAACGCTAAAGAAAACTTAAGGATATGCTTGTCTAGTAAGTTTTCCAACATATTGGGCAAGTTCTGCAGTTGTCTCCCCTTTCCCTTTAACTCTAGATTAAAGTTGAGATCAAAACACTTCTGTTCTGTTCTCAGAACCATACCTCTCTGTCAGTTTTCAACTTAACTTCAGGAATCACAGTTATTACAGTTATTTTAAGGCATGTCGTTAAATTAGGTGTATAATATCAGGTTTCTTAAACAATTTAGAACGTTACAAAGTTGAGTTTAACAATCAGTACATTCCCTAAAAGATCCTTATAATCTGACCCTGTCATACATGAGATAACCCTTATTAATAAATATATTACATGATAATTATTTTATTATTTTGCATAGTATTTTGGCATCATTCTAAAGAAATAGGAATCTTAATTTAAGGCCATATAATGTACAACTGAATCTGTTTAATTAAATTTAAATTACTTATACCTGTTTTCTCATTAATAACTCGTATAAAAGAATTACTGACTTGTTCTGTCGTCATGAGAAACCAAATTCCAAACAGAGACAACAGATATTTTCCTGATGGAGCTTGAAAGCATTTAAAAAAATCTCTTTTCTAATATTAATTGCTAAAGAATGAACTTAGAATTTCTCAAGTAAATTATCCGAGTTTGGTACCGATCCCAATGTCCATTATCATATTTGCGGGGAAAGTGTTCGGATTTTTTTATCATTTTTTTCTATATGCATTAAAGCATGCCTTATTCGGGACTCAACACGTTTAAAATGTGCTGATGGCAAACGATGACAAATGCTAATGATGAGATCAGTCTGCGGTTCTCCACTGTTTGATCAGGGCCTTTGACGATCGCATGCACCATAAATATATTTTGCGGAATATATAGGGATAGAATGAAGGCTTAACTAAACGGATTTCCTTGATTTGTTTAAGACTTCGCTGTTTGCAGATCCATTAATAAGCCGCGACACGGTAAAAACAACAAATTAGCATGTGTGCCCAGCAATAACACAGATCAGCTTGGGCAGCAACCCAGTCGGAGCAGAGTCTTTGCTTTCCATATGATACTAGTTTAGCCGTTTAGCTACCATTTGGGCCCACAGCAAACACTGGGCGGCTGTCCCGGGCTTATCCGAGTCTTCAGTATGTTCACATGCTGCTTTTTTTCGCACTTTTCATTCAGCGGCGTGTAATGGCTCATATAAGTGGATTCGCTGTACTGAGAAACGTCTTTCGGTTGTCGATGTTGTTTCGGAAAGCAAGTGTTTCTGGAGTCTTTTCTTTATCTAAAGCATCTTTCGAGGAATTGCTTCAGCACCACCGGTCCAGGATTTCCTGTACAAAGATATTTTATTGTTTACTGAATCAATAATTTAATGGGGAATACCACATAGCAGTGACAAAATATGTCCGTGTAATCGGCTTGTTACGACAATACGCCCACGTTGCAAAAATGACATACCATCAACCGCCATTATAATGGCATCGTCTAAAGATGAATCTCATTTTGGCGCAGCAAAACCCCAAAAATGTTGTACCAAAACATTATACCTTTCTGTATTATAAGGCATTATGTACTTGTTTGTTTCTATATAATTTCTATCATGCCACATAATATCATATGTGGAAGTAAGAAAACGGCTGCAATTCAGCCATCAGAAAGATTCGTTCTTCAGGCTACATATTTTTACAAAAATCATCGGACAGCTGATCTCTGTAGTGAAAAGCATTGTAAGTCTCTCGAAATATTTTCTAATGGGTTAAATTTGCCTTTTGGTCACACACTTTGTGGACAAACAATAACCTCGGACTTCTGAAAACCCTCGCGCACTAATTTGCGGATGTCGTCCTTAAATTCATAAGATAGAAAGGTACACCCTGTATGCGTGAGTATAACCGCAAGGATTTCGCGGAATGTGTCGCACCTGCATTGTATTAACACAGTAGCAGAGGTCATATTGAGAAGGAAGTGAGAGCACAACTTGTAAATTAAATAAATAAAATAATGACAGGCGTGCTTCTGACACAAATGTTGTCAAAAACCATCAACGGTTCTAAAGGTACTGCAATGTTTGTGCTATTTTCACTAATGGAGGATGGCAGCCATCTTAGATGGCAAAGTCACAAAAAAAACGAAGTAAAATAGCTAGTTGCAAGGATCATTCCAACACAAAATTGGGCTTTATCCATTCAGTTTTTCCTGCAATATAGTCATTTTCAGGCTTTTGCTATTTTTAGTAACGACAGTGGTGGCCATCTTGGATGGTACATTCCCATAAATTTGAAAAAAAATGCATTCATGAATTATTCTGAGCAAAATCCATTCAGTGTTCTATCGATTTAACGGCATTTAGGTTAAAATTCAGACTCGTAAATCAAAAGTAGGTCACTTTGACATAATTCCCTTTAGACTACAGATATTTTTTATTTTCATAATATTTGAAAAAAAGGTCCTTGGTGTGACGATTTTTTCCCGATTGTGGAAAACACCAAAAACAATCCAATCTCTTTGCAATATTTTGATTTATTGCTTTATTTACACAACAATATGAACCATTTGTGATGAATGGCGACTCCACTCTCTATTTTCCTAGGTACTAATGTCTAAAGACGTTACGTCACAGACATGGCGTAAGGTTTAAACATATTTTATTGTCTTTGTACACAAAGATAGTACAAACAATATTTAATAATTCAATAATATCCTTAGTTTAGACTATTGTTGGTAAGTTTTCGAAAAGTTGGCAGCTGTACATTGTCATCACAGACTTAAGTAACTGACGTAAAATAGTCATTTAACCATTTTGCCTTTTCAGCTTGTTGTGTGTTTTACAATATCATTATTATTAGCAACATAATAAAGTTGTGGAATTGATGCCGACGACGTATTATTTTCTTAATAAAGTATTTTGTAAGCTTCCAAAAATCACGCTTATTAGTATTGAAAGTCTCAGCAAATGTTAGTTTTAAATTATTATAGAATCGCTCTTTGGCGCAAATTACGATTCGGATATATGACGATTCCTCCACCATGATAGTTCCTATCTTTTCTGTAAGGACTTTCATAAATCTCAGATAAAAGTATATCATTTGGTCAAAATATTATCCTCTAAGTGAGTTTCACTGACGCAAATGACATAACAATCTAAGTAATTATCTTTTTTGTAATCCAATTTATTTCGTAAACTTCGAATATTATTATGTAGTATTGCAATACTATCCTTAAATAACTGAGGGCCTGGATTATCTCCTATGTCGCTAGATAAAATCAGAAGAAGGTGGATTACAATACAATAAAAGTTCTCATTAAGAACCGTTTTATATGTGCTAACGAAGAATCTTGTTTCTTGATGAAAAATTTGAATAAGACGTATAGAAAATGAAAATCTAATAATAATCTTAGCTTACCCTGCCTATTCTTGTAAGCCCATAACACCTGTTGTAAAACACACCAACTGACATCCTCCATTGTAGTAGGCTATTACCCATCAGGCAGCAGAAATAGCATTATGATGCAGCTTCCAGTGACAGTTGATCTTTGATAACTCGTAACTGTCTGTGGACTTCTCAGGATCTCAGTCCTACCGGGGAGGCGCAAGGAAAGTTCCAGTCCACACAAAAATAATATATATGTACATAGATGAAATAACAATAACGATAAGTGATGAAGACCGCTCCTAAGTATAGTGTGATCACAAAAACAATGGAAATTGCTGAGAAATAAACGCTAAATGTGAACATAAGCAATGCGGCAGTTAAACATTAATTGGCGTCACGCGAAAAGATG
The DNA here is from genome assembly GCA_963989385.1 of Ctena decussata. Taxonomy (NCBI): domain Eukaryota; kingdom Metazoa; phylum Mollusca; class Bivalvia; order Lucinida; family Lucinidae; genus Ctena; species Ctena decussata. Next base: position 3,445,014 of record OZ022512.1, on the reverse strand, counting down.
CCTTACGACGTTCGTAACGTGACGTGAACTCACCAATGACGGCAAAATGTATTTTGTTTTGTTCCGTTAAATATGTTTTTCTTTTTCCTCTCCTCAACATGTTTAATTTCGATAAATTTGACTGTACAAAAATACAATAATTAGAACTAAACAATAATTAGTACACTGAAATAATTTTTGCGCACCTGCATTAGCTGATTTTGAAGCTCTATTAAACAGTAATCAGTTAAGCGTAATTAACATTACAGCGTTAATCTAACCATTGAAAATTGATTTCTTCCCTAAGTATCTTAATTTTAAATTCAAAACAGTATCTAAAAAGGTATAGATGCCTCTTTTCCGTTTCCGCCGACCTTGAATCGTTACAAGTGGTCCTCCAAAATCCATTGCTGTTCTTTTAAATGCTTGCAGTTGTCTTGACAATGCAAATGGAGGCATTAGCTGACAAGCTGCCTTTGCTTTTCTTCGTCTACGTTTCATATATTATTTTTCCAACAGTCGTATAACTTCCCTTCCCGAAATAATCCAAAATCCAGCCGATAAAGCTGCCAGCGTGTGGTTCGTACTTGATGCATGTTTCCCATTTCTTGATAATGCTTCACTATGAGCTTCGTCATCCTGCTTTTATGAGGAAGAATAACTAGAAAACGGACATCAAATACAGAAAATCTGCGTACTTTAAGCGCCCGTCAGATCGCATCAATCCATCTTGGTCTAACCTTAGTTGCAGGCCTATTAACTTACTGCTGGCTGGCAACAGTTGACTATGCGACAAAGCGATCCATTCGTCTTTAAACTGCGTCTGTTGCTCGTGCATGATTATGTGAATCTCTGCTGTCTTTAATTTATCTTTCAGCAGCTCTCTTCTGGTTCTTTACTTCTTAATTCTCTGACAATTATGTATGAATTGGATGATCCAAGCAAAAATTCTTTTCAATCGTATTCAGCCGGAGAAACGGCTTGGGTCTACAGGAAACGCCTCGTCTGTATCAATCGTACTGACAAGTACTGCATAGGCGGTATCATAATGGTAAGCATAAGCGGTATTTTGAGGTATGTATTTCTTGTGGCATACTGTTGACCTCTTCAATTCTTCATGCCCAGCGGGTTTATCAATTACCTTGTTGAAAGGCCATGCTTCTTCTGATTGTTGCAGAAAATCAGGACCTCTCCAACATGTTTTACATAGCTCTAGTTCTATTGCCGTTAATCCTCTACTCAGGAGATCTGCTGGATTGATGTTGGTAGGCACATATCTCCACTGCTAAGGATCTGTACTGCTCGGGATCTCACCACCAACTCTATTGGCAACAAAGGGCTTAAATTGGCGGTTTTGCCCTCTGATCCACCACAAAACATTCATACTGTCTGACCAGAAATTGTTCTACTAATCGTTATTTCTAGAATCGTCGATATTTTTTATGTCAAGCGGACGCCGATAACTGCATTCATGAATTCTAACATCGGTATACTCGTTGCAACGTTTGGAGAAACCCTTGTTTTAGCAGCTACTAACATATGTTCGTAGATACAGAACAGTCTCGATAGCTGAATCGTTCGATTCATCCCATTATTGTCCGGCTGTCCACACGTCTAGCAATGAAAGTTTTCACCGAACAGAACATGATGCTAACAGACCACATGGATCGAATAAGGTCGCGATTTTCTTCAAGAAATTGCGCTTTGTGTATTTCATGGTTTCGTCCGGCGCGTTCTCTCTGAATGTAAATGCGTCCTGTTCAGCTAGCCATCATAGTGCGAGGGTCTTGACAGTAGGTGGACTCCCCTTATCTAAATCTACTTCTGAAGTTCTGTCCAGCTGTAAAAATTCCTTTAGTACTCTGGATGAGTTTGATAACCATTTTCTGACATGCATGTCAGCTTTGACACGAAGGTCGAGAGCTCGTTGTATAGTGCTACACCTAGTCCTTCATTCAGCACTGACTCCATCAAATCATGTTTGTAAGTCGATTTCAATATTGTTTCTGCGGCTCTAGGTAAATTCACTGATACTCCTTTGCATGCTGTTGCAGCACGAACTGAGCTTGTAATGGAGATGAATTCGCCCCAAAGACGACCCCGTCAAATTCGTAGAAATCTGGAGAGTCGCCCTGGTCGATTTCCCTCCACAGAAAACTGTAATACTGCTTATCTAACTTAGCAATACCAATACGTACAAACGTCTCCTCGATGTCACATACAACGGCAACTGGTAGTCATCGAAATCGCTTCGGTTGGTCTAAATTATTTAGTTCAGTAAAGATAGTTGAGTTGTCACCTATTTGGAGAAGAGCTGCTGACTCGGCTTATCACTTGTAATTTATTGTTTGTTGGGATGTATTTGTCTATCTTTCCCTTTGATGTTGGGGATGGGGTTTGGGATCTGATTCAGTCAGTTCCTAAAGTGTTGTTACTCTTTAAACTAGCACGTCAAATAAATCCCGTTGTAGCTTGGGTTCTTCAAATAAGTGGTCATTCAATGATACACCCTCAAACTTGGCGGCTGCGTCGAACACTATTATGGTCTCTGTGGTTTCTTTGTGTCTGGCCGCAGCACAAGAAAAAAATGGCAGGTACCATCTTGATTTGGATTTTCTGGAACCTTCGCCACATAGCCTTTTTCGATGTATCGTTCAGTGCATTGATTATATGCCATTTCTATGCCTGAAGCCCCTTGAACCTCTTTGCGGTGTACTCCAATCTTTGCAGTGTCATTTTGTCATTGTTTGGTAAGACAATTTTATTGCATTGCCATTGCACACGTACTCGGTACATCTATTTTTCAAATGTTAAACATTCATCTACTTTATTCAATGCAAGTTGTTCTGCTATTCGTAGGATTGGCGTTTCAAGTCGTGAAGGTATTCTTTCAAGCTCCCAGAACTGTTTACGATTCTGATTTAGTCTTTCCATTTCTGATGTTTCCATGACAAAGTATGTACACGCAAAGTTGATCTGCAGCATGTGATTGTTCTGTATGCCTGTGAATCGTGGACCTTGACAGCAGAGTTTAAAAAAAAGATCGCAGGCCTTTGAGATAAGATGCTGCCGAAGGTTACTGAACATTTCGTACGAGGACCATAAACAATGAGCAGGTTCGCAGAAAGATACAATCAGCCTATGGAGAATATGATGGACTCCTGACACTGGTCAATAAACAAAAACTAAGGTGGTTCGGCCACGTTTTCATGGTCTTCTTGTCTAGCAAAGACGATTCTACAGGGCACAGTGAAAGGAAAAAGAAGAAGAGGTAGACAGAAGAAGAGGTGGGAAGATAATATTAAAGACTGGACAGGGATGGATTTGGCCAGCTCAACTACAACGGCTGAAAATAGGACAAGGTGGAAGGGGATTGTTTCGAAGTCATCTGTGGTTCCCCAACGACCTGGCAACGTTATGGGATAGAATAGAATAGAAATAGAAGATTGTTGTTTACCCTTATACATCCCAGCCAAGTGGTGTGAGACGAGCCACTGGTTCCCCTGGTCTACCTCTGATCTCTTCAAATGCATAATGGAAGTCGGCACAGTCCAGGCCCATGTGGACAACCACTATCGGTCTTGAATTCGATCGTGGGAAATCTATGTTTTAAGATATGGCCATTTCTTTTTGTAGCTATTCGTCGACTACATGCATGCTTCCTGTGACGTCATTTGCGTTGTATGCAGTGACGTCAATGCTCACATTGCCGTTGACGCTCTTTATTTCGACATTTACAGGTTTTGTTTCAAACGTATCGGACTGTCCGTTTAGAACGTTAACAGTAACTGTCTCTTTTTTACCTTATAATCCTATTTCGGCGGCGACGTCTGCGTTGACGTATGTTTTTGTACTGGAGTCAACCAGCGAGTCAATGACTTAAGCCGACCGGTCTCCATTCTTTAAAATTACAGAAACAGTTCGTAGTCCGATAAATTCCCTCTTATACCGTCTTGAGTCATCATGGTCTTTGATTGGTTCTGTGCCGTCTCCTGCGTGACAGATGGGCAGACTATAGACTAGCTGTCTCCTTCACTAAATCACTGATCCCACTGGTACCAGTACCTTTTTCAGCTTGGATTCGTCCCATAATGCTGACAGTGGTTGAGCTGGTTCCGAAGTAACCCGTGATGCAGCTATTTGCATTAATTTACACAACACTGTTGATATCTAGGACAAAATTTTCCGTTATGACCTTCCGTGTAAAAACGAAAACAAAGCTGAAGTTGCTTTGCTGTATCCCAACGGTCTGATACACTCTTTTGTTTGAAGGCAGGACAGTTCCATACACTTTGCTTATTTCCACACACCTAATACGGTGATTTCTGCATCGCACTGCTCTCTTTCGCGTCTCCGAAAAAGGTACGCTAATTTTTAAATTTCATAGTTGGGGTAGTTTATGAGTCGTTATTTACCTTTCCCGTTAGACCGTGTACAGTCTCTGAAGCCATAGTTTGGAACTCCGACTTCTGTATTACCCATGTACGCAGTGAGAACACAGATTCCTGCTTTCTGCTCTCGAAGATCCATCGATAGTACCGTGCACGCTTCCGGTAATTTTCTCTGCAACTTGTTGTACAAGTATCACCAAGCTCCTTGTACTGGATTGATAATGGCGATATAATCAAGTAAGTCGGCAGATATTTCAAGGTCCTTAGTGTTACCAGGACGCACTTGCTTGAAATGGTTTAACTCTTTGTAAACAGCTATCTGGCGACGTCTCTCTCCATACTTCCTTTCCAGTAGATCTATCGCGGCCTCATAATCCGTAGCTGAGTGTCCTAAATTTTCTATCACATTCAGCGCTTCCCCAGCCAAATGCTGTCTTAGATGCAATAATTAGTATTCCCCGGTAGCTGGGGCGCTGTCTGTGCATGCCAAGAAGAAGCCTTCCAGGTCTGATAGTTTAATTTGTCACCTGAGAAGAGAGGAGCCTGTACCCTCTTAAGCTGCATCCACAATTCTTGGCCAATTCTAGGGTGAAACGGTGAGGGTGGTGGATTCATGAAGCTTTCATTGCCTGTTGCATTTGCACACGTCTCGTTTGGTAATGGTGTAATACGATCCTACGTACTTTTTGCCGTAACTAGCCCTAAACTTCGTGTATACGACTGCTCTGCGTAGCTGTTGTTCTGAACCGACGCCGTGGCAAGATGGTAAGTCCTGTTACTAATAGTTTGTTGCGCATTTTCTGAAGAAGCAAAGAGTGATGAATTAATGCTCAAAATTTGCGATTCTTCCTTCATGAAACTTTTGTTTTTGGTAAGCCTCGGAGTGGTCGGAAGTGTTCAGATTTTGTTAAACAATTACAGACAGTGTTTCCGAACAAACACATAATTTTTCATCTCTGCGCGAATCGATATTTTTCTCGCAGTTTCGCTAGGCGACGAAAATTCACCTTAAAGCATCTCCATCTCCATAACGACCTTTTCCGTCCCTATCCTTCTGTTTATGTTTGCTATATATTGTCATTTTTTCAATGGCCTTTTAATTACACGTATCAATGCTGCCACAAGCGTCCTGAACAGCCCGGCGGATTGGTAACTCCTCTTCATCTATCAGCGCTATTTTTTTTTGGCTCGAGTAAAGTTTGATTTCGCTCTGGCCTTTTTTTAAATGCCGTTTCAATTTCCGAGTACTCAGTAATAGTACCTGTTCCATCGATGTTGTTTTCCCGTTCGTCTAAATCGATTCGATGTTCCCATAACATCATTTTCCTGTGAATTTTCTATTTATATTTAGATTATTTACTGTAACCTCGCTCTGCTACCATATTTTGTGTGACGATTTTTCCCGATTGTGGAAAACACAAACAAGAATCCAATTTCTTTTCAATGTTTTGATTTATTGCTTTTTAACAACAATTTGACCCATATGTGATCAATTGCGACTCTATTATCTTTTTTCCCATCAACTAACGTCTAATGACGTTACGTCATATACACGAGGTTTGTTACGTGACGTGAACTCCCCACTGACGGCAAAATATCTATTTTTGTTCCGTATAATCTGTTTTCGCGTCTTATTGATGTTCCATGCAAAGTTTCCGCCAAATATACCTAGTGCGTATAGAGAAAATGCTAATTTTATTGATTCTCTATTTTTAGTAACAGCGGCATCTTGAATTCTCGAACATGCTGAATTACTGCAGTTTGAAGTCCTGTAGCTCCATGTGAAATTTGAGAAGCATGGGTGCAGCGGCTTTGGAGAAATTAACTGTACAAATCTTAACGTCAGGGTTGACGGAAATGTATACGGACTGACGGAGGGACGGAAGGACGGAATGACGCCTATATCGCATCTTGCATAAGCAGGTGCGACAAAACCGAGAAACTATAGTTTCCGCGTATTCACCGCATAATCAAAGGCATGTTTTTATCATTGTATTGTTTGAGAATGTAAAACAAGTTGAATCCCTACTTTTTAGATCAATTTCAGTTCTCCTACCATGGTAGCAGGGTCAGCTTTATTCTCAAATGCTGCAAAATTAAACAACAAAGCATATTGAAAGGAACAAATCGATGTCTTGATCAAAGTACTTTGTAAATTCTGAGTTTCTGTATAAATTCGTATCATGATTTCAATGGAGGAGATGATCTATCAACCATTTCAGTTTTGGCATCCAAGTCCACACTGGGTAGGCGGTAATCCTGAACACTCGCGGCAATCAAGAACGCGGGTCATAGTTCATGCGACTGTTAAAGGTAAGTCGGCAAAACTTCTTTTCAGCAGGAAAAATGATTTAAAACATCAAGGTAACTATGTCACAACTAAAAGATATGTTCAAAGATGTTCCTTGCGTCTTTTAGTTGTTGAATCCCTATAACGTTGCCTGTAGTAACAAAATATGTGACTTTAAAAACCGAAAAGCAACTAAATAGACCAACATGTTCAAACTTGCTACACATTTTGATAACTTCCACGATATACAGATAAAGTTGACTGTATTATGGACGAAATGTGCGTATTCAAATGAATCTGTCTTGTGCCAAAATGAAGTTACATCGATTTCAAAACAATAGGGTAAAGGACGTTTGCAATCGAAAACGCTTTTCATGGCAATCACCTAACGTCAAACAAATATTTGAAGGCAGTCGATGAACATTTATAGCTTCTGCAGTTTTTTATTCAAATATGGCCAAGAATCTGTAAAATGGGTTCTTTATTTCCTTAATCTATTTATTTTTACAAAAAGCTCCAGGCATTAAAACACGCAACACATGTACTCTTGGAATAAATCCTACTATTTTGGTACATGTTCTTTCCAAAATGGATTAACTTCTGGAATCTACAAAATAAAGCAAACTTATACACTCATCGACATTTTGACTCATTTCGGTAATACTCCTGTTGACTGTACTGCAACAGAAATTTGAACATCTGCAAGAGCATATCATATGCTTGCAGTACAATGTCTGCTGCGTATTTCTAAGTCTCTGATGTGTGCTGTTTACTGTTTTGTCTATTGTTTACCTTTTTCGTCCCACGATCACATAGTTTTTGTGCATGCATGCATATCGTCTACCCACCTTCTTGCACATGCGAAAACTCGATATTGCAGTAAACGTAAAATGGACAGGAATCAGCGACAATATAATGTAGACAGTTAACAGGACAGGAATCAGTGACAATATAATATAGACAGTTAACAGGACACAGAATACAGCGAGCAGTATCTAGCAGACAGTAAAAATGACATAAAACGTATGCACTACCACTGGTGTATGTCGATGAGCGTGTTTGCATGCAGACGTGTGAGAGCTTCATATTGGATAGCAAAGAATTCGCCATTAAATTTTAAAGAATATCTTGCATGGCTTTTAATTTTCATGTACGTCGTTACCAAGTTTCGTACTATTATGTGCTTTGCCATTTGGCGAATCCCGTGCATGACAAACGATTCCTACGCATGTAATTGCCCCGCATGAGCTTGTCATTCGACGAATCCCATGCATTATATTCAAAGGACTTCTATGCTTAAGGCGTAAATTTTCCCCATGATTAAAAAGTTATACGGATCACTGACTTCTGCTTTGCATTTATGACTATGACATGTAGCTTGCATGACAAATGAACTTTCAACTGTTTGTATCTATGTAAAGTACGTTAAACCAACGTTGATGCTGACGTCATTGTTGAGATTAATTGTAAATTATGTTCGGACTGATCACTGAAATAATGATTTATTCTATACCTTTCACCCTTTTTTGACTTACATTACTTACATAACAGACAACAATGGATAATTTTGACTATATGTATGTGACCGTGACCTCATTTCAAGGTCATGGTACGCAATATAATCCTTGAAGATCACAGTGCTACTGTTGACCATTCTTGTTCTGAGTATCGTTCCCCCCCCGTGACCCAGCTTCCCACTCATATATATTACGTATTTGCATCGCATAAGTCTGCTGCATGAAGGAAATGCTGGGTCACGGGGGGGGGGGGGGGGGAGTACTTGTACTTTAATTATAGTGAAGCGTTCTATTTTGGCCGTTTTGACCGGAAGTGTAACTATGGTTTTGCATGTTTAAATGCCAGTCAGGCGTAACAAGAAGAAAATCATTGCTTTGTATTGTGATATGCGTGAGTTTATCATGCATTTATGACAAAAATGTATGGGATGAATGACTGGTTTCAATACTTTTATCACCTCAAAAGATGAGGTATGCGAAAACCTTGAATTTAGGGTAGGTAGGGTCAGAATGGATTATCTCCCCATGTCTTTGGGTCTGAATCACAAATGATCTCATTTCATACGGTTTACATAATTGTGGAAGCTCTGCTAAGAAAAATGTGCACACTTCATACTTTTGAAAATTCGGACCTGTCGCGCCGGTCTAATGGGGAAAATCCTCGCCTTAATCGTAGAAGTCCTTTCAATCATGGTATTGCCAAGCATGGTATAAGCTTGCATGTGTGTTTTTTTTTAATATTCAAATTCAATGCATGGTATTGCCAGTTATCATATTTGGTAGCCTAGGATCACCATCTGACAATTACCATGCATAATTTTGGCAAGTATCGTATTGGTTAGCACAAGGTTTGCAATTCTATGAATCCCCTGCATGGTATTTAAATTCCATGCATAGAATTGTCATCCATGGTACTGAGCAGCATATGGTTCTTCATTCAGCAAATATCATGCAGGGTATTCGATCCATGCATGGCATTGTCCAGCATGCTATCGGCTAGCATGCGGTTTACAGCTCGACAAATTCTATGCATGTTATTTGAATCCTTGCTTGGTATAGCTCAGCATGGTATCGGCTAGCATGGAGGTCAAAATTTTACAGAATCCTTGCATGGTATTCGAAGGCCATATTTGTTATTCCGCAGCATGTTGCTCCATGGTGGAATAACCATGCACAGCTTGCTGTCCAATACGATGCAAGTAAACCGTCAAATGGCGATCTTAGGCTAGCAGAAATACGATGGTGGACAACGCCATGCATGAGATTCGTCGTTTGGAAATACTTCCAAACACATGCTGGGAAAATAATAAATGGGATTCGAATACTATTTGCATGGAATTCGGCGATGGCAAATCACACGCTACCCAGTTGCAAACTGGGCAATGTCATGCATGGCATTCGAATACAATATATGGGATTCGTCGAAAGGCAAACCAAACGCAAGACAATACCATACTTGACAAAAGCACACATGGGTCTCGAATATCATGCCAGGTATTCGTCGAAAGCAGAATCCCATGTTAGTCAATACATGTACCATTATAAACAATACATTGCACATGATTCTAATGCCATGCTTTGAACTCGTCGAATCGCTATCTTCAGGCTAGTCGATACCATACTTGTCATAACACATGTGCTATTTGAATACCATGCATGGCGTTCCTCAGATGGCAAATCCCAGGCTACCCGCAATATTGCTGGGCAGCATCGCCCACGGGAAGCGGTTCTGTGCAGGGGATTCATCGACTTACAAATCATCTCAATTTAACCGTAACCATGCTGGGCAATTCTGTGTATGGAACTCAAGTACGATGCATGGGTTTCATCAAATAGCGAATGCCATGCTAGCCATCACCATTCTTCATGCTTGCCAATACCAGGAAATTTAGAAACCATGAGATTCGTCGAATAGCGAACATATTTTTCCCAATAGCGTAGTGAACAATCCCATAATGGAATCCAAGAACACGTCCCATGCATGGGATTCAGTAAATGTCAAAAAGTAAACATTCGACCCAATGTCATGCTGTGCATTCAAATTCCATGTATGGATTTCATCAAATGACGAATACCAAGCTAGCCAACACCTAGCCTAGTAATACCATGCATGGGATTTGAATACCGGTATGCATGAGATTTTTCGACTCCAAAGTAGCCAATAACATGCTGAGCAATACCATGCAGGTGATTCGTCCAATGGCGAACCCCTTGTTATCCAATACTACCCTGGCCAATACTATGTATGAAGTTCAAATACCAGGAATAATAAACCCCATGCTAGTCGAAATCATTCTGTGCAATTTAATGCATGGGATTCGAATACCATTCGCGGTATCGAATTCAATATTACCCCATACCATGATGGGCAACATAATGCATAAGATTCAAATGCCATGCATGGAATATATCGAATGGTGAACGTTATGGTGCAAGTACCCGATATCTTTGTCCACCTTGTCCATTTTTCAATTGCACTAGTTGGGCTGACTGTCTATTATTGTCCACTTTATGGTCTGTCTTCCCACCTGTTCTTCTGTCTACCGCTTCCTCTTTTTTAAAACCTAAAGATCCTGAGGCGTGGACAAACTATCTTAGTTTCCTTTTTAACCATGGTCGGGAGTAAATCATATTCTCCAATGAAAGTTTGGATCTTTTAGCAAACTTCGTTATTGATTACATTGCCCTTGCACAAAATGTTCAATAATCTTCGGAATATTTATCTCGAAAGCCTGCATTCTTTTCTCTAACTCTGTTGTCAAAGTCAACAATTCACATGTATAAAGAAATATTGAACTTATAAGGAAGCGCACCAGTTTTAGCTTTTATCTAAGAGATATGTTTTTATGAATGAAAGTGTCAAAGTACCCAAATCATAAGTCCGAACTCGGAAGTCATTTAAACATAGACAATTCTGGAATATTTTAGATACACATGGACCCCAAAACAGAGGTGTGATCAGGTACCCGCGGGTAGTCTCATAGTTTATCTCGCAAAGTTTGTTGAAGTGGCCTTTGAGCTCTTTCTCCGGTTATGAGCCTTCATAATAGCCATGTCCTCCAAGGTTCAGTCAAATCGTGTTATATATGGTCACTTCAATAAAGTGGTCCCCTGCCTTTAGTAGTCACCTTTACCGGACCTCTTGAACCAATACACAGTGAAAATGAACATGTATTATGTGGTCACCTGTCTTATGCAGACAATTTTGATGTTTCCTTGCGGTGACTCATTGAAACAGGTTTGACTGGATGTGGAGCTTGTTAAAACATCATGTTTTAGCGTCGTTATCTTGCCCTGCCTTGGATGATATTGCCGCTGTGTCATCAGTTTGGTTTTATCAGCACTAAACTCCGTTTTTCATCTTATTTAAGTTTTGTCGAAACATTTAAACGGGCTTTTAGTCCATTATCTTCCTCAGTTAGAACATCTATGTAATCGGCAAACCGCGGACTGGTAATGGCAACCAGCAAACGATGTGCTGGTTGCTTTTCAATATAACTCGTATTTCTGTCCTAACCTATTCTGTCTCATATATCTAAGGTTCGATTTTTTGCTGTCAGTGAAGTTCTTGTCGGAAGTAAAACAAAAATATCTGGGAAAGCAAATTGTATGGGTCTATGTTTTATTCTTTCGATTAACATTTTGAATAACTTTTGTTTCCTATTTTCCTGTTTTCTCTATAGAAATTAACCGTTTGCTACGCTAATTGATTCAACAAATCAACAATGCCGCTAGACTTTGCATGCTCAGTAAAATAAACACAGAAAATAAATTTCTTTTCCGCCTTTACTTCTCCTGGTTAACTCGTAATTGTCTTCTGTACAATCTCCTATGATGGCGACTAATTGAGTTCGGAAACGGATATTAATCTACACTTAAAAACCAGATCATTGTTGATCCAGCAACTCGACTGAAAATCCGGTTGATTGAAAGTCTTTGCCGTGTAAGTGCTATGGTGATATATATATGTAAGTAAGAACACACTTTGAAATGCAATAGTTTTCTTGTAGAATAAAACCCAGAAACTATTTATCGTCCATCCGACAGTTATTGGTTGTCGAAATATTGGTGTATTTTGTCTTAAACACTAATTTACATCGTATGAATATATAAATAGCTGATGTAAACAGCAATGTTTTGAAATCTGTGTCACAACATGAAGACGATCTGATCTATTCTGATGCTATGTAAACAAATTAAGGCAGCATAAGGCCATTATCTATTTATCACAAATTGGTTTGAATTTTTTTGTCTCGCAGTAAGGTAGTGACAAGTGTTACACCCTCCCTTTGAATTTTGGGAGCTGAAACGCTTCTTTTCATGACGACTGACGCACTTGCATTATTTTTAGGGAACTTGCGAGCAAGCTGTTAGTTTTCGTAGCAAGGAAAGATTTAAAAATTCAGACAATTAAACTCCGTCCAAGGCTTGTTTCATGTACATACTTTTTTGTCATTCCGGCTACAACTAAACAAGAAGTATCCCATTATTTTAACAGTAAGTAGGAAAATTATCAGTCATTGACACAATTAAATTCCAGATCAATCCAGGACGCCATGTGGGAAAAACAACAACACAAAAATAGACACCACCATAGACATCACCAGTGGCAACCATGTGAATAGCCATTTCCAAAGTAGATGGTCACCGGGCTAGCCTTAACATAAAAAACAATATACGAATAACAGACATAGCAACAAGCAACACACAAAAACAACCAAGACGAACCAAAACAGAAGTGCATCCATAGGACGGTCGGTAATGCAATTACTGATGGGGATTTTTTGATCGGTTTTCAGTTGAATAACCATTGCTCTTAGTTCAGCCTTGTTACATCAGATACTCCGTTGTTCACATCAGCCACAACAAACACGACCCGCACAACAGACCAACAAAAAACCTTAAACAACAATTTTACTTATTTTTATTTTTATTAAAGGGCTAGTCTTAACATCACAAGTAATAGTTATACCATGGTTTGTCCGCCTGTACGAGGAGATAATCCACTCGCTAAAGCTCGTGGTTTATCTCCCGTACAGTCGGACAAACCATGGTATAACAATTTTATACCACCCTTATCAGTGTAGACCTTGCTCTCTGCGCAATATTTCGTGCTTAAAATGGTGTTTTCTGGTAAGGATGGTATAAATAACATATCAATGACAGATAAAGCAACAAACAACACATAAAACATCAAAGAAAAGCCAAAGCAGAAGTACCGCCTTGGAACGGCCAGCAATGAAATCACTGGGGTACTTGATCCGATTTTTAGTCCACTCACCTTCACCCTTGGTTCTGCTTTGGTTCATCAGACACTCAGTTGTTCGGTTTGTGTGGAAACCTCCTACCTCATAAGTGTAATATCTCAGAAACATAGATATCAAAATTAAAGCAACAATGAAATTTCAAAGTAGAAGAAACCAACTAGTTAAACCGTGGTGCTATGTGCAATGTGTCATGTTATGGTACTGTTTTCTTGAAGTGTCCTTACACTGGCACAAAAAAAGAGGAAAATTCTTAGGAACTGGCACAGTTCAATAACAGATCCAAACCGTGACATCATGTGGGAAAAAAGACAACACAAAATTAGTCACCACCAGACAACACCAACGACAGCCACTTGAACAGCCTTTTCTTATGGTCAACGGGCTAGCCTGAACATCACAAACAATATATCAATAACAAACATAGCAACTAACAACACATATAACACCCAAGAAGAACCAAAACAGAACTGTCGCCTTGAAACGGCCAGTAATGAAAAGACTGGGGCGAAATTGGTAACTGGTTTGTGGTCGACCAACCCTCGCCCTTTGTTATCCTTTTGGTCATTAGATACTTAGTTATACCAGCCAACAACAACAACAAAAAAATAACACCGCCACACAACAGTCTCACAAAAAGCACCAACCCTGACAATTACAACAAATTATACGCAAAACATTAAACATCTAGTTTTATCTATTTTCAGTTTTTTTTAAGGTCAAGGCTAGCCTTAACATAACAAACCATATGTGAAAACACTCAAAGCAATAATCAACACATGGGACAAGTACAAAGATTCAAACCTGAAGTGAAATTACTGTGTGTGTGTGCGTCGGGGAAGGGGGGGGGGGCGAGGACTTAACCGGATTGCGGTCGAGCCCTTGGTCCTGCTATGGTACATCAGAAACTTAGTTGTTCGGTTTGCGTGGCAGATTCCTAAGTCATACGTGTATTATCTCAGGCAGAATTCAAACTAATCTAAAACAAGCATAAGGACTCACAGAAATAGAAACACTGAAATTCTGGAGCAGAAGAAACCTACAAGTTAAAACAGGGTTTGCCCGACCCAAGACGTCCTGGAACAGGTGTAAGGCGCGAGCGGTCTGTGTTACTATTAAGTTAGGCTTAGATTGGCGCCTTTATAAAGTCTGCGGCCCGACCCACCGTCGAGCAATCGAAGAGGTAAGCGAACTTGCGAATAGTCGCCAAACATCAATATAATAACCAAACTTTTTATATGGAATTATTATCTTCTTAAAATGATAATGAAAGTCATTTTTGCCGTTATTTTGATAAATCTATACACCAAGTCGCTATAAAATTCAGGTTCCGAAAGGCCTTACTGAAGAAGTGTTTCAATCCGATATAATATTTTCAGACACAAAGTCGGAATGCCGTCGATAAAATTTTAAGAACACTTTTCGAAGTTTTTGAAAAGTATAACCTTGTTCGAGAAGTTTTGCTGTCAAAACTTTATTACGAATATTAAAGTCAATAACATGACTGGACACTCGAGCAAAACGATTAAGTTGAGAAATATAAACACCATAGGATGTAGAACGAGGAACATCCCCATCTAAAAATGAAATTTAACAATAACCAAACCAAATCATCTGGTTTATCGTAAATTTTAGTCGTAACAAAACCACCCGTTATTGATACATGTAAATTAAAAAAGATGAGGCCTTGTTATCTGAGAGGCTGACCTTATTAAAATGAAAATCAGAAAGGTAAATTTGATTGACCATGCCAGCAAAGAAGGTATTGTCAATACTCAATAGGTCTTCCTGTAACTGATAAGTAGTACGTCACATGAATTTTAATTGACAAATACGGTTTTACTTGATCTTTTATAGACTTTTTCACAATATTAAATGACATGATTTTTGATGGCAGTACGACAAGATGGTAGCAATTTAGAATTTCTGGTTGTCGTGCATGCTAGAGTTAGCAATAACTCGTGCCTTATACGGTCGTGTATGAAGTTTAGGTAGCCAGTAGAATGTAGGAAGTCTCTCCTGGTCTTCATGAACACTTACAGCTAATTTAGTGATTGTATGACAAGTATGGCCATTGATGACATACTTTTCTATAGCGGAAGTCTGCTCATAAGCCTTAGTGCCACTCAGCTCCTGCTTCAAAGTACTAATGTAGTGTAACCGTCAAACAACAACAACGTTGTTTGCAGTTCTTAAAGATTTTAATTTGTGTGCTGGAACCAAGACACAATTCCTGTGAAATTCCTGGATATCCAATTTCAGATAAGGAAAACTATATTTAGTTTTACATAATTTGAGCAAGGAAAAAACATATAGATTTAATTAAGTGGACGTTCCAAAGGGAAGGTTCGCCTTTCCTTGCCTGTAACATAAGAACGCTTTCTTTACTTCTGAACTCCAAAACCAATATAAACTTTGGTCATGTCAAAATATGTTTGAAGGCTAAACACATCTTTTAGATAATGTTTTACATTAGATTTGTTACTAACTTATACAGACAATTTGTTAGTATTTCGATGGGTACTTAGTCTGCTCCTCTTGTAGCGGTTTTTTTTTGCTATGAAAGAGATTTCATGGCTTCCCTTTCAAATGATAAACAATCTAAAATCATCGAGGCTTTTACTCCTACATTTAGATATCAAGATGATCTTTGAAATAATGCTGATCCTTACTTTGAAAGCATGGTAAAAAGAATTTATCCACCTGATCTGCAGTTAAACCAAGGTTAATGCAGCCGATACTAAAGCCCCATTTTTGATTTTACATGTATCTATTCCTAAAATATCTGCTTCATCTAAAATTTATTATAAACGCGATGACTGATTTTGACATAGTGGTTTTCCTTTTTTGGTTGGTGACGTTCCCCGTTTTACCACTTATGGGATTAGCATTTTTCGATTATTCGGTTTGCTAGAGTGTCTAGTCGTGTGAATGACTCCATAATAAAATTTTAACTGCTAAGCTTCTCCAACAGGGCTATCGGTATCATAAACTTTGAAAATCTTTTTTTCAAAATTCTATCTTTTTCAAAATTCTATTGATTTCTAAATTACAGGTCGGATTAAAACGTCTTTTGCAACAGGCCCTATCGGAACCAGAGTGCTATGGTGACTAAGTTTACAAATTCAAATAAAAACATGTACGTAGCTCTGAATTGTCTGATCAGTGCGGAAGCAGAAAACGAGTTTTGTGCCCAATTAAACATGTTAAGCCCCCCCCCCCCAATAATTAATTACACATCGTTCCAAGGCGGTACTTCGACTGTGGTTCCTCACTGTTTTTCTTATGAATATTTGTCTGGTCCGCTAGCAATCTGGCCACCTGTATAGCTGTGCACTGTGCTTACCGTCGTGCTTTGAAATACAAAAAAGAAAATAGGTAGAAAATAGATGTTGAATGTTTTTTTGGTATTATTAGATCTTATTGTCCACATTGTTGCATTCCCTGGCCTTTTCATTGACCTGCAATTTTTGTGGTTTGGTTGAACCATTACGGAGAATAAGTGCGGGGTTTGGGTCCAGTTAAATATGATTAAGCCCCCCTACCCCCACCCCCTCCCCGTAATCTTTTGCTGTCCGTTCCAATGCGGTACTTTTGTTGTGGTTCCCTGATGCTACATTCTGCTATGTCCACTTGTCTATGTTTTTGGTGGTTTGGTCACCTGTTTTGCTACCCAATCTGCCTTTTGTTTTGTTTTGCTTTGTAAGTTAAAAGTAAGATAGATAAAAAATAAAAAATAGCTTTTGATACTTTTTTGATTAGGGTAGCTGAATGACGACCTGTTTGGGAAAGAGCTGCTCATTCGGTTTATCGTGGTGTCTTTCGTGAGCTTGTGTCAAATATTTTAGGCTGTCAACCATGTCTGATGCTCTGGAAGAACATGACGGAAAGGTTAGCAAAGGCGGCAGAAACATTACCAATTTGCGGTATGCCGATGACATAGACGCACTAGCTGAGAAAGAGCAGGAACTAGAAGCTCTAGTTTAAAGTCTCGACCAAACCTGCACAAGGTATAAGATGGAGATCAGTGCTAAGAAGACCAAACTGATGACAAACAGCGCAGATGGTATCCAGATGGAGATCAAGGTAAAAAGACATAAGCTGGGTACCGTAACAAGCTTCAAATACCTTGGAGCAGCTGTCTCAGATGATGGCTCAAAACAGGAGGGTCTCTCTAGGATTGTACAAGCCACTTCAGCTCTTACCTAGCTGACACCAATTTTGGGAGATAACAACATAGCTCTTGGAGCGAAGGTGAAATTTATGCACTCCCTTGTCATTTCCATATTTTTGTATGCCTGTGAATCGTGGACCTTGACAGCAGAGGCAGAGAAAAGAATGCAGGCCTTTGAGATGAGATGCTACCGAAGTTACTGAACATTTCGTACAAGGACCATATAACCAATGAGGAGGTTCGCAGGAAGATCCAAGCAGCCATTGGAGAAAATGATGAGCTCCTGACGCTGGTCAAGAAATGGAAACTAAGGTGGTTTGGCCACGTCTCAATGTCTTCTTGTTTAGCAAAGACGATTCTACAGGGCACAGTGAAAGGAAAGAGAAGAAGAGGTAGACAGAAGAAGAGGTGGGAAGAAAACATTAAGGAGTGGACAGGGATGGATTTGCCAGCTCAACTAGGGCAGCTGAAGACAGGACAAGATGGTAAGGGATTGTTTCGAAGTCATCTGTGGTGCCCCATCGATCTAGTAAGGTTATGGGATAGAATAGAATATAGAATAGTGTCAAATTTTCCATGTGTGTGTGTTTCTTTCCCTATTGCTTTTGAGTGCGGGATCCCTATTGATTTTGAGGGCGGGATGTGGGATTTTATTGTATTAATTACTGATTATTGCCTATTCTTAAATATTGAAAATCCTTATTTTGAAGGAATGGTTAGTCAAATTTATCCTGCCGAATTGCAGTTGAATAAAGAAATACTTCTGATACCGAGGCCCCATTTTTGGATTTACATTTATCAATTTTAGACGGATTTGTTTCATCTAAAATTTATGATAAACGCGATGATTTTGATTTCGACATTGTTAATTTTCCATTTTTGGATGGTGATTTTCCCTGCACCACTTCTTATGGTGTTTACATTTCTCAGCTTATTCGCTTTGCTAGGGTGTCTAGTCATCTTGCTGATTTCAATGCTCGTAATAAAAGTTTGATTGCCAAGCTTTTACAGCAGGGTATCGGTATCATAAACTTCGGATAGCTTTTTCTAAATTATATTCTAGACACTTTGAATTAGTTGCTAAATATAATACAGGGTTAAGGTCACTTTTGTAATAAGGCCTATTGGAACCTGAATTTCATCGTGACTTAGTATATAAATTACGCAAAATCGTAGGGAAAACAGAATTTTCTGATCAATTTGAGTAAATTATCACGCGATTTAAACGCATAAACGCATTGGCTATAACATAGATGTAATGCGACAGTCTGCATGCTTAGTGGTTAACCCAATCACGGTTAACAACTGTGCTATCCTCTTTAATTGCACGCCGGTGGGTCGGGGTTCAGACTCTATGCTAGCCCCTACATAAAGCTATATATTAGTTGGTTGGGGCCGGATGTTTGTCTTTTTCTTGGCCCACCGGGGTTCAACTGGTGGTCTTCTTTTGCTCCAGTGTTCCAGTGGTGTTGCTGACGCCCCCGGGATCTCCAGATGGCTCAACACGGTTGGCTGTCGAGTCCTCATCCTTGCTTCATCACAGTCTCTGTTGCCTGTTTTCGGTGTCAGAGACTGTGATGTTTTACCTTTTGTATGTTCTTATTATTTTTGGTTCGGTTTGGGTTGCTGAGTGGCCACCTTTTGGGAACAAGCTGCTCACTCGGTTGGCCATATGTTCTCTGTATCTTGATTATTTGTAATCTTAGTTGTTTCCAACTATGGTTTGAGGGCTTGATTTGGATTTTGATTGTTTCAGTTCCTGGTCTTTGCATACTTCTTACTTTTCTTGATTTTAATTGTTGCCTGTGATGACTCTCTGATGAGTTAGGGGACCTCCATACAAACCGAACTACCAACTAATTGTGTGCACCGCGGCGGAGAGTGAGGGTGAAAGTTTGGGCCCAGTAAAACCGGTTTAAGCCCCCCAGTAGTTATTACTGACCGTCCCAATGCGGTACTTACGTTGCGGTTGCATTTGTTTTATGTTCGGCACTGTTTAACTTATTGTGTTTTCATTTTAACCCTTCTGTTGGTCTAAATTATTTAGTTTTCCAGTTAGCCACCTATTTAGGGAAGAGCTGCTGACTCGGCTTATCACTTGTAATTTATTGTTTGTTGGGATGTCTTTGTCAATCTTTCTCTTTGATGTTGGGGATAGGGTTTTGGAGCTGATTCAGTCAGATTCTGAAGTGTATTTACTCTTTAAATTTGCTTTTCCTTTAGTATTTTGAAAATTAAGGGAAATACATTGATCTATGATTTTGAACATATTTAATTTCCAATCCTTCAAAGCATAACACTCAACATGTTCTCGTTTACATCAGCGCAGTGGCGCAAAAAACTATTTTTCAGTAGGCAGAATACAGTGACAGGACAAAAAACAACAACAGTAAAATAGGCCGTAAACAGTACACAGTTTGCAGTATATGGCAAATAGTATACAGTTAGTATGTGTGCATGTATGTATAAAACTTCTGTTGTCCTAAGCATTGCAGGAAAACAGTACCCTGGCATGACAAATTGCATTTCGAACTTCATATATCGTTGCAAGAGATAAATTACTGAAGTGGTTATAACACCGAAAAGTTAACAATTCTATCCGGGTATTGAGTGTAATGGCCCTTGCTGATGACAGTTAAGCAGGTTAAGTAATGTTGACTGCAACGTGTTCAGTGGTGGAGTGGTAAGGTTGGATGGTTGCAATATAAGTAGCGCCTTTTCATATTTAATTTCTGACGGCTTTGCTTCCATTTCCCTCTTGTTAATCAAGAGCATCTGACAAGATCCATTTGAGATACATTTTGAAGAGGTGGAGGGCAGGAGAGATCCATGCTTTACTCCAACTGTTGCTCTGAACTATCATGCCGTGCTGCCAGTCACCTGCCCTGCCCTTGTAGCCTTTTCATAAAGCTGCTTAATGGTGCGAACCAGCTCTGTACTGCTATTGTACCTCTGCATGGTGGTCTATGAGGCTGCAAGACATACCCCGTTAAGGTGTCCTTGAAATCAGTGTAGACATGGTACAGATTTTGCTCATGTTAAATGTACTTTTCACACAGGATTGTAAGATTGAGAATCTGTTTGTGGTGCTTCGCCTAGCTCTGAGCCCAACCTGTTCTTCAGCGATTATCTATTCTGCTTTGTGTTTAAACCTGTTGACGATGACCTTCGGCATGACTTTTTTTCCGAATGACACATGAGGTTGATTGTTCTATAGTTCTCGCAAAATTTTAGATTGCCTTTTAAGGGAGTGTAATAATCAGCGACTGAGTACATTGGTTAGGCCATTCTCCTGTGCGCCAGATTGTGTTATACATCAATCATTGTCTCCCCGCCATCTTGGACAAGTTCTGCTAATATCATATCAGCTCAAGCAGACTTCGCTTTTCAAGAACTGCAATCTCATTTTCCTGACAAAGAATCGGTTGTAGATCATCTGTTGGAGGCTAATTGAAGTCAAGAACTGCATTGCCACCATAATTCTCACGGTTGTGCCGTTCTGAACAATAGTCTTCCATCTGCGGAGAATACTTTATTCTTCTGTAAGGCATTTCCCATACATGCCTTAGATAGTTGTTGAGTTACCCTTTTTCTCTGACGTTAATCCGATGCCATCTTTCTGTTGATTTTGTTCAGGCAAGTTTCTGTCTCTTCCCACTCGATACCTATCCAGTCTTCCTGAGCTTTCTTCACCGCCTTTTGAATACTCTTGTAGGCTTCAAGTATCTCACTGGCTGCATCATTGACTGATGTATTGTTGGTGGTAACCATAGTCAACATCCCTCAGACCGATGAGTGGTGTAAAGTTCCCACCTATTGTTGCTTAAAAAAGTGCATGTCACATCTGAGTCCCTTAAGTTCTCAAGATCAAATTTCATCCTTGGCCGGGTTGGCTTTCTTGCCTTCTTCAGACTAACTCGAAAGGTTATCATTACCAGGTCATTGTCAATTCCCATGTCTGCTCCAGAAACGTTGCATGTCCTAAGAATGTTAAATCCCGATCGGAATGTCTTCCCAAGCAGAATGAATCAGTCTGGTTGTAGTTTTTCTATCTGGGCTGTGTCACGCCCATCATTTACATGGTATGTGAGGGCCAAATAAGTAGCAATTTTAATGGAGTGTAAAGACAAATGTCACGTATGTAACGCCACATAAGCAAATATGATCTCTCAGACATAATAAATTAAAGCTATTGTATCGATCTATTTGCACATATAGTTTTAAACATACGAATGCGACTTCCATACGTTTGTTAGTTTGAATATTTTTATATTATATGTATTTTCTTGATGAGTTATGTTTGTTACAAGCTGTAATAGCATAACGCTACATCGTTGGAGGACTAACATCCTGATAAATACTTGCAAGACACTGGACTTTAAGAAAATTAAGGTATTTAAAATTCCTTCTGGTTTGTTGTCTGACTTGTTACCTGGATGAAGTGGAAAACATTTTTGGTCCATTCAGTATTTAAGGAAGATAGTAAAAACACCATGGCAGCATACTGAAATCGGATATATACGCTTTGTTGACATGCATTTCTCAACACCAGAGGCTAAGCCTTGCTAGAAATTAAGGTGAGAACCGGTTCCTAAAATTGTATGCTGACATGGCAAAATTCTGGTGCAATTTAAAAGACTAATATTGCCGGGTCTCGATGAAATTGGTTACAAATGAGGCTTTAGCTGAGTGTTTGAACTTTTATTCCGCGAGGGTGACGGGAAATGCAAATGAAAAGACCCAAACATTTATGACCGCTGTTTTCTGTTTTTTTTATTTATGCAATTTAGGATATGAATCAATTGAAAACCCAAGTAAAAATTCCTGAGTAGTCATAATTTTTTTCATTCATCGCACCGTGTACATAATGACGTCATTCAAAACAATTGTAACGGTTTAGTGCTAACAAAAGTAGACAGGTTTTTCCGGGGGGCTACGTAAATCTATATCAGCGAATCTCATCTAAACAATTTACTGTCCGGATTGCGAATAAGCAAGCCTAAAACAATTGTTGGAAAAGTGCGTGAATGCCAATGCTGATGCATATGGTTCAGCTTTGCTTATGCATGGCATTCAATAGCCATACGCATATTGTTTTGTGCCAGACTTTATAGTTCTGACCGTCCCAACGCAGTACTTCCGTTGTGATTTAGCAATGTGACTGTTGCAGTCTTCGCACATTTTTGTATGTTTCTTCTCTTTGATTGTCATGCAAATCTTTGCCTTATCATGTATAATAGAAAATTGACATAAGAAATGTTTTGTATTATTTTTGATTTAGGCTAGCTTAATTACCAATCTCGTAGGAATTAGCTACTTTTTTCTATCTGTTCGTATTGCTTTAATACTTGTAATATAATTTTTTTCGTGTAACTGGTTCAGTTTGACTATGTACTTGGTCAATGTCTTAATACTCTGTATGGCTGAGCTAGAAGACGTTCGTTGAGAACAAACAATAATGAGAGCTGCATATAGTAAGTGATTTTTTTCCATGGCCTAGTGGTCATAAGGGCAATACGGGTTAAAGGCATCGTATCTTGGGCATAGCAAATGAAAGGCAGAGCCTATGCCTATCCTTTCGCTGATTAAAGGAGGGTCGGGTAGTCGGGGAGTCTAACCCTTGAAATCCCTCGAACTACTGCACCATAACCGAGCCCCTTCTAACCACTGAACCACGCGCCCCTTTATATCAATAAGAACAATAATGGTATCATTATACATTATACGTGCAGCTCCTAGTATTTTTCTGTACTGCAATTTTTTGAGCTCGGCTAATTGATTTTTTGTTCTTGTTTTTCGTTATTTCCTCTGTTTTTTTCTTCTCCATTTCTAGTGCATCACCATGTATATTTCAAAACTAGTCTGCTTATTACACCCTAACAGGTTCAATGCGTCGAGAAAACGTCGAACTTGCGTCGGTGAGGCTTCATGATATCACATCATGATGTCACATCGACATAAACTGGTTTGCTGGTACAAACTCTTGTACTTTTGAGGATGAAGTTTGTCGACGGTGAAAATATTTTCGAATCCCCCGGTAGTCCATACTTCTGGTCGTTCTAGGTGGCAGTTTCGATGTAGTTCCTTATTCTGTTTAGCTTTGTGGTCACCTGTATAGCTGCTTTCTTAGCTCCCTCTGTGCGTGTGTGTGTTTGTTTTTTAATTATATATAGAGAGTATGTAAAAATAGATATTCCATGTTTTTGTGTGTTTTTTCGTGTGGTGTGTTCTCGGGACAAAGAATGAAGTTCGTCGACATACCCAGTAAAATATATTTTTCAGTCCCTAAGTAGTCTATGCTGCAGACCGTTCGAAAGCGGTAGTACCGATGTTATTCTTAATTATAGCTTGCAATGTGGTTTATCCCATGAGGCGCTTTATGTTTTAAAGACCTGTTTGCTTTTTGTCCTCGTTTATGTGTTTATTTTGTTTTCTCGCTTGGGGTAGAGGGTGCTCTTTTTCTGCTTTTCGAGCATTTGTTTGTTTGTGTCTGTGTGTTTGTCCTATATCTCTTCCTCTTAGGGTCGTTGGTTGGCTGTGATTTGTGTGACCGAGGCATAACCTGGACCATATATATATGGTCCAGGTCAACTAATACAAATATCATGGTTTCAAAATCGATGCACATAGTTGAAATAATTGTTTCCAAATTTCCTGAAGAAGGCCTAAGTCCGAAAATTTGAAATAAGAGTGGTTCAATACATTGTTATTATAATTTTTATTCCCTTTGGAAGAATTAGTTTGAAGAATTCATATATATATATATATATATATATATATATGTAAATTACAACCGGAACTCAATTCAGAACATAGTGAAGTAACGTTATACCGACGTTACTAAGTAACCTATAGCAACTCCGCCATTTTAACCTCTTGAAAATAGTTTTTCTAAAAGCGCTTGAGGAAAATTAAAAATGTGACTGTATCTTTTGTTTCAAATTTATATATTCTATTTCTACCTGTATTGTGGAATCCAATCCTTTGGAATTCCTTATATAATATCCGAATCCACATATTGAGAAATTTCATGCATTTGTTTTGTTTAACAGCATACTGATACAATTTGTTACACTGGTTGCATATTTGTCCCATAGCTGCTAGACACTGTTTGTGCTGTCCGTGGCGTCGGTTACACCGCGCACAAGGGGTTTGGCTCCTCGGAGACCTCGAACGGAGGTACTTCGGTGGTCCAGAGGGTTTCAGCCCGCATTTTGGTACTGAGTCTGTCTTGTCTGAGCGGATGCTCCCCCTCCCCCCGCCCCCCCTCACACTTCACTGACTGATGTGACCGTCTGATCGCGAACTTGCGACTTTACAAGCTTTGATCTTCTCGCAGTTTTAGCGTTTTCCAGTGCTAGGTCATCTTTGTGCTGCATTTTCTTCGAAGGTTTTTGGATGGGTATTCCGATCACTATAGCATCACGGATACGTTTGGCCGCCTTAAAGTCACAGTTTTCAAAAATTTCATATAAACCTCTTATACCTTAACGAAGTTATTTTATTGATCAGCTGTAAGTCCAAATGATGTCATGATATTCTCTGCTTCCGTTCCCATGAAGTACATTAAACTTGAATCTTGAATTTCAACAAGTATTTTGCTGACTTCTGTGGCTAGTCTAAAGCGTAAACGTCTGTTTCTCCAGATTTCCGATTTACAATGTATACTAAATTCAATTCCGTCGGCGGCTGAAACTTTGATGCCATTTGTCCTTTCTTTATCACTTTTCTTATATATTTTGAGGTGGTACAGAATAAATCTTTGGACATATAAACCAAACTGAACAAAGGGGTTGGATGGTAAAAACTAACCGAAAACTTGACATGAAAATCAAATTCTGCGACCTTGACCTCTAGGTCACCGGCATGGATGTGGGTGTACAGAATTAAACTTTGGACAAACAGCTATCATCATGCAAAAGATCAACCAAACCCAACAAAAAGTTTGAATCATAGCCATATAGAGATCTCAGATACTTCAACACAATGCTTTAACATGAAAAGTAAAAGTTTGAATGTGTCCTTGACCTGTAGGTCACAGGCATGGGTTGAGGTGGTACAGGATAAAACTTTAGGCCATTATCTACCATCATGTCAAATATAAACCTAATCTAAGAAAGGGTTTGGAAAATATAAGATGTCAAAACAAAACCTTGATGCAAATGTTAACTAAGGACGGAAGATGAACTGACATCCAATGAAAGCTAGATATCCCAGTCATACTTTGTATGCCAGGGGTATATATTTTAACACAATCTTAATACTTTTATACTATTTTCAAAGTTTGTGATCTTGGCCTTAGGGCAGCAGCAGCATCTAAATAATACAAACTAATCAGCACCCATCCTCAGCTAAAATACTTAGCATCAGTGAACAAATTTCGGATAATATAAGCAAAAGAAAAAAAAAACTTAACATAAAACTTAAATGCATATGTTAATGCTGTTGTACTAAATTTCAAAGTGAATGACCCTGATCTAAGGACAACAGCAGCAGCATGTAGCTGATGCAAATTAATCAGTATCCATTCTCTGCTAAAATACTAACCATCATTGAACAAATGGCAAATAACAGAAGCAAAAGAATACAAAAAAATGCTACAGTATGTAACAAATACCCACGAAGAGCCCTTAAACTGACTTTTGACCCCTGACTGTGACCTTAACCTTGGACAAGGAATCTCAAATCTTGCAAGTGAGATACCTATTTATTATTTTATACCTTTCTGTGAAGTAAGATGAAATTCACTTCAGCAGTCTGAAGTCAGCTGACCTTTGACCCCTGATTGTGACCCTGACCTTGGGCATGGGAACCTGAATTTTGTTTGTAACATACAATTTTATCATATTATACCATTTAAAGAAGTTTAATCCAATTTGCTTAAGAAGTTTTTTTTTAGTAATTGGAAGAAACAACTTGACCTTCGTCCTCTGACTGTGACCTTGAAATTGGATGTGGAAGCATATGTCTTGTGTGTGGCTTACCTTCTCACTAAGCTTTATTTTTCTGTGAAGTAAAAGGAAATTTGCTTCGGTACATTTCTGAGCAATTGCTGAGACATGATTTGACATCTGACCCCAGATTGTGATCTTGGATTTTGGATTATAAACATTATCTGTTACAAACCTTCTCAGTATACTCTATCTTTCGAACCTTCTCATTATAATCTATCTTTCTGTGAAGTTTGATGAAATTCACTCATGTAGTTTTAAAGTACTCACAGACACGTTTTGACATATAAATCCTGACAGTGACCTTGACCTTGGACATGGAAATCTAAATCTTGTATGACCCTCTCATTATGCTTTATCTTTCTGTATAGTTCCATTATATTTGCTTCAGTTATTTATAAGTTATAGCTGAGACACGATTTAAGACACGATTTGACCTTTGACCAGATTGTTGACATAGGAACCCAAATCTTGTGCGTGACACATCTTCTCATTAAGCCTATCTTTCTGCGAAATTTCATCAAATTCACTTCAGTAGTATTTAAGTTATCACTGAGAGACACAATTTGTCATGGACGGATGGACAGACAGACTGACGTTGCAATTTTAATATGCCCTCTGAAGTATCCTATCCGATGTAGGGGGGGGGGGGGGGGGACATAAAAGTTAACACAAAACAAAACGTTAACGCAAATATTAACCCTTTTGTTCTATTCTCTATTCTATTCTATCCCATAACCTTACTAGGTCGTTGGGGCACCACAGCTGACTTCAAAACAATCCCTTTCCCTTTTGTACTAATATCAAAATCTTTCTTTGACCTTGACCTTAGGCCAGCAGCAGCAGCACGTAGATAGTGTAAATTAATAAGTGTCCACCCTCAGCTAATATACTAAGCATCATTGAACAAGGTCTGGATAATAGAAGTGAAAAAAAAACCTTAACACAAAAATTAAGGCTATGCTAATGTGCTTATGTATTGGGACACCTAAAACCAAAAATTTTCCATTTGTCCCAAATGAAAATTAATGGTTTTAGGTGTCCCAATATTTATGTATATTAGGGTAATGTTAACTAATGTACAGACGGATGGATGGACAAAAGGACAGAAAGATGAACGAAAGGATGGAAAGACGAAAACTATATACCCTTTGACATACTTCGTATGACGGGGTTATAGGTGAACATGGGGAAGAAATAAAATTTTCAAGGTTCATCGTTTATAACACTGAACTTCATTCTTCTTAAGCATATGTGTTGTACAATTAAATTGACTGAGTGCACTTTCAGGGAAAGCAACTCTGTCATTTTCATTTTTTTTCAATTCTCAATGGGGTTCAACTCTTTAAGGAAAGAAATTGTTCCCCAAAGAACAAATTCTTGCTTTAAAGAGCAAACCACATTCTGGAAGGCCTTTGTTGCTCAGGGAAGCAAACAGGAAGTCACAAAAGTTGCTCTCTTTGTATAAATGTCAGAAAAACATGGAGGTGTATACCCATTTAAATTAATATTGCATGAACTGTTTCTGGAGGTGTAAACAAAATATATCTTGCGTAGGCTTGCAAAAACAGATTCAGTACTCTTGGTTTTCAGACTCTCGCCAATTTCTGTTCAATGTTTACATATGTTGTGATCCCTCATTAGAACCCCGTCACTGAGGCTGTTCTAAGGGGGGGGGGGGGGTCACAACATATGGTTATTGAAAGAAACAAGAAAAAATTTCCCCAGCATTGTCATCGGATACTCTTCTTAGCTGGACCCCTGGTAAAAGCCCGCTTTCATCTAAGTATCATAATGACACTGAATATCCGAACAGAAAACTCTTAGCTCAGACTATTCCATTATAGCTGTTTCAGTTATCCCGTCACTTTGTTCACACATTGCTGGACAGTAACATCAGATGTTTCGAAATGCAGAATGATTTGTGGTCCAAATACTTAGGATAATCACGGTAAATTGTCTGTTGAGTGTATTTCACGCCGCCAGGCTTTTGGAACATTTTATAAAAGGAACTTCTTTCCTAAAATTTCACAAATTAAATCAGTCTATAATTTTTCAAAACTAAATTCTTTTGAACACTTTATTCTTGATTTACTTTAGTCATATTGGCTGAGTGTAGAAGCATAGCTCCAGGTACGCAAAAATTTAAGGTTTATGTACTATCTCTAGAAACATTTTTATAAGATCTAATAAGACCTGCCTGGTTTGGAGATCAGATAAAATATGAACAGAAATAAATAAATAAATAAAGAACAAGAGGGCCATGAGGCCCTGAATCGCTCACCTGAGCAATGAGAAAAGTGACTTTTTCTTATGTCTGAAATTGTATACTTTTGAGTCTTGGGTCAAAAGTCAAATAATGACCATGACCTCTTGTACTCATAAATCTTCAAAAAGCCATTATTGCCCCCCAAAAGCCAAACCAATTTCCCAATTTTAATGGCATAAAGACTAGAAACTCATTAAATCAAGGATTATGATAAAAAATAAGGGTGCTTTTTAGGAATTGGCCTATTTTTGTGATTTTGTAGAAATTTTATTGATGCCTCAAAAATAGGATTTTTTACGGATGCTTGAAAGCCTGATATACTGCTGTAAAAGTGGCCACTATTGTCATAATGGCTTTGTCTCCAATGACCAAGTGCCTTTTTGCCTCTCAATTACAATGAAACATATACTTAGTAATGCGACAGATCAATAATACAAATATATGTGAATGTTGTGTAAGATTTTTGTAAATGTATGGGCATGCATGGTTGATGCTGGGGTAAAATAACTGTAAATAATATTAAAACATTACTTTAAATATGGGAGGCTCTGTGGGGCTTTGCCTCATAGAATCTAGCAACATTTTGAATAGTCATAAGTGGATTTCCGCAAATCTGTATTGCTAGGCAACAGCTGGTAAACATACCCTGTAGAGTGTAAAGTCAACTAGCTAGTTGGTACAATAGCTGAGGTGAAAGATAAGAATTTCCAAAGGAATGAATGGTGTTATATGTTTTGTCGAATTTGTTTTAATCAAAATTAAGTTATAAGGCTTCCAAATTTTAATTCACCTCAGTTAAATAATCACAGAACTTTATGGAGGACATGGGAATTAGTCTATATTATGAATATGATAGTAAAACAGAAATATCTAACAACAATACTAGAGGATGAAACATATATATTAAATTAAGCCAGGCCAAATGAGCTAGTGTGTTCCTGTTAAGTGCAAATGTCTGCACTGACCAGCATGTGCATTGACACATCATCTGCAGTCAAATAGGTATGTATATATTTTATCATGATAATCAGTGACCAATTATTAGGCCTTTCAGGGGTGGAGTAATATCATTTCTGGGCATAAAATTGTTTAAATGATAATATTTGAAAAAGAAATGTGTCTGCTATCAGTGAAAGTGGATTTGCACAAGTTTTTATTTCATTCATTATCTTAAATCTGAAGGTACTTTTTTTGGAAACAATGACCTGAAATAAATATATACATATAAAAAGCTTAACCTCACCAATTAGATATCTGTTTTTCACTTCAGAGTAAATTAAAGAGAAAAAAATGTGATATATCTGTTCTGCTCAAATGCAGTTTCCCCAAAGTTATGTTTAAGAATTGTAACAAGGTGAAATTCTAGGAGACAAAATAGGTAGAATTATTAGCTTGCAATGTTAACATAGATTTGTTTACATGATATTACTGAAGTTATCAGATAGAAAGTAACTAGATTTTTTCTTTGATAAGAAGGAATAATCATACCTGGGCACTGGCATAAAGTCAAAAGTTCAAATTAATGTGTAATAGCATTCTAATTGCCTCACCTATTGATGCGGGGTAATGAATCTCCATAGAGTCAAATATTAAAATTATCAGCTACTTTACAAACCGCAAGCCGGGAACCAATAATGAGAGCCAGCTGGAGATTTACGGAGAAGGCCTATTTACATCGAATTAACTGCAGCTTATATTGTTACTAACGTTTGGGTGGAGCCAGAATTATTTTTTTCACTAATTTTTAAGGCAAGATTATTTTTTAAAATCCCTTTACAAGCCAAATTATTTTTTCTTGCATATCCAAAGACAGAGCTTATTTTGGAAAAAATTATACCAGGCATCAACCCCCTACCCACTAGAATATCAAATGGTCTGTGGGGTAAAACATTGTATCCACTATCTAGTAAAAATTTAGAAGTGTTATGATGTTTATGGGAAGACCAAGTCTCTGTCCCCGCCTTCAGATTGAGTGCAAGTTCAATAAACTCCCCAAACAATCAATAATGGCTGCACTTTGAGTATCACAATGGTGTCGAAACTACAGAGGCATTGTCTTGCAGAATGTTTTCTCTATCATGCTAAAATGCTGGTCATTAATGTTCAACAAACTTGTCACACATGAAATTCATTTTGGCTTTGTACTAAAATAAGTATCCAAATAGTTGTCAGATAGGTCGACGGCTTAAACACACCTTTACTGACCAATACCCCACTGCGCTTTATAGTTAAGGTTGGATGTACGTAAAGGACAGCACCACAAATTACGTGCGTCGCCATGTACACAACATCATTGTAATTCATTCAAGTAGGCGTCATTTGTAGCATTGCAGTTACGCATGGCAATAACAGTCATTGTGCTGACCTGCATGATCTGTGATTGAGCCGCGTCACGAAAGAATATGCTATCAACAATCGGGCGCATGTCAACTATGCAGTCTAGTCGGATTTTTCGATGTAACCTGTCTTAACTACTGTTAGAAAATAAATCGCATCGCAGGTGTTTCAAGTCTAAATTATTTAAATCTATATATGTCTGACGTGTTTTTAACGTCAGTCAGCAATACAACAGTATTCAAGGTAAATCGGGTAATAAAAATCTTACGGGAAATGCAGCTTGTTTTCCGCACGGATGATGCATGAGATCGGCCCTGTATACGTCTTTTCAGATTGAATTCTCTATTTAATACAGTGAGTTCCAATAAGCGGAAGTCTGGTTTTAGCTACGGGAGGGTGAAGCATTTTATTTCAGAAAATGTCTTTTTTTCGCGCATTCTTACATTCATTTAGACTCAGTTTTTGTTCCTGAGGTGTTCAAAAGAGTTTTTGTGGGCGAAGGACATTATTTAACGAAATTCTCATTTTTTACCCGTTTTAAGAATTAATAATATGCCACGAATAGGTATGTTTATCATATGCAGTTAATGTACTTAACTGAAATCATTGTCAAGTGTAACCTTTTCATTCTATTTGTGAATCGTTTAAAGTCTAAGATTTGTATAAAAGCTCTCGATTTCAAAGCGTCTGTAGGAGTGGCTTAATGTCTTCTTGACGGAAAATTAATGAGCGCCTAGCTTTTGAAATCAGTCAAAATGGAATGTGTTATATTTCTTTATTTAGAATATATTTGGCTAAATAATTTTGAATTCTTTAAAATTGCAATTGTGACTTCCTGATTTCTCTTGCTAAAACATATTCAAGTTGCGAGAATTTTGTTTTCTTATTTTTAAGATGTATCGATACAGTATGTGTTTAAGGTGAATCGAAATACTGTGCATATTTCTAACCATGCTGCGCAATGCTTTACTGTTGTATTGTATTTTGTATTTTAAGGTTTAATAATTTGTAATACATATCCATGGGTGTTGCGGTAACGTACATCTATTTGACGTAGAGCGACGTCAATTGCTTTCACGTTTTTACGGCGTTAGTACATTTCACATGAGTTTGATTAGTTTCTTGTGTATGTGCTTATAGAATAGGATTGATTTGTAATGAAACAGATTGTAATCAAATATCACGTCTGGAGCTTTTCTAAGACAACTGCTCCAAGGCTTTGAAATTTACCACAGCTTCAAATATCTGTCCGTTTACCTTGAACTTTCTATGGCTGCTATTGGGGATGTTCGTCATCATTTTGTCTTCTCAATCCTTATCAACATTTATGAGTGCTAAACTCATGCATTCTCAGTACCGTGATTTGCATATCATATGAAAGGCTGCCGCGAGTTTTGGGAGAATATAGACTGCTAAAAAATGTTAAGATAATTTGCTACGTAAATCAATCAATAATATTCATTAAAATTAATCATATTGGTTCATTGTATCAAGTTTTGTAAATTATACAAACTAAGTTTTAGTGTAATTTTTTTTGTTTGTTTGTTTATTTTGAAGCTTTACGTGCACGGTTGAGAGCTACGAGCACTTCGTAAACAACAATGGGCATGTCGGGACGGTCAGTTAACCTAACCACACTATTCCTGGGCAGGCTTACACCTCCTAAGCGGTTAACCAGTCCTAAGTGCACTTACTTTCACAAGTAACTGACAACTGCCCTTCTTGAATCAGCGGAAGGAGAAACGAAAATATGTGGCCGAACCGGGTATCGAACCCGGGACCCATGGCTTTTGAGTCAGACGCGCTACCGACGGGGATACGCGGCCCGGCTACGGTAAAATGACCTTAAACGTAACATCGGTATATTAAAATGAAAAAGCCCTAAGATTTACTGTCACATTTATTATAATCAGCACCGTATTCTGATTCTGGTTAAGTGATAAATGTCCAGTAGAGGTTAATGGAACACTGTCCCTGAAAAAAAAAAAACATTTTTGTCCAACTAAACGTACGTATGTATATGCTCTTTGGTGAAAAGAATGTATTAGAAATGATTAAATGTAGTCAGACTTAAATTAGCAAAGAACACAAGTACAGAAGTATAGATTATCTTAAACATAGCATTTATAGATTGCTACAGTATCACGGGTACACTGCCCGTGTCTCTTTTTATGTATTAAATGTTTCTGATACTGTTCTCCCAAACTCCTGGTCGACACATTGTTGTTAGGAACTACTCAAATGAACTAAATTTAGCAGCGTATTAACACTTCTGCACTTTTTAACCTTAAGTCTGCCTGACGTGGTTTTAACGTCAGTCAGTAGGACGACAGTATTTAGGGCAAATATGGTAATAAAATACTTACGGAAAATAAGGCTTATTTTCCGCTCGGACAATTAATGAGATCAGATTTGGTTTCGAAGTATTTTTTGTTAATACAGTATGTTCACATAAGCTGAGTTTTGGCTTTTGATACTTGTGGGTGAAACATTGTGTATTAGGAATGTTTTTACGCATTCTAACATTCATTTAGACTCAGTTTTTGTTCCTGAGTTGTTCAACATAGTTTTGTGAGCGTAGGACATTATTTGACAAAGTTCTCATTTTTAGCCAGTTTTAAGAATTAAGATTATACCAGTACTCGGTATATTTATTATAGACAGTTACTTTACTTGAGCTCAAATCTGGCCGTATTTGCCGTATCTCAATTTTCTTGAGTTAAATAATGGTGATTAGCACATAAGCTGAAGATCTGTACTAATACTTTCGATTTCGATTTTCGAAAGGATTGGCTAGAAATGTGTGTATGACGGAATATCTGTGTGCCTAGTTTTAGAAAAATCAGGCTTAAAGGTAAATCTTATATGTATTTATTTAGAATATGTTTGGCTACATAGTTTTGAAATCCTTTAGAATTATAATTGTGACTTTCTGCTTCCGAGGTATATCGATACAGTATGTATTTAAGGTGAATCGGTATGATTAATGACCATTCTAAGCAACTTATTAATTTTTAGTGTTTTTGTAATTTAAGGAAATAGTTTGTAACACTTACTCATAGGTGTTGCGGTAACGTACGTCATATGGCATAACATTATTGGCGTCGTGATGTCAGATCAAACAAAAAAAAAACACCAAATGCATGTGTGATGTCTGTTGAGCTATCTATAGCAATTATTGTATAGCATGCGATCATACGTTTATTTTGAAGAAATTGAATTAATAGGCGTACAAGTTAGATTTTAGTGAACTGGGTTTAATGTAAAAAGTAATTTGTTTTGACCATTTAAGTTTTACGTGGAAGATGTCATGGTAATACCTGTAAACGTCAGTATAATTCTTGATAATGTTTTAACGTCAGATCCTTCGTTCCCTATGCGTCAGATCCCTATGCGTGGGCCGATCTGCGTTTATCCATTGGTGGAGTTTATAAGCACGATTCTAGCTTTTCATCGTGTGCGTTAGTTGTGTCTAGTGACACAGCTGGCGTGTGTGTAGTATGCTCGGTATTTACCGAGGTCGTTGTATGTGTTTCCAAAACAAGCCCAGGTCTACGTTTTGTTATTATGTTATTATAATGTATTAAGCGTAAGTTCGTTAGTTTTATGCACTTCAAGTCAATTGTTGGGGCAGAGAGCCACTCCTCGCCTAAAGAGGCGCCGCTTCAGGTCCTACAGGAAGTGACCGCTCTCTAGGAGTCGGCAAAGGGTTGAAAGGCCCTTTTTTAGAGTGTGGGATTCAGTTGCGGCTTTTTTTTTTTGTTTGTTCTTTTATGTATTTTCAGTTCATGGCGCTGAGCCGAGTACGGTGTTAGCGTCAGTCAGTAATTGATTCACGTAATGTACGCAGATTGACTTCAGATTAGAGACAAGCATCATACTTGTGTCACCGACATGAACTGACATGTGTTGTATATCATTGTATATGCGTCAATTGTAAATTGTATTGTTTGTTTATAGAACTTACATTATCATATATAAATTTCAAAAAATTCGAACGTTGTTAGAGTTTCATTGTTGATGTTGTACATCGGTTGATAACGCCATTAACCGGAAGTCACTAGTGGACGGAATTTACCAAACTTGCAAAGATCTATCTTTTGGACAAGACAAAGACTTAGAGTTTGATGACCTTGATACCATAATTCACAGGAGATTTTAAGTCGGGCCCGCTTGTCGTAAGCGAGGCTATCGCCAAAACGTCAGTTTGGTGTATGTGCGAGCTTACGTGTCAGCGTTCCTCCGTCTGGATTTACCATAAATTCTCCGGATGGGTTTCAAAATGATTTGGAGCAACTGGTCTCCTTTTTGACTAGAATAACTATTTGAAATATTTGTTCAAATTTAAAGAGTAACCTACACTTCAGGAACTGACTGAATCAGATCCCAAACCCTATCCCCAAGTAGGTTTAAGATCAAATCACACTTTGAAAGGTCAAATGATAAAACGTCCAATTTTAAAATCATTTTACTAAAAATGCGGCAATATATTTTTTTCGTTCTCTTGGTGCAGAGAGTACAAGGCCTAGTGGTGATATATCATACAAGAGCTGTTGCCTGACAGCATAGCTCGCCTGAATAGGTGCTTGCCCATCACACAGTCGCTATGGTGGTGTGGACAGCTATGCATAAAACTTCAGGCAAGCATGTCCATAATAACAACACATTTAAAAACAAAAGCTATCTCAGAAATAAGTTTAAAATGAAATTAAAATAAAAAAACATCCACATGAAATTTCAAAGTCCATGAGCTTGAGCTCAAAGAACTAAGGGGTGGGGGTGGGAGGTTGGGGTTGGGGGGTGAGGGAGGCTAGGATGTATCAAAACTTTGAACCATTATCTAACATCAGTCGAAGTATAAGTATCAACTGAGTGCATAGTGGCACTGTGAATTTATGTCTTCATAAATATAAAATTTTAACCAAAATCTTTAAGACAAAATTCAAAGTCGATGACCTTGACTTCAAGGTCATCCAGTGGGGTAAGTATATAGTGTTTTGTAAAATCTCAAAAAATTGTCTAACATCATTAGAATTTAAATAATTTATTTATTAAAGTTTAATCTACTTTTCAGTTTTATAATTAGGGGTGCAATTACTAACCCCTCTTTCCTTGAATATGAAATGAATAAAGAAGGTACATGCCATGGATAATATATTTCAAGCTTTCATGACTATGCGCAAACTGAAAGACTTGTACAAGATCACCACATGTTTGCTGTCATTTCATGCCCCCAACTATGGAGGAGTTGTGTGGGCATATTGGTGTGGGCCCTTCCCGTCTGTCCGTCGATCCGTCTGTCCGCTACCCGTTTATAATTGAAGAATGCGTAAGAAATAGAGACTTGAAATTTTATACACATGATTAGTTTGAAAATAAGCGAAAACATGATTTTTTTCGACGGGTCACATATTTCCAGAATTGTGCCCTTTTTTGACTTAGCCTGTGGAACCTTGTGAACAAAATATCCCAAAAACCCCGATACTAGGATCGTATGTATTTGTAGGATGACATTGCCCAAGGTGTAGATGACCTGACTAACTTTAAAAAAAAATCGTAAATTTTCGACCGAGGTATGCCCCTTTTTAGACTCAGTGCATTGTTAGCCTATGGAACCTCGTGACCAAAACATGTCCAGAACCCCTGACGCTGGGATCATGATTTGTTGCAGGAAAATATTGCCCAAGGTGTAGATGACCTGATCAACTTCTGAAAAAAAAAAACCCTTATAAGTTTGATCAAGTTAACCACTTTTTTCGATTAGGACATTGAAACCTATGGTATAAAGGTACCCTAACATACGGTCTAGAACCGTAGGAGCTAGGTACTTGAAATTTTATACACATGGTCAGTATAGAAAATAAGCAAAACAGTGTTTACTTTTTTATTTTATGCCGGTTATGTATACTCAGCGTCAATGAAAACGCACCAGTCTTAAATGTATTTTTTTTGCTTAAATTCAATGATCATACTATATCAACAGGGTATAGCTATCATATCGGACCAGCTTATTACGCCGATGATGCCTGAAGGTACGCTGTGAGTGTGTGACGTAACATAAGCTCTCAAATAAAAAAAAACGGAATTCTACCATAATTTCACATGGCGGCAATTACTCAATGATGGACTTTGCTAGAGTATAGATGCTCTATCAAAACGCCATAGAAAAGAAATCCAGACCACCGAATGCAACAAAGTGATTTGGAATCGAACGTCACTTTATTGTCACGTTCATCAAACAAGGGCAGACAAAAGTAGCTAAAGGTAAATTTGATACTTTTTTTTCAACCCAAAATGCTGAGATAAGTAGTAGAAACAGAATTTCAGAAGTTCTGTGGGGCAAACGTCAACCATTACCCAGACAGAGCATGACGTTACATGAATAACGTCAACCTTATGTGCCGAAGCGCGTCATAATTCAATGGAGGAAAAGTGGGTTTTCTGTGAAGAGACCTTCCAATAAACGATTCATTTGCAATCAAGAGTCTGGCAGAGCACCAAATATGGATTTATTACGCTTTAAATGTGTCATTTGATATTGACAGTTTTCAAATACGTCAGTATTGACGTCACGCTTGATAGCACTCACTGATAAACGAAATTTAATTTGCAAACATTCTATCTCACTACAAGAAAAAAAAAAAGATTAACCAAATTGTCTATTACATAAAACCAAACATTAAACGAACATAATGTGCCATAAGTTCCAAACTGGTGCGTTTTCATTGACGCTGAGTATATTTCCAGAGTTATGTCCCTTTTTTGACTTTTCCTGTGGAACCTTGTGAACAAAATATCTCAAGAACCCCTGATGCTACGATCATTAGTGTTTGAAGGATGACATTGCCCAAGGTGTAAATGACTTGAAAAACTTTTTTTTAAAAACAATGTGAATTTTGATAGAGTTATGCCACTTGTTCGACTTATTGCCTTGTAAGCCTATTGAACATTGTGAACAATATATCTCAAGAACTTCTTATGCTAGAATCATGACTTTTAGCAGGAAGACATTGCCCAAGGTGTAGACAAAATGATAAACATAGCAGCCCTTTTTCATAACTCTGTGGTTGATTTATTCTCCTGTTTCGGATATTGGTATTTTGTAGTGGAAAAAGCAATAGGAATAACTGTGTGAACAAAATATCTGAAGTATCGCTCAGGCTAGGTTCCTTATATTTGGCATATAATAACATACTTAGATGTAGATGAAATATAAATAGCCCTTTTTGACTTAAACATTATGGGATGAACGCTCTTTAAAGGCAAGCATATGGTTGGGGCTGTAAGAAATAGTCACAATCACATTTTCTTGTTTCTTTTTTCCCGCCAGTCATGTATTTTCAGGTTATGCTCCTATTTCGACTTGGCATATCTCAAAACCCCTGATGCTAGAATCATGATTTTTTTGGAGAAAGACCTTGCCCAAGGTGTAGATGACCTGATTTTTTTATAGCTTATTTCTTAAATTCTTGGTAGAGTTTCTCTCCTTTTTCAGGCTATAGGCATTTTGTATAGGAACAAGCTGTAGAAATAACTGTGTGAACAATCTATCTGAATAATCGCTTAAGCTAGGTTCCTTATATTTGATATACAGTTACAGACTAAGATGTAAGTGAACCGATTAATACTCCTTCCTGACTTAAAAATTATGGGATGAACCTTCTTCAGAGGCAAGCATATGGTTATGGGTATAGTGTTTCATAAACACATTCTCTAGTTTACTCTGTTTATCACATGGGTAACATAGTAACTGCTATTCTATTATGGGTGAGTGTTCCTTTAAACGGATACTTACAGAACATCGTTCAAATATTGATGAAAATGATTGTCTGTTATTTACTTTTTACATATATCATTTTTAATAGTTGAATTTATCAAACAATAAACGATAAATCAGGATATTATAGCTGCTATGAAAACAGCCTCTCTGTCCTTCAACAAAGAAATTAGGAAATATGACAGAATGTAGTACGATGTACAGAAAAACAGCAACTGGGCATAAATAGAAAAAGATGCATGCATTACAGTAGAAAGAAGCCACACACATATTTTTCTCGTTCCTTAATAGTTTTAATCTTTATACCTAGGGGTTGAGTTTCCCCGCCCACCTCATTTATTTATACAATTAATTCATAAGTTCCATACTATAAACACCATTCAGCAATATTTGCAACTCCTGGAAGGTTTATTTAAAGCTGCTAATCACGTCTGGTCTCCATAAGTTTTCTTGTCTGCTGTCATTTGTTTTCTTATTTTAACATGTCATTTCCATTTTTCAATAACAACTGATATATTATTCTAGATCCGTGTTCATTAGAACTGGAATTAGCAAATCAAAACAAATCAAATAAAATTTAATAGCAAAGCAGCAAAAATACAACGTTTTTGGCTACATACAATAAGCAACAATATAGCAGTATGGATAAAACAAAGATTAAGACTCATCAAGGAAAAAGGTACCTTATGAAATGTACAAATAGTGAAGACCTGGCCAGAATCTGCCTGTACATACAATCCTCGAAATATTCTAATTACAGACACCAACATTTAATTCTAATGAGCAGGCTGCTTCGAGTCTTCACCGTTTACAAACAATACATAAAGCACCATTCCCCCTGACGCTGCCTATATTAAGCTACACATGGATAAGCATGAAAAAAGTCATTTTGAACCTCCAGAGACGGATCTGAAACACAGGTTTCGTCCCGCATTAGACACTGCTCTAATGAGGGGCGGCAACCGGCCTTTTCACTGTGCACCACCTAAACCTTTTCTGTGCATCTTAGGCTATTCCACCGACAGACCGACAGGCAAGCAGCGCCAAAAAGACGTTGGATCCACGTCGATGTATCGTCATTAAATTGACGTCGAAAAAACGCAAATTCAACTATGCGTGCCTGGTGCAAAAGCTTCGGGATTACAATGTTTTCATGGGGGAGGGGGGGGGGGGGGCAGCTAAACGCGCAAGAGCTTAAGATCTCGATGTATAAATTTTGCATGTATTTTAAAAAACGAATTTGTTTGCGCAGACATAATATTCAGAAAGTCGGCCATTGACGGCCAAGACATTTTCGTGAGAAAGTGTCGTCTTAAGTCCCTATATAAAGGGCAAAATAGTAGGATATGGTACTCGTATTCCACCATCTGCATTGAACATAGACGACTTAACCTGTACTCCCGAGGAACATTATTATGTCGGCCAAGCTCAATATCCAGATTATGAGCACTGATAGACCTTGAGCTGAACATAGACCCCATCTCCCCAGGGGGAGTTTTGTACCCTATAATTTTCTAAAACTACATTATACGTGGGATGATCTTTAATGAATTTTAAATAGTGGAAACACCTTTGTAGATTAGTTGATTATTTACAGAAATAAGGTTCCTTCATGTAACACCGAGGAGTGTCTTTGACCTTTCGAATCCAAGTTTGAAATTGAAATTTTAACGTGTTACTATAGCAACATATGACGTTACGTTCATGCCGGGTACCCCGTGTGATTTTTTTCGACGTCATTTTGGTAAGGAGGTGCTTGTATTATGCTTATTATGTGCAGTATGTAAAGAGAAATTGAAAATTTAGGAACACATTCCGTTTAAGTTTGGTTGTGGTTTCACAAACATTTAGATCATGATTGTTAGTGAAAGAGTTTTGAAATCCGGTATGAATTTAAGCTGGAGAAGGGGTTAAAATAATTGATTTTTAGGGATTTTGACATTTTATTCCGTAATTTCTAGTATTATGCTAATGTTAATGTATCGGCTATCAAGTTTAAGATAGTTTTGGTTCTTTCTGCTATACAATTCTCCGAAGACTCTGCTTGTTAAATTGCAATGACGTCACAATTCTTGTCCCTCCGGTTTAAAATCAGCGAAAAACGTCAAATATTGCTCGATCAAAAGTCTTCCACGGTCTGTATTTCTGCCAGGTTTAAGAGCAAGTCATGAAGAACTTTATATTTCTTTTAGTATCTGAGATCTGCATCAAGCCATCACACTATCACAAACCTTTATCCATTCTTTGTTACTAATCAGCAGCAAATAAACATGAAAATATGCAAAAATTCAGAGACTGAACCCTTATAAGTTTAAGGCATCGTTGCCATGGCAACGATTTTTCTAAACAATACTTAGGGGCTTAATCATACGTCACATGCTTGCTTCTTAGGTATTATATATCTGGAATACTGTTTTGACATATAGATAATGATATAAATGCTAGTTTCCATTATTTAATTATCACCCATCGTATACGAAACAACAGGACACATGTTAGCCTTCTGTACGTTCGGGCCTTAACGTATAACGTTAACGTCAGTTACACTACCTAAATTTACATATCCACGTTATAATAGAAAATACACATTGTTATACACATGTTAGTATTCGTCCTAAATAATGTTGGGTTTTGTCTGCTAGTACATAAATCCCAGTGTCAAGGTAACTGACATTGTCAAGGCAAGTTGACTAACCCGTATAACGTAGTTTGCATTGTATTTGACGTTGTTTCCCTTCAGTGTCTAAATACATGTAATATAAGGAGCAAATTGTAAATATTGAAGTGTAGAGAAAAGTTAATGCCATATGTATGACTGTTATAATATTCAAGTATAAAAAACAAACAAAGTAAAGTCTTACAACACTCGTCAGCAGTCACAATAAATATGTAACGTATATACCCACAACACAAATATGTATGAACAAGAGGACCAATGGTCCTGTAGCTCACCCGAGATCTCAAGATTACTGTCAACAGACACATTTTGTTACTTCACACTTTTGTTTCCAACCTTAAACCAGTGGTTTTAGAACAGTGCAGATTTTGACGTCAAACAAACCCAATACAGCTGTAAAGTTATACTGGTAACAAAACTGGTTAATAAAGGAGGTCACTAGAGCACCGTGTCCTAAATTACATAGAAATAAACATTCTGATCAAAGATTGGATCAAAACTGTGCCCTCTAGAGTGTACTCAAGGTTTTTCTCTTATCTGATTTAGTGACCTAGTTTCCGACCTGACAAGACCACTTACAACCTGCCCCAGATTTCATAAAAATAAACAGGCTAAGTTTCATACATTGGATAAAAACAGTGCCCTCTAGAGTGTACACAAGATTTTTGTAAGATTTTCTAAGATTTTACGTAGTGACCTAATTTTTTACCTGCACCACTTTCATCTGAATAGCACCACTAGGGATTCTATGTGTACACGGATAAAAGGTAACGGTTCGTGTGTATGTGGTAAACATTTACAAAATTCACATATCGTTAAACCGAACATATGGTAGACTGCCAACATAACCAGATATCTTAGAGTCGTCAGTATTAGTCTTCTTTAATGTACTTGACGGCATCCTCGGAAACATCTAAATCTTTATACTCTAAATTCTGCGTATTCTTATGCAAACCAATATCAAGTACATACTATGCCAGAATATTGTTTCATCATAATCGGCAACTAGTTTAAGACGTTGCTGATCAAAGACAAAGGAAACTTTGCGGACAGCACATGCGGTGTAATTGAAAAATTCGGCCTACCTGTTTGTCACAGAATAGGCTTACCGGGAAGGTCAGATAATTGCACTGACAGTAAAAATAGCTCATGTGACCTTGACCTTAGCCCTAGAATGCTGAAATGCGAACTTGTCAAAGATAATGTCATACTAAACGTTTGTGCGAAGTTAAATGAAAATTAGTCCATAAATGAAAGCGCTAGAGCGATCAAAATGTTTTTCTAAAACTAGCCACTGTGACCTTGACCTAAGAATGCTGAAAAGCAAACTTGTTCAAGATATTGTCATACTAAACATTTGTATGAAGTTAAATCAAAATCAGTCCATAAATGAAGTCGCCAGAGCAATGACAAAGTTTTTCTGAAAAAAGCAACTGTGACCTTGACCTTAAAATGCTGAAACACCAACTTGCTCAAGATATTGTCATACTCAAAATTTGTGTAATCGGTCCATAAATGAAGTTGCCAGAGCGATGACAAAGTTTTTCTAAAAATAGCAACTGTGACCTTGACCCTAATTAGACAGCTGAAACCCAAACTTGTTCAAGATACTGAACATACTAACCATTTGTGTGAAGTTAAATCAAAATTGGTCTGTAAATGAAGGCGCTAGAGTGATGACAAAGATTTTCTAAAAATAGCCACTGTGATCTTGGCCTTGATCTAGATAGATGAAACGCAAACTTGTCCAAGATATTGCCATAATTATCATTTGTGTGAAGTTAAATCGAAATTGGTCTATAAATGAAGGCGCTAGAGCGATGACAAAGTTTTTCTAAAAATAGCCACTTTGACCTTGACATTGACCTTAGGACGCTGAAACGCGAGCTTGTTTGAGATATTGTTATACTAAACATTTGTGTGCAGTTTTAATCAAAATCGGTCCAAAAATGAAGGCGCTAAAGGGATGACAAAGTTTTACTAAAAATAGCCACTGTGGTTTTGACCTTGATCCCTGAAGGCTGAAACGGGAACTTGTCCAAGATATTGTCATACTAATTATTTGTGTGATATTAAATTGAATTCGGTCCACAAATGAAGGTGCTAGAGTGATGACAAGTTTTTCTAAAAATAGCCACTGTGACCTTGACCTTGATCTTAGGACGCTGAAACACAAACTGGTTCAAGATATAGTCATACTTAACATTTGTGTGAAGAATTAATCAAAATGAGTCCATAAATGAAG
Source organism: Ctena decussata (assembly GCA_963989385.1). Taxonomy (NCBI): domain Eukaryota; kingdom Metazoa; phylum Mollusca; class Bivalvia; order Lucinida; family Lucinidae; genus Ctena; species Ctena decussata. The sequence goes on along the minus strand of OZ022512.1, from coordinate 3,401,143 downwards.
GTGCTAGAGCGATGACAAAGTTTTTCTAAAAAAAAGCCACTATGACCTTGACCTTGATCCCAGAATTCTGAAACGCGAACTTGCTCAAGATATTATCATACTTATTACTTGTGTGAAATTAAATCGAATTTGGTTAACAAATCAAGGAGCTAGAGCGATGACAAAGTCTATGGGAAAATATTTTATCGCTTATGGGCTAGTAACTCTGAAAAGAAAGATCCAACCTGGCCCTAATTCGAACTGGTATGAGATGTTTTGGCTGTCCTGGATGTCTGCAAGTTACAAGAAGTTGCAATCAAAAATGAAGAAGCTAGGGCCTGGACAACATTTTCCCCCATTATATATTTCATCGCTCAAGGGCAAGTTACTCTGAAAAGAATGATCCAACCTGGCCCAAATTCGAAATGGTCAGAGATGTTTTGGCTGTCCTGGATACCTGCAAACTACAAGAAGTTGCGATCAAAAATGATGAAGCTAGGGCCCGGACAACATTTTCCCCATTATAAGTCAATGAGAAAATATTTTATCGCTCAAGGGCAAGTAACTCTGAAAAGAATGATCCAACCTGGCCCAAGTTCGAACTGGTCCAATATGTTTTGGCTGTTCTGGATACCTGAAAGTTACAAGAAGTTGCGATCAAAAATGAAGAAGCTAGGGCCCGGACAACATTTTCCCCATTATAAGTCTATGGGACATTTTCGTTGCCATGGTAACCACAGTTAAAAACCAATCTGTCCCAAAACTATATGCAATCAATCCCATATCCCAACCATGCTACACATAAAATTTGATCAAGATTGGCCAGCTACTTTAGCAGATATTAATGCTGAAAAATGTGAACGGACGACGGACGACGTACGACGTACGACGGACAACGGACCAAGCCTATACTATAGGCTCACTTTGTGAGCCTTCGGCTCAGGTGAGCTAAAAACAACAACCAGAATCAGACAAAATCGCTAACTTTGTGCACTGAAGTTTATACGTGCTCCATCAATCTTCTGTGATTCATGCCCAGCTTAGATAAGTTAGGCAGAATCTATCTTTTTTTGAAGACTTCAACCTACAAAATGACGAGAAAAACTAAGAAAGCCATCAGCTGCATTTTATTTTTCAATGTTATCTGTATTATGTCTTAAGTAGACACTGTTGTATATGTAAATATGAAAAAAACACATTTTTATGCGTCCTTAAACTATAATAAAAACATCGGATTGTGTATATTTGAAAAGCAATCTAACAGTTACTTTACGTTACATAATTGAAATATGTCTGGGGATAAGAATTTTGAGTCATCTGTTATCAAAATAGTAGTTCCCGGGCAGCATTAATAATTCATTGCTGTAGTATTAGCTTACCACTGGTAGTGAGATGGCACATTTAGCTATTTGAAATACACAAGAACTCAGCAAGACGCACATAGATCACAACAGCTGAAGCAGATCCACCTTGCCCTCAATTCCGTCTCACTTAAAAGTGACTTCATACAAATGTTTTTTTTTTAAATTTTATGCATAGAATGAAGTAAGTATAAGTTTATATATGCTGCAACTGATCAATATTTAGGCTCTCGTCATGATAGGGATAAAACCAATTTCGCTACCTGTAGTGTTGGCTGAGCCATTCAGTTACTCTCCATACAAATATGCAACTGTGTCTGCCAGCCGAGGCAATCAAAAGCAGGACCAACTATGCCGAGAGGCATTAACACCATTTTTGCTATGCTGTCAGTCGACTTGTCAGTCATGAGCCTCTTTGCACAGTAACTGCTTTACATATAGGTTTGCAAATGTATGTGGCTCCCGTGATCATAACTTACATGTTAATTTGTGATCTACATGATCTCTTTTATGTAGCTCCCATCACACACGTTACAAAATATTAACAATGTGACAATTTAAGGATTATAGGAAGTTACACACTTTTAAATGCATACAACATTCTGTCATCAGCCTGTTCAGGAGCTCTATTTTTCATTTTGCCGTTACAAATATTTAGCTGGTCAGGTAATTTTGCAGCCCCAATGGTTTTATTACTATCAAAGACTAAAGGCAGAACAATCCCTGAAAAAAACATTGTCCAACTAAACGTACTTTTATGTTCTTTGGTGAATAGATCCTTTAAAGGCAAGGATCGGGTACATCGGGGGTCCGTATTATCACCAATTTAATAGGTTATTATTCATAATTGTTTCATAAGTCCGATGTAGCCAAATAACACAATTAATAATTAACTTCTACCGCGGTTTCACTGTTTTACAGATTTTCAAGAAGAAATTTTGATTTACCTAGCAACGAAACGTAACGTTCTGGGTAACGTTTCCGTTTCCGTTAAAAATAAATAACGTTTCCGGTTAATGAATACTCTGATGGCACATGTCCCGACTAACTGGCCCCATTTAATTTAGGTTTCAGTGTATTTATGAAGTAATTTTCCTTTGCTCGTCTTAAAGTTGCGCTTTCCGTATACACCTTATAGAAAGGGAAGATGTAGTATTTAGGATTCAAAGTATTTGCGCAAATGTCTATATGCTCACTAGCGTTCAGCATTCTTGTTCGAGGGTCACGGATTTGATGTATATATATATATGAAGTAATTAAAGATGTCTTCTTGAAAATCTGTACATGCAGTGAAACCGCGGTAGAAGTTGTTTGAAATTATATTTATTTGGCTAAATCGGACTTGTTGATTTTTCAATATATATATATATATATATATATATATATATATATATATATATATATATATATATATATATAAGGGGAGATATGGGGCAATACATCAAACAAAAATCCCTTTCGTAGCACTGGATATATATATATATAAGGGGAGATATGGGGCAATACATCAAACAAAAATCCCTTTCGTAGCACTGGATCCTGTGAGGGATACAATTATGATTGGAATTTTTATATAGGGAGATTTAATCATAAACAGTGCAAAATTGTGAAGTTACTGAGCGCTTTCGGCTTTCGCCTTCTTCAGAGTTTACAAAGTCAAAATTTCAACATATCTACAGGTAAAGCATGTGAATCAAGAAAATACAAAATAATCTTGAAAATGTTTCACAATTTACTGTTCAAATTCACATTAGACGACCCAAAAATTGGAAAATGGTCGTTTAATAAAGCAAAATTGCTAGAAGACGGCCGTTTCACGGCCCCAGTTCGAATTCGAAATTGCAAATGGCCGCCAAAATGAGAAAAATCGTATTTTGTGATTTGTAGCGCTGTATTTATAGCGCTTCAAATTCATTGTATGTATTGGCCATTCACATATGAGGCAAAACTCACCATGATGAAGGAAACAGCTCATTATACATATGAATGCATTGCTACAAAAGACAAAAGCAAGAGTGGAACACTATGTCTGGGGGAAGCAAGATGCCCCTGCGCAAGTATAGGTTGAATAGAACGTCATAATGATAAACACACCGCTACAAACTCAGTCTAGTTTTTTAATCATTCTTGTTGATACCGTGAGGCCTTAGAGTGTTAAGACGGCGGATCCAGTAACTCTCACGAGATTTCCTGGTCGAATCTGTCCACTCTGGGCTATGGTCAATGCAACAAACAGAGGCATGTTTGAGAAAGTCATGTTCTGTTGAGCGAAAATGCTCTGCCACTGGTGACCTTTCAAACCTGCTATGTTTCCAGTCATCGCGATGACCATTCATCCTGAGGTTCAACGGACCTTTTGTCTCTCCTACATACTGCTTTTGACATTTGCAGCAAGAAATGAGGTAGACAACATTTGCTGTTTTACAGTTAGTGTCACATTTCAGCTTGACAACCGCACCAGATGAAGACTTAACAGTTTGTGTGTCCAATATCATTTTGCAAGTTTGACACCTGGCTCTCCCACAAGGTTTTGATTCACCGAGAGGCTCATTATCTTTGGGGTCTGGTTTGAGCTTGGCATGTACAAGGAGGTCCCGTAAGCTTTTGGGCCTTCTGTATGCCATAATGGGTTTCTCAGGGAAGACCCTGCTCAAATCTTTGGAAGACTCGATAATGGACCAGTGTTTGTTCACTGATTCCCTGACTTTGGGGAGGTCCGGATGGTAAGTCATCACAAAAGGAAGAACAGTCTTACCTTTTGTGGGCTTTACCCTGTAGGACAAGAGAGCCTGTCTATCCAGTTGGCTGGCTTTATCTATTGCTTCCGTTATGTTCTTCATCTGATAGTCCCGGTTGCGCAGCTGGTCTGTGAGTTCCTTTGATCTGATATATATATCTGAGATATATATATATTATACCTCAGATAAATGATTTGGTGAACAAATATATTGTTATTGACAATATAAATTTTTTGGGGGCAATATATACATATTTTTCACATATATATAATATTCTGTGAATAAAAAAACTCTTAATATAGATCGAGTATATTAATTTTAGGAAAACTATATAAATAGAAAGCATATTACGACGTTCATCACGCCATAGTCGTAGACCTCTTAACAAAATGTGTTTGAATGTTTGCGCAAAACGAGAGCACCGACCACAGTTCCAGTAAAATTTAGCTCACCAATGAAATATCGGCCCGTGTTGAAATTGACTAGGACATCTATATACGATGTTTAACTGTCGGTCTGAAGAAAAATGAAGAAAACGAGTGTTGATAAGCATAAAACGCACCTTACAAGATCCAAAAAGTCGACATCAAGTATTACTGCTCGATTTTATTTTGCTTACAGTCCATATTAAAAGTTAAGACAATTTGCAAGATCAAAGTTTTCACCCGAAGGCAATTTGTGATAAATTTCTAAAATGTTATAACATTTTGCATTCACTAAACTGTTTCCCCTTACGCAATTTGTAATAAATTTCTATATTCAAGGTTCAAGTATCGGTTTTAAGAAGTATGTAAAAACCGAGTGTTGATAAGCATAAAAAGCACCTACCAAGTTCCGAAAAGTCGATATCAAGTATAAGTGTTGATTTTATTTTGCTTACATTCCATCTTTAAAGTTACAACATTTTGCGTCGATCAACATTTTCCCCTTACGCCATTTCTAATTATTACCTATATACGAATATTTACTTTCATTCTGTAAAAGTACGTTAAAACCCAGAGTATATGATATAGTTATACCATGGTTTGTCCGCCTGTACAAGATAATCCACGAGCTGTAGCGAGTGGATTATCTCCCGTACAGGTGGACAAAGCTCATGGATTATCTCCTTGTGCAGGCGGACAAACCATGGTATAACTATTTTATACCACCTTTATCAGTGTAGACCTTGCTCACTGCGAAATATTTCATGCTTAAGTTGGCGTTTTCTGGTAAGGGTGGTATAAAAGCATAATAAGCACCTAACACATTCCGCAAAGTCGGTAATATAAAATATTATTGTTCGATTTTATTTTGCTTACTGTCCATCTTAAAAGTTAAAATATTTTGCGTTGATTAAAATTCCCCCCCCCCCCCCGACCGCAATTTGTAATAAATTTATATACACCATGTTCACAGTCGTCTACGTGATACCGTGTAGACTTTATGGCCCCAGTGTAGAACAATTAAAGATGGCGGACCAAGGTGACGGGAAATCGTAAGTAGCTTTTCATATTCAAAATATGATTTGGTTTTACTTTAAGAATCATAACATTGGCACTGACATGCCCGCAAATGTTTGGATTTTGTGATTTTGCTCTTGTTTTAAGGCAGGCTGCTTGCATTGGTGAGAATTTGACAAAGATAGAGTGACCGGTGATAGAGTCAGAAAATAAGGTGGAGGGCCGCTACATTTTTCTGTTATATTATCAATTACACTGCAAATTTAGTCCAACATTTACTAAATACCATAAGCCTATCCCCTGAAAACATCTCCCTATTCCTGAAAACTCAAAGAAATCTCTCTGACTTATGATATTCGACTTTTAAAAAAATTGAACGGTATACTGTGTAGACACAGGTTGTTTTCAGCGGTGTACCGTGTAGACAGATGTAGTTTTTGGACATTTCGAAACCGTGTAGACACAGGCTTTGTTTACCATGTAGACATTTTCTCTAGGCATGTATGTTACGACGCTTCTTGAGTATAATCCCAGAAAGTATCGCATTGACATCGATGCGACGTGATGACATCGCATCGACGTCAGTATGACATCATTTCGACGTCATGTGTCCGCTGGGAATGTTGTTCCCTCCGCAAAACCCCCCACATATACATATAAATAATACCATTTTAGTCATCCTTTTTAAGCAAAAATGACTTCTGACGGGCATTCATACTTGCAAATGCTAGCATTTCGGGTACAGTTTTAGCTAGAGGCGGAAGTAACTTCCAAAAAATTATAGGGAGCAAACTTGAACAGTTTTAGGGAGCTGAGGAGCAGATGAATTACTTTTAGGGATTTGGGGAGCAGTAGCAAATTAATTTTAGGGAACAGAGGCGGCGCTGCCGGAAATCCGATTTGCGAATAGGCCGTCGGCCAACGGTACACAAGGAACAAAGTGGACTCAGAACCCTTGGTATATGAACATGTACGTTCACAATTTCTGTTTACAACTTGGCGCCACATCACCGATCGCCCTTCGAGCGTTCATGTTTCCATATATATCCACAACAGCTCCATCGGAAGATGAGGCTGCTATGCATACCACTTGAATACTGGCACCCATCAGAACCATCACTGCTATGTTACCCAACATATATCACATCACGTTATTATAAGCAAGGCCGAAGATAGAAGGAGGTCTGGAGGCACAGGCTTCAACATAATTCCATCTTTGCTTAAAGACACATTTTTTTCTTTAACAAATTGGGGTGGCACAATTTAATCACCCACAATAAACAGTACCTAGGGCTATAGCTCACATCAAAGGCTTATCTTATCTAGTTAATTATGAGGGGATTAAGCCAGTGATGAGACTGTATGAGGGGGCCTAATATGGGGAAACTGCTATTATCCTATTTATGCATCTACTTTGAGAAAAATAAAGTAGATAAGATAAAAATAAGTTATTAATTCATGATAAATGAATCCTTTATTTTAAATATTTATTATATTTTTCTGATCTAATACAAACTAGTTGATGAACACTTTTATTTGATTTATTTAGTGTATTATTTGTTAAAGTTAATGCAAACAAAATGATGTTTAATTCTCTTGAAGTTTAACATTTTAAAAGGTTTGGCATTTTAAAAGAGTAAAATGCTTTTCTGTGAAAAGAAAAATGAAGACTAATCAGTCAGTGCAGATGAGCATCCTGTTTCGAATACTCTTTGATGGCACTTTTTCAATTTGACCAGTTTATTTATAAAAATCAGTTGTTACATCTGTGTAGGCTGGTCAAGGTCTTCACTTTTGCTGTTGAGCTATGCTGATTTTGCTGTTGAGCTATGCTGAGTGATTTGAATACAAACAGTAAATATTCAAATCACATATGCATAGACTTATCAGGGTCTTTTTCGCTGTTTAGCTGTGCAGGCTGATATGAATATTCACTGCTGACAAATAATATTCAAATCAGTCGTGACAGTTTCGTTGACTGACCAGGGTCTTCATTTCTGTGTTTTAGATTTCAAGGAACGATAGACTGCTCATGTGAACAATAAATATTCAAATGGGCTGTCATATTCTGTGTAAGTTGATCTGGATATTTCATTTATTCAAATCAGCTGTCACATATGTGTAGACTGTTCTGGATTATTGGTTTTGCTGTTTTAAATTTCCATGAATCTCGTACTGTTCATGCAAACAGGGTAGACTCTGTAAAGACTGCACAGGCTGATCAAAGTCTTCTGTGTGCACAAATGTTATAATGTACAACTACCTATTTACATTGCCCTATATTTATCACCTCTTCCTATAAAAAACAACAACAAAAAAAACAACATAAGTCTTTGAGCAAATAATGGTATTTTTACACAGTTTTACAACACAGTCTGATCCAATTATAGTTTGTTAATATTCCATATTTCCTCTTTTTCTTGGCAGCTGATTTCCCTTTATCTGGCCCCTACCTGTACTTCGGTCACAAGTCTCCCAGAAGGTCTTATCTCTGAGCAGCATATTTCAATAAACAGTCATTAGGGTATTATGATATCAAAAATGTGTCTTTAAGGTAAATAAGTCCCTTTTTAAGTGAAGCACCTCTGAATTTCTGCCTCCTTTCTCTATGAGGATCAACTCCTAAAGCCAAAAAAGGACCCCTATCCAAGGAAACTCGAAGGGATAACTTCCAAAGGAAACAATTTGCTGCTCTAGGAGCAAATTCCTTCGTTTAGGAGCAGACCCTTCTAAGAAAGAATTTCTATCTAGTGAAGACTTGAAAAGGAAGTCACATAAGTTGTTCTCCTTTGTAAAATGGCTGAAGGAAAGATGTTCTTCATCCTGATACAGCATGATCGATTGTAAACATCGCAGGTGCGATGTTTTCCCATTGGGTGGACTAACACACACTGTTTTAGCTGTAGGTAGACATTCAGTCTACAAGTTTTCTCGGTTTTCCATTTTACGAATACATGTGTCTACACGGTAAACAAAATATGTGTCTACACGGTTACGAAATGACCAAAACTTGCATCGGTATACACGGTACACCGCCGAAAGCTACCTGTGTCTACACAGTGTACCATGCAATTTTTTGAAAGTTAAATATCATCCTCCAGAGAGATTTCTTTGGGTTTTTAGGAATAAGGAGACATTTTCAGGGAATGAACTTATGGCATTTAGTATATTTCAGGCTCAGTTTGCAATGAAACAAATAAAATTACAGAAAATCATAGCGGCTGTCCACCTCATTTCCTCAGTCTATCACCGAGTCACTCTTTCATTGTCAAATTCTCGCCATTGTAAGCAGCCTGACTTAAAACAATAGCAATAACATAAAATCCAGTCCTTTGCGGGCATGTCGGTGTCAATGTTATGATTCTAAAAATAAAATCTCAGTATATTTTATGAATATGAAAAGCTACTTACGATTACTTGTCACTTCTAGCCGCCATCTTTGATTGTCTACACTGGGGCCAAAAAAGTCTACACGGTATCACGTAGACGACTGTGATGCTATACAATCGGTTTGAAGAAATATGTAACAACCGAGTCTTAATAAGCATGAAAAGCACCAAAACAGTTCCAGAAAATCAATATCAAGAATTACGGTATGATTTTGTTTTGCTTACAATCCATCTCATAAGTTATAACGTTTTTCGTCTATCAAAATATTTCCCCTTCTATTCTATTCTACACCATAACCTTACTAGGTCGTTGGGGCACCACATATGACTTCGAAACAATCCCTTTCCATTCCACCTTGTCCAGTCTTTAGCTGCCCTAGTTGAGCTGGCAAAATCCATTCCCGTCCACACCTTGATTTTGTCTTCCCATCTCTTCTTCAGTCTACTCTTCTTCTTTTTCTTTTCACTGAGCCCTGACACAGCAAAAACACGCATCTATAAGCCATTTAAGCTCCTCCTTAAAAGGGCTTTGTGACATGGCTTATTTGGATATTTAAGCAGCTGCTTAAAACTGTTGTACTTTTACGCACTTTTGAGTGCCATTGTTTAAAGCATTTTAAGTGAATATTTATAATTGTTTATAAGGTATGTCACTAAGTTGTTACGCTGGTGCGTAAAATTGCGACTTCAAAACATTACAGCCTTTTTCAGTATTTTTAAGTGCCTACTTATAATTTTCTTTACGGTATATCATAAAGTTCTTACATAAGTTGGAATATTTGATTAAAAAAACAAAAACAACAACAACATACTTTTGTCAAGTTTTTAAATACAAACCAATAATTTGCTCTAAGGTGCAACGTTAAGTATATTTATGCATATACTTACAGCCAATAATTGCAGCATAATATTTTAAAAGACATTTATGTATATTTTTCTGTAATATGTAAAAAACCACAATTTCTTCAAAGATGCCTTAATTGGAAAACGACACATAAATAAATAACAAAGCAGACGACAAATGTTACGCCCGAAAATTTTCGGAAAAGAAAAAGAAAAAAAAGTTTAGGCCAAGCTATGTCATATTTAGAATTAAAAAGGGGGGGGGGGGTATCAATAAGGTGGGTTTATTGCATCCTACCAAAGTTTTCATTTTTTAACTGATGGTACACTCCAACGTGTCTAGTTTATTGAACCATGTGTGACTTTGGTCGGAAATCCCTACTTACTCTCCTCAGAAGTGGGTGGGGTAATCCAATATGGTTTTAGCCTGTCTTGTAAAAACATTCTCATTTGGTAGAAGAGTACAATAGACAGAAAGGATTTGATAAAATGACTAACAGAACATCTACAATATATTTCCATATCATTTTAGTTGGTTTAATTTCAACATATGTTGTCAAAAAAGACTTCCTTTGACATTCAGCATTTTTTATATTTTTGTCCTCAATTTTCAATATTTCTTGGCATTATTGTTAAATAAACAGACCAGTTATCATCAAACTCATGTCAAGGAAGCACCTTGACCAAGACATTCGGATGATATGACCAGAATGTCACAATGACCTAGTTTTGTGGTTGACTGAACATATAAACTTGCTTGGAAGGTGGTTTTTCATTCAATTTTGACCTAGAATTACGAAACTTTGGTCAAATTACTATTTTAACAGCTATATTATGCCCTATACCCCCTCAAATAAAGGTGAGAGGATACATATTGGCATCAGTTCGGATCTCCTTGTTGTCTGCATTTGTGTCTGTGTCACATATTAGGTCCTTCTTTCACCTTGGAAACAAGGTCAAGGTCAGATTTTGATGACCTTGACCTTGTTTTCAAGGTCACAGAAGGACTTAATATGTGACACATACACAGATACAGATGCCAACAAGTTCCGCACTGAAGCCAATATGTATTCCCTCACCTTTAGTGGCGGGGGCGTGGGGCATAATATAGCAGTTAAAATAGTATTTTGACCATAGTTTCATATTTCTAGGTCAAAACTGAATGAAAACCATCTTCCAAGCAAGTTTATTTGTTCATTCAACCATGAAAACTAGGTCATTGTGAAATTCTGGTTACATCATCCGAATGTCTTGGTCAAGGTGCTTCCTTGACATGAGTTTGATGATAACTGGTCTGTTTATTGAACAATAACGCCAAGAAAAATTGAAAATTGAGGACAAAAATAAAAAAAAAAATACTGAATGTCAAAGGAAGTCTTTTTTGACAACATATGTTCAAATTAAACCAACTAAAATGATATGGAAATATATTGTAGATGTTCTGTTAATCATTTTATTAAATCCTGTCTGTCTGTTGTACTCTTCTACCAAATGAGAATGTTTTTACAAGACAGGCTAAACCCATGTTGTTTTACCCAACCCACTTCTGTGGATCCATAGCTCAGTAAGTAGGGCTTTCCGACCAAAGTCACATATGGTTTAATAAACTAGACACATTGGAGTATACCATCAGTTAAAAAAAGAAAACTTTGGTAGGATGCAGAAAATCCACCTTATTGATACCCCCCCCCACTTTAAAGGGCAGACAGTGTAGATCAAGATGAGGTGGCTCATTGCGAGCCATCTTATCTGGATATACGCTGTATAAGTTGATCTATTTTTGTTTTTGTTGTTTTTAAGGGTTAATCACTTTAAAAATTAAAAATACTAGTTATTAAATAGGTGTTACCTATATACGTGCGTTCCCATCCACTTGATATGGCTACTTCTTAAGATGGATGTATATACCGATGCTTAGGCCAAAATTTCAATATTCATCATTAATTCTTATGTTCTAGCATTGTCCCATATTACTGCATCAAAAAGGAAACTTTTACCTTGCCGTAAAAAAGTCAAAGTCAACACAATGTCATCCTTTGACCTACTTTTGTAGTACTCGAGTACCCAATGCTACATACCAACGCTCAAGGTGATCGACCTTTTTTTTTATTCTGGAGAAGTTTGAAAGAACTACATGCATGGATCATTCTGACACAAATTTGGACAAAGCCTGTTCAGTGATTATTGATAACTAAGTTTTGTGAAATTACATCAATCTGTTACAGAGTTATTGAGCGGACACGATTTCCATAATAAAATTTTCAAAGGGGCATAATTCCGTAAAAAATGTAGGTGGAGTTACGGGTCTTGCTCTCTGCACATTGTCTGATGATGCTTTATAATTGTACTAAGTTTCGTGAAATTATCTCAATTGGTTACAGAGTTATTGAGCGGACACGATTTGTGACAGACGGACGGACAGTCAGACGACCAGAACAAAAACAATATGTCTCCGACCCCTTCGGGGGGAGACATAAAAATAATCGTACATACCTTCCTATTAAAGCTTTATAGCTAAGGCTTCCTTAACACCAGATACTCAAACCAGTATGTAGCATTTTCATTTCCCTTCTTGGTGACTTTGTCGAAGTTGTTGAAATCTTGTATGGCAAGCTCTAAATAATATACAGAATTGATGATTGCTGAGTTAATCACAGACAAACACCAATGTGTATGAACCAGCCAATACAAATATCTAAGTCTTCTTAGGCTGTGACTTGTCTCCCAATCAGATGTGCCGGATTACATTTAAAATCTCCTAAAATGTATAAAATGAACAACAATTCCGCGGAATGCTATGTCGCACCTGCATTGCACTTCCACAGTAGCTGAGGTCATGGCCCACTGATGGTCCATGCAACATTTCAACCAGATATACCAAATGTTCCGAAATAGAAGCTGATTTTGTTGTTTTTGCCATTTAGAGTAAAGGCAGCCATCTTGGATTCTCGACCTGGCTGAATTTTATCATTCTAGAGAGTTGCAGTCTGTTCATGCTTTATATGAAATTTGAAAACTATGGGTGCAATGGTTTTGGAGAAATTAATTGAACAGACATTAACACCAGGGTTAGCGACTGCGTAAATAAGAACGTTTTTTGTTGCAATGACAAGCATTTTGGATCTCGACCCAGCTGAATTTTATCTATCTGTAGCATTGCAGTCTGGTCATCCTCCATATGAAATTTAAGAACCATGGATGCAGTGGATTTGGAGAAATTTATTAAACAGACTTTAACGCCAGGGAGAACATGATTTGAGTGCTTTTTTGTTGCAATCAGGCAGCCATCTTGGATTCTCAACCTGGCTGAAATTTACCATTCTGAAGTCTTGCAGTCTGCTCATGCTCCATATGAAATCTGAGAACAATGGGTGTATTGTTTTTTAATTAAATAGAATTTAACGCCAGGATTAACGTAAAATCAATGTGAACGGAAATGTGTTGCAATGGTGGCCATCTTTGATTCTCGACCTGGCTGATTTTTACCATTCTGAAGTCTTGCAGTCTGGTCATGCTCCATATGAAATTTGAGAAAAATGGTTGCAGTGGTTTTTAATTAAATAGAATTTAACGACAGGGTTAACGTAAAATTAATGTGAACAGAAATTTGTTGCAATGGCGGCCATCTTGGATTCTTGACCTGGCTGATTTTTACCATTCTGAAGTCTTGCAGTCTGGTCATGCTCCATATAAAATTTGAGAACCATGGGTGCAGTGGTTTTGGAGAAATTAATATTTAACGCCAGGGTTAACGCAAATGTGAACGGAATGACGGACGAAAAACCGGACGCCTATATCGCACCTTGCTAAAGCATGTGCGACGAAAATGATTTTTCAGTGGTTCATTTTTACAGTACATGCAAATGCATTTACATGTACCAAAAACACCTGAATAGCTCACCTAAGTAGAAAGGTCAAAGGTCAATCTAGGGTCACCATTTGAACAAACCCAAGTATATTAATTTCAAATGCTGTGAACATGTACCAAGTTTCAGTGTCATGGGTCATTTGATTGTGGAAGCTTTTTAACGATATGTGCATGACAGCCATATTGGTTACCAGGAAAATTCGAAGTTGGTGAAATATGAGTGACCTTGATAAAAAAAAACTGATCAATACTGACCTCTGTACTCAATAAACTTCACGTAGCCATTTATTTGACTGTACATACAAACTTTTATACCAAAAGTTTCAACAAATTCAAAGATATCTCATTAAATTACAGAAATTTCTCAAGCATTAGGAAGCACACGTCTGACTTATGAGTTATCTGTAAAAAGGCCAAGATCAACTCAGGGTTATCGTTTGAACACGGAAGTGCCATTCAAATAGAGACAAAATCTACGGTTCAGTGAGACTCGAATGATCTGTGAGTCAATGATCCAAGGTCTGAAGCACCTAACCACTTACTTACACTAGGTAACTGGGATGCAAACTGGGTTAACTGGGATATGCTTCATTCACACAGTTGGTACTTGTCTGACTCTCTCTACAGTGTAGAAAAATTGCCATCAGAGGAGATGGCAAATCCCCCAACTGAAGACCCCATGGGCCTTGGTATAAAGGGTGCACTTCGAAACACATATAAGTAATATATTGTCATTCTTTTATGCTTCTGATTGACATCATCTGTTTAACAGATACATTATTATCTTATACTCAAACTAAAACATTATGCTTGACTGCTAAAAAGAGGTGAAATCTCAAACAGCCACCATGTACACAGATATATAGCATATGATACACTCAACATTTGATTGTGTGAAGAATAATTTCTATTTAGCACAAACCCTACAAACCTAATTTGAGCTCTCAAGTAGGTGAACAGTGTTCTCTCCAGAAATTTCAGAAGGCATGTGAATATAAAAATAAGATTTTGACTTGTTGATCAATTTTTAAAATCCTTAATACAGCAATGCCTAAATTTACATTAAAAATGACTTATTGATGATCCTTAATGTATTTAAAACAACTGTAATCATTGGCTCAGAAATGAAAATAATAGCAAATAGCACTTAAATAAATTTTCACTGGAAATTAAGGCATGTTTCAAAGGTAATTTGAAGAGGAAGGCATGTTGCAAGCGACATGCCTTAATGGTCTGGGGAGATCCCTGGGTGAATTTGGACAAAGAATCCAAATCTGAAAAAAAAATTGTTTTGGCTTTGCAGGGGGGGGGGGATTTTTGACTGATTAAGTGCTTAACGTCCACGGTAAACAGCTATGGTCATGTCGGGACGGTCAGTTAACCTAACATCACTATTCATGGGCAGGCTTAGACCTCCTAAGCCGTTAACCATTACCAAGTGCTCCTCTTTTACCAGTAACTGATAACTGCCCTTCTTCTTGAATCAGCAGAAGGAGAAATGAAAGTAAGTGGCCGGAATGGGTATCAAACGTAGGAACTCTGGCTTATAAGTCACATGCCCTACTGACTGCACTACCCAGCCCAGCTCAGCATAAAAAAGAACAAATTTTAAGAAACTGGCCTCACCAGGAACACTTCCACTTTGGCGGTCCCCAGGAATTGGTAGTAAGTTTTGTTGGTATAGTTGATGTATTCCTTTTTCTTTTTTTTTTTACATTTCTTGATGGGGGCTTCTGCCTCCACACCCCCGCTACACAACTGAATTGCCCTGGGCTCATGTGCAATAGACGATGCGCAGTTGAAGTTGTGCAAAGTTCCGGGGACTGCTAAAATGGAATCTACACCCAGTAACATGTAGAGAAAACAACAAAGTGGTTGAGCAGGGGTAAAGACTAACAGGGGCCCATTTGCCCATAGCCCCTAAATTTTGGGCTGGGCCCCTGAAATTTGGAAGAAAATGCCCAATCATGGAGCAGTGCAGACTTAAATCAGCATCTGCCCAGTCTTCAGGTCTCATCGGAGTCTTCGCTGTGTGCCTAAATAGTAGCTAAAGGTGTAAGCAGGCCGTGTAAGCAAACTTCATGCGGAAAGCGAATCTGATCAGACCGGGCGAATGCCCAGGCTGATCTGAGTCTCTGCTGGGAGAAGGCTAAAAAACAAAAAAAAACCAAACCATGTCCCTTTGTTGGCTTTGTCGTGTCGCGGCTCAAATCTGAAATCACAGTCATATCAAACGTACAGGGTTTGGTATGAATGACCAGGGTACCATTCAGTTTGACCGAAGACTAGTTCAAGCGATACACTATCGTGACTGAACAGCGAACCTCCTGGGGTACGAAATGCACAGATGGATAGGATACGAGCACCAGTATCCCGGTGTGATGAGAATTCGCCGGTTTAAGGAATTCTTCTCCTATACCGTTTTACTACATCAGCAATCAAACAACAGATTTACTCACCTGGTCCCCCTATTTAACCCTGAATAAATCTTCAAAAAATAAGACATTTTTTCCTTTCCAAATACGCATGTAGATTGTAAACAAAAATGGCCACCGACCTCGTGTTAGCTGTCAGTGACGTAATCTATTTTCGCCGACGTCATCATTAACTATACTGATTATCAAAAGTTGTGTTAGATGAGGTTTGTAAACATTATCACACCACAAGAAATGATTTTGAAACATTCTTATGCATCTGTAAAGGGGCACAAGTGTATTTAACTGAAATTTAGCTAATGTTTAGCAGATGTTTGGATATTATAAAGAAAAATCATAACCTGAATGTACAATATTATTTAATTACAAAAAATAAATCCAGCTTGAGTTTTTACTACATGGTGTACTTATAACCTGAAATAGCACCTACCTTTATAAAATTGTAATGCACATTAAGATTTATGTTGAGATATTTGCAGATGAAGTGAAGAAATATTGATTTAACAGAATTTTGCAATATTCAATTTCATTATAAGCACCCCTACATTTTGTGATATAACTTTTTTTAACAGTATACTTGTGACGTTATCGAGCAGGACCAAGTGCTGTCAAACATATTTCTTGCAGACGACGAAAGTTGAGCGAGTTGTAATCACTAATAACAGGTTTATTTTGATGATAATGCTGATGGAACTTTGGGATTAAGCAAAATGTATAAAAAAGAGTACAGTATTTTAAGTGTTTATGTTTAATCTCCAAACTAACTCGTTTAGGTCCAAAATATTTTCCGCGAGAAGGCTTCGTGTTTACAAACATTTATCATGTGTTGGCACCGAGAAACGCATGTGAGGCAAACAAAAATGTAAGATTAAATGCTACCGGCGAAATCACATCATCGGCGAATTTTCATCCTTCCGCGATACTGATGCACTTTCCTCTTCGATTTCCTGAATATTTCATAAACAAGATAGCTGCGCACTCTCGACTGAGACTGCCTAAACGTACAGGCCTAGTTCAAATGATTTCTGTTCTTACCAGCTGATAAACAACCTATTTAAATCAATAAATCCTCTTTGATGCGACGAAATGTTCCCAATGGCCGATTGAAAATAGCCGCGTTGCCGAGCGGTATCATGTGATCAACTTGGCCAATGAAAATCCTTCCTGACGTAGTTGTGCACTGCATAACCTACATCATCATATGAGGTTATGAACCCAGTAAACCGCCATTACATAGAGCAAAGCGATAATAACCGTTTATACCGCATGACTGTGTATACGTAAGTTCGGTATTTTTAGCACAGTTGGTATGTACTAAGCTGGAAATATATGATTTGCCCTTATCAGATAAACAACAGAATTTTACACTCATAGAGCATCCAGTTTCAGAACATAAATTAATCCTTAGCCTATTTGTACGATTTTGCATGAAAAGAGACCCTACGCCATAAATAGGCCTAAATAGTCGAGTTAGCCGTGTAGGCTCAGACTGGCTGCCCTTATAGTTTCCACGTTGTCCACAGATTGCGCTCGTGAAAAAAATGCCCCAGCTGATCTGACTCTACCTTGTTTTCAAATAGTACAAGATATATTTTCACGTGCCAACACTCATCTTTTTCTAGAAACATGAATTGTGTTTATAAAATGAAACTAATAAGTGTGTATTAAATGTGTTTTGACAATAAAAGTAAATATTCAGACTCTGTAGCTTTATTGTATAAATAAAGGATCGATTAGTATGGAATTTTAGCTCTTGCTGATAAACTATTATTCTTACGACAGACGTTGACAGTGACAGCTAGAGACCGGACATGACATATAAAGATGTGATATTTAATGATAATAACTTGAGCTGAAGTATTAGAATAAAAGTAATTACTTGTTGCTGTTTTTTTGTTCTTGATAGAAATGAATATTATGTTCACCCATGAAATGTCTTCTAGTTCTAGGATCTTACTCCTTATTTGACAGTGTGTAGTAGGGTGAGCTTTTGACCAAAGCTACTACCTGTTACAATTTGTTCTTGTCTACGCAAGGGACACAACTATTTGTATACCATTATGTCCAGTTCAAGTTACATCAGTAAGTTGGATATTGGAAGTAATTTGACAAATAATGAAATGAAAATTAGCTTCATTGATATTTTCTTTCTATTTGAAACTGAATTTATACTTGACAGCTAATGATAAACTTTGATTTACTTTGATAAGTAGATTAAATTGTCAGATAGATCTTACACTTTGTTTTAAAATTCTGTTGACACATAACCTGTCTCATAACACTGTATTAACAGTCTCCTCGACGTTCGTACATCCAAGGACGTACGTTTAGATCCTGACAGTCGCAGGTAACTGTTGTTGTCTTCCCCCATAATGGTCGGTACTTAGGTACTGAAAATGCAATTTCCCCATTTAGGCTTTTCTTTATTTTTCTAAATTGATCTTTCGGAAAAGGAGACTACTTTGGGTTCATCTCATATTTTCATCCAGCTGATATTGATTTAATTCTCCCTAACTTTGGATACCTTTCTCAATACAACACTGTTCATTTTGCCATTATTCAAATTGAAATTAACTTGTAAATAAATTCACAATATAATATTAGAAAAACCAAATTATTATTTAGTTTCACTGTGCAGATACAGACTTATATCCAGTGATCGAACCTACCACTATACGACTCATGAGAGTGCCATCGGTATACACCCAGGGGTAAAGGTATTACCGTAAGCACTCTAGGAGGCATATGTTATGGTGTCTGTCTGTCTGTCTATAGGTTTAGATATGTGACATACACACTTAAAGGCAAATCCTCTATACGATCAATTGTTCATTTTCATACACAGTGCTGTGCAGACGTACGGACACATGCCGTCGTTGCATCCATTTTACTATCACCCCTACCACATTGGTGCCTAGTGCCAGGATACAAGTTCTTGTGTCTGGACAGCTGAATTTAAATTGAAATAATTTTGAAAGGAAAAATACTTATTTAAATTTAGTTAAAGCAAATATGGATAGTTAAACTTGACTTAAAGTAGATCTTGTATTGTGTAATACAACACTTGAAACAAAGTGAGTTTATGTCAAATGAAGAGACATGTCGCTGTTGGATTAGAATTTAATAGAATGAATATATTAAGCAGTAAGAACTGAATAAAGAAATGTCACTGACATAATATTCAAGACTAAATCAGAATGTAAATTAATTAAAAAATCAGACTTTCTGAAATAGAATTGAATTAATCAGTATTAAACTGAATAAATCAGACTTTCTGAAATAGAATTGAATAGAATTAAACTGAATATTTTCAGCAAAATGACTTAGGGTTTACAATGCTCTAAATAAAGAGAAATGAATTAATATTGCAGCTTCAAGCTACATTTTACTCTGTGATATAGCTAGTACATCCCTCAAATAAAGAGAAATAAATTAATACTGTAGCAATATGGCAACTACATACAGTGACATTAGTTATCAATATGCCATGGACAGAGTAAATAGCCCTGGCTTACATTCATACCATACCCCACCTACCTACGCAAGGGGTGGAGACTACATACATGAATCCCCATGCAGACCTGTTGGTAACAACAATTCTTATTATAACTACAATACCCCACCTACTTATATCAGGGGTCACGACTACATACATGCTACCCCATACAACTATGTGGGCTACAATACAGATTTATACCATGAATACCCTGAGAGGTATTTAAGCATTCATAGCATGCATATACAGAGTCCAGAGACAAATAGCTCACATTACCATAAGACTAATGCAAATACAATGCACACAACATTACAGACAGGACAGAATGGCTCACAAAGTCACATGCCTGTTTATGGACATTATGTCAACCCCAGTTATACATATCAACATATGGGGCATATACATGAACAAAACAACAAATCATTGCATTTGATGCAAAGAGACAATTCCATTCACATGCCAACAGAAACACACAGAATATGTGAACCAGACTTATTCAATGGCAGTTCACAGTTAGAATGGCTTGGCTACCTGAAATACTTTGAAACCATTTCTGAAATGAATCAATGGTCAGAATCTCAGATGGCAAAAGTACTTGCAAGTAAACTTAGAGGTGAGGCACAGAAATTATTAAACACTCTGACATACCATCATTTCACAAGTTTCAGTACTTTAAAAAAGATCATATCAGAAGCTTTTCACTCTAATGACACACAGCTGAGAGATCAGTTGATTTCTAGGTTTCACAGCTGCCAACAACTGCACTCACAAACATTTAGCAGCTATGCAAATGAGTTGCAGGCACTTGCAAGAGAAGCAGTCATGCTTAGCCCAATTTCTAAAATAAATAATGTAGTGTTGGACCAGTTCATTATAGGGTTACTTGATCCTGAAATAAAACACTACTTGAGACATTGTGCACCCAGATCAGTTGAAGAGACAATTTGTTTGGCAGAAGACTATACTGACATGAAAATGCTTGTAAAGGAAACTGAAATAAATGAAAACCCACACAATGACACTGCACAATCAGTAAAAAAGAGTCTAGTCTTAAACACTTACAGAAATTGTGCAATGTACTACAGGGAGAGCACAAAACAAATACACAGATATTACCCATGTATAACAGATACTGTCCTTATAGCAGAAGCAAAGTTTCCATGAATCAAACTCATGCCATGAAATTAAGACACAAAACTAAGCTTTTTATAAGAACTATGATAATATAACAGTGACAACTCAAATTAATGTAACTGAAATAAACAGTTCACCAGAGGAAGCAATAACAAATTGCACAAACAGTTACCATAACGACACTGATTTAAATCAAAATCAAAATTCAGTTTGGCTTAGCACTGAGCTAGATGATGTAGATATATGTCTAAATGAAAATTCAGTTAAACTAAGCACTGAGTTAGAAGAAACAATTGGGACTGAACCAGTAAAAGCAAAAGGGCTGATTTTGCGGCCGGAAGGTCAGCCCTGTGCTTTGAGAACTCAGAAAGGCCATATAGTGACACAAATAACCTCAATCATGTATGCACAGATAGCATATCAGATGAAAACTCTGAACAGGAAATTGTCACATTATCTTTTTCATCTAAATTCTTGTTCAGTATTACAGAGAGCCATGGTAAACACAAATTGTACACTTACATTGGCTTAGTGGACAAAAGAACAGATAGCAATGAGAAACTGAGTGCAAAGAAGTCAAGTTATAGCACCCACTTCATTATTGTATGTTGTTTGTTTGGGACAGTGATGAAGATTAGAACATGTGACAACTCTCTGTGTGATTATAAACCTGACTAGTTTTATGAGTTAATACCAGCATTAATTAGTGCTGATGTACATAAAGTGGTAGACAATGTTTCTAGGTAAAAAATAGCAACCAAATAATAACTGTCATCAATTTAAATTGAAGAATTAAAATGTATTTTTACTTGAACATAGTATGTTATTATAGGCACTAAGATCAGCATAAATATATTAGCTGGAGAATGCTAGAATGTCGAGAACATCAAATTCTAATAAGCTTATGTTGCAGTGAGTTACACTTACTTTTAGATTTGCTTTTGCAAATGGTACAACATTACACTGTACATTACTTTGATGCTAACTATGCTCAAACTAGCATTATGCTAAAGAAGCAGAACTTTGCTGACAAAAGATGTTAAATGGTATTTAAAGAAGCAGATGTTAAATGTTATTGATCAGAAGACGATTTGACTATGGTACCCACTATCTGCCACTGATGTTAACAAATGCCACTGAAGACTACCCAGCCAGATGTGACAGATGATGGACGAAGACCAAGAGCAAAGAAGAACTTTGAAATATCTGATTTTGAAATTCTGAATTTCACCATATTTTGAAAGTGTTTGTAAATCAGCTGGAATTTTAAAGTTTATTTTTCCTTAAAAATATTTACATATTTTTTATCAGAAAGAATGGACGAATGTAGCAGGGTGAGCTTTTGAACAAAGCTACTACTTGTTACAATTTGTTCTTGTCTACGCAAGGGACACAACTACTAAGTTACATCGGTAAGTTGGATATTGGAAGTAATTTTACAAATAATGAAATGAAAATTAGCTGCATTGATATTTTCTTTCTATTTGAAACTGAATTTATACTTGACAGCTAATTATAAACTTTGATTTATTTTGATCAGTAGATTAAATTGTCAGATAGATCTTACACTTTGTTTTAAAATTCTGTTGACACATAACCTGTCTCATAACACTGTATTAACAGTCTCCTCGACGTTCGTACATCCAAGGACGTACGTTTAGATCCTGATAGTCGCAGGTAACTGCGGTTGTCTTCCCCCATAATGGTCGGTACTTAGGTACTGTAGTGGTCGGTACTCAGGTACTGAAAATGCAATTTCCCCATTTAGGCTTTTTCTTTATTTTTCTAAATTGACCTTTCGGAAAAGGAGACTACTTTGGGTTCATCTCATATTTTCATCCAGCTGATATTAATTTAATTCTCTTTAACTTTGGATACCTTTCTCAATACAACACTGTTCATTTTGCCATTATTCAAATTGAAATTACCTTGTAAATAAATTCACAATATAATATTAGAAAAACCAAAATATTCTTTAGTTTCACTGTGCAGATACAGACTTATATCCAGTGATCGAACCTACCACTATACGACTCACGGGAGTGCCATCGGTATACACCCAGGGGTAAAGGTATTACCGTAAGCACTCTAGGAGGCATATGTTATGGTGTCTGTCTGTCTGTCTATAGGTTTAGATATGTGACATACACACTTAAAGGCAAATCCACTATACGATCAATTGTTCATTTTCATACACAGTGCTGTGCAGACGTACGGACACATGCCGTCGTTGATTTTATTTTATTATCGCCCCTACCACAAGTGAAAAGAAAAAACAAGAAGGGGGAATTCAAGTTATAAAGCTAGCGATTTTAAGTCGTATGTTGTTTATAAGCTATTACTGATTTAAAATTACCAAAAAAAAAAAAAAAATAAGCAACAATAAAATTGCCATCATATACGCTGCAATTATTACTAACTTAAAGGTGCTTACAGATGCTTCTTCATAAGCTTTTAAGTCCTTAGAAATGCTTAAAAAAGGAAATATTAAGCAGTGATAAGCTGCGTATTTGGCCGCTTGTTGTTCCGATTTAAAGACTTTTAAGCAGGTGCTTAAAGTCACTAAAAAGGTATGTCACTAAGTTGTTACACACCTACTTAAATGACACTTAAAACTGCTTCAGCAGTTTTACGCTGCTTATTTATAATTTTACGCCACATTTAAAGCGCATTTACGCAAACTTATTGGTGCTTATAGATGCACGTTTGCCCTGATTGAAGATTCGTCTTTGCGAAACCAGAAGACCTTGAGACGTGGCCAAACCACCTTAATTTCCGTTTCTTGACCAGCGTCAGGAGTTCATCATATTCTCAAATGGCTGCATGTATCTTCCTGCGAACCACCTCATTGGTTATATGGTCCTTGTACGAAATGTTCAGTAACCTTCGGAAGCATCTCATCTCAAAGGCCTGCGTTCTATTTTTCTTTAACTCTGCTGTAAAGGTCCACGATTCACAGGCATATAGAAATATGGAAATGACAAGGGAGCGCATACGTCTCACCTTTGAGCCAAGAGATATGTTGTTATCTCTCCAAATTGGTTTCAGCTTGGTAAGAGCTGAAGTGGCTTGTGAAGTCCTTGAAAGAACCTCCTGTTTTGAGCCATCATCTGAGACAACTGCTCCAAGATATTTGAAGCTGTTTATAGTACCCAGCTTCTGCCCTTTTACCTTGATCTCCCTCTAAATGTTATCTGCGTTGTTCGGTATTAGTTTGGTCTCCTCAGCACTGATCTCCATATTATACCTTGCGCAGGTTTGGTCGAGACTTTCAACTAGAGCTTCTAGTTCTAGCTCTGCCTTAGCTGGAGCGTCTATGTCATCGGCAAACCGCAGATTGGTTATGTTTCTGCCGCCTATTCCAACCTTTCCGTCATGTTCTTCCAGAGCATCAGACATGATCCGTTCGAGTAAAATGTTGAAGCGGGTGGGTGACAGATGACACCCTTGTCTTACTCCAACTGTTATTCTGAACCATTCTCCTGTGCTGGCATTTATCAGGACTGCACTAGCAGAATTTTCGTATAGCTGCTCAATGGTGCGAACGAGATTTGCACTGATATTGTACTTCTGCATGGTTGCCCATAAGACTGCATGCCATACCTGTCAAAGGCTTT
The DNA here is from genome assembly GCA_963989385.1 of Ctena decussata. Taxonomy (NCBI): domain Eukaryota; kingdom Metazoa; phylum Mollusca; class Bivalvia; order Lucinida; family Lucinidae; genus Ctena; species Ctena decussata. The sequence goes on along the minus strand of OZ022512.1, from coordinate 3,376,841 downwards.
TTTGAAATCAATGAAGACATGGTACAGATTCTGCTGATGCTGGATATACTTTTCAAACAGGATTCTACGGTTGAAGATCTGTTCTGTGGTGCTCCTTCATGCTCAGAACCCAGCCTGTTCCTCAGCGATTACCTCTTCGGTTTGTGGTTTATGCCTGTTCAAGATGACTTTCGGCATGACTTTGCTTGAATGACTGATGAGGCTGATTATTCTGTAGTTCTGGCAGAGCTGTAGGTTGCCTTTTTAGGGAGCGTAATAATCAGCGACTGAGTCCATCGGGTAGGCCATTCTCCCGTTCTCCAGATCCTGTTACAGATATGTGTTAAAACATCAATCATGGTCTTCTCGCCAGCTTGAACAAGTTCTGCTGGTATATTATCAATTCCGGCAGATTTCCCCTTCTTTAGTGCTGCTACTGCAGTCTCAATTTCCTCACGAAGGATCGGTTATTGATCTCCTGGGGGCTAATTGCAGTCCAGAACCGCATTGTCACCGTTAGTCTCATGGTTGTATAGATCTTAGCAATACTCTGTCCATCTGCTGAGAATCTCTTTTTCCTTTGTAAGGCATTTCCCAGACTTGTCCTGGATATTTGTGGATCTACCCTGTTTCTCTGAAGTTAGATCCTTCACCAGCTGGTATGCTTTATTGCTGTTGTTATTGTTCAGGCAAGTTTCAATCCCCTCGCACTGACTAGCTATCCAACTCTCCTTCGCTTTCTTCACTGCCTTTTGAATCCTCTTGTTTTCTTTCATTTAATCGTCTGCTCTTCCTGCTTTATACCTCTTCTTCTTCAAATTTCTCCTCTCATCACCGAGGTCGAGAACATCTCTGGTGGCCCAGAGCTTTTTCCTGCGACGTTCCATCCCAAGTATCTCACTGGCTGCCTCAGTCACTACTGTATTATAGATGGTAATAATGGTATCTATGTCCATGTCATCATCCCTCAGACCAATGAGTGGTACCGATTCCCCACCAATTGTTGCTTGAAAAGTGCATGCCACATCTGGGTCCCTTAGCTTCTCAAGATCAAACTTTAGTCTTGGCTGGGTTGTCTTTCTAGCCTTGTTTAGCGCACTCGGAGGTCATGATCACAAGGTCATGATCACTTCCTATGTCTGCTCAAAAGAAATCTCCTTGTCCTCATGATATGTACATCTCTTAGAGAAAAAATGCAAAAAAAATCCATGCTCTGCTGATAATTATACCAGATGTTTTATGACTGCTGCTGCAATCTTTCGCTGCATTAATGAGTTTTTCTCAAGATGTGGTATCAGCAGATTTATCTGGGGAGCTACTTTTATGATAAAAACTGGTACCCGGCCTGACTGGTAAACTAACACTGATAAAATGATCAATGATATATGATTCATAAGTCTAAAATACACTTGCGTATTTTCTGTTAAAAAAATTTGTATTTTCCAAAAATAACGCAAAAATTATGTACTCGTATATGCGCTTTTACATTTTAATAAATATCACTTTAATTCTGTGCTTTTCATACATAGGCAAGTGTTTTGTCATTTTGTTGGAACTTGAGGAAAAAAAAAAAAAAAAAAAGAAAATCAGCAACAGTTAGAAGAAATATTTATCTAGTTTATCTTTATAAGTAAGCTTTTATGTAATATTAAACTCGTCCTTTTAAGTTCTCTCTCTCGCAATTCGAAAGACCGCTTGATTGCCTTGACTGTGAATAAAACAACGCTAAAATTGCGCTCACTCTTACATTTCGGACTCCTAAAACATTGCCGCAAATAATTTCTAACATTCCCCTCAAAGTTAGATTATCTGTTCTTTAAAATTTCGAGTAAAAGTGTTGGAGAGTCCAGCACCATCCCTAAGGTCTGTTTTTTTTCTATTATTTATATTATTTTCACAGGAGTGGGCTATAGTGATGGGCATTTTTAAAACATCTCCACGTCGTTTACTTCAAAGGCAACCATCGCATTTTTTCCGACTGTTACAAGCACTGACATTCGTTTCATCTACCGCTATTATTATTATTTTTTTACAATGGAGCTTATTTTAGGCTTTTTATGGCTTTTTATGGCGCTTACCTCATTCCCCGCACAACTTGTGTCAGGCAAGGAACGTCGATTACCGCTTGCAACTTCGGATCACAGGGTCATATTTTTGAGTCTTGCTCTCTGAATCTGTGCACAGAGTATTCCATAATCATCCTCATTTGTCCTACTATGACAAAAACACTGCTGAATAGGCCGTAAACCGCAAAGTCAACCATTTACACGCCGGTCATGTTTTTAAAATGGTCGGTCAGAACGCTGTGACAGTGTTGGTGCCGAAGTGTCCCTTTTGTTTTCTTTGCTTTTTTGTTTGTCTTTTAAAATCTCGATTTTTAGAGAAGGAAACCTGGGCTAACAACATATTTGTTCGTAGACAGTTTTCTTTTAGCGGTAATCCGCACGAGCATGCAAATTTGGCGGGAACCTTCACGTGCCTTAACGCGCGTGCAAAAACATTTTAAACCTGCAGTCTGGATGCATGGAGGAACAAATGAGACTATGCACTGTGCATTCGGGGCTGCATTAACAATATTGGGGATCTGACAGCGATGGGCGTATACATTTTGAACAAGGCAAAATTAATAAGTAAATAAATACATAAATAAAAATAATTAAGATCCACGTAACGAGCAAAGTATTTTAGCGAGTACAATGAGCGCATTTGCAGACCTGCAGATCTGCGCAACCTCGGTCTGTACATTTCCATATAAACATCAAACACAATATCATCTCGTGGAGATGTACAGGCAGATCGGTGTCTTAGATGTTCGCTATGCGAGAAGGCTGTGAAAAGAAATGTAATCAATGCCTGACGTGTAGCAATTTAACACTACAGTTTGAACAGCGGTCTACAGGTCAGATTTAATTAGGGCCACTGTGGATGTTTACTCCTGATCGGAAGCGCTTCCTTACCAAGATGTTATCAATCTAATTGTGGTGTTTCCCATCTGGACTGTGACATGGTCATCTTCTTGATGGTTTGTGAGGGCCAAGGGTGTTTGTTAATACTTGGTTGTAACAGGTTGCAAACTCTAGAAGTTTGAGACCTCTCTCATTTTCCCCTGACGCAATTTGTAATACATTTTATATATGAGGTTTAAGTATCGATTTTAGGAAGTATGTAGAAACCGAGTGTTGATATGCCTGAAAAGCACATTCCAAGTTCAGAAAAGTCGATATCAAGTATTACTGTTGATTTTATATTGCTTACAATCCATCTGAATAGTTATTATATTTTGCGTTTATCAAAATTTTTCCCCTAACGCAATTTGTAATAATTGTCTATATACGATGTTTAACTATCGGTGTGACGACGTATGTAAGAACCGAGTGTTGATAAGCATTAAAAACACCTAACATATTCCGAAAAGTCAATATCAAGTTTTACTTTTCGATCTTTTTTTGCTTACAACCAATCTAAGAAGTTATTACATTTTACGTCAATCAAACTGTTTCGACTAATGCAATTGGCAATAAATTTCGACCTGCGAAGATTTACCATCGGTTTGAAGAAGTACGTTAAAAACCAGTGTTTATAAGCATGATAAGCAGCTAACAAGATCCGGAAAGTTGATATAAAGTATTACTTTTCTATTTTAGTTTGCTTACAGCGCATATTAAAATTATAACATTTTGCGTCGATCTGCGTCAAACTGTTTCCCCTTCCGCAATTTGTAATAAATTTCTATATACAAGGTTTAACTATCGGTTTTAAGAAATATGTAAAAACCGAGTGTTGGTAAGCATGGAAAGCACCTACAAAGTTTCGAAAAGCCGATATCAAGTATTTCCGTTGATTTTGTTTTGCTGACAATCCATCATAAAAGTTATAACATTTTGCGGCGATCAAATTTTTCTTCATACGTAATTTGTAATAAATTTCTTTATTTGAGGTTAAAGTATCAGTTTAAAGAGGTATGTAAAAACCGAGTGTTGTTAAGCACGTAAAGGGCCTATGAAGTTCCGAAAAGAGGGTATCAAGTGTAATTTTTGTTTTTATTTTTCTTACAATCCATTTTTAAAATTACATCATTTTTCGTCGATCAAATTCCCCCCCCCCCCCCAACGCAATTTGTAATAATTTTTTTATATACGCTGTTTAACAATCGGTTTGAAGAAGTATGTAAAGAAATTAGCGTTGTTAAGCAAGAAAAAACATCTAACCATATCAGGAAAGTCAAAATCAAGTATTACGGTATTATTTTATTTTGCGTAGAATCCATCTGAAAATTTATAGCATTTTGCGTCAATCAAACTTGTCCTCTTACGCAATTTTTAATATATTTCTATAAACGAGGTTTAGGAATAAGTTTTTGGAAGTATGTAAGAACCGAGTGTTGATATGCATGAAAAGCACCTTCCAAGTTCCGAGAAGTCGATATCAAGTATAACTGTTGATTTTATTTTGCTTACTATCGATCTTAAAAATAATAACATTTGGCGTCGATGAAAATTTTTCCCCTGACGCAATTTGTAATAAATTTCTATATATGATGTTTTATTATCTGTTTGAAGAAGTAAGTTAGAACCGAGTGTTGATAAGGATAAAACAAGAATTCCGTGGAATGCTATGTCTCACCTGCCATATGCTTTCTCAGTAGTAGATACCATGGATAGAGGAAGGTGTACACTAGGTTCTGATGAATAATTTAGAAATTTGAGCAGTTCTATACATATAGGTATACAGTCAACAGAGTTGAAAATATTGGTTAAAGGTTTAAAGTAGTCAAACACTCTAGAACACCAGCTTAAGAAACTATTTTATGCCATGTCTGATGATTGTTGGTGGTATTGTTAGTGAGAAATGCTCCTGTCCATATAATCATGGTTGCCAGGTTGACATAAAATTTCCAAAGTCAACAGAGCATGATATATAGGTCAAGGGTACAAATAAAAGCAGCATCCCTGAAGAAGGGGTGAAACAAGTGCATTAATCCTCGAGACCATTCTAAGATGAAAGTTTATACCAGGTTTGATGAATTTAGGTATCATAGATTAAGTGATGGACTTAAACGATAGAGTTGAGGTAATTTTTTAAGTAAAATTTTACAAAGTCAGCAGAGCATGAAATATGGGTCAAAGGTCAAGTAAGTGCAACAATCTGCTAGATAATTCTAAGAAGAAACTTTATACCAGTTTTGATGACTGTAGATATAATATATTGAGATAAATAGACCAGTATGCTAGGATTGACGTATTTTTTTTAGGTAAAACTTTACAAAGTCAGCAGAGCAAAAAATATAGGTAAATGCAACAATCCTCTAGCTGGCGGGGAAACCATGATTGAGGTTTTAATATATATCTGTAACAGGATCTGGAGAACAGGAGAATGGCCTACCCCATGGTCATAGTCGCTGATTATTACGCTCCCTAAAAAGGACAACCTACATCTCTGCCAGAACTACAGAACCATCAGCCTCATCAGTCATTCAAGCAAAGTTATGCTGAAAGTCATCTTGAACAGGCTTAAACCACAAGCCAAAAAGATAATCGCCGAGGAACAGGCTGGGTTCCGAGCAGGAAGGAGCAGCACAGAACAGATCTTCAACCTTAGAATCCTGTGTGAAAAGTATCTCCAAGATCAGCAGAATTTGTACCATGTCTTTATTAGTGTCAAAAAAGCCTTCGACATGGTATGGCATGCAGCCTTATGCTCTTGAAGAACATGAGGGAAAGGTTAGCATAGGTGGCAGAAACATTACCAATCTGCGGTTTGCCGATGACATAGACGCTCTAGCTGAGGAAGAGCAGGACATAGAAGCTCTAGTTAAAAGTCTCGATCATACCTGCACAAGGTATAAGATGGAGATCAGTGCTGAGAAGACCAAACTGATGACAAACAGCGCAGATGGCATCCAGAGGGAGATCAAAGTAAAAGGGCAGAAGCTGGGTATCATAACAAGCTTCAAATACCTTGGAGCAGTTGTCTCAGATGATGGCTCAAAACAGGAGATTCTCTCAAGGATTGCACAAGCTACTTCAGCTCTTACCAAGTTGAAACCAATTTGGAGAGATAACAACATATCTCTTGGATCAAAGGTGAATCTTATGCGCTCCCTTGTCATTTCCATATTTCTGTATGCCTGTGAATCGTCGACCTTGACAGCAGAGTTAGAGATAAGAACGCAGGCCTTTGAGATGAGATGCTTCCGAATGATACTGAACATTTCATACAAGGACCATATAACCAATGAGGAGGTTCGCAGGAAGATCCAAGCAGCCATTTGAGAATATGATGAACTCCTGATGCTGGTCAAGAGACGGAAACTAAGGTGGTTTGGCCACGTCACAAGGTCTTCTGGTTTCGCAAAGACGATTCTACAGGGCACAGTGAAAGGAAATGGAGGAAGAGGCAAACAGAAGAAGAGGTGGGAAGACAATATTAAAGAGCGGACAGGGATGGTCATTGCCAGCCCAACTAGGCAGCTGAAGACAGGGTAAGGTGGAAAGGAATTGTTTCGAAATCATCTGTGATGCCCCAACGACCTAGTAAGGTTATGGGATAGAATAGAATAGAATAGAATCCTCTAGACCATGAAAAGATAAAAACTTTATACCAGGTTTGATGATTGCAGGTATCATATATGGAGAGAAATGGACTTAAACACTAGGGTCACGTAATTGTTACGTAAAATTTTACAGTCAATAGAGCATAAAAAATAGGTCAAAGGTCAAAATAAGCGCAAGTATCCTCGAGACCATTCTAAGAAAAAAAATTATATCACGTTTGATGATTGTAGGTATTATAGATTGAGAATAATGGACGCAAACGTTAGGGTCGACGAATTTGTGGACGGACGGACTGACGGACGGACGAGCGGACGGACTGACGGACGGACGGAAAGTGAACTCCTATCTCGCACCTTGCTAAGCCAGGTGTGACAAAAAACACCTAACAAGTTCCGAAATGTCAATATCAAGCATTACTGTTCGATTCTATTTTGCTTACAATTTATTTAAAAAATAATAACTTCTTGCCTCAATCAAATTGTTTCCACAGATTTACCATCGGTTTGAAGAAGTAAGTTAAAACCCAGTGTTTATCATCATGAAAATCAACTTATTAGTTCCGGAAAGTAGATATCAAGTATTACTGTTCGATTTTATTTTGCTTACCATATATTTTAAAAGTTATACTATATTGCTTCGATCAAAAAAGTTTCCCCAATGCAATTTGTAATAAATTTCTTTATATTAGACTTAAGTAGCGGTTTTAAGAAGTATGTTAAAACCGAGTGTTGATAAGCATGAAAAGCACCTAACTAGTTCCGAAAAGTCAATATTAAGTATTTCTATTGATTTTATCTTGCTTAAAATCCATTTTAAAAGTTATAACAGTTTGCATCGATCAAATTTTTTCTCCGAACGCAATTTGAGAAAATTATATATAATCAAGCGCTATTTTTTTGCACAAACAGACGTCAATCTCTCACATTTTCATGACGTCATACAAAAAAGAAGTATTTTTTCACACTTAAAAGAAAATTATTTCGTCGTTATGAAAATGATGAACATTTTATCATTGTTTTTTTTAACAAGAAAACTGAACATTTTGGTTTTGTCATATTGTTTCCTTAATCAATACTAACCGGAAATTAAATTACATTCACAAACGATTTGATACCGTAAATTGGCACAGAAAACAACATGGCGAGACCTACAGTACTGTTAAGTAGGAAAATTTACAGACTGACAATAATATACAGCGACCGTATATCACCAAAAGATCAGGAACAAATGTTGTTGTCTTTAGTAATACAAGATTATACTAACTGTTTAGCAGCTGAGACATAATATGCATTATAGATAATATCTTTGAGCCGCGACATGAAAACCCAAAAGGTGGCGCGTGCGCCCCTGCAAAGACTCCGATCAGTCTGGAGAGCCGCCAAGTCTGATCAGAGTCTTTGTTTGCTCTTTAAGGGTAGCTAAGGGACAAAGCTAACTCCATGCCGGCCGCGAAGACTCTGATCAGATTGCCAAATCACTGTCTAAAACCAACAAAACTACGGTATCAGCACCTTTGAAAGCAGATAAACCTTAACAAATTCACTGTCTTCAAAGATGTCAAAAACATGTTAAATGTCACCAAACCCCTTAAAACACAGGCATCACAATCTAATTATATTAATTAAATGTCTTTTGAGTCTGTAACAAATCTTGCATTTGATTTTCTGCTTGAGATAACTATCATGGCTAACTTGTTAAATTCTAGCCCGCAGAAGCAGAGGGCGAAGTTTGGGCCCAGTAAAACACGTCCACCCCCCCCCCCCCCAGGTATTCTTTTGCTGACCGTTCGAAGGCGGTACTTCTGTTGCGGTTCCTTGATGCTATATTATGCTGTATCCGCTTGTCTATGGTCTCTGGCGGTTTGGTCGCCTCTATCGCTGCCCAATATGCCTTCTGTTTTGTTTTGCTTTGTAATTAAAATAAAAAAGAAGTAAACTGTTGATGCTGTTATTGGGGCAGCTGAATGACTATCTGTATGGGAAAGAGCTGCTCATTCGGTTTACTGTGCGTGTCTTTCGTAAACTTGTGTCAATTTCTGTGTGTATGTGCTTCGTTTCCTATTGGTTTTGTGAGCTGAATGTAGGATTTGATTGTATTAATTTCTGATCATTGCCTATCTTTTTATTCATTTACTACAAAAAAAAAATATATATGTATAGAAATAAAATATGTAAATAAAATTAAAAGAGGTAAAATTTAAAGTAAAACAAATGATATACATTAACAGTAATTATAGTTAGTGATAATACAAGAAAATATTCGTAAAGTATATTGATTTTTTAAAATTTATCTATCTTTTTGTTTTCTTTTTTTTACTTAAATTATAATATATTATTTTTTAATTCAATATTTCTTTTTCCTTTTTATTTCCTTGCATTTTTGCAATTGTACTAATTCTCTTTTTCTTTTTTTAAATTAATATTTGATTATTCTTTGAATGCTTATCAGCAAGTTATAATTTACAAATCATTTAATATTGAATATATTGTTCTGATCTCCAACATTTGAGTGATTTATGAATATATCGCATTGGGGGCCCAGAGGTAGGCTGTGGTTTCAGCAATTTATTGATTTATGACCCTAATAATGAGGTGATTAGGGGGTGCCTTTACTTTTCTTATCACTTGTTTATTAGAGGGGGTCAAATGGTGGGGGGGGGTCAAAATGATAAAGCAAAATCCGGGCATTTAAAAACTATAACACTACCTTAAGTAATGACGGAGGAAGCTATCTAAATTTTTCCGTCATTTAGCTTGTTCAGAGCATATATCTGTACATGAGCAAACCTCCACATCTTGATAATAGAGGGCAATGCCAAGAAATGCAGAGCAGAAGAACCATAACTGTATTCCAAGTTATTTTGGGTTTTTGTTCCCTTCTTATTTTTTCTCAGTTGTATGCATGTCCAGAGCATAGCTCTAAATGTATTAAAGAGAATTATTTGTACACTTTAAATTGCGTTTAATTTACACACAAAAAATCATCCTTCACAAAGATACCCATTCCCCTATTCTAAGCTTTCGGAGAGCATCTATCGGTTCCACCAATTTTCTTCTCTTTTTTTACTTACTTTTCACTGCTCAGGTCTGAAATTCTGCATGATTTACTTTTACCCAAGGTGCATAAATGTGGTGCACTAAAATAACTGATTGAGAAGTGGCGCATTACGTACACGCCGTTTTTTGTACGTTTTCGATGTTCAGCAAAATAGACAAAATGATTTTGCAGTTAATCTTCATTTGGAAGTTTGATTGTTATTCCAAACCACAATGTTTGCATTTCAAAAGCACATTGTAAAGGATCCTTGTGGAACACAGAAATCATACACGCAGAGGCAAAAGAAATTCTACATCTTTAAATGCCCGTAGTTTTCTTATTATTCACTGCTCACGACTGGAATTCTGCGTCATGTATCTTTTCTCAAAGTGCAATATTAGATTACTAAATGACTTGCTTGACACTTTACGTACGTGTTGGTTTTGCCCTTTTTGCCTGAGCATCATATTAAATAATATTATCTTGCTATAACATAAGCATTTGTATTTTCTGTTGTTTTTCTGAACACAAAAATACAAAATGAATGCGTTTCATTTACTTCACGGCAGATCGAAGTCGCAAAAAGCGGTTTGCGACTGGCTTCATAAAATACACTAGAGTCACGACTGATTGGCGATGAAAGCTATACTTACTTTCCGCCTCTGTCGACTTTTTTCTCTGCGTGTATGACGTCCTTTTGCCACAGAGGGCCTTGTCATTGTGCAAATGAAATGAAAATATTGTGGTAAGTTTAAAACAACAACAGAAATTTCAACAACAGTTTTACAATAAAATCGTTTTGTCCATTTTGCTGCACGTGGAAAACGTGCAAAGCCAGAATATACGTATAGTACCGCTAGTCAAGCGTTTCAATGACTTATTTTACTAAACCACATTAATGTAACTTGAGTACAAATACTGCATGCAAAATTTAGGACCTGACCCATGAGAAATAAGTAAAACATATGCATTCAAAAAGTGTATACTTGCTTTAGCCTCCTAGTATATTTGTGTGTATTTTTGTAAAAGTAAAAAGTATGCAAAGACCAGGAACTGAAACAATAATACCGTTGTAATACCGTGCATTTCAAATCTGCACTGCAAAATATTTTCGGGTAAAACCGCACAATAAAATAATCACAGAAATAACCCGTTATATGGTAACTAGAGAAAAGGTATTGAAATTTACGTATAATTGAATACTTCATGATTACACATCTGCCAGTTAGAACGTTCTTGGGTATCGAATAGCAAGTGAACTATTTTTTTTTCTTTTATGATGGCAATACGTAAAGTATTAAATGCAGCATCATTTCAACACAAACGTTTATGTTTGCGTTGGTTGTATGTTATTGTGATCTTTGCACTTTCAATATTTATAAGTTTTAGTTGTTGGTCCATCGTAGAAAATACCTACATCAGTCGTGGGTTTGTGAATACGAAAACAAAATCAGTAGATTATGTGTCTACGTACGCCATAGACACCGGAGTTCAGAATCTTGTATCAGAAAAATTAATTCAGCCTGAATTAAAGATTCGAAGCGTTCAGGGATTAGCTTTAAAAAATAGTTTAAGCACGGAGCTAAACAACACCAAAGAACATTTTAATTCAACGTCTGAGATTCCTGAAATTTACCTACATTCCGGTCGGTTCGATATTCTTTTCAAAATGGTGTATGCGTATTTCTATTCGGTTGTTAAAGTTGTTCCAGAACCAATACAGCTAGCATATACAGAGCATCTCCGTGTTTGGAATGGATTTCATGAATATTGTGCGAACAATGATAAACGATGGTTTGATGCAAGTATACCTTGTAAAGGAAAGAAAAACGCGACAGATTTTTTATCATCTTTCCAAAACACAATAGAGCAAATAAAGGAGCATGGATTTATCTCAAACATGAGCCAGATTCCTTTAGATAAAACTGGGTTTGTCTTAAACGGCGCTCATAGGCTTGCCTCTGCGGTCATTTTGGGTAAAAATGCAACTTTTCAACATTTAGACTACACAAGAAAGTTCGGATGGAATTATAAGTTTTTCATGAACCATGGATTATCAAAAAAATATATGTATTTGATTTTGTTAGAATGGATGAAAATTCAAGTTTTATTACCAAGTTTAAAAAGAATAATTTCCATAATATCCATTTTTTCACAAAATTCTAAAAAAGACAAAATAATGCGTACGATTATAAAAGAAAACTGTTCTGTAGACAAAGATATTTTATACGAACATGAAATAAACATCACAAAACTTGGAATGAGACAGCTGGTAACTCACATGTATGGAAATCAGGACTGGCTGGGTAGCAAAATATCAAAAATGATTTCAAAATTTACGTCAGATACAATTAAAGTACTGTTCATATTCTTTTACGGGAAAAATTTGGATGAGCTAAAGAAATGCAAGTATGAGGTTAGAAAGCTGTATAATGAAACATCTTTTAAATCGACAGCTCATATACCCGACAGTCCGGAAGAAAATTTAATTCTAGCTGAAATGATTTTGAATCCCAACTCAGTTTACTTCCTAAACTTTGCCAGGAACGGTCATGAATGCCAAGCGATAGCTAAGGAACTGGCGCTTCGTTCATCTTTGAAACCAGTCAGCACACTACCGGGAATATATGTAGGAAGAGAAGACGTCATGATTGATTCGGGTTCTGTACTGAATTTGTTCAACTTACGCCAGCGCACGGATGTGGATATTCTGTTCCTAAATGCGATAGATGAAAACGTTCTAGGAAATGGAAACGGCAGTGGGATTTACATGGAAGCGCATGCGTTTAAGTCAAATAACATTTCTCGTGCACGTGCTTGGGGTGAGGAACATTTTAATGAAAGAGTGAAAACAAAATGGGATTTATTCTACGATCCTGACAACTATGGCTTCTGTTATGGTTTAAAATTTGTGTCGTTAAAGCAACTTGTTGAATACAAGATCAAACGGAATGAACCAGGAAAAGACAAACGTGATGTAAATCTTATTTCAAAACTGTTGAAACATACTGAAGATTAATGCCTAGTCAATACGACGTCATCCCGACGCTGGATGATTACACTTTCAGGGAAGGTAGCCAAGTAATTATGCCGAAGGAAAATTAATGAGACTTTTTAGTGTTCTTGAAGAAATAATTAAATCTAGGAGAAAAACAAAATCATTCTATTATATCATTGTAGGCACGCAGAATTTATATCCTTTCAAGACTGAACAGTATTGCGGCTGTTTAAATGAAACACAGGAGCCCCGGTAGCTCAAAAGGTTAAGCGCTGGCCTGCTGATCTAGCGGTCCCGGGTTCGATCCTCTCTTGAGGCGACAATTTTTCAAACCTAAACGGGGCTCAACTGTACACAACCGTTCATTATGACCCTCCCATCATCTTGATATGTCTGAAATACTGTTGAAAATGACGTAAAATTGCAGGTCATCCATCTATTCTTAAATGCAACAGGAATAATTTGCTGTTCTGAAAACAATTTTATTGTCGACAATTTACTGATCAGTTCTTTGGAGTCATTATGTTCATTTAGAGTCATTTTTATAATAGCGTTCTGCTTAGGCCGGCGCTATGGGAAGTGATCGGTGTCACACATTTCATTACTGTTCATGAACAGACGCAATTAATCCGAATTGGCCATTTTCGTTTCTTTAGTGTGTACCTTGTTTCCAAAGGATCTACTTTTAGAACTTAAATGAAAACAATACTGAGTGTTGGAAATGTACTTGTAATAATAAATTAGATCTGACTTTACTCATTATTAAAAAAAAAACCCGTGACTCTGAGATCAGAAAGCAAACGACAACACGGGTCATTATTCATTCATTAACTAAGTTTAAATGTAATGTCCAGCGAATTTAAATTTTTATGACCATTTAAGAACGGCTTTCGATCCAATCTCAAAACATAATCCCGGACCTGCTGCAATTACAGCCGGCCCTTGCCCCACTTCCATTTATATTAGTAGGACGCCCCAGCACTGAAGTTAATCAGCACCATCGCCCGACCCGACCATCCCAGGCAAATGTCAGAAAGACAAACAGCAAAGGCTTGCGCACATATGCTGATCATGATTATGCTGCTTAACATGTGTAGAAATGCTTTAGGACAGATCTAGGTTTTTGTTCCAACATCGATTGTTTGTTTGGTTGTTTGGGGTTTAAAGGCTCTTTGATACAGCATTTCAGTGATTATCGAGCCGTAGTCCATAGAGCGGGAGAACAAAAAATGAGAAATGATGGCGACAGATAAAACGTCAAAACAACCGCCACCCGCACCTACTGCAAACACAGCAGGTCCTTTCCTTACCATTCGCCAATTCAGTAGGACTCCCCGGCACTAAACGCTACCCAGCACTATTGTCCGACCACGACCACCCCTCCTATATCAACGGCCCGTCAAAGACAGAGAGAGAAGTCGCGGAGCTACTGTTAAACCGAGCGAGATCAATATGGTGCATGAAGAAGATATCCCACTTTCTGTCAGCATGTAGACATCCTGGACGTCTGTCAGGCGTCTCCAGGATCTACTGGAAAATGGGCGATTGAAAATATACTGCATGCATGCCACACCAAGGGATAGTTTTCAGTGCAAACTGTGGTCATAGGGCTCAGCTACCATACCAGTAACTGAAGGGGAGAGTTGTGCTCTTCTGCCACAACTTGTCTTGAACCTCGATGGAGCAGACGTGTGTTTGGTGCCACAAGGTTTTATTCTGCAAAGGCTGGAGCAATGACAATTTCATGCTAGATAATCTTATTTATCGTTTGGAAACCTTTGAGTATATAACATGCCTTTGAATCGACTGTATATTTGAAATGTACAAAGTTACAGTAGGTTTCCTCTGGCTTTCAGTGCCGGGCCATTACAGGGCCACTGATGAAGACTGATTGATTTATATGTGATGTCTTTGACATACTTCTTATCAACCTAAACTATCGATTAGTTCTATGGACGAGATGTGTGTCAAACAGTAACATTATCAAGTGTAGACGTGTCCTATCCCTGTCAGCTACATTTTTGATGATAATGATCAGAAGGCAGTATTTCTCCACATGACCCATGCCAGCTCAGTTTTGAGTTGGCATGGATCATGTGTTAGATTGTGTTTGTGCCTGACAGGGATGAACTCTTGGTTAATGCAGATACAGACAGGAGTGGTAATGTTCAGTATAAGCGGGTTAACTATTGCAGCTAAATCAAAATCCCCAAGCAGAAATGCATCGTTTAACCGAAATAGAAGGAATACCATAATATCTGCTTCTCTGAAGTAAACCTGTTTTCTTATTCATAACTAATCAATTTTCGTCATGATCGCCAAGCTGCAGACTGTAGCTTCGGCTGGGCACACAGAATAGAATCAGCATTGTGTCGAAGTTAAATTAACATCACTACGTTGAGTCAGCTCTGATTGAATGTTGCTCTGGCACCGTGTGCATGCTGGCAGCTGTGTGCATACCTTGAGAGGTAATTTACAGATAATTTGGTTATGTTTTCTTTTTTCTCTCTCTTTTTCTGGCTTCATATCAAAGTTCTTGTGGGTGTGCTGTTTTGGATGGCTCTAAACAGTCTCCCCGTACAGTCATTTAATGCTCTTATTATTTCAATCTCAGGGATTGTTTTGCAGTCAGGATAGGGTTTAGGGTCTGATTCAGTCAGTTCCTGAAGTAGTTACTCTTTAAATTCACTAGGGAGGGCGGGGGCATATGATGTGAGATGTCACTGGAGCTATCATATACTGCACTTGAGAGGCAATTTAACAGATAATTTGGTTATGATTTTTTTTTTCCCCTTTTTTCTGGCTTCACTAGGGAAGGGGGACTTGGGAGTGCATGTGTTATGAAAAGTCACTGGAGCCATCTCGGCAAGATGAATGTAGGGGGGGGGGAATTCTAATTGGAATGAACACAGTTTGCCGTAACTTATGTTCACCGATGTCTCCATCGACTTTCTCTTGCGTCCTTCTGCTGTTGAGAATGGCGAGCACGTTTTTGAGGATACGGTGTAAAAATGTACGCAGCTGCCATTTTCACTATAAATATATTTTGCTATTATTATTATTACGAGATTATAATAAATTAAGTATATGTTGGATGAATTTATTTATCAAATCTTTAGGCTTGCGTAATTAGATATGTACACTAGCTCAGATTCAGAATCAGATTGTAGTTCTACTCTCAGGTTTACACAGGAAAACAACATGGGGTACACTGACAAAATAAACAGTGATAGTAACGGCCAGTTGGATACTTCAATGTGATTGGTATACGCTATATATAGTTTAACCCTGTAAATATAAAAAATACACTATTTATGCAAACTTACATAACAGTATTAAGGTGACCATCCTTTTTATATATATTATTCAGACTTTTTTGTATATATTTTTCTTTCTACCTAATCCTTGTCTAATTAATATTTTTACATCTTAGGAAGCTAACTGTCAATCTACTAAATATTCACAGGGCCCAGCCTAGAGGGAGAAGTGGGAGAAACAGATTCCCTAAGCTGACTGACTTCTCCTCAACTGTGGGCCGCAAGGGAGATTCATTTTGTACTAATTGTGATACCCTCTTGAAATAAGGCCTTTATTATTATATTACTATTATTTCGAAATCTATTGACGTTTTCATCCAAGATCAATCACACATCTACATCGATTGGGTTTAACTAGTCAAAATATGACAAGCGACATCGTCGTCGTTCGGTTTTTATTGTTACCAAGCACCAAAGGCACGTGAAGGCAACGCTGGTTAAACCAGATTAGTGATTAAGCTCACCAATAGCCATGGAAGAAGCTCAAGTTAAATTCTGGCTCGGGCATTGCGCTCGGACATAGTGCGGGAAAGAGTGTGAGCTAACTACAGGTTACTGAATTTGGAACGTTCGGCGGAAAGTAAGCTGCCAACGGTGTTCTAGAAGACTTTGTCAATTCTGACTTTTGCCAAATATCCAAAGCACCAGTGCTGGCAGTATTAAGTAGTTGTAGGTATTTCTCCGGTGTCTACAAGGATTTGCTTGACCAAAAAGATTGTAATCAACCAACTTCTTCGTTGGTACAACAAATCTGATTTAATAGATACAATAAGAAAACTGAGACGTAATAATAATAATAAGCTAAAATATAGTAAAATATACTCGAGTTATATATAACGACTGCCAAAATAAAAGAGGATTTGCCACTAAAGTCCTCTTTTCCCGCATAAAAGTGAGCTTTTCGGGGGGTCTAATTCTTTATTTTATGGGGGTTACCGTTTAATACCTTACAAAAGTTGAAATATGGTACCTTCATTTTCCACTTTCTTGTGGGGATTAATCCTCAGTGGTAGTCAACATCAGAATGAGAAATGAACATAAACAGCATTTTTGGGGGGTTACCATTTTATATTTAACAGAAATGAAGACATGTTTGTTTTGTTTTTAACTTCCTTGTGAGGATTAATCCTCGTTGGCTGTTAATATCAAAAGAAGCTCAAACGTCAACCACGTATTATCTGGGGAACAATCCTCGGTCAGCCAGAATTTTTTTTTAAGATTAGGTTTGTGGTCCAAAATTGATACAAGTTCAAGATATATATTTCTGACATTATCCGTCTGAGGATTAATCCCCAAGTGTCGTCATTTCACATATCTTACAGAGGCTGAAATATGGTACCTTCATTTTCCGCTTTCTTGTGGGGATTAATCCTCACTGGTTGTCAATATCAAAATGAGAACTGAACATAAACCGCGGTTTTTGGGGGGTTACCATTTTATATTTAACAGAAATGAAGACATGTTTGTTTTATTTTTAACTTCCTTGTGAGGATTAATCCTCGTTGGCTGTTAATATCAAAAGAAGCTCAAACGTCAACCGCGTATTAACTGGGGAACAATCCTCGGTCAGCCAGATTTTTTTTTTTAGATTAGGTTTGTGGTCCAAAATTGATACAAGTTCAAGATATATATTTCTGACATCATCCGTCTGAGGATTAATCCCCAAGTGTCGTCATTTCACATATCTTACAGAGGCTGAAATATGGTACCTTCATTTTCCGCTTTCTTGTGGGGATTAATCCTCACTGGTTGTCACTATCAAAATGAGAACTGAACATAAACAGCGTATTTTGGGGGGTTATCATTTTATATTTAACAGAAATGAAGACAAGTTTGTTTTATTTTTAACTTCCTTGTGAGGATTAATCCTCGTTGGCTGTTAATATCAGAAAGATCTTCAAACGTCAACAACGTATTAGCTGGGGAACAATCCTCGGTCAGCCAGAAAATTTTGTTTGAGTTTAGGTTTGAAGGTCCAAAACTGTTGCAAGTTCAAGCTTTATAGTTCTGATATTATCCGTCTGAGGATTAATCCCCAAGTGTCGTCATTTTACATATATTCACTGTCTGAGCTACCAGCAGCTCTGCCACATAGTTCCATTGGCGCCCATCCATTTTGGTAGGTCCAGATTGAAGTAAAAAGAAAAACTAGGTTTGTTGAGGATTAATCCTCAATCCACAAGAAAATAAAGTTTCTGATTGGTTAGAAGTACTTGACTTTCAATAGTCTATGTCTTAAAGTCCAACTCCACTAAAATTGATGCTCACATGAAAGGGTAATGGATGAGGATTAATCCCCGTTCAGCTATGAATACAAATAATTTTAGCATAAGAAATTTGTTAAGAGTTCAATCTTACATTTTTTAACATTATAATTCTGAGGATTAATCCTCAGCTGTTGTCCTTTTACTAGTTCAGCCATAGAGCTACCAGCAGCTCTGCCACAGAGGCCCCATTATTTGACATCCGACGAAGGACAGAGTCACAAGACACATTGATGAGAAATCGGCGGAAGTCTAGCATTATCACTGTGCACAGTCTTACCTGGATTGATTAGATTATTAAAGTATGATCAGCGAAAACCCCAGTTTCAGACTTAATGAACGGAGTTTTCTTTTTCATTTTGATTTGCAAATAATAAAATTACACACTAAGGGCCCAGTCTCACTGTCACGTATTGAGGACAAGGTTGCACTACGTTTTCCGCCCTATGTTTGGCGAAGAAATGTGCCGCATTTTGTACGTATCTAGGTGTTACCACGTTTTTAGTACGTTTCCAATACGTTTAACTACGATTTACTTCGTATAAGAGTTCTTTCGGATAAGACGTGGCTGTATAAATAGCCGCATCTGAACGTATCGGAGAGGGAGAAGTCAGTATTGCATTTTTAAACAGATCTATATAATGCCATCAAATGTTAGTTTGAATTAGATAAAGGTACTTGTTTTACATATGCCTATGGCTTTTAGTTTTTGATTAAAAGTTTTGCTGTATGTCTGTCCAATCATGACTTCAATGTCCTCAGCCGTGATTCTGAAAAAGTGCATGTCTGTCCGTCTTTCCGTTTGAATGTCACACTTTCCTTTCCATACTCTTTGAAGTTATTGTTATTAGCCCAAATCTGGCGAACAATGATATCCTCCCTTGTCGACAATAATATCCTCCCTTGTCCTCAGTTATATTCCAATGCTTTGTTTAGATTGATGTGTATAAATTGAGTCATATAACTGGCAAAAACAGGCAGAAACATGATTTTGAAAAATGATACATTGTTCCATATAATGCAGTTTCAATATCTAGTGGGGGTGGTGTGGTCGGACGATGGTGCTGTGTGACTTATGGTGCCGTTTGGATAAAAGTAGAGCAAGGACCTACTGTGCTTGCAGTAGATGCGGGTGGTGTTTGTTTGGATATTTTATTCTCTCGTCTATCTTGTCTCTTTTCTTTCTCCTTCTCTCTGAGAGACGGCTCGACTGAAATAATGTCTTAAAGTCTTAGAGCCTTTAAACACAAATCAACACACTAATCCATCAATTTCTGGTTTTCGATCAAGCGATGGAAAAAGCGGGACGTTTATGGGTCACATGCCTGTACATTGAATCTTTACCATTTAAATCAGGTTTACTATCGAAAGTATGACCAAAATCAATTAAAACCGTTTAGGTGAAACTCAATGATGTTTTATTTGTTTAAAAGTGGCAGTAAGGATCTTGCAGCGACTGATAAAATATTTCATGAATGTTTACCTAGCTACAGCAATGGTGTCTATAGCTTTATGTTTCAGGGTTTCATGATTGTGAATGTTAAACAAGAATTGCCTTGTCATGCTGTTAGAATAGCATGGCATGCAGCATAGGTGACTCGAGCACATATGTAAAATTATCCCGACGACACCACCCCAACCCGTAATAGCCACCTACCACACCAATCGCCCCATTGCCCCGGGTCATGCCCTCAAAAAGATTTTTTTTCACACTGTTAACATATTAGATCACTGGCAATATATTTATGTAATGAATACAGCAGCATACTGTTGGAATTCTTGGTCATTGCAACATGCATGCTGCAACGGGGACTGAGGTGTCTTTTCCTGTTTTCGATGCTAGTATGCACTGTATCACCTATTGCAAAGATTTCATAACAAAACCTCTTTTCTACAATCTGTTAGCATGACAAATAAATTATTATTACAGCTCAACTGTAACCCCAAAACAAGATAGTGAAAATTAAAAGGCATTTGTCCTGTCTGTTTCAATTAACTTTTTGTACACATTTTCAGCAAGGAATTTTTTCACTATTACTGAAGGATACAAAATAAATTAACTTCCATTGTCAAGGAATTCTCAATGAGGGGCAACAGCATATGTTTTAAGTATAAAGGGATATTATATCACAATAAGAAACAAAAGTTCGCTTGATGTACAAAAAAACCTCTATCTTCCCCAGCCAAGGGTACTAAGTCCACTTTGTTTTTACGTACCCTTGGCCGAAGGCCTATTCACAGATTGGATTTTTCTGCAACGCCACCTTACGGCTGCAGCGAATTGTCCTCACCCCCACGTTATTTTTAGACCAGTTCAGTGTTAAAACACAGTTAATCAATAACTTTGCATAATTGTTCTAAAACAATGATGAACTGGTTAAATCTTGACCGTCTGCTCTTTTTTGGTAATTGTTTACGGTAAACACGATATTCTCATCCAGTGAAATACCATAGTGTTAAATTCGATTAACAAAAATACGCCGTCGATAAAGGGTACGTAAGGAACAAAGTGGACTTAGTACCCCGGTCGTACGTAAGAAACAAAGTAGACTTAGTACCCTTTGAATCTTGACCGTCTGCTCTTTTTTGGTAATTGTTCACGGTAAACACGATATTCCGATCCAGTGAAATACCACAGAGTTAAATTCGATTAACAAAAACACGCCGTCGATAAAGGGTACGTAAGGAACAAAGTGGACTTAGAACCCTGGTCGTACGTAAGAAACATAGTAGACTTAGTACCCTTGCCTTGCTTCGATGAATATCTTCGCTAGCCAAGGGTATTAATTCCACTTTGTTTCTTACGTGCGTAAGGACCAAAGTGGACTTATTACCCTTGGCGTACACATGGAACAAAATGGATTTGGTACACTTGGCTTGCTTAGGTGAATATAGTACCCTTGGCGTACGTAAGGAACAAAGGGACTTAATACATTTGGCTAGCTAAGATGGATATCTTCGCTAGCCAAGGGTACTAAGTCCATTTTGATTCGGACGTACGTAAGGAACAGAGTGAACTTAGTACCCTTAGCTTGCTACGACGAATATCTTCGCTAGCCAAGGGTACTAAATCGTCTTCCTTTCTTACGTACGTAAGGACCAAAGTGGACTTAGAACCCTTGGCGTTCGTGAAGAACAAAGTGGACTTAGTACCCTTGGCTTGCCAAGACGCTTGACCTCTGAAAATATTCTTTCACCATGTTAATAGGTTTTTGGTTTATTTTTTCTGATTGTTATAATCATTTAGTTTATGTATTAGATTTTTAAAACAACCGCTTTTGGTCCAGTATAGCTAGGGAAAATTAATAGTTATAAAGAAAAATAACTGTTGAAAGAAATATATTTCTAGTTTTTTCTTAACACAGAAACAATGAAATGGAATTTGCTGGCTGAAGTGTTAATTTGATACTAGGACATCTGGAGAATAATTAACTGTGGAAAGTGGTATTAGATAATAATGACAACTAGCTGAAAACCACAAGATTATTTCACCGATTTATTGCCTCCCAAACCGGGAGAGATTCTAGGGATTGGCGATACACTGTATGTATTTACTGTTTGCTTCCCCGGTTGGGTTACTGAGAGACACTGATTAAAAGGACGTTAAAACCGCCAGCGCCACACTAGAAAATCGTTATGAAATGCAGGGAATTGTGAGTTGTACAAGCCCAGACCGACCTGTGCATATGTGCTGTCAGGGTCAGAGCTTTAGGATACACAGGAGAACTTCAAAATTGAGCAGCCCAGTTGTCAGTATTATTTTGATCTTTTTTCCATTATGAATGGATGGGTGGATGGCTTGCCATTTTACGTTCTTTCAGCCGTATTTTAGTCATACCAGGACGATGTGCGAGTGATTATGAAAGGCTGTGTGCAGTGGAACCCGATTTACGGCTGGAAAGATTTCCGCCATCAGCGGGGCTCAAACCCAGGACTGATAGAGACTGCTAGAATATAAAGGAATAAAATTTGACAATAGAAAAAAAATACATGACTGGAACCTAGGCCATGTGTATGCACAAAACACAGCGAAAAAACAAGTTAGACTGGTCAAAAAGGAAGGGCCGGATCAGGGTCTACCATGCTTGTCAGTCACCTAGCATATGTTTCTGGAACATCTTTAATTTGCACGATTTTTTAGGCGAGGCACGGTATCGGACAGGGTTAGCGTCGACCTGGTGATCTAGCGGTGTCTGGCTCGAATCTGGCTGGATGCGGGATTCTGATCGACCGTACATGGAATCCATTGCATACATTTTTGATAATAAGCCTCACGTAACTCCGATATGACTGGAATACTGTTACAAAATAAAATAAACCATGTCAGATTTAGGGTAAATATGTCCTAGTGTTTACAGTACGTTTTGACATTAGATAATCCCGTGAATTTGACAGAAATGAGCCGCGCCACGCGAAAGCAAACACAGTGGCATGTGCGCCCAGCGAAGATTCCGATTAGCCTGGGCATCCGTCCAGTCTCATCATAGCCTTCGCTGTCGGCATTGAGGTAGCTTTGACCAATAGCTAGATAGATAGATAGATTCTTTATTTCCTCCACATAGGAGAGCCTTACTACATACAACTATTGACGAAAGCAAGAATAACATATAAACACCGAACAAAGCAAAAAAAAAAAAAAAAAAAAAAAAAATACATGTAACCAATATAAGCAATATGCAAACACCATGATGAGGCGCGCTGCATGGAAGGGTAAACCCATGTTCGCACAAGCTATTAACGGATCCTATAGAAACATGAAGGCCCCATCAATGCAGCGCCTCTCATACAGGTGAAATGAGAAAATACATCTACACAGCTTATCAAATTATACAAAAAAAAAACAAAAAAAAAAACGTAATATTATCCGGCTAGCTCCACAAGTCATCATCAGACGTCGGTAAGCATCGCACTAACCGTCGCAAGCCCCAAATAACACCATCCAGCTGCCACGCGACGCCGAAATGCCGCCGGTGCGACGTAATCACATCGCACCAACGTCATTACGACGTCAAACGTCAAGCTGACGTCGCACTGACGCAATGTGGTGCATCGACGTCAGTACGACGTCATCACGACGTACGTGCCAAACGAGGTCGGCAACGGCAGAATACGATGATTACCGTTGTCTGCCAGATGCGGCCCTTAGGCTTAATAAATATTTAGTCTGCAAACAAAAGCTGCAATTGTATCATAAAACTCCTCAATGGAGCCCAGTGAATCCACTATACACTCGTAATCTCCAAGAAAGACATTTATCAAATTATTGTCATTCATACTGGCAAGCTGAAGGTAAACATTTACACCAAATTTCATCCAAATTGCTAACCAGAAATTATGCCGGATATCAGAATATACTGGGCACCATAAGACACGATGGTGAATATAAAAATCAACTTCATTCCCACATGCTAAACAGAGGGACCTGGGGTTTCTGTTAAATAATAAGGAAATCACCCTAACAAGAGATTTATATGCAACCAGCAAGTGAGGTTTCTTTCGAGATAATCTCCAAAACAAGCTAGGTTTAACTGTAGACTGAACTTTAAGAAAACGTTCAAGGTGTTCCTCGTATAAAGACGCCATAAATCGTTCTTCTGCAACCATTTCCAATTTATAACGTATAACTTTTTTCCATGTATATTTACTGGGAAAAATACCAGAACGAAGATATTCAAGCACTGTGTGTTCTAAGCCAAGGTTAGAAATAACATTCAGAGCGTCCAGTACAAATCCAAATTTAATGTCTCTGAAGAAATAGTGTGACGTTAATCTATACAGAAAAATACGTTTCACAGTAAAATAAGGATCTAGCCGACAAAGCTGACCAAATAGAGTGCATTTTCGTTTTTGAATTTCCAACTCCAAGTTCTGTACACCTAGAAGGCTTAAGGCAATACTAGTTCTTGTAGTTTTGTCAATTCCTTGCATAGTTTTAACACAGAGACTATGCGAGCGTTCCAACAATAACATCTCAGTTGGCTTTATTCCACACCAGAACTCACAGCCGTATAGGGCCCGCGGTAAAACAACTGTTTGGTATATTGTTCTTAACGTCAGCGGATGAAGGGCTATCTCACTAAGGCCTGAATTTACAATGCCAAAGAAACTTCTGCGAATCTTAGACGAGCATTCTTTAATGGCATCAGATGTTTTACAATATTTGTTGCATTCAATGCCCAGATGTAAATAATTCGTCTTTTCAAGTACTTCATTAGGTCCTAGATGCCATTGTCTAGAAGAGCGCAAAAACGAAGATACTGACTCGTTGAAAACAATAACAGCACATTTCTGTGCGTTATATAAGTAACGCCATAAAAGAGAATAACGATAGCATCTGTTCATCAATTCTTGCAGTCCATTCTTCGTTAAGGAGATTAAAACCATGTCGTCTGCTACCGTAGGACAGCTTATATTTATCCCGTTCATGCTAAATCCGTATGTGCTATCACATAGTATATTGAGGAGCTCATTAACGAAACATAGATACAAAAAAGGGGAGGCAACTCCACCTTGCCTCGTGCCCTGCAGCACATTAAAGCTTTTCGATTTGAAACCTCTAAACCACACATAACTGGTCAAGTCCTCATAAAGATTAACGAAACATTTCCAAATATACAAGTCAACACCGAGTTCATGTAATTTTAGGAACAAACCGTCATGCCAGACATAATCAAATGCTTGTTTTGCATCGAGAAAGCACACATACAGTTTACTATCATGTTCTTTGGCAAAGTTAACACTCTCCTGAACTATATACGAGGTCATACTACACCCCATATTCTTTTGGAATCCTCCCTGCAGCGGGTTAAGAGGGCACATGAGAGAACTTAGGAGCCGATTATATAAGATACGCTCATATAATTTAAGAACCACAGATGTAAGAGTTATTGCCCTGTAGCTGTTAGGATCGTCTCTGCGCTTTGTTCCACCTTTATATAATGTTATCACTATGCCTGTTTTCATGTTTTTAGGTACATATGCATGTTTCATCATTGAATTAAACAGTATAAGAGTCAATTCACGCAGCCGTCTACCGCTGTATATAAAATGTTCATTATTTACTAGATCCGCGCCACCAGCCTTCCCTTTAGCGAGAGTGCAAATAACACTGGATAACTCTTGCTCAGTTATAGAAGGAATAGATCTTTTGTCAAGCATCCTGGTTTTCAGCTGTTCAACCTTGGATGTCACGTTCTGATAATGTTCTTTATCAAAGTCATCGTTTTCGGCCTTAGCATAGAGAACGCTATAATACTGTGCAAATTGCGTACATATCTCTTGGGGATCTCGGTAGGTAGTTCCACCAAATCTCATTTCGCTCCCAACATATGACGCCTGACTATTTCTCCTTCTATTTACTAATTTCCAAAACAGACCACTATCAACTTCAGCTGCCGAGTCAATCTCTTCATTTAAACTGGTCAGATATATTTCTGCACACCTCCGATGATATTTTCTAAAACGCGACTTGGCTAGTTTATAATTTCGGTATGCTTCAAACATATTTCCCCTCGGTTTTCCTTCAGAAACCCAACGTTCCCTACGTTTTTTCATTATTTTATGAAGCTCACTTAACGTAACATCCCAGTATGGTTTCAGGAATGGTTTGTAACCTTTAGAACGGGGCAGACATTGGTCTGTAGCAGAGTTAATAATGGCGGTTAAATCATAATACAACTGATCTATTCCCACAGCAGAGTCACAAGTTTGGTTATTAATGGGCAAGTCTACACATAGGCTCTCTTCACACCCCCTATATCTTTCTATATCAGCAGCTTTAATAGTTCTCCACTTTACTGGTAACACCAAATCAGCACCCTGTTTGTCCGCCTGTACAGCATGTGAAAACTGAAGACTACAAAATATAGGTCTATGAGTAGATACGTTCAAAGCTTCGTCAATTAAGATTGTACACTCTAAGAGCATGTCAACAGATTCAGTTGGAATGAGCATATGGTCTATCATAGATTCGCCATTGTAAGATACAAATGTAGAGTATGCACCTTTACATACTGACAGTGTATTGCAGGCTACCAAACCATTGTAGGCAAGAAAGTCACGTAACAGGATACTTCTTCTGTCATAGTGTTTAATGTAAGTCTGACTATTTTGGTGAGCATTAAAATCACCAGTCAATATCATTGTACCATTATCTCTATATGAACTACAGATATCTTGCAATTTACAGAGGTACTCTTCAAATTCTTGCATACAATGATTTGATGACGGCAAATAAACTTGCAAAAAATACACGTAACAACATTTCGAGACCTGATACTGGATACCAATAATTCTGTCATCATCAATATTTAGTGGTGTAACATAATTATCTAATTCACGTTTCCAAAACAAAGCTACACCCCCTTTGCCAACTTTTCTTCTACTCGGTAGATTCAGATCGTTGTCAGAAACAGCAGAAAAATTATACCTACTATTCACTGATTCGAGAAAATGAAGATCTTTCCGGTACAACCAGTGTTCTGATATACCGCAAATGTCGACATTTTTTCGACTTAGTATATGACCTAGATATGTACTGCTCGACATTATTCCAGAAGCATTCCAGGTCATGATTCTTAAATCTTTACCTGAAGGGTTAGAAGTGTTATTGAATGTATTTTGATAAGTTCCACTCATTAAGAATAGTAAACACAAACTAACATTAAGATACACTGCAGACAGTCTGAGATTACTTGGCATTTTAGATCTAATCAAAGTCATAGAATCTATCCTGACTTTGATAGTAGCCCTGATTCTGTACATTGTTCCTGTAAGTATTCGTTTTATTGTACATGTTCTTAGAAACCCATGGACGGCATGTCACCCCGCGTGGCCAAAACCCCATTTCAGTAATTTTGTGATAATTCTCATCAGCTTCAATATTCAGTCTAATAACAACCCTGCCTGTCTTACTACTTATCCATATATTAACCCACGTCACAATCAGGCCTTTAGACTCAACATATTTGATCAGCTTCTCTTCAGTTATTGAGCGTTTAAACCCTCCGAGGTAAAACCTCTTTGTACGTTTTCGTACATGCTCGGTGAAATCGACGTCGTCAGACAATGAATTATAGTGCGATTCATCGTTCTGAGAAAACGTATTTTGCGAGACAAAGTTCGGTGCAGCAGACGGTGCACTCACCCTAACAGGAATATGTCGATGACCATGACCATCACTGTCATGTGAGTTTGAATTATAAGAAGAAGTTGTGACGTGCCCGTCTACAAAGCGACCCTCCGAAACACCTGTAGAAGTAGATGCATTAATTTTGGAAGTCACACCCACGCCCATAGACCCACATTCGATGTTCGGAGCTCGCTCCATAGTTTGACCACCGTCAGCACGGTTGCTAAAAGAGGTTGATTTTACAGCCGAATTCTGCAAGGCTTGCGTACCATTTTCTGTTAACTGGTCAGTGTCAAGCCGGGAAAAACGATTTGTTGTTTTACATCGAACTAACGTATCTTTACCAACGGCATTTTTAAGAACTGTACTGTAGAGTTGATTCATCGCCGAAAGCTCTCCATCACCGGTCAAGTCATGCACCGGCGTGCTCTTGTTTTGGGCGGGTGTCACTCGCGCTGTTTCGCCCTCATCCCCAGTCAGATCATACACCACTGTGGTGTCAGGCCCAGCCTGAGCACTATTGGACCTTGTTCCGAGTAATTTCTGATCCCCACTTACACAATTCTGTTTCACTGAATCTCGAATCGGGTCAGCTTGCATCCGCCTTTCCATTTTACTAAGCCTTTTTTCTATTGTAGCGATTTTAGCGGCTTTTTCTTCAAGCAGTTTAGCATTTAAAGAAAATACAGGGTCTTCCATAATTTGTTTCACATCAGATTTTACCTGCTTCAACTCATTTCTAATATGAGCAATTCCATTAGACTTTTCGTTACACACACGGTCAATAGAAAGCGCATTAGTATTAATGAGCGTCCGTAATTCACTTTGCTCAGCTTCACAATCAACCTTCATTTGGTTTAAATCACTTTTAAGAGATTTAATTTCCGACATAAAGTTTGATTTCAAAGCAATATTCTCTTGCTTCAAAGATACCATGTCAGCGCTAAGTACTTGAACTGTCCGTTTCAGCTGATCAAGATCTATCGCTGCGGGATACGCCGAAAATGAAGATTCCTGAACCGACTGTGATTGTTGTGATTGTAACTTTTTTGACGGACGGGGAATGTTAATTACTTCGCGCAGATCTTCCCAGTCTGCTCCATCCAGAACACAAGTCAAACAATATATGTCATGAGCCAGTTTATATTCAACACTGTCCCCAGAACGTGTTTGTATTCGCTTTTTCAGGTATGAACGTAAGTCAAAAGGAAATCCCTCTGATTCTTTGATACATGCAAATATATCCGATCTAACAACCTCGAGACGATCCCTATCGGAGCTGGAATCTTTTAACAGCTGTGTGATACATAAGTCCTTGGGCAAGCTACGCACCGCTGAGATAATACTATCAACTTCAAGTGGATTCGAATCCGGATAACAGGGTTGTGCCCCTTGAAAAGCTGACTCCTGTGAGTCTGATATGATATCATTATATAACTCATTCACATTATACTGAGTTACAGGTACAGAAACTGCCCTTGAAACATTTACAGCAGCCTCCGCTGAAAACTCTGATTGTGCTATCTCCTTTACGTATGTTAGGTCCTCATCGTATTCGTCATTCGCTAATACCACTGGCTTCAGATTCGTAAGTACTGTTTTACCTGCCATATCACTCGTACAGATTCGGTATTGTCCGGTATAACGGTTAGCATAGGCTAAATATAACGGTTAGTCTACCGCCCGATTCTCGTTGTCGCCCTGTTGATCAATCATGCGTGACGAAAAATCGTTCATACTTCTTTTGTGTTCGATAGAAGTGTTCACTCGTACTCCACCCACTCATATAAGTGTAGCGAAAATGATGTTACAAAGTCATCGAAAATACAAAGTTCAGTACTGAAAGCAACTAACCAGGCTATCGGTTCCACAAATAAGTTATCCTTTGCAACATAAGTCCAGAAAATGTATAAATATGTGAAGAAATTTGGCAAAAACCATAAGAGTCTTTTCTGCGACCACTAGTCTCACTGGTTCCCGCGACCCTTAAATAAGCACACGCGAAGTATCTGAGCAGACTGAGCGGACATCCAGGCTGATCTGGGTCCTCCTTGGATGAACATGCCACTTTGTTTGTTTTCTCGTGTCAAGCTCACTGGCCGCTTTGTATATTATTGTCTTTTATTCAATGGGGCTGCATTTGGGGAACAGTCTGTTATCCAGTGGGGCTCTATTTTGGGAACTGTGAGGTTATGCTCGCCTTGATTGTATGGTTGGTTGGTTTGGGTTGGTAGATTTGTTTGGGTTTAATGGCCCTTTGAGACAAGATTTCGGTCTATATCGGGCCGTCTCCCAGAGAGAGGGAGAAAGAAAAGAGAAATGATAGACGAGAGAAAAAAAATGTCTAAAAAAACCCCTGCCCGCACCTACTGAAAGCACAGTGGCCCTTGCCCTACTTTTATCCAAATAAGTAGGACGCTCCGGCATTAGAAGTTATAACCAGCGACATCGCCCCATCTACCACCCCCGGAAAAATGGATAGAAAGGACGTCGATAAAGTGGAGTGTCCGGACCTCATAGAGCCACTTTTCCCCCATAGTCCCACCCCCACCCCACTGCACAGCTGTATAACCTAGCTAGAGTCTCGGAATTGTGTATATAGAAACTAGGGGAAGAAACTCTGTCACTCTTCTATCTTTAAAATGGAGCAAACTGCTGAAGAAGTCCCAATAGGAGAGTTGGGAGAGAGCGGAGGCGGAGAGGGCGAAGTTTGAAAATGTTTTACCTCTTTTCTCTGACCCAGCCTATAAAAATAAAATCTTCTGCTCCTATTATAGAGTAGACTAGCTGTATGAAGCTAATGAAAAATAAGCTGGATTTTTTGCCTTGGGTCTGGGCTAATGTGAGAACACTGATACACGGGCTCAACAGTCCTATCGGCAAAAACTATTTGTATAAGCACGGCTCTATTCGAATAGCATGCGAATGTATCCTGCTGCCTGAGCAAACAGCATAGATTTAGATCAACATGCATGTTTCCGCAGTCTCACAAGACTATTAAAGATTAGTAATCAATTATCGGTCCGTCCGGCCGGTCTGCTGTTTTTTTTTTTTTTGTTTTTTTTTTTTTGTTTTTTTTTTTGAAGATTCCGATCAGGAAGGGCATGTGCCAATGTTGTTGTTCATTTATTTATTTTATTTTTGTTCACACGCATAAAGCACTATTCACGTGAATTATAAAATCATGATTTCCTGATCACCTTGTGGACTCAGTGCCCGCTTTTCACGCGTTGTGGATTCGACTCCTTATGGGCGACACATGTCCGATCAGGTTCTTCAGTCCAGCAGATCCCTTGCTGAACAAGCACGACTGAACAAACATTATCAGTTGAAAAAGATCAGTTAGTCAAGAGGAAATGTTCAATTTGCCTCCCTTCCTTTGCACAAAAGAACAGGGAAGACTGATTAGCATTCGAATTTTAGCAGTCCTCTTTGCGCACGTCGGTAACAGTGGCTATTATAAAATATCGTCTCGCAACGAAAACGGCATTATATTTTAAAAGCCAACCGCTTATGAATAGGAATAGTTGTGTTTGGGATTTTTCTATAGATTCAAAAAATGTGACTTCATTTGTCAGAAATGATGTAAAACATTTCGATTATCACAGAAATGTTTACTAAATAACAAACTGAGGGTTTGACATTTAATGAGCGCCAATATTTTTCGTACACATAAAGTTCTGAGATTTTTTTTATTCAGTAAGAATATAGTAATAATAATAATAATGATAATAATAATAGATGTAAATTATAATAATAACTATTGACCCTATTTGCATTATCAAATCACGCGGTAAACGAGATCTCGTTTACGCGAGATTTTGAGGTCAGGGGGGTTACTCCGACAAAATCGCATTTCCGCCATATTACTTCTGTGTTTGTTGCTGAAATTGCCATCATTATTTATGACAATTTTAACGGTAAAATTTGATAAACAATAGTTTGATTATCGAGGGTTGCCTGCCAGAAGGTGCCATCTCCAAAAATCCACTTTTAAAGATATTGCCATTTTAAAGTTTTCAACCGCTATGTAAATTCACAAGAAGATCCTGCTTTTATTTCTCTATGCTTTTCTAGCATGCCTTATATTGATCTGTCCACCTGTTACAAACACATCACATTTACCTCAGTAAGTTTGCCATATTTGGACATTTTATGTCAATGACACCTTTTGGCAGCACAAATTTGTAGGATCAAAAGGTGCCATCTCGAGATGGCTCAGTTTGGCAGAACAAACCTATCAGTAACTATTGTAAATTTTATTTAGATGGCACCTTTTAGCATTAAGATACTAAGAATCTGATTGTAATAATTAACCAAAGGGGTAATAGTAATACTCGTGTCAATACTGTATATTACCGGGATTTAGTAAGCAAATACTAGAGTAGCTTTAACCATTTTTAAATCATATTTTCATAGTGCAAGTACAAAACTGTCACTTTACAACATCCACATAATGACCAAAAACTGTAATAAAAAAATATGACCAGACATGGTATCGAACAATGACTTTGATGTACCAAAATGCAATAAAAACTACTGTCTTTCTCTATCAGTTTGAAGTAACTTTGACTAGGTATATTCTTTTTAAAAAATGTAATAAACCATGTACTGGTATATGGTACATATATGATCATTCTATATGAATATTCATTTCTGTCAAATACAACAGTGTTATGCTACTTATGGCAATCTGTAACAGCGGTCCATGTACAGCTTAGCCCGAAACGAACTAAAGTTGCATTCTTAATCGGTGAAAAAAGTCTAACACATCTTAAATAATCAAAGTCCGAGTCCTAATCTTCTTCCTGATTGGGCTCAGGAAGTTCCATTAGATGACAGGTCCTTGTAAGAGCCATATGGCAGTGTCCTGGAATGACACTGGATACGCATAATTAAATCTGCCTTCTTTGATTCAGTAATTGGCACATGTGGCAGTCTGATGGTGTATTTCTGTGGTAGTTGACTAATTGTGCATCATCCTCAGGTCTTCCACGCCGGGAAGGTTTCACTCGGATGATAAAAAAAAATCGTCATCATCTGTGGTAATTAAGAATTAAAATAGCAACTTTTTTTTTTTTTTTGCATTTGTAATATACTGGACTCACATTTAAACATGGGGTTGGAAGCATTGCTTCCGTATCAAAAGTAGGCACAATAAAAGTGCTGTCAGTTTGCGATCTTAGACTTAGTTTATCCTTGCTCTTTTCTGCCCTCCCTTCAACATTTTTTCTCTGGATGTTCTTTGTTTTCGGCCTCTGTAACACTGTCTAGTTACTGTTCCTGCTTCTTTCTTGTGGTTACACGTGCTGCAAAGAAGACATTGGTCTTTTTGGCTTATGAGAGGCCAGATTGTATTCTTGACAAATACCGTTCTGTAGACTTTAGTATTCACTGTCCGTTTTCCTTTGTTCTGTTGATCTTCTTTGTATAAGGAGTACATTTCGTTTATACATTGTAGTTAGATCACCACTGATGTATTTTCTTTTCGTGTCTTGTCTTGTGTAATTGGATTCTACATTGAGAATGACTCAATGTGCCATTTAACAGCATGTAAATCCGCATCAGGTATTTTGTTGTGCGGTATGCTTTCCCCACTTTTATCCATTGGGGCTGAGCTTAGAGATTGCACATTCAACTGGTTTTCGTCCAATACCAAGTGTTGATTTGAAGCAACTTCTGCAAACCCTATATATTTCCATTGATGTGAAAAGTTAATGACATTGCTACCCTTTTCTTCACTTTAGCTTGATTTTTTTTTCTAAACGGATAACAAAAAAATATACTTTTATCCTTCAAACTAATTCTTCCAAAGGGAATAAAAATTATAATAACAATGTATTGAACCACTCTTATTTCAAATTTTCGGCCTTAGGCCTTCTTCAGGAAATTTGGAAACAATTATTTCAACTATGTGGCAGTTGAAATAATTGTTTCCAAATTTCCTGAAGAAGGCCTAAGGCCGAAAATTTGAAATAAGAGTGGTTCAATACATTGTTATTATACTTTTATCGGTCATGTGATTGCAAATTCCAATAGGAATTGAACATTTGCTGGCATTGTTCTTCTGAAATCTTTCAGAACATTTGAATTTACATTTGCTACAATACTTTTCATTGACCTGTCTGGTACATGATTTCTTTCGACCTGTATAAGCTTTCCCACTCTGTCTAAGTGTTTTCCTTATATTCTCTTATCAGCTGTCTGGTTTTCTTTTCTTGGAGTTACTGGGTTTACTCGTTCTTGTAATTTTATTTCTCTTTGTGTTTCTTCATTCTGTTTACCATCATTTTTCGTTTGTCTTAAAACTTTGGTGCATGCTCTATAGTATTCTTTCCTTTGAAGCCTTTGTATGCAAAAGTAAATGTCTGACCTGCTGTTATGCAAGGAAATGTTGACTGTGCAATCACGGGCTGAGTTGGCTTACTGGAGTAGAAAAGTAATGTGCTTAGAAGGTAGTGTATCAGCTAAACTAACAGACCAGTGTCCGTCTTATATTAAATAAGACACTTATGACTGATACCTTGCCAACTTGCCATTATATAGTCTTCATCACTATCGTTGTCATCACTAGGTGTGTTGGACATGAACTTAATTTTATGATTACGATTAGTATCAAGGTGATCACAGACATCTCTCAGTTCAGTGGCACTCTTTCCTTCAAATTGTAAAGCTAAAGACTCAAAAAAAAAAAAAAAAAAAAAAAACAATTGCCATCAGGAGTAATAGATAAACATTTCAGTCTATTGCTTGTAAGCAAAGCATCTATCCTTTTTGCGTTTTCTTTGCTTTTTCGAATGTAGCATTATATCAGTAATACACAAAGAGGGACCTACAGTCAGAGAAAACAAGACATGGAGTAAACATCCATTAAGTTAGTGCATCAAATATCAGATGTGTGCTGCTAATAGGTACCATCTGTCTGTGATGGCACATTTTATCTCAAATAAAACCTGGATACTTTTCAGCCAAAAGGTGCTATCTCTGAGATGGCACCATTTGGCAGCACAAAATTTTCAGCTGGCACCTTTTTGCAGAACAATTTAAGCTGTTAGGGAGATGGCACCTTTTGGTTTAATTAGATATCTAATTAAGTATAATTCCAATTAAGCCCATCTTTGGAGTGATAAAAGACTAAGCATAGGAACATATTATGATGACAAAAACTCATTTTTGACAAAAATGGCAGATGACACCTTTTGGCAGGCAACCCTCGTTATATGATCAGTTGTTTATTAATTGTTTTTTGATGCAGCCTCAATAAATTTCCCTGTGTAAATTAGAAAATAAGAATGGGGAAAAATGACTTCTGTTGCGCACCTCGCTGAAACCACGAGAGGTCCAAAGGAGCAGTTTGTTCATTTTACAGATTTCCAGAAAAGCCAGAATGGTTGAAATAGGCATGGCTTACTAAAATTTCACGTGTTACAAAAGTGAAAATTAAGGGAAATACTGTCACAAAGGCTTGGGAACCAAGCAAACACACAAGAATTTGCAGTTGCCATTTTGAGGAAACACCCAATCCAAAAAGCAGGGGTGCGTAAATTTATCGGAACGGACTGAATTACCGGAACGGACCCGTTTTCCCCTATCTTCAGTTGATATTTGCAATACTTTTATTAAAAACACACATATTTCATATTCATACGTATTCTGTATGCCGTCTAGCGCAAAATCAATTGGAGATATTAGTCAAAATACTCTTTGAGCATTTTGCGCCATGGGTAGGCCTCTTAATAACGTATGCATATGTGTTTCGTCTTAAAATCACGTAATCTTATATAAAAATCTTGTTATCTTTCTGCCAAGACTTAGAGAGATTGAAAAACACAAAAAATCCTGAATTTTTATTCCATAGTATCATGGCCAACATTTCATCCATAGGAAATATGTATCTACATGTATCCAGTCAGTAGATGAAATCAGGGGGGTTGCTAATTAAGTTAATGCATGTTAGTCATCGGTAGGGTCTGGAATTAATCTGGGCGTACAGATTTTATCCAAATATCTCAAAAAAATCGGCTGGAAATAGGAATAATATGGGTCCGATCCGGTAAATTTACGCACCGAAAAAGCAGGAAACCTGAGGCTCATTTGGAGGTGCCAACAATATTTGCACACAGGCCAGCAAAAAACTCATCGGAACAGAGATATA
Organism: Ctena decussata; assembly: GCA_963989385.1. Classification (NCBI taxonomy): domain Eukaryota; kingdom Metazoa; phylum Mollusca; class Bivalvia; order Lucinida; family Lucinidae; genus Ctena; species Ctena decussata. The sequence continues at coordinate 3,341,408 of OZ022512.1, read as the reverse complement.
CCAGCAACAAATAACAAAAAGACCAGAAAGAAAAAGGTGCAGTATTTCTAATAATAATAAATAATGATGGCAATTTCAGCAAGAAACTAAGTGCAAGAAACACAGAAGTAATATGGCGGAAATGCAATTTGATCGGATGTACCCCCCTGACCTCAAAATCTCGCGTAAACGAGATCTCGTTTACCGCGTGATTTGATAATGCAAATATCGAGAATAATGATAATTACAACAATAATAGAAGAAAAGAAAACAAGAAGAAGAAGAAGAAGAAAAAATGATCAAGATATACTACTACTACTACTACTACTAATGATAATAATAATAACAATGGTTCGAAAATGTCAACAAATTATGTTTGAATAATATTGTATAAATATCGTAAAATTATATTTATCCACTTACTATTATTCCGTACACACATAATAGATAACACTGTCATGTTTGCTAGATCCCGCAAATCCGTTGTTTATTAGATAAAACAGATTGCCGAAAACAGATGGCCACCTGTTACGTAATCTCGGAATGATCACGACGCGGAAGCAGTAGTCATAGCTACCAGAATATTTATAATGGCGAAGTGATATTTGTCGATTGTTTTCAATGGATTTTAATGGGGTAAGGAAGAAAAAAAACATTAAAAAAAAATCGAAATGAATAAATAAATTAAAATAAAAACGAAAAAGCGATAAGCCTACTATTAACGCAGATCATGTTAACTCCAGTTTCAGATTTTCCATTCTATGAAAGAAATATTTTTTATATGATGAGAATATGGGCTGAAAAAGAAAGTATTCAGTTTTAAACAACTTTAAGACGAGCCTAAGGCGTTGATTCAGGCGAAAAAGTATGCCCGAAATGTTGGGGCGCCTGAAACAATTAATTTGATTCTGATAAACTCGAAAAGTCAAGCGTTGTATAATAAAACGCCGAGCAGAGCAGATTCAGAGTAGCAGGACCAAAAGAGTACGGAAGTTGGGACATCTTTTATCTCTTAGTATGAGCAGGGTGCTTTAAAATTTTCTATCCGGGTTGTTAATAAAATAAAATTATAAATAAAATGAAATACTGAAATGAAAACGATGGGATACTAAGCAAACTGTGCAGACCCCGCTGAAATCAAGTTTTATGGGTTCTTTGTGTAATCGTTTATGGCTGTTGTAGGTTCTATTTCTCTTTTCCTTTGGATTTCTATTTTTTTTTTTTTTTTTTTTTTATGACAACCTTAACTTTCAGGTCGGAAGTATCACTGTAGCAGAATCCGATCATAATAAGAATTACAAATTTGGCGTAATCCTACGAACAATGTGAAAGAAAAAAAACTTTGTTTTTGTAAGCGTTTATTTTAACATGAAATTTACGACCCTTAAATGAAGGTGGTATGATTTTGAAACTGGGCCCAGTAAAGTTTGTTGTATGTCTGTTTATTCGCGCGGTGTGATCAGTGTATTTTAAGCTCGCTTGTGTTTATATCACTCGATTGTTTGCATCGTCAAAATATTGTGCATGCAAAATGCGCATGTTATACCAATCTGCGCATGCTATTATAAAATGTGCCGTAAAGACATTCATCTGCTTGTCTTTTTTTTTTTTTTTTTTGAGTTTTCATACTTCCAATGACCGTAAATGATTCAGAGCCGGTCAGGAATGGCTTGAAGACTTACGATTCGACGTCCTTTTCATTTAGGAATTGATGTCCTTTTGAACAGTATTTTAGTCATTTAAGGGCAATGTAAAGCTGTGTGCAATGGAATTCCGTTTACGGTCGGAAATATTTCCGCCGTTTGGAATCGAGCCAAGAACCGCTACAGCAGGCCAGCGCTTAACCTACTAAGCTATTATGCGACGTTAAATATTTTATCTTAATCTTTCGCAAACGTTTTATTGTAAATGTCCTAAATATTGGGTCACCTACAATTATAGATGTAACTTTCCTAAATATTAACAGTTTAATTTTTCCAATGCAGTTATGCGGCTAAAACTGCAGATGAAATGAAAAACATAGTATGCCATGATCAAACTGCTCATTCAGGCTGAAGGAGCAGTCTTATCTTGGCCTACACTTTTTGCTCAGACATAGCTGTCCCAATATTTAGGATTTTATGGTACTTAACATACTGTGTACTTTTTATTCATAAATGCGTCGGTGTTGGTTGTATCATGCCTGGTGATGATGGGATTTGTACACAAATTATTTTACGACACCCTTTGTCATATATGAATAATTCAGGGTGATTTCTCATATGTATCCTAGCTGATGGTGAAAGCACGAGTATCTCCTGCCCTGCACGGCCTATGTCCATCAGGGTGATAAAATATCTCCCTTCTTTTTCTCAATTTGTCAAGAACTCTTTCTTTGTGGTAGAAAGGTACTGAATAACAGTGTTTTTATTCGTTAAAACAACACAGAGTTATTATCCATGAAATGACCCCTCGGTGAGGTCTAATATCCCTAGAAGTCGGTCTGACTGTGACATTTTACTTCATATGTTAATCTTTGAATGACGATTACTGTCGTTAAATCTGGTGTAATTTTCATCATCATGTTTTCATAACGAGCATGACTGAAGTGAAGTTTTTCGCCCCGCGGCAGACGAATAACTGACCGCGGCACGCTTTAATTATCACTTCTTAATCGACCTGTGATAACCGCATAAAGAGTAAAAAAGGCAAAGAAAGAAATAACGGAAAAAATGGTACGGCCAATACCATATTCGACCGAAAAAGTGTTCAGCCGGACCGCCGACGACGGCCTTGATATATATGTATATATTTATAGTCTACCATAAAGATCCTAAGTTTTCGGACAGATAGGTCAAACAGTGGAAACTGAGATCAGACTGGCTCTTAGGAACCAGTCTGATCAAGGTCTACACAGTAGCCATTCCATCTGCGCATTTTTGTTGGCATTACTCTATGGTAGAACCGGAATACAGATGGGCAAGGACTAGCTGTGCTTGCAGCAGGTGCAGAATTGGGGATTGTCTGATTTGGGGCTATTTTTTAACTTAAATATTGTTTTGCTAGAAAACGAAAATAAGTTTCCTATTTACGAACACAGAAGAATCAGATCGGTCTGCTTATCTGCAGTCTGATCAAAGCCTTTCCCGTCCGTATATACAGCATACAAATCATGGGCAATCTAAAATATAACAGGCAAATTTCCCGTTTAAAAAATGAGAATTACTCAGTTCATTATTAATTTATTTTATTCATTATTTTTTTTTCACTTAATAGAACGCTAGTAAGCCTGCAATTGAATAGTATCAGAGCCTCCGAGACATTCATTTTTTCCACGATACAAAATTTGAACGAATCTGTCATGCAAATAACTTTTTTTCATGATCCGAAATCAGTCATAGTCTTATAAAAATCCTCTAAATAACAGATAGGTAACCCAACTGTACATGCCCCAAGATGAAAGAAACAAGGGTGTCTGGTTTAGTGTCGCGGCGGTAGTGGTGCCCCTGATGCAATAAACAAGGGGCATCTGGTTAGCATCACATATACAAGGTGTTTCTTTTTAATAAACAATTTTAGATTAAACCAGCGATAGAAAAATGGATTTTCATATGTACGAGGTATTTATGTATTTACGTGATGTTTTAAATTCCCTTTTCCCCGCTTGATGTTTTAAATTCCCTTTTCCCCGCTTGATATTTGATTAATATATATTGTTAAATCTTGCTATTTTCTCATTACTTATTATTTTTTAAATCCAATAAGCACCATTCCGATTCTTCTTTTTGATTTTTTTAAATTTAACAAGGCATAATTATGGTTACAATATTATTGCCCTCATGTAAGAGATATAATGCTGTATCTCTCTCAGTGACGGATCCAGAGGGGGTTCGGGGGGTTCAAACGAACCCCCTCTACAGTCTAAATTATTTCATTTTCATGGGGAATTTCAGCAAAAATTGGTCGAACTGCGCAAATAGACCCCCCTCAGCTAATTTGAACCCCCTATCCAAAATTCCTGGATCCGCCCCTGTCTCTCTCTCTCTCTCTCTCTCTCTCTCTCTGACCATATCATAAGGGCAACCACCATTTTTTTTATGTTTTATTTTTTGTTCATTTTTTTTTATAAAATTAACTATTATTTACAAACTTAACTAATTCTCTCTCTCTCTCTCTCTCTCTCTGACCGCATGATAATATCCTCATCCTGCTGGTAATTATTTTTTTTTGTGATTTTGACCAAATTTTATTCACCTTTTTCACTACCCAACTCTGTCCTTTTCTCTCTCCTCATTATAGTGATATCAGCTCGCTGAATCTCCATATTTCTCTTCTCTGGTTTATTTTGTTTTTAAATTTTTGTCAAAGTTCTCTCTCTCTCTCTCTCTCTGTCTAATTCCAGTGACACATCCCTGTAGCTCCCTTTTCAGCGATAACCTATGTCAAAAGAGTTAAATTACCTAGCAACGATTACGTTTGCAATATGTTGACACAGTTTTCGAAAGTAGAGTAACTCTACACACACCTGATGGACGGATGAATTTCTTGCGATTTTACGTCCTTTTCAACAGTATTTCTGTCGTATCAGGACCTAAAGAGGCTGATAATAAAAGACTGTGTGCAACCCGGGCACGCACACACAACGCAATGAAACTCCGGTAACGATTGGAAAGATTTCCGCCTCAAGCTCGAATCCGGGACCGCTAGATCAGAAGGCCAGTGTTTTACCTTCAGAGCTATCGGAGCTCCTCCCACATCTGAGACTGTACTATAATTTCAGTCAAGGTGAACTGACATATCTATATCTCTTCTTTTTTTCCATTTTTGCATCCCTTTTCCGTAGAAGCCAACTCTTAACTTCTAAGAAGCAAACAAGCCGCAGAAGTTGTTCCCCTTTGTTAACATGGCGGGGAAAAATCTGATCAGTACCAGCTATGATTTGATCCGCACCAGTTTATTTTAAACGTGTTATTTTATGTGCCCATAGCTCATGTTCGGACTGCCACTGACCGTATAAAGGATTGCTATTGAAAACTGACTAATACTATTTATTTTTTTATTTTTTCTACGCAATTGCGGAGGATTACACGTTTGCGAAGGAAAAATAGGGAACTACACTCCTACAGGTTCACGTGTACAGTCAGTCTCGGATGTTTCGGACACAGTATAGACCTAGTTCAAGCTGTCTCCGATCAACGTCATATGTATGCACAAGACACATAAAAGTGCTCTTTTTATATGGTAAACGGAGGGTTAAACGGCCTTATATTTAGAGAAAATATTGGTTACAGAGAAAATATTGGTTACAGAGACACGCCATCGCCGGAAAAGTGTGTGCGCGTGTGTGTGTGTGTGGCGGGATGGGATGGAACTGATGTATAAAGCATTTCTCTAGGGGGAGTGGTTTTGGCTGGGAAGCAAAGCATTTTCATGGTCGTTGATGCCTATATATACTATAAAACGCGCAAAACCCCGATGATGCTGCTCATCCCGTCGCGTCTTATCTCGTTTTACTCTGCAGGATGGTTTCTCGCCATATTATCATAAAGACGCTCCCCAGGAGGCGCAAGGGAGCGAATCCATAACATGCACCGCCTGGCACCCAGTTTGTCCGTGTAGAATATTCTTTGCAATTCGCAATTTTCGTTTGTTTGAAGCAAAGATGCATTAAGATGAAGGCCTTTTTCATGAAAAAGATAACTACCATCTTAACTCTTAAAGTAAAGAATTTGCTCCCACAGGAGCAAATTCATTTACTGGCACCCAATTTGTCCGTGTAGAATATTCTTTGCAATTCGCAATTCTCGTTTGTTTGAAGCAAAGATGCATTAAGATAAAGAAGGCATTTTTCATGAAAAAGATAACTACCATCTTAACTCTTAAATTAAAGAATTTGCTCCAATAGGAGCAAATTCATTTACTTTAAGAGTAGACACTCTTTGAAAGATCTTCTTCCTTAGGGAAAACAATCAGAAAGTCTTTTATATTTAGTGAAAGTGTGGCGCGGAGAGTGCGAGGGGTGCGGGGAGGTGTCTGAATATGTACCCATACACCTTAGACAATGTGCTCAGATATCACTTTAAAACCTAACTCAGGGCCTGACAATGCGGTTTTTTTCCAGAACAGTTTATGCTTGGTATTTTGGCCCGGGATTCGGATCTCTGCACTCGTTCATTGGTCGCAGGTTCGAATCTGACTCATTCTAGTCTTTGGTCTATTTCTCATCATAATTCTCATTATTCTATTCTAAAGGTGTCCCGAAAAAAATCACAGGACATTGAAATAAATTACGTTTTCTCTCCACCCCCCCTCCGCCCCCCGCCCGCTCCCTCGCCTTCGAATTCACCCGGCAAAAGAAGGAACCGTTTCTCCTTATAGAAAACAATTTGAGTGCGTTAAAGGCCCTCCCTCCCTCCACCCATCCTCACCCCGAAATAAATCACCCGGCACTTAAAGGAACGTTTTCTTCCTAAAGAAAACAAATTGAATGCGTTGTAGACCCTCCCCCGTCCGCAGACACTTGAGAAGTAGTGGCAACAGTGGCATCTTAAAATAGATCTAACTTATCCAAAGTACCTGTCTCTGAACGTTCAAAGTATTCTGTCGACCATGCACCATGTGCACAGTACACATCGGCTATCTTATTGATACACAAACAGAGTTTGCAGATGGGGCCAGAGTTTGGTTAGGCCACTTTCAGGAATCTTGAGATCACTCCACCAGTTCTTTCACTTCGTAAAAAAAATTGTGCATAAATACAGAAGTCATACATTCGAGGAGAATAGCATTGCTCTGTTTTGGCTAACTCTTTGTAGAAAATCAGGCGTGAAATGAAATTGCGCTTCTACCAGGCATGTGAAATGGTCTTCAGTTTGCATTTATTTATTTATTTAAAAATATGTTTTCTGAAATAATCTTAAAGTTAATATATTTAGTTGTACCATAATATACAATAAAATATAAGATATAATAAACAATAAAATATGACATTAAAGTATTAGTCTAAAAATGCGAGTGGGGAGGAAATGATTACCAGAATATCATTTTGAACCAAAACCTCTACCCCCCCCCCCTCCCAAATCTAATACCCTCCAATAAACAAGTCATAAGAAAATCAAAGGCACCTCCTAATCTCCTCAATATAAGGGTCATGAAACAATGCAGTTCTGAAACCACTGACTGGCCGCGGGGCCCTAGGGGGATAAATTCACGCATCAGGCAAAATGTAATTCTATGATTTGTAAAATATATTTTTCTGATAAGCAGTCAAAGAATACTCAAAGATTATTTTAAAAAAAAATGAAAAGGGAAAATTGTTTAAAAAATGAAGAAAGATAAAAATAATAAAATTGAATATATTTTACAAATATTTTCTTGTATTATCACTAACTACTATAACTTATTTATATCTATTTTATTATGTTATTTTTAGATTTACTTTCTTAAATTTTAGTAAGCTATTTTCATAATTTCTATTTATTTATTCATTGTGCGTGTGCGTGCGTGTGTGTGAAGTAAGTCAAATGCTCCGTAAGTTAATACATTAGCCATTTTAATAATCCCAAGAAAAAAATGCAAGATTTGAAGATGAAATTTTGTTTAAAGGATCACTTCAGAGACCCAAGAGATTTCAAACTAAATATTCTTCTGACTCGTTTATTCTGTCAACCAATCAGAACAAAGGGACTGCTGAAATCGCTATCCGTAACAAATGCCACGCCCATTTCACAGGTTGGAGCAAATAGTAATCTTAATGGGTTGAACCTGTTAGATAAACCGCACCCATTCAAAACAGATAAAATGTATTTTAGAAAATATTCTTAAATAATAATAATAATAATTATAATAATAAATAACAATAATAATAATGATAATATAAAATGATGATAATATAAAATGATGATAATCATAAGTATAACAATAATCTTAACTACCAATGATAATAATATTTTTAAATAATTCTTAAATAATGATAATGAACTGATAAAAAGTCAGCAGTATATTAATTTGGGAAAAGCGGTATAGTTAATTTATCTTATTCAAATATTCATTCATTCACCCATGGACCGAAATGACTTAATCGCTGTTGAAAGGGTCGTAGATTCCAAAAAGACCATTTACCTGCCTTCCCGACTTGTAACACGTGTTATTTGAAATCTTTCATGCTCGTTACTTGAATTTTATGAACAGTAATGAGATACACAGAATCACGCTTATAGTACGAAATATTGGCCAATTCAGACAGCCTCTTGTAAACCATATACGGTTAACTTTGGCTTAGACTGGCTATAAAACTGATGACAAACAGTGCTGACCTTTTAAAGCAGTATGAACTGCGCTGTCCAAATATTAAGGTTAAAGATAGGAAAACTATTTGACGGACCTCTGCGAACCGCCAGCGGTGATCAGCGGTGGATGTTGGGTGTTTGGGGTTTAACGGCTGTTTGGGGTTTAACGGCTTTTTGAGGCAGTATTACCGTCTATATCGAGCCTTTCAAAAAGAGGAAGGAAGAAGGGCAGACAGAACAGATGTGAATAAACGAAATGCAAACAGCCCCGTCCCGCACCTGCTGCAAGTATAGCTCGCCCTTGCCCTACTATTATTCAAATTAGTTGGACGCCCCGTCACTGACTTTCACCGAGCACCATGCCCGCGAATGTTAGCTGTTTGGCTGTGACTGAGTCATTCCATTAGAAAGTGGGCCTTATTGGCAGATCAGCAAGCCTACGCACTGGCGCAGTCGAAAAAGTTTTTTTCTTTTCACTATTTGCATCAATTATGAGACACGAGAGATCCTTAGAACGAACAGCGCTGATCAATCAGACTCTACGTGTGCACAATACAGATCAAGGCATTTCTTAGGGGACACGGCACCAGGGACGCTAGAACTTGTCGAAAAGCTCTTAAAACAATGAAATTAACCTATTTCGCTTTGTGTCCCATTTGAAGGGACTTTGGCAAATATGTATAATGCAGACCCAGATCAGATCTGCAGAATCTGACAAGGATTTTCACTTTTTGCATGCGAAAATTGGCGCTCTTCTTAAAAAGAAAAGTAACTAATAAATATACATTAAACCAGATACATCAGAAAACGACAAATGGAATCAGCTAGTGTATAAGAATAGAAAAGTCCACTAGGTGGAGTTTCACCGAAAAGTCTAAAGTTAAAGACTGATGTTCTTACATCGGATAGCGCTTCCTTTTTTCATTTCGCAAAAAAAGAAAAAGAAAAAAAAAAAAAAAAAAAAAAGAAAAAAAAAAAAAAAAACTGGCTACGCATCTGACGTCGCGCTGCACTGCAGTTTTGGGTGTAGCTTAAAATTTGGAATGGCCTGGAATGCAGTGGAATGACTGGCTTGGTTACTGTCAGCCACTTCTTTCCACGGATTTCGGATGGCACTCTTACAGGAAAGGGTTTGTTGCCCCTGAGGGAGCAAAGTCTTTCCCGTAAGAATACCATCCCAGGCTCTGGGAGCAAATCTTAGCTAACGGAATGTACAATATCTCATCCATCTTTTCCTCTACACTCGATTCCAGGTCTTTTGCTATGCTTACTTTTATCTCCGGCTTATCCATCCGCTATTCCGGCGCCTTCACGAGAGCTCACCACTACAGAGAAAATGTGTGAAGAATGAAGTAAATGGGCGTACACTTATGGACATGCAACAAAATTTATTTCTAGATTACAACATGTTGTTTTCGCTGTACAGAACAGAACAGAACAGAGCAGAAACTTTATTCAATTAAAACTCAGGCCACACACAGGTGGCGTAAGAGCCAGAAAGCTTCTTTAAAACACTACTAGTTTTTAATAATCCGGCGGTTTTCTCGACAGCAACTGATTCAGAAAAGAAGGAAAATGCTTTGAACGGAGTTTGGGAGAGACCTTTAGATTATGGTCCACAGACAATTTGGATACACATACTGAGCCTGCCCCTCAGTTTCTTTGCACAAAAATGTCCGTGTTAATGCGATTCATTAGAACAGAAAACGTCTTATCTCATTGCCGTAGTCAGGCCAGTCTGCGCATCAACAAATGCATTCGCAATTGTCAAACAAAATTAAGCCGGGACACAGCAATACAAACAGCGACACACGCGCCCAGCGAAGACTCAGACCAGCCTGGGCACTCTTCGCTGTCCGCATGGAGCTAGCTCAGACCTTGAACTAAGTCTGATCAGTCTTCGATGTCCGCATGGAGCTAGCTCAGACCCTGAGCTACTCTTTAAGCACACTGCAAACACTCTGATCATACTGGGGGACAAGCAAAGACCAGGCGTTCGCCCAGTCTGATCAGAGTTTTTGCAGTATGCTTAAAGAGCAGCTCAGGGTCTGAGCTAGTTCCACGTGGACAGTGAAGACTCTGATCAGACTGGGCGGATGCCCAGGCTGTTCTGAGTCTTCGCTGGGCGCACATGCCATGTTGTTGTTTTTTGTCGTGTCGCGGCTCAAATTAACTTACAGGAATATTGATCTCATATTGTTCAATGCTAAGGTTTATCTGAAACTAAAAAGGTTATTTTTTTTCTTCCTTATTGTCATGTACAAGTACTCTGAAACCTGTATTGTATTCGCGTTATGCATTCGAGCGTAACGGGTCTGAGCAATGCCGTTTGTAGTACGGCTCGAGCTAGTTTTTTTTTAAATGTACCGACTGATATAAGGGGTATGGGGGTTTGTTGATGGATCGGACTGGTGTTGACCATGTCAAGGTTGGAGTAAGATTTGCTAGTGTACTTATCCTTCCAAAGCCACTAGCACGGCTTGATCCAAAGTTCTGTGGCCTAAGGAAACAAAGTTTGACAGAATGATCTGCACCCTCTGTCTTTAAAAAAAAAAGGCATACATTATCAAGAGAAGTAATTTTCATTTTTGCCTCCTGTTAGAGTTCTTTCGAATAAGACGTAGCTGTATAAGTAGCCGCATCGGGACGTATCGGAGAGGGAGAAGTCAGTAATGCAAATTTTAAACAGAGCTATACAATGCCATCAAATGTTAGTTTGGAGAAGATAGGCGTACTTGTTTTATATATGTTTATGGCTTTTAGTTTTTATACGCCCGTTCTGAAGCATGGCGCTGTCCGTCCGTTCGTCTGTCTGTCTGTCTGTCCGCCCGTCTGTCCGTCCGTCAACATTCTTGTGCGCAGCATATCTCAGTAACCCTTTGAGATATCTTCATGACATTTTGTAGGCATATATATTAGGACGAGGCAAAGTGTCGCGTGCAGAATGGTTGCTCCCACTTTCTTAGTTTCCAAGTTATGCCCCTTGATTATTTTCATCCTACTAGTCTTGTGCGCACCATAACTAGATAACCATTCGGGATATCTGGATGAAACTTCAAAGCAATGTGTATGAAAGTCCAAGGATGTGTCGTGTATAAAAAGTTTGCTCTTCCTTTCTTCGTTTTGAAGTTGCATCCCTTGGGGTGTGTGTGGGGGGGGGGGAGGGAGTGGGGGCATGTTTTTGAAAAAAAAAAAAACACGACAAATCTCTCCACAAAATATACACGTTTCCTTTTCTTGTTACCCGTCAAGCGATGGAATAGAAACAGAACGCGTGACACACAACGCTTGTGCATTGTATTTTTACCATTTTTGTTAAAGTTTGTGATATCGAAAGAAGATTCTTTTCTTTGCCAACTAAAATAACCCAAACTTTTTCATGTGAAGCTGAATGATGTTTTATTTGTTTAAAATTGACTGTTCGCAGTCATGTACAATGACAAAACAATGGTGATACCTCACGATGAAATATTTCATGCTGATAGAGCAATAGGGCCATAGTCATATCAGTGGTAAAATGTCTAAGCTCAAATCATTGTAAAAGGCGGTTCAACCTTCACGTTTGGAAATAAAATGTGGGTTGATGTTCGTATATTGAGTCATTTAACTGGCAAAACCTAGAGAAAACAAGTGTAATCGCTCCACAAATTAAAATTTCCTGCTCTAGTTTCGCTTCTAGCAATGTTATATAAACACCGGAGGGATAGTGACTGGGACAATGTACCATTTTATTTAACTCAATGAAATCGAAAGTAGGTCATTTTAGTTGCCAACTCAAATGACCCAAATATGAGCCGCGACGCGAGAAAACCAACAATGTGGTTGTGCGCCCCGCACAGACTCAGATCAGCCTGAGCATCCGCCTAGTCTGAGCAGAGTCTTTCCTAAGCGCTTAAAGGGTAGCTAAGGGTATAAGCTGCCTTCGTGCGGACAGTGAAGACTCTGATCAGACTGGGCGGATGCCCAGGCTGATCTGAGTCTGCGCTGGGCACACAACCACTTTGTTGGTTTTCTCACGTCGCGGCTCATATGTTTTTAACCCTTTTTATGTGAAACTCAATGACGTTTTATTTGTTTAAAGCTGGCTAATCACGGTAATTTACACTGACAAAAGTATACTGAGAAGCTTACAGTAATACTTCATGATAAAATTTTCACGCTGATAGAGCAATGGGGCCATTAACATCGAGTTTAAAGAGCTTTACAAGTACGAAAGGGGTCCCTATAAAACTAGAAACGGAACCAAAACGAAACGAAACAAAACGAAATAGAAATAAAACGAAATGGAGCAAAATCTGAAAAATGCCATGAAAGTATCACAATAGTACAGCACCACATATTAATGCAAAAGGAAGACTAAAAAAGCCCCATGTTTATCCCTATACATTGCTATATGAAGTTACCAAGTTACTGGGTATTTGTTAGATCAAATACATTAACTTTTAAACAGATACTTGGCTGAATTGTTTAATTTGATAAACTGACATACGATTTTGGGGCCTCATTTGGTCTTTGGGTGTTTTGGTCTGGGCATTTTCTTTATTATCTTTATAGTTTTTGATTGTTATTTAAAGATAATTAATATTTATTTTTACTTTTTTTTGTTGTGGAGCGTCGTATGAGCTTTTCTACATTTTTCGGGCTACCAGCTCCATATGACCCAGGTTCCTGAAATAGTGTTATTGCCTCGGTCCCCAACAATTGTTTTTACGCGCAACAATCAAATATGAAAACATCATCATCATCATCAGCCAAGTATCTGTTTAAAAGTTAATGTAATTGATCTAACAAATACCCAGTAACTTGGTAACTTCATATAGCAATGTATAGGGATAAACATCGGGCTTTTTTTTAGTCTTCCTTTTGCATTAATATGTGGTGCTGTTCTATTGTGATACTTTCATGGTATTTTTCAGATTTTGCTCCATTTCGTTTTATTTCTATTTTCGTTTCGTTTCGTTCCGTTGCGTTTTGTTGCGTTTCGTTTCGTTGCGTTTCGTTTCGTTTCGTTTCGTTTTGGTTCCGTTTCTAGTTTTATAGGGACCCGTACGAAAGTAAGTGACCAGTTTGGGGTCACACAGATGCATCATGGCTATTCAGAGTTGTTTGCTCTTGCCGTGGTCCATAATGTCACGTCTTGGGAGCTCATTAGGTTAGGCACTGGCCTGCTAAGCCAGCTGAATCAGCTGAGTTGTTTGCTCTTGCCAAGACCCATAGTCTCCACGTCGTGGTAACTCACTAGGTTAGACTCCGACGTGCTAAATCAGCTGTCCAGGTTCGAATCCCGCTGCAGGTGAAGTCCTTTATAATCGTAAATGGCGTTCTCTTGTACACAGTCTTTCATTATCCTCCTTCCATCGGTTCAATGTGACTGACATACTGGTGAAAAGGCGGTAGAAGCGCGTCATCAAACCTTTTTCACAGTGCTGATAACGTTATTCACGTTTTTTCACAGTGTTGATAACGTTATTCACACTTGATCACTGCTGGGCACATTTTGATCGTTACTGGGAACGTTGCAGTTACAGATATAAAATAGAATTATTTTTATTTTTGTATTTCTTATATCTTCAACTGCAAAGTAGCCGAGTTCAAAGTTGAGGGGCATTTTGATTTGGTACTGTCTGTCCGCATTTGCTTCTCCTTCCGTTTACTTGTTTGTTTGTCCGACATTATGCACTTAGCGGCTGTAGCACTCAATAATGGTTTTAGGTAGAATCTTGAAGTTTAATGTACATAAAGCTAAAGGTGTCCCAAAACTCCTATTACCTCGTGGCCGTTTGGATAAAGGGGGTTAGAGGCCCACTGTGTCTTGGGCACAACACATGCAAGGAGGAGCCCATGCCTCTTATTTCGCATCCTTTTTATTCCCAGATTCGAAAAAGGTACCTATTTACTGCGGGGTTTACTCCGATCGGGCACACTAAGTGGAAATGACTTCGTTCCGACGTCGACTTGATGTCATTTCGACGTGCCTACTAGGCAGAGAGAGTTTTCCAGGCGCCAGTTGGCCCAAACCGGCGACCATCCATCTACACCCTATCCACCCGATCACGGCGCCGCCGCGACACGAGAAAACCAAATAAAGTGGTTGTGCGCCCAGCAAAGACTCGGATCCACCAAGTCTGATCAGAGTCTATGTTGTCCGCATGGATGTAGCTTAGACCCTCGGCTATGCTTTAAGCACTCAGCAAAGAGTCTGATCGGACTGGGCGGATGCCCAGGCTGATCTTAATCTTCGTGGACGCACAGCCACTTTGTTAGTTTTCTTGTGTTGCGGCTCATAAGGAATGGGCATTAAAGTCTCCATAGTCCTATCAGTGGTAAAAATCGTCGAAGCACAAATTCTTATAAAATCGGTACAGCCTTTAGAATTGATGATAATATGTAGGTTGTTGTGCTTTTTGTGTCATATAACTGACAAAAAGGACAGGATAAGGTAAATGACCAGACTCTCCGTAAAAATACGCTTTTCCTTTCTGGTTCCCCGTTGGGCAATTAACTCAAACAACAGCGAGTCAAGGAATGAGATCATTGCCGTACATTGTATTTTTATCAACTATTAGACGACTGTACATTGTATTTTTATCTCCTGTACCTTGTATTGTTACCTCTTGTACCTTGTATTTTTACCATGTAATGAAACTTTCGAAATCGAAAGTAGGTCATTTTAGTTGCCATGACCTAGATATTTTTTAAATCGTTTTTATGAGAAACTCAAGGACGTTTAAATTTTTCAAAGCCGGCCAATCACGATCATATACAATGAAATACATTGTAACTGTAGAGAGAAGCTTGCAGCTATACTTCACGATAAAATATTTCATGCTGATAGAGCAATGGGGCCTTTAATATAAGTGGATCGTACTTTTTTTACTTCCGTTAATGTAATTGACGAGTTATGTCCCTTTTTTGTTTTTAGTCATTTTATCCCCGACCGAAAGGTTCTGGGATATAGCGATGAACATGGCATCCGTCTGTCCGTCCATCCGTCCGTCTTCTGTTCGTCTGTCCGTAAAATTTTTCTTGTCAGCTCGATATCTTAAATACCCTTTGGAATATTTTCATTAAACCTCTCAGTTATATAGAAAATGTCGTGATGATGTTTCGTGTATAAGAATGGTAACTCTTGAAATAATATTTTCTGAGTTATCTCCCCTTTTGTGCCCATTTTGCAGATGTGTGTACACTCTGTTACTTGTATACCCTTTAAAATATTTTCATGATACTTCAAAGATACATAACACAGATGATGACGATATGTTGCGAACAAGAATGACAATTCTTTCTTTCTTACTTTTTGAGTTATTTCCCCTCGATGGTTTTGGCTGTGATTTTGTGCTCACTCTATAATTTGAATATCCTTTAAAATATTCATGATACTTCACAAATATGTTGCAACTCTTGCTTTTATACTTTTCCAGTTAGTTCCTCCTTAATGGTTATGGCCATGATTTCGTGTACGCTCCATAACTTGATTAGCCTTTAATATATTTTCATGATACTTTTAAGATATGTAGAATGGGTTATGACAATAAGTCGCGAATGACAGCTCTTGCTTTTTTAGATTTTTACTTATTTCCCCTTTCGGATCCGTTTGGTGTTGGCGTCCGTGTCGGCATTGGCATGAAAGGTTTTAACCACTATATCTCTTGAATAAATGGTTTGAATTTTACCAAACTTGCATGGATGCATTATTTGGACAGAACGTCTTAAAGTGTTAGATTTTCTAAGACGGCGTCGTGATAATTTCTTGTTACCACGATGTTTCTTGAACAAATGGATTTTCACCAAACGTATACTGCATTATCCGCTATCTATGTCAGTGCTACTCGAGTAATCTTTTTTGGCATTGTCTCGGTAGCGCAGTCATTGGCGTTGACGGATGGTGCAGTGCTAGGCTGAGTTGTCGAGGTCGTAAGTTCGAATCCCGCACGGGTCTATAAAATATTTTTCAGCATTTACCGGCAAAGTTGATTTATTATATCTCTCTAAATTAATCTGAATTATAAATCTGTATCAGTTTCGATCCTATGTAGCTCGAAAGTACTGTTGTATGAATTTTTTTTTCTAACACTTAATACTTATCTAATATCACTTGTATCCTCTGGATCCGGTAGGCTTTCATTGGCGAACCAAACAGATGCAACGTATTGAGAAGAACTCAATATACGACATTACGGCATTATCCCCTACCTATATCAGTGTTACTCTAGCAATCTTTATTGGGGTTGTCCCAGTAGCGCAGTTGGTAGCGATGACAGATGGTGCAGTGCTAGGTGGAGTTGTCTAGGTCGTGAGTTCGAATCCCGCACGGACCTATAAAATATTTTTCAGCATTTCTGCGACGATATGAAGTTGCATCAACGTTAGTACAACGTCGTTTTGATGTTATGTGCCCACCGGGACTTAACATTTTAGACTGAGCCAAGCAGGCACATTACGTTGAAATGACGACATACTGACATCGATGGGACGTCACCACGTCGCATGAACTTCAAACGTGTCATTTGGACGTCATTTGCACGCTGGGAGGCCTGTTCGACAGCGTGAGCACTGGCAGCTGTTTCATGTATATGTACCAAGCTGTACACACTATTTTACACCTTTGAGAAAACCCCTCCCCCCCATACCCTACAATGCAAAAAAAGCTGCCTAAAACGACTAAGTTCAAAAGGTTGAAATTATGAAATTAATTTAAGCTCTATCAGATATCAACATGCAATTTTTCAATATGTCCACAAGATGTATGCAAAGTTTGAAAAAGATCCACTGAAAACTGTGGGAGGAGTTGATTACACAAACTCTATACCCTTAAGTGTGACGAACGGACGGACAGACAGACGGACGGACGGACAGACAGACAGGGGCAAATCTTAATGCCCCTGACTATCGTCACGGGAGC
The DNA here is from genome assembly GCA_963989385.1 of Ctena decussata. NCBI lineage: Eukaryota > Metazoa > Mollusca > Bivalvia > Lucinida > Lucinidae > Ctena > Ctena decussata. The sequence goes on along the minus strand of OZ022512.1, from coordinate 3,324,257 downwards.
ATAATAAAAAATAAAAATAAATAGAAAATAAAAATAGAAAATAATAAAAAAAATAAAAGGACTACAGGATTGAGGATTAATCCTCAAGTTACCTGGTTGTCAAGTTTTATCAATGAATATTTAAAGAGACATCAACTGAGGATTAATCCTCACAATGATGATGTCAAAACTACAATATTGAACCTCTACCAAATTATATACACTGCAATACATATGCGTTTATAGCTGACTGAGGTTTAATCCTCAATAGGCACCTGTTTCATGTCTGCATAAGTTTTAGTGGAGCTGGACTCTAAAAGAATGAAAGAAAACCAGAGACTTTATTGAATATCAGGTGCATCTAACCATCAAGAAATTGAACTTTCTGGGTGGATTGAGGATTAATCCTCAGGTAGCCTGGTCGTAAAGTTCTTCTCATAAACGGGGCCTCTATGGCAGAGCTGCTGGTAGCTATATTAGAAAAAAACATAAAAAGAAAACAGCTGAGGATTAATCCTCAGAATAATAAGGTCAGAACGTAAGCTGAAATCATTTGCACTCGTAGCTGAATGAGGATTAATCCTCAACCACCAGTACCCATTTCATGTAGCATCATTTTTAGTGGAGTTGGACTTTTAGATACAGACGGCATTGAATGTCAAGTATTTCTGACTAGTATGAATTATTCTTTTTCAGGTAGATTGAGGATTAATCCTCAAGAAATCTAGTTCTTATTTTTACTTCTGAGCCGACCAAAGTGGATGGGCTGCATTGGGCCTAACATTGAACAACTAATAAAGGTATACACTGAAATCCATTTGCATTATTAGCTCACTGAGGATTAATCCCCATTTTTAGTGCAACTGAACTTTGAGACGATGAAGGAAATCCTTGAATTTAGTGAATGTCAAGTACACCTGATCAATAAGAAACTTTACTATCTGGATGGAATGAGGATTAATCCTCAAGTAACCAGAATGTCCAGTTCTTCTTATAATTTGGGCCTCTGTGGCAAAGCTGCTGGTAGCTTATGATTGAAAAAGTAAAAGGAAATAGCTAATGATTAACCCTTAGAACGATAATGTCAAAATTATAAGCTAAACTCATTTGTACTGATAGCTGAATGAGGATTAATCCTCAACCAGTACCCATTTCATGTGGCATCATTTTAATTGGAGTTTGACTTTTAGACATTGACTGTATTGAACCATCAAGAAATTGAACTTTCTGGATGCATTGAGGATTAATCCTCAGGTAGCCTGGTCGTAAAGTTCTTTTCATAAATGGGGCCTCTATAACAGAGCTGCTGGTAGCTATATTAGAAAAAAAACATAAAAAGAAAACAGCTGAGGATTAATCCTCAGAATGATAATGTCAGAACGTAAACTGAAATCATTTGCACTCGTAGCTGAATGAGGATTAATCCTCAACCACCAGTACCCATTTCATGTGGCATCATTTTTAGTGGAATTGGACTTTTAGATACAGACTGCATTGAGTGTCAAGTATTTCTGACTAATACGAACCTTTATTTTGAGGTAGATTGAGGATTAATCCCCAGAAAACCTAGTTCTTCTTTTTTACTTCTGGACCGGCCAAAGGGTATGGGCTGCATTGGGCCTCTGTGACAGAGCTACTGGTACAGCGAAAAAGAAAATGACGACAGCTGAGGATTAATCCTCAGAATGATAATGTCAAAAATATACAAGCTTGAATTTAAAAAAAATAAGACCTTCAAGCCGAAACTCAAACACAATTTTCTGGCTGACCAAGGAGTGTGCCCCCAGGTAATACGTGGTTGACGTGGAGCTTATTTTGATATTGTCAGCCAACGGGGATTAATCCTCACGACAAAATTAAAAATACAGCAAACATGTCTTTATTGCTGTTAGATATTAAATGGTAACCCCGCAAAATGCTGTTTATTTTTAATTCTCATTTCGATATCGACAACCAATGGGGATTAATCCTCACCAGAAAGTTGAAAATAAAGGCACCATATTTCAACATCTGTTAGTTATTAAATGGTAACCCCCCTAAAATGCTGTTTATGTTGAATTCTCATTTCGATATCGACAACCAATGAGGATTAATCCCCACTAGAAAGTTGAAAATAAAGGTACCATATTTCAACATTTTTAGTTATTAAATGGTAACCCCCCTGAAATAAAGAAATAGACCCCCCGAAAAGCTCACTTTTATGCGGGAAAAGAGGATTTTAATGGCAAATCCTCTTTTATTTTGGCACGTGTTATATAAAAGCGGTGAAATAGGGGAGGGGATAATATATGCCATTGGAATAATTGGAACGAGCCTTAATATCAGATTAACCCTGGGACGACACCAGTCAGGGGAGTTTAAGTGGAGAGAGAGAGAGACAGAGAGTGACAAACAAAGGGGGAGAGACATAGCAAATTCAAAAATGGCGGCAAATTCTATATATGGTGTACCAAGAGGGTCAAAAGCGCCGACACGGGTCGACCCGTACTTTTTATCAGTTTTTGTTGTAAGAATACCATCCCAGGCCCTAGTTGCCAACTGTAGGCAATGGAAAGTAGAATAGCCCGTCCATTCCATTCCATGCTACCCAGGTTTCGAACAATGTCGATTAAAACAGTATCTAGAAAAATGTTTGCATTTCCAAAAAATAATATATATAATAGCCTAACTGATTGATTTTTTACCTACTAATGTTGGTCATATTCTGACTAACTGCCAAAAAGCTGGTAACATCAACAATGTCCCGCAGCCCGCAGCCCTCAGGCTCGCCATATAACGACTCTGACGTCACCTTAACACTTCCCATGCTACATGTTTAGCTCATCTGACGCTAAAAAGGGGGTACCCTTACCTAAGAAGCCATAAATTCCACAAACGTTCACCGATATTGTTGAAAATTTTACCCACTTACAACGAGATGTTAATTTAAAAAGTAAATACACTTCTGGAACTGACTGAATTAGATCCCAAACCCTATCCCCAACATCAAAGGGAAAGATTGACAAAGCATCCCACCAAACAATAATTTACAATATAAACGTATCCATACCAATTTTAGTGCGACAGACGCTCGTTTCTGTATTTAACTTCTTCAATGTCGTTAAACCCCAAAAGTTTGAAAGAAAAAGAGATGATGGGCAGGTCTCGTTGGGCAACGAGCATCCCTTTCCGAGCCACACTTATTGTCGCACTCCGCGGGACACATTAGCTGGAGACATCAGGTAAGAGACGCATACGTATTAACTCGCGAGCGCAGGCGTTCGCAACCGAGCCACCTCAGCCCCTGTGTCTCGAGAAAAGCGACAGACAAGGGCATCAGGAAAGAGATGCTTGATGCAGCAAGAACCCACAAAAAGCCAAAACAGTTCAAAAGAATGGAAGCCAAACTCAGCTACGATTCTTGTCGCTATGACAAGTTTGTCTTAGTTTTAGAATTATTTAGAAATTGTACCGGACATACCTAAAATGGATTAAGGTTACTTTAAATCAGTATTTCATAAGTGACCCAAATACTAGCTATAGAGAACCGGAATCAACACTGAAACACTGACCAACTGGCTTATACAATTGATAAGCCGAGTCAGCAGGTCTTTCCCAAATAGGTTGCAACTCAGCCATCTTTACTGAACTAAATAATTTAGACCAACAGAAGGGTTAAAAAGAAAACACAATAACTTAAGCAGCACCGAACATAAAACAAATCTAACCGCAACGAAAGTACCGCCTTGGGACGGTCAGTAATAACTACTAGGGGTTTACACCGGTATAACTGGGTCAAACCTTCACCCTCACCCTCCGCCGAGGTGCACACAATTAGTTGAAAGTTCGGCTCGTATGGAGGTCCCCTAAGCCGCCAGACTTAGGAGTCAGACTGTCACGTGACGTCGAAATATGGTGGTCACGTGACTAACCGATGTTCATTTAAGACACTTAAAAGAAAAAAAAAAGAATGAAAATTAGCCCCAAAATGTATGCTTCGTAGGAACAAAGCGATTGCCTCCATGAGGGCCAGGATTATTGCTGAACATTTATCGATATTAAAAGTTTAGACGGATCATGGCTTGTTTGAAGAAACTCGGGATCAAGCAAGTGAGAGTGTGACTGGAAAAAAAATGATATCTAGAAATTCGTAAGTTTTTGACGTATTTACGGTGTTTAGTCATCAACAATACCAGTGGTGTGGGGAAAAACTTGCTCTGATAGAAAGCAGAATCCCTCCTACGTAGGACAACCTCCACTGTTGGGGTGTACTTGGTGTCTAGCGTGCCTGACAGACTCACAAAGCTACCTGCCCCTCAATAAAGTTTCCTTTTAAACGGAAAGGCTTGCCGAGTTTTTACTGACGTCGCACTGCGATGTAAGCGCCTGGCATCGACGTCATTTTGACGTTATGTATCCGCTGGGTTAATTCCAACGAAAGGGGAATTACGAGAACTAGCGTATGGGGACTAAACAAAAAGAAATTTAGCCTAATTATGAAGTTGTTGTCGTACACTTCTCGTTACAATTTATTTTTTAACTAAATCCCCTCTTAGGCCAGCGATTCTGCAGTGTTTGGATTCCAGTTGCATATAAAGGTTCTTCTTGCATGTCAAGAAAATCCATGACAACCAAAATGACGTCATAATCACTGACAAACTGCTTTCTAGCCAATTCTTGAAAACGGTGGAAGTAATCAACAGAAATGCAGCGACAACACGCCTTTGATAACTTTACTCGGCGATGGATCTTGATTTTCTGTCTCAGCTGCTTCAGTAATTGACCTCGCATTCCCCACTATTTACCTGTCCCTAAACAGGTGGTTAACATGCAAACACTTTATGAATCCCGAATGACTAAAGCGATCACTTTGTCATCCGAAGGCATAGCCATTGTCTTTTTTGGAGACATGGCGAGGCGTTGTGGCATGTTTCCATAGTTTCGGGTGTTGGTTCGGTTCTGGCTGAGAGAGATGGAACAGTGGCTTATCCAGTGTCTAAAAACTGTCAATGAATCCCTCAGAGAGATTAAAATCTCAACGGTATTGTATTAGATGTTGAATGGAGTACATTACACCGCTGCTTGCCATCGACATGGCCTTTACAATGAATACACGTTACCTATACACCGGCGTTACCGTATTTTGCATATATTAACACGGCCACTGCGCATATTAGCCACACTCACACACAGATAGATGGGGTACTTTATTTGGTAGAAAGGTGATGAGTAATGAGGAAAATCTCCAGAAGCGCCTGCTAGTTGAGTTTAAATAATAAATTTGAACGTTGATTTTTTTCTGCTTTGACAGGTTTTCCAGATACAAAAATCTCCAGACGCATCAGCGCAGACTGAGTAATCCATCCTCAGCATGACGTGTTCCTGGATCATGGAGAATTTGAATACCGAAAAAGAAAGACCCTGATCAGTCTGCACGGATGCATCAGCTCGAGCGTGGTGGCTGCTCTACGTAGTTACATTACACAATACCCTACGGCCTTTTTTCGCCCAAACGCCGCTGTATGCTAAAAGCAGCAAGCTTTTTGGGAAAGCTAATTCTTGTACGATAGGCGTCATGTGTACGGAAAATGCCGACCGTTGGCGACAATGCGATCAAAAATAGAACAAAATTCCAGCTGTTATTTTTAGCAGATGCGGTAAACCATCTATGGATATAAATAGACTAAGTCGGACGAGTTCTCCGCTTGTTGCAATGAAACGTTCGTATATGTGAAGAACAACATGAACAAATGCAGTCTCAAACCGGAACGAGCTTTTCAATCTATATGGCTTGCCAAAAACGTATATATACGCGATTAGCATGGGAAGGGTGAACATATATTTTACATATGTCGTCCCTGCACCTGACTGCCGTCGTGAAATACGCACAGAAAACTGTGTTCATTTACGTTTGAGCAGTATCGATTGGATAAGTATAAAAATGTTTGGACACAATTTTTATCATAGAAGTTTTGTCCAAAATTCGGATAAATGACTTAACAAAATTTCTAATAAAATGGGTGATCATTATCATAGAAGTTTTATCCAAAATCTAAATAAAACTACATGCTTCATGGCAGCAATCACCATGAACTTAATTGTGTCCAAACATTACGCGAATGAAACCCTTGTTCGAAAATCAACTTTGAAAGCCGTGAATGTTTATTCGAAATTTGGATAAAGACTTGCTGAAGAGACACTACCTATACCTTCACTCTCTCACTAATTAAATCGATTTCCTACCAGACTATTGCTATAGCTTGCCGTTCCCGCGATACGTTATCCAAACTTTGGATAAGAATCAAACTAGCAGGGACAAAGAAACAACCCTGTCTTGACCTACACTGTACCCACACACAGAACCTAAAGATTTATCCAACATTTGAATATTATTGAGCAAGGAAAGCAATTTCTCACTCATTGGACAAGAATATCCCTTTCTAAAGGTGTCCGAGATTTTTCTGTCTCGACCTGCTATCTCAGCCTAGGCTCAGAAGGCTGTCTCAAAATGCTGCCCAATTAATAACTCACTTTATTTCAACAAATCAACTTACTACCTGTCATGTACATTGCATGCAGAATATGAAAGTGACATCCATTTATGTACAGGAAGTGTCACTGTAGATATCTGGTTAGCTGCCAATCATAAAAAATGCATGCACAAGATGAAATTAACACACATGTCAGACTATTAATAGAAAATTAGTTTGAAGTTTATAGAAATGGCTTCAACGAGAAGTATAAATTTAAAGAGTAACTACACTTCAGGAACTGACTGAATCAGATGCCAAACCCTATCCCCAACATCAAAGGGAAAGATTGACAAAGACATCCCAACAAACAATAAGTATTCAATAAATATTTTGTTCTATAAAATATAATGGGTGAGTAAAATAATCAATGATGGGGTTGAGGCCTCGACAAGGAAATAGCAGGCTCGTTTTCAGATTAATTAAGTCTTATGCTCGGCAAGCCTCGCATAAGACTAAATAATCTGCAAACTAGCCAGAGATTTTTTTGTCTTGGCCTCAACCCCTTTCATAGATTTTATTAACACCAATTATTCAGTAATGTATTCATTTAATCCAACATTTTGGATAAAATCTAACTAGCAGGGAGAAATAATTTCCCTGCCTTGCAATACATTGCATCAAAGCACAACCTTAAGTCTATTCCTAAATTTGGATAAATCACTTAACAAATCATTTAATGAAAATTTGCGTCGGTTATTATTGGCTACCTCAATACCTTCTGCCAACAACTGCCATAAGCATGACTGTATCCAAGCAAAGACGCATAACACGGAAATGGCTATTGTACGAAAAACAACTGCAGAGGTTTATTCTTATTATAGCTTTGATAGTAAATTACAAACTGAATGGATACTATAATAAAAATTATTTTCACACAACAGTTTCGTTTATGTAAACTTTCTTTGTCAAGAGTTATGTGACATGAATATAATAACTTATAATGGGAATATACAGTGAGTGCATTGTAAATAACTTTAGAATTATCAGTTAATGTAGGTAATAACAAAACGATTTTTATACCCCCGCTTTGAAAAAGTGGGGGGTATACTGGATTACGTGTGTCCGTCCGTCCGTCCGTCTTTCCATCTGTCCCCTTTGAATGAAATGTTCGTCGAAAATTTCTCCACAACCATGCAAGCTAGAATAGTCATATTTGGTATACAGGTTGGTGATGATGCGTTGTATCGTGGGATTGCAAACCAGGCTTCTCCTTTTTATTCTTCTCTTTATTTGTCCGATTTTCTTTCTTTCTCTAATTTGAATAATGATTTTTTTCCTCAAAGATTTCTCCACAACCATGCAAGACAGAATAGTCATATTTGGTATACATGTTGGTGATGGTGTGTTGTATCGTAGGATTGCAAACCAGCATACTCCTGAATAATCTTCCCTTTATTTGTCCGATTTTCTTTCTTTCCATACTTTGAATAATGAAATTTTTCGTCAAAGATTTCTCGACAACCATGCAAGACAGAATGGTCAGATTTGATATACAGGTTGGTTATGATGTGTTGTATCGTGGGATAGCAAACCAGCCTTCCCTTCTCTTGCTTATTCTTCCCTTTATTGGTCCGATTTTCTTTCTTTCCACACTTTGAATAATGAAATTTTTCGTCAAAGATTTCTCCTCAACCATGCAAGATAAAGTAGTCAGATTTGGTATACAGGTAGGCGATAATGTGTTGTGTTTTGGGATTGCAAACCAGCATACTCCTGCTTATTCTTCTCTTTATTTGCATGATTTTCGTTCTTTCCATAATTTGAATAATAAAATTTGTCATCAAACATTTCTTCACAACCATGCAAAATAAAGTGGTCATTTTTGGTATACAGGTTGATGACAAAGACAGAAAGTCCATATTTGGTGTACAGATTGATAATGCCAAGTCTCCAGTTTGTCCTTTCCTGCATTTGTTCACTTTTTTTCTCTATATATATTCTTTCCATACATTCAGTACTGTAATTATACGCAAAAGATTTCCAAGCAACTGCTCAAGTAAGTATCTTCATATTTGGTATATAAGTTGACAATGACTTGCTTTTTCTGTCCATGTGAAATTTCTTATTCCAAAATAGAATATTGGATATTGGATATACATATTAACAATGAGTTGTTTCTCTCTATGCTCCAGGTAATGAAAGTAACACCATTTTACTAAAGCTGTTGAGCGGGGGTATAGTCGGATTCTCCGACAGTTCTAGTTTTTTCTGCATAAGACATACTTTGGTAGTCATAACGGTAGGGAAATTTAAACCATTCTCTTTTGACAGTGCTAATAAAGAAAACTCTGCTTTCTTTTAAATTTCATCCAAAGTATTTGTGCCTAGATTTCTCTACAGGAGTTATTAGAATGTGTCCTTAAATCCAAAGCTGCATCCCAGATTTCATACCATATTCTTGAAGTTCAGGTACGTTGATTCAGAATCCTGGGACTGCTGTTTCCTTTCGTCGTTTTGTAGTGCAATCTGAAATAACAAAGCATACAATATTCTTAAGAAAACGATATTTAATGTTTTATATTATTACTAGCTTTTTTTCAGCTGTGCATAATATTTAATCCTATAGTGATAACCAACAGCTTTATAATTTTCAGTGTCTTACAGTATTAACTACATTATTTTTTACTTACTTGTCTCAAGATGCAATGCCATGGGCGGGACTGTTTTTTTAATAAACATGTTTAAATTAAAGTGGTCAAAGCACACAAATCATAAGTCCGAACTCCTAAGTCCTTTTAAAGATGCAAGTTCTGCAAGTTTAATGTATTTTTGCCCCTGAACCATTTTTTGAGGAAAACAGTATTTGAGCATGCTTTCATCGAATAAAAATAGAAAACAAATCAATATTGGCAGAAATGGCCCATTTAGGAGCATTCTTTCCAGATTTTTTATTTATTGGCTTCCAGACAATAATTCCCTGCAGTGGTTATAATCTTTTCTGATAAGTCCTGTTATGCACATTAAATCCTTTGTGACCCTTGTTTTAGCCTGTTTGGGTGGTGCTACTCATCTCAGTATCCATTTTTAGAACCAGAACACTCAGTTGAAATCCTTTCAAGCAAAGTTAGGGGTTCAAAATAGGAACTCTTTGCTAATTACAAGTTATAGCTTTTTGAAAATTTGTTACAAATAAACAATGTTTGAACATCATTTTTAATACATGCTCGCGAAAAATAGTTACTAGGAGTTGGCTGACACGCTGAAATTTATGTTCTTGGTAGAATGTGACGTTATTTTAATGGATTGAAGGGGGTCAGATTTGCAGACCTTGCAACTTTAACATTGACAGTTGCTGAATATTTAGGATACAGATATATGGACATACGGAGACATTTTAGGTGTTTGATCAAGGAAATTAAGCGTGTCATTTCCGTAAAATAAGCCAAATCCTTAATCGCAGTTATTTCCCCGGTGACCGCAGACAGATCATCGATAGGATATACCTTCAGCGGGCTGATTTACCTGTACTTTTCTGTATGGCATTAAGCTTTAAGCCGACGGAATTACCTATATGAACGCAGTTATATAGAATCTACCTGTTTACATATAGGACTGGGCAATTTGAAATTGATCAATTTACGAAGTTAATTGTTAACTTTAAAACTCAAAAATATTATTTTATTTATATAACCGTGCGTATTTTGCGTTATTATACCCGTTTTTATTTTGCACTTATATTTTGTGTAGAAATATATGATCAAGTAAAGATAATATAAAACGGGAACTATTCCTTTGCATTATTTTATGCATTGTCTAAGGGTAGACTTAGAATATTTTTTTTCGTCTCGGACATTTGTTCGTGTTTTAGATCTTTTGCGACATTGCTGTGCGCACGTTATTGTTGTGTCAATGGTGCTCCTATTGTAATTTGATTGAGCGCATGACATTTCCTACAATTTCACATGTGCGCTCAGTGAAGGCTCAGATCGGCCTGCAATCCACACAGTGCGATGAGAGTCTTCAATGTCCGCCTGAAGAAGCTTTGTGTCTGTAGCTATCAATATTGCGCACAGCGAAGACTCAGTTTATACTGCGCGGATTCGCAGGCTGATCTGGTCTTGGCTGGGCGCACAGGTATAATAGTAGGAAATATCATGCGGTGGCTCATTTCCTGTCCCCCTATTTGTAATTACAGGAGATATTAAACTTTTTAAGCAGCGAACAAGAATTGTGCTATCAGATGCGCAGTCTGATCTGCGCCTTTACTGTTTGCATGATAAAACCGGTTTTCTCATGACGTTGCTCAACTGGTTAACGCAGTCAAGTATGTTTCTCGACTGGCACATTTGACAAAGGTAGAAAATCCTCAATATCTTATTCACTTATCGTGATTGTACAGTAAAAGTCGTATTTGCGGCTGATCTGTGTTTACGACTGGCTGACATGCCAGTTTGTTGGTTTCTCGGGTGCTCGTTAACCCACTCATGAGCTTGCTATTTTTACCAGCATGTTTTAATTCTAATCATATTTTGTCATTATATGCTATAGAAACAAGTCATATCTTACGCTTTGGACTGAAATTTCAAAGGTGTTTTCCATGTTTTCCATGCTGCTAATTAATGCTAAAAACTGTGTGCATATTTGACGAGGTAAATATAAGAATGTGCGGGAAAATGCCGCCATTTCTTAACAAATGTAGGTATGGCATACATGTACAACAAAGCAACTAATAGTAAACAAAATATTTACCACTTTTCCGCATATTTTCGCCGTCCGTCGTGAATAACGATAGATAGATAGATAGATAGATAGATAGATAGATAGATAGATAGATAGATAGATAGATAGATAGATAGATAAAGTGAAATACACTACCCTTCTTTTTTCTACTATTGCGTCAGTGTTAGTCGCCTAGGTCACTGAGTAAACAGTCATCGCGGTGCTAAATGACAAGTGAAATACGGTTGAAACTTGTCTGAAACTTTACTTTCCCCATAATTGTACAGAGTCAAGTTCTATTAGATTAGCACGTAAGCTGTGAAGCGGTAGATTCAAAAAGAGGGCCTTCAAAAAGTTCTCCAAAACTGAAGATACCCTTTATATTGCCTGTAACGATAAGAAAGCGTTTTTCACTTCTACTGACCGTAAAATATATAAAGGATATAGTCTTTGGTCATGTCAGAATGTATGTGACGCCTTGTCATATCTCTTAGATAAGATTTACATCAGATTTGGTAATAAGTTATACAGACAAATTGTTGGTATTCCGATGGGTACAAATTGTGCTCCTCTTGTGGCCGATTTGTTTTTATTTTGTTATGAAAGAGATTTCATGACTTCTCTTTCTGTTGAAAATCAAGCTGATATCATTGAGGCATTTAACTCAACCTCTAGATATTTAGACGATCTTCTGAATATTGATAATCCTTATTTTGAAAGCATGGTTAACCAAATTTACCCACCTGAACTTAAATTGAATAAAGCTAATACTTCAGATACCGAGGCCCCCTTTTTGGATTTACATCTATCTATTTCTAACGGTTTTGTATCTTCTAAAATTTATGATAAACGTGATGACTTTGACTTTGATATAGTTAATTTTCCATTTTTGGATGGTGACGTTCCACGTCGTCCCTCTTATGGAGTGTATATTTCTCAACTTATAAGATTTGCTAGAGTGTGTAGTCATGTAGATGACTTTAATGCACGTAATAAATGTTTAACTGCTAAACTTCTTCAACAGGGCTATCGGTATCATAAGCTTAGAAAGGCTTTTTCTAAATTCTATCGCAGACACCATGAATTGGTTTCAAAATTTGATGTCGGATTAAAATTTCTTTTACACCAAGGCCTATCGGAACCAGAATTTTATGGTGACTTAGTATACAAATTCAAAAAGATTAAGGGTAGGACTGATTTTTCTGATCAATTCCGAAAAATAATAATACGTCACAAACGTATTGGCTATAATTTAAATGTTATGCGACAGTCTGCATGCTTAGTGATTAACCCAATCACGGTTGATAGCTTTGCTGCACTCTTTAATTGCACACCGGGGGATCGGTCGTCAGACTCTATGATGGCCCCGACCTAAAGCTATATATTTTAGTTGGTTGGGACCGGAGCCTTTTTGTCTGTTGCTTGGTCCACCGGGGCTCAACTGGTGACCTTCTTTTGCTTCAGATTTCCAGTGGGGTTGTTTGGCAGGACAGGGATCTCCACCTGTCAGACGGCCCGTTGTATCTGTTGAGTCCTCGTCTTTGCTTCTTCATGGTGTTGAAATTTGATTTATGTGTTTACCGTGATGATTCATTGACGAGTTAGAGGGTTATCATGCGAACCGAACAACCAACTAAATGTTTTGTACCACTTCAGAAACTGAGGGTGAGGTTGGGCCTGTAAAATCGATTTAAGCCCCCCAGTAATTCATTACTGACCGTTCCAAGGCGGTAGTTCTGTTGTGGTTCTTTGTTGCCTGTTTTTGGTGTCAGAGTTTCTGTGCTGTTTTACCTTATGTATGTTATTATTATTTTTGGTTCGGTTTGGGTTGCTGAGTGGCCACCTTTTGGGAACAAGCTGCTCACTCGGTTGGCCATATGTTCTCTGTATCTTGATTATTTGTAATCTTAGTTGTTTCCAACTATGGTTTGAGGGCTGGATTTGGATTTTGATTGTTTCAGTTCCTGGTCTTTGCATACTTTTTACTTTTTTTGATTTTATGAAAGTCATTTACATAACAAAATGACTTATTTTGTGCTGTTAAATTGTTTGCAGGGCGCTCCTTTAGGTTTTTTTTTGTGGCACTGTTCTATTTTCAAATTATTTTTAATGAGATTTGCCGACAACCAAGAACGGTTTAATTTTACTGATCTGAAATCTGTGAAAAATAATTAGCCAAAAGGCGTGCCGACCATTCACTAGCTGCTCAAAATTAGCTAATAACGTCTTTTTTCCCATCATGGACCGTGTCAAGTAACTGACCATAAGAACTTAAAATTGAAAGGTATCTTACACCTTAAAAGTATTGTAAATATTAGAGTCAATCGGCGCATCAGTCGAGACTAATCAAAACCGTTACCCTTCATTGACTTCATACAGTGTATTGGTGAAAATGGAAAAGTCTGATCAGGGCACACGGATGCACACACTGATCTGGAAGACACCTGCTCGCATATGCCGTTTGATACATTTTAACACGAAGCTATTTGCATTTGGGCTTGACATCCGACTTTCTTTAGCCATAATTTAGATAATCAGGTGCGAAAGTACGTCTTCTTTGACACCCGTTTACAGATGTCATCGGTAATCCTTTACGCCTGTAGCAATTAAGATATGATCTAACATGACACCTGTTGTGACTGCAAAACTGCGAGAACTGCGAGCTGTGAAAGTGTCCGTTTCTCTCTCTCTCTCTTTTTCTTATTTCTTTCGCTTTTATTTACGCTAGGAAGCATTATATACTAACTGAAAATACTGGGCCGGCGATGGCCTGCCATGCCGTCCCTTATCCGACGCTCTTGTTTTTCATACACTCTTGAAAATTTACATTGGTATTTTAGAAGCGGCTGTAGTGTAGTGGATAACACTCCGGACTACCAATCCAGGGGTCGCAAGATCGATCCCCCGCTTCTCTGGTCTTTCGGATGAGACTTTCAACCGAGGTCCCGTCTCCATATGACTTCGATGTTAGTGGGACGTTAAACCCGATTTCACTCACTCACTACATTTGTGATTTGAAGGGATTTTTAGATATGCAGGACTGCTGAAATTTATTTTTATATACGGAAGGAATGATATTTGCTTTAAAACAGTTAGATCATCAGTTACATGAAAATGCTTTATGTTATTCAGATTGTGAAAAATTTAACTCAGTGCACTTGAGGCATTTGCCACTTGAATTTGAAGACACAGTTTGCAATTATTGTCAAACATTTATTTTTCATTTAATTTTGTTTGTTTTTTTTATAGAATTTTGTTTTGTATTGTTTTTACTTGCAAACGATCAGTCTATTATACCATGTCAGTCTCTGCCTGCAGCAGCCAGCGCAAAGTCCACAATGCGCTTGCAATGCAGATCAGGCTGCGCCGAAGTGGATGCTGATCTGAAACTTCAACTAAGATATTATTCAGTTATTTGTAATCAGCAAATTAACACACTTTGCAAACTGGTGCTTACCACGCTTCGGCATACTAAACATAAAGCGCTAATGAGACTCTGATCAGGCTGCGCCGATGCCCAGGCTGATCTGAACCTTGCGTACGGAGATTCTTTGGATTTTTTTATTTGTAAACAGCGAAATGAATTTACTGTGCGGAGGGGCAGATAAGTGCTTATCAAGCTGGATGCTCATCTTGTGTTAGGCATTGATGAGCATATTCAATCATAAACTAAACAGAAAAAGACAAAAATATTGGCTTTTTTTAAGCATAATAGTGGTTAGCAGATTATATTAAGTTATTTACAATTAAAAGTGTCGTCTAATTATAGTGTTTAAAGGTCCTAGTCGAACAAGGATTAGCAGTTCCGCGTTACGTTCTTTTAGTTAGCCTGATTATTCGGGTTGGCTTTGATGCGTCGCTTTCAGCCAAAAAAAAAGATGAAATAAATGAAAATGAAAATCAAAAATCAATATAAGAAATGTTCTAATATTAGTTTCTTGAATAAATAAATAGATAAATAAGTAAGATGTTTAAGCCGACAAATATTACTATAAGAATCCAGCACCTACATGTTTATATGCGGACTTAGAAAATTTCGCTACTTGTTCTTCTCTTTTGATGAAACGCCGTGGAACTTGATTTTCTGAAGGATTTGGAAGCAAGAAGATCAAAACTCACATTTATGAATTGTACATCAATGTAAAGCTAGGAAAGCAATAGGAGTATTTATAACAGGAAAAAATATCACATTTTAACAGAAAAAATGTTTTTGATGGTTAAAAATGAGAAACATTGCGTTTCAGCAAACTCTGCCTATCTTCCTTGCCGAGCTGCTACCCAGACTCTTAATACCTGTAGGGAAGCAAGAAGATAGCAAAATAACTTTATAAAATTTATACCAACGCAGAGGTAATAAAATTTCCTGTCCGAATATAACAGGAAAAAATTGTAACTTTTATAGAACATGGATTTATACGGGTTTTTAAAATTTTCCCCTATACTTTTAATGTAAAAAATTGGACAGGTTGGTCAATTCACACCTTTCCACAGAAACGGACAATATTCGGCTATTTCCGCCCCTATGATGTCGATAGCTGGACATGCCCCGAAATCAAGGTGTGATCAGGTGCTCGCGAGTAGTAAGCATCACCTGTCTATTGTAATACCCCCGCCATATCTATGTATCTTTCTGTTAACCCTGTGTCAACAGTTTACGGTTGAGCAGCGTCCCTCTTTCAACAAAGTCATGATAAGAGTTAAGGATATTTAAGTTTTACGAGGATGGCATGCCAGTTAGCTTAATCTTCATCGCCTGAAATTCAGTAGTCATTTTGCATGTGTTCATTATCAAAATTATGTAGACAAACTGCTGTTTGATTTATTTCGTAAAAGCTTATGCTGAATTGATTTAGCTTCTCAAAGACTTTAAAATGAAACAGGGCGAAAGACAATGGGCAGACTAAAACATACTCTTGATGTAACTATGATACGAGACGTTAAAAAAGTAACAATCGCGGTATTCTATAGGACAAATAAATTTTACGTGTGACGTAGGTTTCATTTCACACTAATTAACGTTTCTGACTCATTTAAAGTTTCATAGCACTGATTTGAGACACATAATCTTATTGTGGTCACTCGGCAGCATTTGAAATCTGAGTTTCAGAGCGATTGCTTGTCTTAGTTGAAAATAAAGCGCGTGGCGTAAGGTCACATTGATGATAGGAAAAATGCCGGGGTAAGGTACTTTGAAGTCGAGTAAAAGACACAGTGTCAAATAAAGTTACAAAATATATATACTATGCACAAGAAATATAGCAATGTTTTTGTATGTGTTAGATCCATCATATTAGGATTTTATTGGCACTTTACTGCAAAGATATAAAGGCCGATCATTCGAGATGGACTGGCAGGTAAAAGAATCAAGATTGCTCAATTGTAGCGTTTGAACTATCGTGACGTCAGTTTTTATGACAATTGTATCTGAACGGCATTCATGATCATGTACAAAAGCCCCAACCATAATGAGGCGGCTGGTTTGCTTTTAAAATAAATAAAAACGCTCTAAAACATTTTAATATGCTACGAGTATGAGGTTTACAACGTTCGAAAATTTGACGTTTTCCCTTGTTTTTACGTTATCGTCTTAAAAACTTGTTTTAATCGGTATTTCTTGAATCCCTTTTGAGTGTATGATTGTTTGGTGGCTACCAATATGATGATATAAACAATTTAGAAAGAAAACTTTTCCCGGTTACTGGGCATAAGTCAAAAGTCTCAGACTAACGTCATCATTTTATCACAGTTACGTTATACTTCAAAGAAGAAACTTCACAGTTAAATCAATCATGGTGTGATCTTATATTCTAGCCTATTGTTTTTCTCGGGTTTTGATTCTGCTTTGAACTGAATCACACGTGGATCATTGCACACTGGACTGAATTAACATGTTTTAACGTCAATGGCGCATGCTTAGATTCGTCAGTTGTTAAGCTTAACCATATCTTTTACACAATCAATAGCTTTGACAAGATAACTGAGCATGAAAATGTTGAGAAATACCGTACAAAAAATCACATGCTTACCATTTTATGTTGCTTTTCAATGGGTGTGAATTTCGGCTAATGACCCCTTCCGTGCGTATCGCTTTTCCCCAATATCGTTTTAAAGATGGCTTCTGTGATCCCATGGTATCTTAAGCCCCAGATACGGTTCCTTTCAATTCAGTTTGATTTCGCTCAATTTTGCACTTCAGTAATGAAAAAAATTGCAAAGTATAAAAATTTGCTAAATATATTTTGCATAGTATATATCACATATTTGGGAACACATGTTTCAGCGAAGGAACTTGTATGTTTTATGATGCTGTGTCATATCAGCTATTATTTGAACATGGATTTACCATCGTGACGTAGGTTACACAAAATTTGTGACATTAGTTCTCAGTACCATTTCTTAATAATATATACCCTTCTGATATTGT
Source organism: Ctena decussata (assembly GCA_963989385.1). NCBI lineage: Eukaryota > Metazoa > Mollusca > Bivalvia > Lucinida > Lucinidae > Ctena > Ctena decussata. The sequence continues at coordinate 3,306,683 of OZ022512.1, read as the reverse complement.
TTAAGTATAAACGTATTCATACCAAATTTAGTGCGACAGACGCGCGTTTCTGTATTTAACTTCTTCAGTGTCTTTAAACCCCAAAAGTTTGAAAGAAAAGAGATGATGGGCAGCTCTCGGCAGGCATCAAGCATCCCTCTCCGAACCACACTTACTGCCACATTCCGCGGGACACATTAGCCGAGAAATATCAAAGAAAACACCTTATTTTAAGAACAGTACTCGTTTTTGATCAGTGGATAAAGTATTTTAAGCATGCCGCATTCAAAACTCTACAAATGCAATATTGCGACATTTAAAAACGTAGCCTTTTCATACTAGGGTATCATAATTTGGATCGGCGTAAGAAATTATAAACACGACGCTTGTATGCCCTGATACTTGGATTTAAACCTGTTGAGAGCAGGCATGAAAAGAAAAGATGAGAGACAAAAATGATACAAAATAGCCTAGCTTAATTGAGAACGTCTCACATGGACCGTTCATAAAACGGACCGGGACTAGTTGCATCACGACCGATGAGGGGCTTATCCGTTTTTATCAGGGTGCAAAGGGTGAGTCGGGACATGAACAACTACCAATATCCGAGTACCCATGCACAACACATAGTGGTCAGGTGTTAATACAATAATCTCGCCGAAAAGTATACAAGAAAAATGTAACTGCCTATTACTGAGACATCCGGCGAACGTATCACATGCCGAAATGTATATGGCTTTACCGCCTATAAAGTATATATCCGCAAAGAAATAATGTGCATATACGATTGTGGAATTGCTTATGTTTTTCAATGTTAAAGGAATGTTTCACGTATAAGTAAGATGCACAGCTTTTTGTGCAAAGCAGCGCAGCATTTGATTACAGTATAAATGTAATCACAATGTATGTAGGACGCAACGAAAGAAGAAATGTATATGTATGAATTTATTAAGATATTATTTTAGAGATTATCTCTACAGGTTATACTGCAAACTTTGCAAAAAAATGTTTTAGTATTATGATAAAGCTGACGCACATTGACCTGTCTCTTTTACCCCTAATTTGAAAATATTAGTAGGTTCAGTTGATTTCACAGATAGGGATGCAAGAAATATAATAAAATCTTAAGGCCATCCTTTAAAAATGTGTTTGTTGTACTCGATGAATGGATGTGTCACGGACTCTTAAAAAAATCTCACGCCCCGACCGCGGATCGAACCGGGCACCCTTCAATCTAAAGTCAGGCACTCTACCAAGTCGCTTTAAAAGCCGGTTTGTACTGCAAGGCAGTACAAGTGTGCGTGTATGATATACCTAATAAACTACAACCTGTGACATTCTCCCTCTCCATATTGAATTCGTCTTCGAATTCTAAAGAGTTACAAGAAACACTTGAAATGAGTCTTAAGGAGTTCTAATGCACATCTGAGTTATTTACGTTGGGCGCCATTTGTCACGGACTCTTAAAAAATCTCACGCCCCGGCCGAGGATCGAACCGGGGATTCTTCGATCTAAGTCGGGCACTCTACCACGTCGCTATAAAAGCCGGCTTGTACCGCAAGGCAGTACAAGTGTGAGTACATGATATACCTCATTACCTACACCCTGTGACAGATGGATGCAATACGTCGTTTTAACAGTATTTCAGTCATATCAGAAATATGGAAGACTGATGAACAATGCCTCTTTAACCGTTGGATCGCTAGATCAGCAAACCAGCGCTTAACCAACCGTCACTCATCTGCTGTGCTTAAATGCAGATTATGTGAGCTAGATTGGTAGTTTGGAAGTTTTTTTTAGGTGCCAGAAAGTACAGGTACCGACTATAATGCATTTGCAAACAGTGCAGCTCTGAATCATACTAGTCTTAAAAGCAGTCTGTTCTGGGTTAACACTGTTTGCCATCTTATATTGACAGTTTGAACACCGTTAAGCAGTAACCCAGGTCGAATGATAAACATGACAAGGATTAAAACTACAATGAAAAGAAAAAGGAAAAAGTAAAATGAAAGAAATCGCAAAACAATTGGGTAGGTAGGAAGACTTCAAACAGAGTTTTCATTAATGGTCTAATACATAATCAGACCTCTAATGATTCACTAGCATTTCCACATGAAAATGAATAACTTCATGCATTTGTAAATAGTTTACCAATTAATCTTGCATCTATTTATCATATAGATACGGAATTTAGGACTGTCTTAGAAGCAATCCGCATGTTTGATAAAGCTAAGCTTTCAGACTCTTTATCCAGCCCGCCGGTCAGATAAAGCTTTTCCCGGTCCGATAAAGCTTTTATCAGCCCGGTTATTTCTGAGAATGGTTAACCAAATTCTTGTTGAATACTTTGTATATTTCTCTTTTTGAATTGAAAACGCGGACATAAACCAGTCCATTACTAACGTCAACAAAGTCTCGTGAGGCACTTTGCAGGGAAAATAGCAAGTGCGGTGCGCGTCCAGGGCGAAAAAGTTTTAGAATCAGTATCAAATCGTTTGCATTAGCTTGTTTCGATCACAGAAAAAGAAAACAGACATAGAGAAGTGACGGACAATGACACAAAAGAGTTAAAAATAAACACCGCCGGGAAATTGGCAGGGAACATGCTGATTCTTACAGAATGGCCCAATGAACAAGGCGTCTATCAGTCAGTAGAAACCATAGACCCAGACTCTTTGGACACTTTGTTAGCAAGGTTTTTCACGTCTGTCAGAAAAGAAGACCAATAACAATACGAACCAGACTCAGTTAAATCTTTTCAAGGCTCTGTAATTCAGTATCTTAAAGAAAAAAAGTACCCCAAGAACATTCTGGCCGATGATGAGTTTCAACATTCTCAGGCGGTTTTATGTGCTCAAAGAAAGGCGTTGAAACAGCTTGGTATTGAAAAAAAAACGTAACAGAGCTGACCCTTTTACTGATGATGAACTCACACTACTCTCTATGAAATTTCTTCTTGGAAGAGGTAGGTTACAACGAATATATGCGTCAATCGAGCATTGTAATCTCGTTGCTAATTTAAACAAAGTAAAGAAAGGGAGACAATTATTATAGGAACAGAGACAGCTAAAAATACTTTACAAGTTAAGCTTTTGCAAAAGCTGGAGAGTAATACAGAGTATACATATATAGTACATAAGTTGCAGAGTAGGAAACTGGCAGTATTATTGCATACTTGGACATTGTTTAAGACAAGGTACTTTTTGCATTGACAGCTTGGCTTTAGCTTCAGGTGTTATAGGTGAACTAAATTGCATAATGGCGGCCTTTGTAGTAAGACACTCTGTACGTCTTCCAACTGTTTCTCCATGGCTTACTTTGCTGCTCAGTGACAGGTGGTATAGAGTAACATAGTGCCTGATGCCAGTTCGCTAATAAGTCATCTTTAGTAGATACGGCCTTGCAAGTTTGTTTTAAGGTGAGTTACACAAAATGATGGCGTTTTGCGGCGTTTGATCTTGGTCGGCACTGTTTGGGTGTGTCCTAATTCATTTTGTGACCAGAGTGAGAGAGAAAGAGAGAGAGAGGGAGAGAGAGAGAGAGAGAGAGAGAGAGAGAAAGAGTCTTTTATCTAATAAATTGAAAGATGATCTGATGTAGTTACAGAAATATTACGTAAAATGCTTGTAATATTCACATTTCAGAGAATCCAGAAGCACTAATAAACAGTATGTGGCTGAACAATTATTTACACTTTGGCCTGCGAGGAAGCCAGGAGCATGTAAATATGTTATGGGGCGACTTAGAGCTGAAAAAGACATCAGCTGGTACTGAATATGTTGAGTTTAACGAGAGGCCGACTAAAACTCGGTCTGGTGCCACCAACGATGTAAGACGATTTACCCACAAAATGTTCGCAAAACCAAGTAAGTTACAAATAAAAGCATGAAACTTTATCAAAGTGAGATAGTTGGGAAAGCATATAAATTTAGCAACTACACATATCAAAAACGTTATGATAGAATACTAAAGTCAATTAAATCAAGTAAGCAGTCATTTCTGCTGATAAGCGTCACCTACGTTGTGTGTAAACAGTGATATCTCAGATCAGCCTGTGCATCCCCTTAATCTGATCAGAGACTTCTGTTTTCACATTTTCATATTTATGAACTGAAATCGAAGCTGGCAAGACAAACCTCTGATTATCTAAGCGGCGGCAAAGGCTAATCTGAAAAAGTATATTAAGCCCATGGCTTAAGGCCTCTTTTCCTATGACCCGTTTATTATATATTCTTTGAAAATTCTATTTCAAGTGAACCTGACTGCCCTGTGGCATTGTTTAAAGAATATACCAGGCATCGTCCAGTGGAGATGTTAACTCTCGACTCCCCATTTAACTTGGGTATCAACAAGTCCTACCTGAAGACAGGATCTACGTGTTTCATAAGGACTGTTATGGGAAAAAAACACCATCGGACGTTTTGCTCGCGTGATGAGCGAGAAAGCACATCTGCAAGGCCGTCATGTTAAGCACAGTGGCAGGAAAACAACTGTTACGAAATTAGTTGGAAATAAAATTCCTGCCAATGAAATAATGCAACTTACTGGACATTCGAACATCCAATCAATCAATAATTACAGCAGCATTAATGTAGAAAGGCAACAAGAATTGTCCAACATATTAGCTTCAGTGCCGGCCAAGTCTCATTCTACTGAAACAACTGTAGACACCTTTATCTGTTTTATTCACAGCCACTATACAATTACCGTCTTTTGATTTATGTAAAGAATTATCAGAGTAAAAACTGTCCTAACTACACTACTTTTCCATTGCTTTCCGGTGAATACTTTGACTTTTTTATACAAGCACTTTAAATTTTCGCAAATATGGCGGACTGCGAACATTAAAGATATCGAAAACTGGTGCTTATATTTTGGACCCAAACCGGCGTAAATTAGAACCCGCGAAAATTATCGCGTGTACGGTATTCGATAATGATTGTTTTTGAGAGGCCAGCGTGTTGTTGGGGGCATTGTATTTTATTAAACTATTTTCTTGTTATTTTATTACGTTCTCTTAAGGTTGAACCCAGTCATATCCATATCGGTGCTACAATTATACATTTTTTCAAGTAATTATTTTCCATTTGCTTCGCAATGCAGCAGCTTGTGTAACTGATCCAATTAGTCTTTTGTTGCGTGCAAATGACCATATAGATAGTACAGTTTATCTCATCTTTTTGATAGACAGCTTCAATTTTATGTCAGAAAATTTAAGATAAAACGTATTATTTATAATGCATAATATGTCTCAGCTGAAAAACAACTGATATAATTTTCTTTTAATAAAATACATCAACAGTTGTTCCTGATATGCGGTCATTAAGGCTGCAGTGTGGCGTCTTATCTGGCTTCCAACATATGGCAGTTTACTCATGTGATATTCAGATCATCCTTCTCATTTGTACAAGGTAATCAAAAACCTTTTTGGGTTTATTTTTACCTCTCTATACACATACCAGAAAGGTTTAGATTTTGTTTTGGCGTTTGTGAATCTGGATTATTCTGATTTAGGTGGGTGAGGTGGTGGGGGGAGAAGGAGCTGAAACAGACGCCATTAGCCTTAGGCATTCATCATACCTTGTATGATTCCATTCATAAACGTAATGAGCACCCAAAAGAATTGATGAAACGCTTCATATTTTACATGGGCATTTTTACGCTGGTACTTGTATGCCATTTATTGATAGTTTTTTATCGGAAGCGCTAGGAAGCAGGGAAGCTGTAACAGCAAAAAGTTTAATTTAATGTATTCCTTACACAGCCACTATGGCGAGTATACGCGTTATCTAGATAGAAGTTTCGCGTCGGCCTTCGGCCGCCGCTACGCTCGTGTTTACAAAATGCCGGGCAAATAAATACATCTTGGGAAGGATAACTCTGGCAGAAATAAAGAGGGTTTAATTATTCCAGCCTTTGCGTTGGTAAACATGGTCAATATTTTAGAGTTTATTATTCCACAGTATGTAATTGTGTTTTTCTGTCAGTTTAGTGACATATATATCTTAGAGAAGAGGGTGTAATGTTCATCCATTTTATTTTATTTTATTTTTTATTTTATTTATATTTCTATTTTTTATTTATTTTTTGTGTGTTTTTTTTTAATCTTTATTATTCCCTCCATAGACTGACTGACTTTTATTTGATAAGGAAAACTACCGCAAACTCTATTTTTAGGGTCATAATGGACAGATTAAACCCTTACTTTGAAGTATTTTTTCAAGCATGGTACTAAGTGAAGAAAAAAAATACCTTTTTGACAGATTTTTATTCTTTCTCGATGCCATTTTGTCAAATACACCAGAAAATATACAAATAAAGGCATTTGTTTGCAAAATATACACTAAAACATGCACGGGGGAATATATAACCCACTACCACATGAACAGGTGTCGAAACTAATGAAATTACCCTTTCTGGTTGCTAATTATTACGCTCTATGATGGTGGCTAAGGTAGCAAATGAACACGAGCCAGCACGTTGCATTTGGGCCTATACAGACATGCTTTTACCAGTAGAGGCTATTATCTGCTGGATCATTGGCTATTAGTATTTGTGAAATTCCGATGTTGAAACCGTTGTTTGTGACAAAAAGTGTTGAACTGGCATCTTAATTGGTCTACACTTTCTCTAAACAAAACAATTAAGAGCCTGTCCCGAGAAAAGGCAGTCTGGAGTTTCACATACTAAAGATAGAACTTGATCAATTTCTCCGTATTTTTTAAAGAGTAACTACACTTCAGGAACTGACTGAATCAAATCCCAAACCCTATCCCCAAGATCAAAGGGAAAGATTGACAAAGACATCCCAACATGCAATATTTTACAAGTGATAAGCCGAGTCAGCAGCTCTTTCCCAAATAGGTGGCAACTCAGCTATCTTAATTGTACTAAATAATTTAGACCAACAGAAGGGTTACAAGAGACTAAGCAAATTATACGAAAAACATGTAACAACTATTTTTACCTATTTTCTGTTTTTACTATAGAAGGGTTAAAATGAGAACATAATAAATTAAACAGCACCGAGCATAAAACAACGAAAGTACCGCCTTGGGACGGTCAGTAATAACTACTCGGGGGTTTAAACCGGTTTTACTGGGCCCAAACCTTCACTCACACCCTCCGCCGCGGTGCAAACAATAAGTTGGTACAGTACCGGTTTCATGGATTACTCGTTTTCCACGCTACATGGTGTAAGAATTTAATTAATTCACGAACGGTCCACCGTGTTTGTATCGTGGTAAAACGCGTGGAAGCGTGTACATCTGTGGGAATTCACAGATAACCGTGTCGATCAACGCTCCACCGTGGATGTAATAATTCGTGGATTTCCTCTAAACACGGTGTGCAAGCGTGACAATCAACGTTCCACCGTGATTTAAAAAATTCGTGGACTTCCTCTCAACTCGATGTGTTTGAAATCGTCGCAATCAACGGTACATCGTGCATATTATAATAAATTTATTTCCTGTCAACACGGTGATGGTTAATTAAGCTAAGCAGCTGTAAAACATTTAAACGCTAATTAGTCGAACAGTTTTGTTGACAATTATATGCACTGGCACAATAAAAACAATTGATATTTTAGCGATACTGATAGATTTATATCGTTCCGATCTCTTGAAACTCGGAGATGGATGGATGGATGGATAGCTGAACGTAAGGACGGACGAACGGACGGACGGATGGGTGAATGGATGTAATTTTCACATTCCTCTCAATATGATTTCAGTCATATAGAGACGATGGTTGATGATAATGAAATGATATATGTTAAAGTATTCTGCTGCCCGCCAAATTCGAAGCAGGCACTGCTAGCACAGTAAGAACGCACTTAACCTACTGCCCTAAAAAGCAAATTAGAATTTATGCTACTACTTTAAGTTAAATTCATCTTTCTGAGATACAATAGGCTAGTAGTCAGAGGCCGAAACTACGGTAACTACGGAATATACACTTTGCAAATTATTTGTCCCAGAAAAAGGTGTAACACATAGTCTATGCCAAACATACAAATTCGTTAAATTTATATTCCCCGCTCGAACAGTGGTTTGTTGAGTAATAAATCTTGGTTAGAGGTCAATTGGTTAATAAATCATATCACGAGTGCGGAAGCACGAGTGATATATCTACTTACAACTGACACACAAACAGTGATTTATTATTCAGCAAATGACTGTTAAAGCGAAACTATTTCGATTCTAACACACAAAATCACAGAAAAATATTCATTTTTCTCAAATTCTCTCAACTATCATTCTAATGTGCGAACATTGCCACCAACAATGTAGGCTAGCGTCTATATATTTCCTTCCGCACCGTCAAACGTTAAGGTATAGCTGTTTGACGTCATTTTTACGACGACGTACGTGATGAGCTCATGCTCGACGAAATAGAGTGTTGCAGAAAAATTCACTGCAGTTTAGTTCTCAATTACCTCTATAGGCGCGCTGTTTGAATAAAACTTTACCATATAAAATTGGCAATGAAAATGTCAAATTATTTTTCATTCACACGACCATATTTTCATTCACGCGACCATATTTTCATTTACCCATGTGGACATACCTTGAGTCAGTAAATCTGTGATGACAGCATACGAGGTTCGTCAATATTCAAGAAGCAGATACACTGATATATTTCTCTGTCTCCGTAAAAAAGAGTTCCCGCTTTATTAATACGATCACTTGAAATTCAAGGCTTACTTTTGTTTATGTGATTATTGCGGGAGTACTCGTGCCTTCAAGCCCATAGCATGGCGAAAAATTTAAAATATAGATAAGGATTGATTATGAAATGTAAATTTTAATGCATTAAATAATTTTGTAGTCTCTTATATTTCATTGAGAGGCGCCGTGGTCGAGTGGTTAGAGGCACTTGGTTACGGTGCAGAAAGTCGCCGGAGGTCGTGAGATCGCGCACGGGTTTCGCCATCCGACGACTGGAAAACTCTCTGTCAACCCAGCAGCAAATGGGTACCTGCTTCGAATCAAGGATGGATAAGGCAGCTAAAGGAGAGGGATGGGCTCCGCCATTCATATGCCGTGCCTCTAACCTCCACTGCCCCTACGGCTACTAACGATAGGAAACCCCTACCTTTACTTTTTTATTTTATTAAGAATGTTTCCACCAAGTTTAGTTTTCAAGATCTAAGCATTTGTGTATGTAAAGGATATCTCTACTTAAATTATCTTTAAAATGACGGCCATCAATTAAATTTAAAGTTTCAACTGCAAATACGAATGCTCTATCAGTGCCATAAATCACGAAATACGGTATGATATCACGGGGTATCGCTGCAAGCCTCTCACTGCGTTTTGCCATTGTAATACGAGCGCGATTACCAGCCTTGAACAAGTACAAGTATTAGCTTTCGCAAAAAAGCTTGCCTCACCGTTAAAACACATTTCACTGAGGACCCTATCAATATGTTATGCATTTCACTCATTGTCTGGATTGACATGACGTTTGGACTTGTATGAGGGCTAAGGCGGGACGTCCCCTATCAGCTGGGAGGTGTGGTCACCAAATAGGATTTGACCTCACTCTGGGTACCCAAATTTAAATCAACATTGAATTGAATCTACGTTGATTCAACGTTGTGTACCGGTTGGGCTTTGTTTAAAAATGTTTCGGCACTTAGTGACTCTACAAGAATGTGTCCATGTCGATTGTGTTTTGGTACATCTACTTGTGTATCTATTTAATTGTTAGGGAGATCATCCTTGACGAAGGATGATGTGCGGGAGACGTTTTACGGTCGCCACTCTGCACAACACCACAAGTCGCTTTTGTTCATATTTCATTGCTCAACAGGAAACCGGAAACAAATTGTTATGAAGAGACTTGTCATTTTCAAAAACAAAATATAAAAAAAAAATACTTTCTTCTTCTGCCCGCCAGTTATATGGCGCAAGAGAAGCACACCAACCAACATATTGTCATTAAGTCTTGAAGGCTGTAGAGCTTTCATAATGATATGTGCTTCGACAATTTACCACTGCCAGGACTATGGAGACTTTGAGGTGAATAGGAACTCCGCCATGTACACTTCCCCCTCTTTGCTATATGCTGTCAACTTTCAAAGGAAAGAAGTTGCTCCCCGAGAGAAACTATTGCCTTTAAGGTGAGAAAAGGCAGCATAATTCTTTCGGGCAGAAAGAAAGAAATTGATCAGACATGAGCAGCCTGTGCGTATCAAACCCACGGTCCCTTGCTCAGGCGCTCCTCTATACTTATAGCGACTGGTAATATTTAAGTTACAGCTCTGTGTTGTGCCATATCAGTTAGACTTTCATGGTTTGGACAATCCTGGGTTATCATTAACATATACTGGCGACTGATTATCTTTAATTAATGGCTGGTTTTGCGTGTTGTGCTTGATCTGATTTCTAAAGATTCTACCCTGGGGTAAACAAAACGTATTTCGGTCTCCTTGATAAATAAGCCGCACTATTATTCAAATAAATTGCTATCATAACCGTAAGTGCAAGCATAAGCAATTACAGCATTATAATCGTCAACATTTAGATTATGTTAAGTACTTGTTTACAACGTTTTATTGATTAGCTTATAAAGGGATGATCTGAACTACAATTAGTCGAATAAAGGCCTTTTGGTGTTTGACTGTCGCGTATAAGACATGTGACTTCCTTTCTTTTCCTTCTTTCTTTCTTTTCCTTTTTTCTTTCTTTTCATTCTTTGTAGTTTTTTTCTTTCTTAACCCGATTCTTCATCCGATTATTAAAGCATACCTCAAATATATAAAACAAAACAAGAAAATTAAGAAATGATGTTCAGTAAGCCTTTGCGCAACATAGCAGGATTTGGATTTCAACTATTTCGTAGACATACGAGCGAGGTTTGTCAGAACGAGAATTTCTGTATGTTTGGAGTACTTATTTCTTAATGAATTACATCAATTTAAACCTTATCAAAATCTCTCTATGATGATAACTTATAAAAACAATTACAGACAATCCGATTATTTCCAAATTTAAGGCTAAATGTGGCTTGTCATGCATTTTCTTCAATATGTACATGTATGATTCTATTTGATTAGCTTCGAATTTCAAAAGCCGATGGTAGATACAAAACATGAAGTTATTTTAATTATTTTTGCATCAAATTAACAAGGAAAGAATTTACTCTATGAATATAACTTATAAAAAATTGTCGTAATATCAAATATGTATTATATATTACGTTTTACATTAGATTCCTATTAAATTGTGTACAGAAGTAGACATTATTGGAACAGGTAAGCGCTCGGATTAACCCGTAAATCGATATCGGTAATTTCCACTGTATTGAAGCATTAAGTGCCCTAAGGGATCTTTCGGCTATGCGCCGGCTGATGAAAGCTCAAACCAGCCTGCGCAAACAATCAAATGTTCCCTTTCTATATTTTAGTTTCTGCATAAACGTTCAGAACAGGGGAACTCAGATTATACTTGATTATGCGTATACACAAGCGGATTTGAGTATACCCTGTTCTTACATAGGGTGGGCGTGGTGCGGTCGGGCGATGGCGCTATGTAACTTTCAGTGACGAGGCGTCCTACTAATTTGGATTAGAGTAGGGCAAGGGCCTGCTGTGCTTGCAGTAGATGCGGGTAGGGGTTGTTCAGATATTTTCTCTCTCCCTATCGTTTTCTTTTCTTTCTCCCTCTTTCTCTGCGAGACGGCTTGATATAGACTGAAGTACTATCTCTAAGAGCTGCTAAACCAAAAACAATCGCTCAATAGAACGTTCCTTTCTTTCGCAATGCCATTTATGTGTGAACAGAAAAAATAAACACATGTATAGAAAATCTTAAAAGAGGCAAGCCCCTGATATAAATTAGTAAAGAACTTTGATCCCTGAGATCTTAATAACCGATTAACTTTGAAAGGCCTGAGGCTTAGGGAAATAAAGACACGTGACACCCTAGCTGGAGTGGTTCTTCATATATTTTGTTCACAAGGTTGATTCTGACAAAAACGACTTAGTCCAGGCTGTTGTTTTTCACAATAGCAGGCCCCTGTGCCATTGTTTAATACAAAGTGCCCTAGAGCAGCCTGATGCGTTCACTAACAAGGCTTGGAAAGTGTGCAATGTAGACCATCTGGAACATTTTTGAAACAAGACCTGGCAACTGTTACAGGCCTGTACATGAGCGTGGGGACAATACCAATATCTGTACATGTGCTGGCGACCGAGCCAGTCAGTGGCATTTGCGCCCAGTGAAGACTCAGATCAGCCTGGGCATCCGCCCAGACTGATCAGAGTCTTTGTTATGCTCTTAAAGGGTAGCTAAGGGTCTGCCGAAAGCGAAGATTCTGATCAAACTGAGCAGATGTCCAGGCTGAAATGAGTCTTCACTTAGCGCACATGTCACTTTGTTGATTTTGTCGTGTTGCGGCTCAATTAACGATTATATAGATTTCAGTTTTGAGCAAGCATATACTACATGTATGTTTTGTTTTGTTTGTTGCTTTTCGTCCACGGTAAACAGCTATGTCCATGTCGAGACGGTCAGTTAACCTAGCCACACTATTCCTGGGCAGGCTTAGTGAGTGCACATACTTTCGCCAGTAACTGACAACTGCCCTTCTTGAATCAGTGGAAGGAGAAACGAAAGTATGTGGCCGGACCGGGTATTGAACCCAGGACCTCTGGCTCTTGAGTCAGAGGCGCTGAGGACTGCGCTACGCGGCCCGGCGATACTACATCTAATATATACTGAACGCAAAAAGTCGTTGTTGTGTTATTGCTTTACGTCCGCGGTTAACAGCTATGGTCATGTCGGGACGGTCAGTGAAACGAACCACACTATTCCTGGGCAGGCTTAGATCTACTCAGCGGTTAACCAGTACTAAGTGCACATACTTCCGCCAGTAACTGACAAATGCCTTTCTTGAATCAGCGGTAGGAGAAACGATAGTAAGTGGCAGGACCGCGTATCGAACTCGGGACCTCTAGCTCTTGAGGCAGACGCGCTGCCCACTGCGCTGCGCGGCCAGGCAAAAGTAAAGCAAACTACATGTAAACACAAAAATATTCCATCCATCTTTTTGCGTCGACATATAGAGAATCCAAAATACCACATAAAAATAGTTGACTATTCCAAACTCTAAGATATGTATCGGTCGCTGAAATAAGGAATATACCGAATATACCATTACAATCCAATTACTGCTCCGAATTTTACATTCTATTTTTATGTTTATTTATACTTCTGTTTGTATTAAACAATGCTAACGAAGGAAACATTACACAACTCTCTATTCGTTGAAATATCCGACACATGAAGGCCAAAAACTAAATCCCAAACCAAAGCGTGGAATATTCCACCCTCATAGATATATATCAAATACCACACTTACAGAAAGAAGAAAGATACCATTACTGATTGCCCAGTTTTACACTTTGAAATTATGACTTCGTTAAGCATACCAAATGGATGAATATTCCACCTATCTTTGTGTATCGAATAATAAAATATCAAAATAAGAAGTGGAATATCATATCCTCTTCTCTAATGTATTGGTCACTAAATTAACAGAAACTACTATAATTACATGTTGCCGAACTCTACACTTTATAATTATGACTATGTTTAACAAACGAAAGGCAGGAATATTCCACTCCCCGTTACGTCATTATGCTTCGAAAAGAAAGAGCATCAAAAACACACATAAACAAAGGGTGGAATATTCAGCCCTCTATGCTACGAATCGGTCGATAATCTACCAGAAAATTACCTTCCACCCTTGGTTACGAATTTGTCACCCAATGATTCTGACTATATTAAATAAAGCAAAGTGAGGAATATTCTGCCCCTCTCTGTGCATCGCAATACAGACCACACAAGGCAACAGAGTGAAATATTCAATCTCTTTTTGTGGGGCATTTGGTGCACTATTTTTCGATATATAAACATGGTTCGAGAATTTTACCCTTTCGTTTTCACATCTTAGTCATTATCACAGTATCCGAACGCACTGTACCCTCTCTTCCGGTTTTCATAGCGTTGAATCGAGAGTACGAAATTCGCTTATAACCAGTAACCGGAAATCATTATGTTTTGAGTTTTTATCCGGAATCTACTGCGTCATTTATAGTTATTCAGCTTCGACAATGTAAAGGGTTAAGTTTAATATAATTTTCTCTTCGGTCTTTTACTTTATTGCCCTGTACAATGAAAAACTCCTTGCCGTCGCAGATTTTTTTTCCGAACAGCTTAATTTAACACGAGATTGTGTCGTGCTAAACTTAGCTGTTATTCTTTTATCAAAACTAACAAACTGTAGATTGACAACGCCTTCCGTTTATTCTAAAGATTGTTTATAAAACATGTAAGAAAATGCTCAAAATGGTTTAAGAATCAGGCCAAAAGCGATTTGAATACTGTACCAATTACTACCCACCCATACACGACATTGTACAGGGTAATAGAGTAAAAGACCGAAGAGCAAATTATATTAAACTTACCTCTTTACATTTTCGAAGCTGAATAGCTATAAATGACGCAGCAGATTCCGGATAAAATCTCAAAACATAATGATTTCCGACTACTGGTTATAAGCGAACGTCTGTACTTTCGATTCAACGCTATGAAAACCGGAAGAGATTGTACATGTAGTTCGGATACTGTGATTATTATAGAGTGAAAAATTTGGCGACCGCTAATGGTTATTTTACTGTTAGTTTAGGGACCGATACATATCATAGAGGTCGGAATATTCCACCCTTTTGTGTTTTGTATTCTGCATTGCGGTGCATAGAGAGGGGAAGGGGAATATTCTTGTATTTCTTTTAGTTAATACAGTCAAGATCATAGAGTGTAGAATTCGGAAACAAGAGTACATTTAATTATCCATTCGCAGTTTTCTCTGGAACGTTGCAAGCTAGAATCTTCGATTTTGGTATATATATGGGGAATACGTTATTGTATTATTGCGTAAACACTCAGGCTTATTTCTATATTTTGTTATTATAATGTTTATTTTATCTATTTTTCTTTCCTTCCAGTTTTGCATGTTAAATTTGAAAATATGTGTCGCAGCCATCTCGGCAACTATTAAAGTTGGAAACATGAATAACTGGTATACATATGAACAATTTATTTTTGTATCATGGAATCAGCTCATTGCTTTGATTCTCCCTTCAGTTGCCCATTTTTTTGTCTTTTCCGACACTTCTGTCAGTTTTCTCAGGAACTACGCAAGCCAGAACCTTGAACATTGTCATAACTCTAGAAAATGAATAGTTGTATCTTTACTTTGGCTCATTCTGTTATTTCTCTTATATATATAAATCTAGTTTTTTTTCCTGTTTCATAAATTGAAATCTTGTGTCACCCTATTCATTCCAGTACCTCGTAAATTGTTACACCTTCGAAAAACATTTTTGTATAACTTAGAGTAAAATATATATAGGAACTTCGGGTGGCATATTAAAATCGCACCGTTCTTCCGTCCGTCCGTCCGTCTGTCCGTCCGTCCGTCCGTTACAAATCATGTGCCTGCCATAACTCAAAAACTACTGAAGTGAATTTAATCAAACTTCACACAAAGGTAGACCATAATTAGAGAATGTGTTGCGCACAAAAATCAAGTTCCCATGTCCAAGGTCAAGGTCACAATTAAAGGTCATAGGTCAAATCTTGTATTGGCTCATACAAATCGTGTGTCCGCCATAACTCATAAACTGCTGAAGTAAATGTAATCAAACTTCACACAAACGTAGATCATAATGCGAAGGTGTGTCGCGCACAAAATTCAGGCTCGCATGACGAAGGTCAAGGTCATAATAAAATGTCATAGGTCAAATCTTGTATTGGCTTGTACAAATCGTGTGTCTGTCATAACTCATAAATTGCTGAAGTGCATTTAATCAAACATCACACAAAAGTAAACCATGATGAGAAGGTGTGTCGCGCACAAAATTCAGGCTCCCATGACCAAGGTCAAGGTCACAATAAAAGGTCATAGGTCAGATCTTGTATTGGCTGGTACAAAATGTGTCCGCAATAACTCATAAACTGCTCAAGTGAATTTGATCAAACTCCACACAAAGGTAGACAATAATAAGAAGGTGTGACACCCACAACATTAAGGTTCCCATGACCAAGGTCAAGGTCACAATTAGGTCATGGATCAAAGTTTGTGTCAAAAATTACTCAAAAACTACTGAAGCAAATATAATCAAACATCATATAAAAGTTAAATTTAACAAACAGATTTTGTCATGCTATGAACTTATTCCCATGCCCAAGGACAATGTCACAATCAGGGGTCAAAGGGCATATCATTTGTATGCAGTTAGTCAAATCTACATAAGAAAACTGGATCAAACGTCACAGAAAGGAAAAGCGTGATGTGAAGCTATGTATTATGCAAGCTTTCTGTGTCCCTGTCCAAGGTCAAGGTCACAGTGAGTGATATCTGAGTTTGAATTTGGACTCTGCTCTTACTCAGAAATTACAAATGCAAATCATATGAAACTTAAAAAAAGTTACAGCATGGTCAGCTGCTACGCCACTTGCAAGATTTAAATTTTCATGTCGCGGTCAAGATCAGGGTCAAAGGTTAAACCATGCCAGCAGTTACTGGATACTGCAGAGATGTATTCTTATAAACATCTCTGATGCAAGATTTAAAAAGCAAAATGGAAATGTTTTGAGCAAGAGTTTGGTTCAATATCCAGGGTCAAGGTCACAGTCTGGGGTCAAAGTCAAACTTTGTTTTTTGAGATTACTCAAAAACTGCTAAACAGAACTTGATGAAACTTTACAGAAAGATAAAAAATATTGAGGAGGTATGTCCAGCACATGATTTATATACCCCTACTCACTGTTGAGGTCACTACAAGGGATCAAATGTTAGATTGTGTATCAGTGATTACTTGAACACTGCTAAAGCAATTATGGTCAAATTTCACAGATTTATGACCCGAGCAAGATTTATATTCCTATTTCTAGTCATTGTTAGGGACAAATATCGGGTTAAAGGGTCCTTCGGGGGCATTTGTTACACACTGTAACATTTCTTGTTCCTTTTATATATATTTTGTCTGCCTTTTCTAGTAAATGTGGGTCAGATTTTTGCAGGAACTATTTAAACTAGAATCTTGAAACATAGTATAAATATGGACAATAAACTGTGGGGGTCGTACGATTTAGCATAGGGTCGATGTTTTCCCTTTATTTGTCCATTATTTTTCTTTTCGAGGATTTCTTTTCTGAGAAACTATACTATCCAAGCAAAAGCCTTCAAACTTACTATAAACCAGAAAATGTATTTGTGAAACACTATGCCCCCAACCATATGCTTGCAATCAAAGATGTGAAACTTAAGATGTCTTGTATAATCTGCTCATTTTGTGACGGAATAATCCGGTGATCTACACCGTAACCCCTAGCAGTATGCCGAATTCCCAAAATTTTGGGAACAAACTGTCTTTGTCAATCTTTCCCTTTGATGTTGGGGATAGGGTTTGGGATCTGATTCAGTCAGTTCCTGAAGTGTAGTTACTCTTTAAAGGTTCATGTATTTTTTAAAGGGGCATCATTCTGTACAAACATGGCAGACAGAAAAAAAATGCGGGTTTGCTAATTTTTATGGTCTATCCATTTCATAAACATCAAGACCCCAGCAGTTATTGTTCTGCCACCCATAGTTATGTTTTATGTTTTAACTTTGTCATTGATAAATGCATCATAACACAAATTACATTAGAAAAACAGCACATCGAATACTGATAGTAAACCAAACATTAGGGTTCTAGGTCAAACTATTAAAAAGTTGAAAAAATGACAATTTCAACAAAGAGCATAACTTTATGACAGAATTCGTCCAAAAGTTAATCAGGTAATTTACACTTTAGCCCGTAGCAGTATGCCAAATATGAGCATCTAAGATTAAATAGTATTTGCAGGATTTTCGGAAGGGAACAAACGCTCATGTAACTTTTCGAGAAAGAGGCTTAATTCAGTAAGTACAGACGGTAAAGATAAAAAAACAAGGCATCGCAGGCGATACAAATCCCCTCGCACAAGACTAGTTGCTCGAGATATTGTCATACCCTACAGTGTGTGAATGTATTTTAAAATCCATGGAGAAATGTAGGCGCTAGAGCGATGACAAAGTTTTTCTAAAAATTGCCACAGTGGCCTTGACCTTAAACGCAGCATCCTGAAAGTCAGACTTGCTCGAGAAATCTGTCATGCCCTACATTTGTGTGATGTTATTTCAAAATCTATTGAGAAATGTAGGCGCTAGAGCATTGTCAAAGTTTTTCTAAAAATAGCCACAGTGACCTTGACCTTAGGCGCAGCACCCTGCAAGTCAAACATGCTCAAGATACTGTCATGCCCTACATTTGTGGGAAGTTATTTCAAAATCCATTGAGAAATGTAGGCGCTAGAGCGTTGACAAAGATTTTCTAAAAATAGCCACAGTGACCTTGACCTTCGGCGCGCCACCCTTTAAGTTGAACTCGCTCGAGATATTGTAATGCCCTACATTTGTGTGAAGTTATTTTAAAATCCATTGAGAAATGTAGGCGCTAGAACGCTGACAATGTTTTTCTAAAATAGCCACAGTGACCTTGACCTTAGGCGCAGCACCCTGTAAGTCAAACTTGCTTGAGATATTGTCATGCCCTACATTTGTGTGAAGTTATTTCAAAATCCATTGTGAAAAGTAGGCGCTAGAGCGCTGACAAAGTTTTCCTAAAATAGCCACTGTGACCTTGACCTTGGGTGCGGCACCCTGAAAGTCGAACTTGCTTGAGATATTGCCATGCCCTACATTTGTGTGAAGTTATTTCAAAGTCCATTGAGAAATGTAGGCGCTAGAGCGCTGACAAAGTTTTTCTAAAAATAGCCACAGTGACCTTGACCTTAAGCGCAGCACCCTGAAAGTCAAACTTGCTCAAGATATTGTCATGCCCTACATTTATGTGAAGTTATTTTAAAATCAATTGAGAAATGTAGGCGCTAGAGCGATGACAAAGTTTTTCTAAAAATAGCCACAGTGACCTTGATCTTGGGCGCAGCACCCTGAAAGTCGAACTTGCTCGAGATATTGTCATGCCCTACATTAGTGTGAAGTTATTTTAAAATCCATTGAGAAATGTAGGCGCTAGAGCGCTGAAAACGTTTTTCTAAAAATAGCCACAGTGACTTTGACCTTGGGCGCAGCACCCTGAAAGTCGAACTTGCTCGAGATATTGTCATGCCCTACACTTGTGTGAAGTTATTTTAAAATCCGTTGAAATGTAGGTGCTAGAGCGATGACAAAAGGTTAACATACGTACGTACATACGTACGTTCTTACGTACGGGGCAAAACCTTAATCCCCTCACCACTTCGTAATGCAAGGGGATAAAAATACTGGTCTGCTCATTTTTATGGTCTATCCATTTCGTAACTATTAAGGCCCAAGCAGTTATTGTTCTTGAGAAATAGACCAACCATAATTATGTTTTATTCAGAGCAGAAAAGATGAATAACTCTGTCAATTATGAACGCATCATAATGCAACTGACATCAGAATGATCAGCACATCAAATACTAAAGATGTGCCAGTCATTAGGGTTCTAAGGCAAATTATTTAAAAAAATAGAAAAATAACAAATTCAACTAAGGGGCATAACTCAATCATTTTTCCACGGAATTCGCCCAAAAGTCAATAAGATAATTTACAACCAAGTCCCTAGCAGCATGCCAGTATGAGCATCCTAGATCAAACGGTATTTGCAAGATTCTGGGGAACACTTTCATGTACCTTTTTGAGAAAGGGGCATAGAACATGGCAGACGGTTAGGAATAAAAAAAAATCTCCTCTTTTTTATGTTCAATCCATTTAATAAATATCAAGGCCCCAGCAGGCATTGTTCTTGAGAAAAAGACTACCCATAATTATGATTTATACAGATGTACTATTATGACGCATGGCTTTGTAGGAATAAAACAACGGGGCGACATAAGTTTCCATTCTTGCTTTTGGTCATCCCTGAGAGTACCAAGCACATTTAACAACGTTTGGTTGAAACGTTCAAACCTTCCTTTCTCCATAGGGTGATACGGGATGAATCTGGACTTTTCCACGCCAGCGATTTCGCACAATCCTTTGATAACCGAAGACCCAAAATTTACCCCTGATCTCTGTGTAGGCGAGCAGGTGGGCTATAACGAGCTTTCAAGTTATTAAAGAGAACTTTAGCTGTTCTTTTGCCAACTGATATTACGTCGGAAAGGCCTGAGTATAACTTGAAAAGTGATTAGTGATCACGAGAATAGTCTCATAACCGCCCTTGGACCTTTCAACGACAAAAAATATGCATACCAGCTCCATAGGTGGAGTAATAGAAATATTGACCAAATCAGCACTAGGTCTGGGATTTGTTTTCCTCTGAATACAACGGACATATGTCTTAACTTTATGCTGGACATCAGTCTCGAGACCTGGCCAATAAAACCTCTGGCGGACCAAAGATAACGTTCTATCTTGATGACCTTGATCATCATGTAAATACTGCAAGACTTTCACACTATACTGAGATGGAAAGACAATTAAAATCTTAAATAGTTCCTTTAGGGAGGGAGAGGAATCCTATAAGCATTTTGTTTTCATTCCAATCCAATTAACTCTATCTTGTGTATATCTTATGTTGCATGTGAGTGAAATTATGAATAAATACGTTTAAACTTTATAGTTCCTTCAAGAGCAGAAAATACAAGTTGAAGAGTTTGTTGACCATCCAACACAGTGTTTCTGTATAAAACACTAGCAACGATTGAAAACTTCTTCCACTCCCGCATGTATTTCACCACCTCTAGTGATTCAGTCTTGATTTAATTCACTCCGGACAATAGCCTAACTCAAGAAACTCAATAACTCGAGATATGCTAGAGTCCGCCAGTTGCTCCCTAGACCAGTCAATGTTTCTAAACTGTGTAGAAACAGGGGATAAATCTTCTTCCTTCACCGACAGAGAATTTCTAGAAACTATAAAAGTTTCAATATACGGACAGTTACTTCTTGGGGCAGCATAGGCCTGGCATATCGCCTTTTTTGCCTCAGGAAACATTTCAACAACTTGTAGCCTTCTGGACAAACCATCCGCATCCCCGTAGGCTCTACCACACCTATATTTTGAATGAACATTGTATGTATGTGCCAAGGGATGCAAGCCATCGGTGACCTGTAGCGTCAAGCTTGGCTGAATACAAAACATAGTTGAGTGGGTAGTTGTCTGTCACGACAAGGAAAATATTACCATATAGATAATCGTGAAACGTGTCAGTGACAGTCCATTTTAAAGACAAAATTTCTAATTTACATGCAGGGTAATTCTTTTCCTCATTACGTAAACCAAGATTGGCATATGCAATTACCCTCTCTATTTCTGTTTGTTCCTGGTACGATAATGTCCGTAGTCCTTCTGAAGAAGCATCTGTATGCAAAATAAATGGTTTGCTGAAATCAGCGTATACCAAAACAGGAGGAGAAGATAATTTATCCTTTATTATTTTGAAAACATAATGCAGGACTGGACCCAACTGTCAATGAGAAATATTGTTATACGTCTTCTGCCTCTTGATGTCACTATCAGTATTTGTCGGATAGCCAACAAGTATATCATTACGTTTCACTATACGTACATAATCCCTATTGAACCGGCGATAATATCCGGTGAAAACCTAACATATATCTTAATGTTTTAACATTATCAGGTGCAGGCCAAGAGGCTAATGCCTCAATTTTGTCGGGATCGGTTTTGACACCTTTTCAACTCACAACATGTCCAAGATACTTAACAAAGGACTTTAAGTTTCAAACCATGATGTGTTAATCGACTAAAGACTGTCTCTAAACTAGAGAGATGTTCCTCAAATGTTTCTAAGAAAAATTAAAATATCATGAAAAAGAATGACATTCTTTTTGATTGAGCTCGCCCACGCAACGTCACATCGGGCGCTGGAATGTGGCTGGAGTGTTGGTCAATCCAAAAGCCATTCCATTACATTCATAGAATCCTACATTCCCGACGGTATAAGCTGTTTTTCTCTATCCGATTCGTTCATTCCCACAATAACCAGAACGTAAATCCAACTTTTAAAAATATTTAGCACCAATAAGTGTGTCTATGGTGTCATCAATTCTTGGCAAAGTGTATGCATCTTTTATGGTATGACTGTTGAGCTTTCTTAGATCTATGCAAAAATGTAGAGCACCATCTTTCTTATGGACCAGTACATGATTGGAAGAATATGGACTCTTTGATAGGCGTCTAGCATCAGCATCGAGCATATCCACCACATGTTGTCGTACGTCTTCATGTAATGCTGGAGGAATTCTCCTATAAGGATCTTTAAAAGGAGTTTCATCAGCAAGCTTCAATTTGAGTTTTACGATGTCAGCTCTATCAAGATCTGTAAGACTGGTAGAAAATATACCAGACCAATCACCAAGAAAATGTCTGGCTCTAATGATCTGGTCTAGAGTATAAGACGAGACGTATCAATCTTAACACTTTTATCCTCCAACGATGATGTTGTTGTGGACTCGGCCTTTTTCTGTGAAGAATCAGACATCCAGGAATCAACGGCATTAACATTAGAACATAATAAAGCTTTTGGAGGAATCTCTATTACTCGTGTCGAGATATTACATATTCTGACTGGTACTCTAACAGTCGTACCAGGTGATTTTAGAGAAACAACTCTTGGACGTATTGTAAGATCACCTGATTATAAAGAATCAATATGCTCTGTGACAGCAGTGTCCATATCACCTGCCTTACGGACCTAAACCTGACGAGTTTTCATTTCTTCAGGACCAACCTTGATTCTGTAACTGATTGAGGTCTTAACAGGCAGTGATATCACACATGCTGCCAAAACCAGTCTGCCACTCAGCATAAACATCAGTTGTGGGGTGTGACTGTTTACATAAACGAATAACATTCGTACTAATATCATTCGTTCCTTTAACAGATGGAACTGTATTGATATACTGAGTATTGTTAACCACCAAAAGTGGTATAACAAATGTGTTATTCCCTAATTAAGGGACAGATACTTCGACTTTATATGGTAATTGGCTACCAGTGGCACCCAACACAGTCAACGAAAGATCATGTAGGAAAACCTTGCAGTCATTTGTTGTGAAGAATGATGACCTCTTGGCCACTCTTTCGCTTGTCGTATTTGTTTTGTGTGTCGTGTTCACTCTTTTTAATTCCCATCTGAAGTTTACGACGGGCTCTGAACATCGACTGGGTGGGTTAACTTTCACTACCTTTTCATCTCTTTTTCCTATGGTGGGAGATCGAGTTTTAGGTGACTGACTGACTTTAACAGAAATTGTCTACATATCTAATGGAGATTTACACTTTTTCTGATTCTTAAGTATTCAATTATGAACCTTTTTGAGAGATCAGCATGTTGTTTGGGGCATTGTATTTTATGAAACTATTTTCTTGTTATTTTATTACTTTCTCTTAAGGTAGAACCAAGTCATATCTATATCGTTGCTACAATCATAAGTTTTCCAAGTAATTATTTTTAATTTGTTTCGCAATGTAGCAGCTTGTGTAACTGATCTAATTACTCTTTTGTTGCATGCAAATAACCATATAGATAGTTCATTTTATCTCATCATTTTGATAGACAGATTCAATTGTACGTCAGAAAATTTAAGATAAAACATATTATTTATAATGCATAATATGTCTCAGCTGGAAAACAACTGATATAATTTTCTTTTAATAAAAGACATCAACATTTGTTCATTATAGGCGGTCATTAAGGTTGCAGTATAATTGTGGCGTCTAATCTGGCTTCCAACAATGTGGCAGTTTTGTCATGTGATATTCAGATCATCTCTCTTATTCTTACAGGGTAATCAGAAACATTTTTCAAGTTTATTTTTACCTCTCTATACGCATACATTAAAGGTTTAAATTATAAATTTTGTTTTTGGCGTTTGTGGAATCTGGAATATTCTGATTTAGGTAGGTGGGGTGGTGGGGGGAGGGGGGAGGAACTGAAGCAGACGTCATTAGCCTTAGGCATTCGTCATACCTTGTATGATTCCATTCATAAACGTAATGAGCATCCAAAAATATAGATGAAACGCTTCATATTTTACATGGGCATTTTTACGCTGGTATGCCATTGATTGATAGTTTTTTATCGGAAGCGCTAGGAAGCAGGGAAGAGGTGACGGCAAAAAGTTGAGCTCAAGATATTCCTCATACAGCCACTATGGCGAGTATACGCATTATCTATCTTTGAAGCTTCGCGTCGGCCTTAGGCCTCCTCTACGTTCGTGATTACAAAATGCCGGGCAAATAAATACATCTTGGGAAGGATAACTCTTGCACAAAAAAGGGTTAAAATATTCCATTCTTTGTTTTGTTAAACATGATCATTATTCTACAGTGTATTATTCCGCAATATGTAATTGTGTTTTTTTGTCAGTTTAGTGACTTATATATATATATATATATATATATATAGGGAGAAATGAGACAAACATCAAACAAAAATCTTCCCGGTAGCACTGGATCCAACAAATGGATTCAAAATGATTGAAATAAGTATATGGTAGGATTAAATCATCAACAGTGCAAAACAATATTTACTGAGCGCTTTCGGCTTTCGCCTTCTTCAGAGTTTACAGGTACAAGAAAAAAATCAAAATTTCAACATTTCTACAGGTAAATCAAGAAAAAACAAAATAATCATGAAAACGTTTCTCAATTTACTATTCAAATTCACATTAAACGACCAAAGAAATTGAAAAAAGGTCGTTTAACAAAGCAAAATTGCTACAAGGCGGCCGTTTCACGGCCCCAGTTCGAATTTGAAATTGCAAATGGCTGCCAAAATGAGAAAAATCGTATTATGCGATTTGTAGCGGTGTATTTATAGCGATATACATACATTCTGTATACTGGCCATTCAGCTATGATGCAAAACTCACCATAATGAAGGAAAAAGAGAATTTTACATGTAATTACATCGCTACAAAAGCAAGAGTGGAACACTGTATGTCTGGAATAATGCAAGATGCCCCTGCAGAAATAGACTGAAGGTGGGACCGAGGCTAATCTCCTTTGTTAATGCCGCTTGGATTCAAAGTGTTAAGACGACGTATCCAGTAGCTCTCACGACTTTTTCTGGCATTGTCTTTCCACTCTGAATTGCTTTCTAAGCAGCAAACAGAGGCATGACTGAGAAAGTCATGTCCTTGCAAGCAAAAGTGCTCAGCGGTAGGAGATCTTTCAAATCTCTTGTGTCTCCAGTCATCTCTGTGACCATTCATTCTGATATTCAGAGGGCCCTTGGTTTCCCCAACATACTGCTTTCCACACTTGCCACAAGAGATCAGATACACAACATTCTGTGTCCTACAATTGGTGTCACCTTTAAGCTTGACACGAGCACCACTGGACGATGTGGCTGTCTGAGAGGGGGTTATCATTCTACAGGTCTGACATCTTGATCTGCCACAGGGTTTACATTCTCCAAGAGGTTCGTCATCGGTCGGATCTGGCTTCAGTCTAGCCCGCACAAGATGGTCTTTGAGGCTTTTTGGTCGCCTGTAGGCCATGATTGGCTTCTGCGGGAAGACTGTGCTCAGATGGTCTGATGAGTCTATGATGGACCAGTGTTTGTCGACGATACCCCTGGCTTTAGGAAGGTCTGGATGATATGTCAAGACAAATGGCAGAACAGCTTTGTTTGCTGTCGGCTTGGGCTTGTACGACAAAAGATTTTGTCTTTCCATGTGCCTGACCTTCTCTATGGCTTGGTCAATTACCTGCTTTTGATAACCCCTTTGTTTGAGCTGTTCACAGAGATCCTTTGATCTTTTCTCAAAAGTCTCATCATCCGAGCAGATGCGTCTGATGCGTAGTGCAAGACTATATGGTATATTCTTGCTACAGTGAGGAGGGTGGCAGCTTGTGGGCAAAAGATACTGGTGGGAATCTGTAGGTTTAGTGTAGAGGTCTACAGCAACCTTGTCGTCAGCAAGATGTGACATCGTGTCTAAAAAGACATGTTTGTCATTGGAGACCTCTGCAGTAAACCTAATGGTTGGATGGAAGCTGTTTGCTGTTTCGAGAAATGCCTCAAGAGTTTCTCTGCCATGAGTCCACTTCATGTCAATGTCATCTATAAACCTGAGCCATGAAAATGGTTTCAGGATTACTGACTGCAGTAGTCGTCTTTCAAGCCTACCCATAAATATGTTGGCATACGATGGAGCCATTTTTGTTCCCATGGCCGTCCCTTGAATTTGCAAGTAGTGCTTACCATTGAACTCAAAATTATTGCATTTGAGAACAAGTGTAAGCAGATTGATCAGAATCTGTGTTGGGGGATCTTTGACAGCCCGTGCTTCCCAAACCTCTTCACATGCCTTGATACCATCTTCATGTGGTATATTTGTATACAGGGATGTGACATCCATCGAAACAAGAAGAGTTTCAGGTGGGAGTTGGCCCATAGCATCTTGTTTTCTCAGGAAGTCTGTGGTATCCTGCAAGTAAGATGGTAAGTTCTGCACATGGGGCTGAAGATGTAAGTCCACAAATTCTGATATTTTTTCTGTAGGGTGTCCATTGGCAGACACTATGGGACGTCCAGGGTTTCCGGCTTTTACCTCCGGCTTTTAGGAGGTTTTTACCTCCTACCCAAGATACATAAAGCCGGAAACCCTGGACGTCCCATAGTGTCTGCCAATGGACACCCTACAGAAAAAATATCAGAATTTGTGGACTTACATCTTCAGCCCCATGTGCAGAACTTACCATCTTACTTGCAGGATACCACAGACTTCCTGAGAAAACAAGATGCTATGGGCCAACTCCCACCTGAAACTCTTCTTGTTTCGATGGATGTCACATCCCTGTATACAAATATACCACATGAAGATGGTATCAAGGCATGTGAAGAGGTTTGGGAAGCACGGGCTGTCAAAGATCCCCCAACACAGATTCTGATCAATCTGCTTACACTTGTTCTCAAATGCAATAATTTTGAGTTCAATGGTAAGCACTACTTGCAAATTCAAGGGACGGCCATGGGAACAAAAATGGCTCCATCGTATGCCAACATATTTATGGGTAGGCTTGAAAGACGACTACTGCAGTCAGTAATCCTGAAACCATTTTCATGGCTCAGGTTTATAGATGACATTGACATGAAGTGGACTCATGGCAGAGAAACTCTTGAGGCATTTCTCGAAACAGCAAACAGCTTCCATCCAACCATTAGGTTTACTGCAGAGGTCTCCAATGACAAACATGTCTTTTTAGACACGATGTCACATCTTGCTGACGACAAGGTTGCTGTAGACCTCTACAC
This sequence comes from Ctena decussata, assembly GCA_963989385.1. Classification (NCBI taxonomy): domain Eukaryota; kingdom Metazoa; phylum Mollusca; class Bivalvia; order Lucinida; family Lucinidae; genus Ctena; species Ctena decussata. Next base: position 3,279,326 of record OZ022512.1, on the reverse strand, counting down.
TAAACCTACAGATTCCCACCAGTATCTTTTGCCCACAAGCTGCCACCCTCCTCACTGTAGCAAGAATATACCATATAGTCTTGCACTACGCATCAGACGCATCTGCTCGGATGATGAGACTTTTGAGAAAAGATCAAAGGATCTCTGTGAACAGCTCAAACAAAGGGGTTATCAAAAGCAGGTAATTGACCAAGCCATAGAGAAGGTCAGGCACATGGAAAGACAAAATCTTTTGTCGTACAAGCCCAAGCCGACAGCAAACAAAGCTGTTCTGCCATTTGTCTTGACATATCATCCAGACCTTCCTAAAGCCAGGGGTATCGTCGACAAACACTGGTCCATCATAGACTCATCAGACCATCTGAGCACAGTCTTCCCGCAGAAGCCAATCATGGCCTACAGGCGACCAAAAAGCCTCAAAGACCATCTTGTGCGGGCTAGACTGAAGCCAGATCCGACCGATGACGAACCTCTTGGAGAATGTAAACCCTGTGGCAGATCAAGATGTCAGACCTGTAGAATGATAACCCCCTCTCAGACAGCCACATCGTCCAGTGGTGCTCGTGTCAAGCTTAAAGGTGACACCAATTGTAGGACACAGAATGTTGTGTATCTGATCTCTTGTGGCAAGTGTGGAAAGCAGTATGTTGGGGAAACCAAGGGCCCTCTGAATATCAGAATGAATGGTCACAGAGATGACTGGAGACACAAGAGATTTGAAAGATCTCCTACCGCTGAGCACTTTTGCTTGCAAGGACATGACTTTCTCAGTCATGCCTCTGTTTGCTGCTTAGAAAGCAATTCAGAGTGGAAAGACAATGCCAGAAAAAGTCGTGAGAGCTACTGGATACGTCGTCTTAACACTTTGAATCCAAGCGGCATTAACAAAGGAGATTAGCCTCGGTCCCACCTTCAGTCTATTTCTGCAGGGGCATCTTGCATTATTCCAGACATACAGTGTTCCACTCTTGCTTTTGTAGCGATGTAATTACATGTAAAATTCTCTTTTTCCTTCATTATGGTGAGTTTTGCATCATAGCTGAATGGCCAGTATACAGAATGTATGTATATCGCTATAAATACACCGCTACAAATCGCATAATACGATTTTTCTCATTTTGGCAGCCATTTGCAATTTCAAATTCGAACTGGGGCCGTGAAACGGCCGCCTTGTAGCAATTTTGCTTTGTTAAACGACCTTTTTTCAATTTCTTTGGTCGTTTAATGTGAATTTGAATAGTAAATTGAGAAACGTTTTCATGATTATTTTGTTTTTTCTTGATTTACCTGTAGAAATGTTGAAATTTTGATTTTTTTCTTGTACCTGTAAACTCTGAAGAAGGCGAAAGCCGAAAGCGCTCAGTAAATATTGTTTTGCACTGTTGATGATTTAATCCTACCATATATATATATATATATATATATATATATATATATATATATATCTTAGAGGAGAGAGTGTACTGTTTATCCATTCTATTTTATTTAATTTTGTTTTATTTATTTATTTATTTATTCGCTATTTATTTTTTGTGTGCTTTTTAATCTTTATGATTCCATCCATAAACTGACTGACTTTCATTTGATATGGCAAACAACCACCAATTCCCTTTTTGGGGTCATAATGGACATATTAAACCCTTACTCTGGAGTATTCTGTCAAGCATGGCACTAAATGAAGAACCAAAAAGACCTGTTTGACAGTTATTTTATTCTTTCTCGATGCCATATTGTCAAATACAGCAGAAAATATACAAATAAAGGCAATTTTTGGCAAAATATATACTAAAACATGATAGGGTGGAATATTCAACCCACTACTACATGCATAGGTGTCGAAACTAATAAAATTAGCCTTTCTGGTTTGCTAATTTTACGGTCTCGGATGGTGGCTTAGGTAGCAAATGAACATGGGCCAGAAAATTTAAAGAGTACATACACTTCAGGAAAAAAACAATAAATTACAAGTGGTTAGCCGCGGCAGTCAGCAGCTCTTTCCAAAATAGGTGGCAACTCAGCTACCTTTACTGAACTAAATAATTTAGACCAACAGACGGGTTAAAATGAATACACAATAAGTTAAACAGCACCGGGTATAAAGCAAATGCAACCGCAACGAAAGTACCGCCACCGGACGGTCAGCAATAACTACTGGGGATTTAAACCGGTTTTACTGGGCCCAAACCTTCACCCTCACCTCCGCCGCGGTGCACACAATTAGTTGGTAGTTCGGCTCGTATGGAGGTTGCATGTTAACAGTTGCATTTTGGCTTGTACAGACATGTATTTTTTTATCAGCAGAGGCTATTATCTGCTGGATCATTGGCTATTGGTATTTGTGAAATTCCAATGTTGAAACCATTGCTTATGTGAAAAAAGTGTTAAACTGGCATCTTACTGGGTTTACACTTCCAACAAAATAAATAATTAAGAGTCTGTCCCGAGAAAAGGTTTCATATACTAAAGATAAAACTTACTCAGTCTCTATGTATGTCTGTCTCTATCTATCAACCTTGGGTAATGTGGTCAGGCATTAGATACTGTGAAGAAAAATCGGCAAATTTCAAAACGCATTCGCACACTTCTGTATTTTCATACATTTTCTCTTTGTAAGCATGCAAATTCTTTATCCGGAGGCAAACTTTCTGCAAGTGACAATCTGGCCCTAGGTTTCTCCCCAAGACTGTTCATCTTATTACAGAGATCTCAGTTATCATAACAGGAAATCCTAAGCAATCAGAATCCTTGTTCTGGTTGAAACTATATTTCAGTTTGCAAGCCCCGGTTCATTAGCTACCTAAGTGGCTATATGAAACAAACCAAAGAAGGAATATTACATCCCACTCTTTAAGTAAGAAAACGGTGCACTGAAACGAACAAATATTAACAGGGTGGAACATTCAAACCTCTTTGTTAAGTGTCATTCGTTAAACTAACAAAAACAGCCATAACTGTTTGCTCAACTTTAAATTCTAAGATTATGGAATATTACATCATGTTCTATAATGTATGCATAGTAAAAAAGAACACCAAAACAAAAAAGTAGAAAAAAGGAGACTATTCCACATTCTTAATTATGTATTAATCGCTAACAAACAGAAAATTACCATACGATTACTGGTTGCAAGTTTACACTGCCGCTATTCTATCCCATAACCTTACTAGGTCGTTGGGGCACCACAGATGACTTCGACACAATCCCTTTCTACCTTGTCCTGTCTTCAGCTGCCCTAGTTGAGCTAGCAAAATCCATTCCTGTCCACTCCTTGAAATTGTCTTCCCACCTCTTCTTCTGTCTACCCGTTCTTCACTGTGTCCTGAAGAATTGTCTTTGCTACACCAGAAGACCTTGAGACGTGACCAAACCACCTTAGTTTCCGTTTCTTGACCAGCGTCTGGAGTTCATCATATTCTCCAATGGCTGCTTGGATATTCCTGCGAACTTCCTCATTGGTTATATGGTCCTTGTACGAAATGTTCAGTAACCGTCGGTAGCATCTCATTTCAAAGGCCTGCGTTCTTTTCTCTAACTCTGCTATGGAATCTTATGTTCTAGCATTTTCCAGTACTTGACCTGGCCTTAAAATAGGTCAAGATCAGCCCAAAGTCATCAGTTGAACAATCTTGGTAGTATTCAAGTACCCAATGGTATATACCAAGTTTCAAGGCCATCAATCATTTGTTCCCTCAGCCCCTAGAGGCTCTAGATGAAATTACAATTTCAATGAGCCCAGTGGCTTTTGAGATGCGTGAAATTGTCACAATATGAAAGACCAGGGTCAAAGGTCAAAGGATGACTTTGACCTCTTGTACATATTAATTTTCATGTACTCATAAAGATGACTGTATATACCCATTGTCAGGTAAAAATCTTCAACAGTCTCCAAGAAATCTTATGTTCTAGCATTTTCCCATATAAAAGCTACCGAAAGCAAATTTGACCTGACCGTATAAAGGGTCAAGGTCAACTCCACCAAAGGTCATAATTTGAACAATCTTGATAGTACTCATGTTCCTGATGCTACATACCAAGTTTCAAGGCCATTGGCTTATTGGTTCTGGAGGAAAAGATTTTTAAAGGTTTGTACCATATATGGGCGCGGCGGCGATGTTGGGTATGTGACTAGGACCTTTTGAATATCTTTTCGTTCCCCCCACCACTAAAAGTTCTATATAAATTTGGTTACAATTGGCCCAGTGGCTTTTGAGGAGATGTGTGTTATTGTCAAAAAATGAGAGACCAGGTTCAAAGGTCAAAGAATGACTTTGAGCTCTTGTACTCATCAGTTTTCAAGTTCTTATTATCATGACTAAGTATACCAATTTTCAGGTCAAAATCTTCAACAGTTTCCTAGAAATCTTATGTTTTATTATTTTCCCATATAAAAGGTACAGAAAGCAAATCTGACCTTACCGTAAAAAGATCAAGGTCAACCCAAGGTTATTATTTGAACAATCTTGGTAGTATTCGCAAACCCAATGCTACAAACCAAGTTTCAAGGCCATCGGCCTATTGCTTCTGGAGAAGAATATTTTTCTAGATTTTTACCATATACGGGCTTGGCGGCCATGTTGGCTATATGACTAGGACCCTTTGAACAAATTTTCAATCTCTAAGCCCCTCGAGGCTTTATATGAAATTTGGTTACAATTGGCCCAGTGGCTTTTGAGGAGATGTGTGAAATTGTCAAAATATGAGAGACCAGAGTCAAAGGTCGAAGATTGACCTTGACCTCTTGTACTCATAAATTTTCGTGTTCTTATTATAATGACTATATATACACCAATTTTCAGGTCAAAATCTTCAACAGTTTCCTAGAAATCTTATGTTCTATTATTTTCCCATATAAAAGGTACGGAAAGCAAATTTGACCTTACCGTAAAAAAGGTCAAGGTCAACCCAAGATCATAATTTGAACAGTCTTGGTAGTACTTGCATACCCAATGCCACATACCAAGTTTCAAGGCAATCGGCCTATTGCTTCTGGAGAAGAAGGTTTTTTTCGAGATTTTTACTATATATGGGCTTAGCAGTCATTTTGGCCAGGTGACTAGGACCGTTTGAACAAATTTTCGTTCCTTCAGCCCCTAGATGCTCTAGATGAAATTGTGTTACAATTGGCCCAGTGGCTTTTGAGAAGATGTGTGAAATTGTCAAAATCTGAGAAACCAGGGTCAGAGGTCAAATGACCTTGACCTTTTGTACGCATAAATTTTCATATACTCATTAAGATGACTATATATACCAATTTTGAGGTCAATATCTTCAACCGTTTCCAAGATATCTTATGTTCTAACGTTTTCTCAAGCGCCCGCGGATTAATACGTAGGCGTCACTTACCTGATGTCTGCAGCTAGTGTGTCCCGCATAATGCGACGGAAAGTGTGGCTCGGAGAGGGATGCTCGTTGCCTGCCGAGACCTGCCATCATATCTTTTCTATCAAACTTTTGGGTTTTAGCGACACTGAAGAAGTTAAATACAGAAAAGAGTGTCTGTCGCACTAAATTAGGTATGAATACGTTTAGATCAGAACCACTGGGCCGATATCACTGCTGGTTGACAATTTGTCCCCGAGGATATCATCAACCCAGTTAGTCAGTGTTTCAGTGTTGATTCTGGTTCTCAGGCATTGGGGTCACTACTTAAATACTGATTTAAATACTGAATTCATTTGATATATATCTGGTAAAATTTCTAAATTATTCTAAAACTAAGACTGACTTGTCATAGCGACATGAATCTTAGCGGAGTTTGGCTTCAATTCTTTTGAGTTGTTTTGGCTTTTTGCGGGTTCTTGCTGCATCGGACAACTCTTTCCTAATGCCCGTGTCTGTCGCCTTTCTCAAGATTCAGGGGTTGAGGTGGCTCGTCGGGGGACGCCTGCGCCCGCGGATTAATACGTAGGCGTTTCTTACCTGATGTCTGCAGCTAGTGTGTCCCGCATAATGCGACGGAAAGTGTGGCTCGGAGAGGGATGCTCGTTGCCTGCCGAGACCTGCCATCATATCTTTTCTATCAAACTTTTGGGGTTTAGCGACACTGAAGAAGTTAAATACAGAAACGCGCGTCTGTCGCACTAAATTAGGTATGAATACGATTATATTAGAACCACTGGGCCGACACCACCGCTGGTGCACAATTTGTCCTCGAGGATATCATCAACCCAGTTAGTCAGTGTTTCAGTGTTGATTCTGTTTTTCAGGCATTGGGGTCAGTACTTAAATACTGATTTAAGTACTAAAATTCATTTGATATATATCTGGTAAAATTTCTAAACTATTCTAAAACTAAGACTGACTTGTCATAGCGACATGAATCTTAGCGGAGTTTGGCTTCCATTCATTTGAGTTGTTATGGCTTTTTGCGGGTTCTCGCTGCATCGGACATCTCTTTCATGATGCCCTTGTCTGTCGCCTTTCTCGAGATGCAGGGCTGGAGCTGGCTCGTATGGGGACGCCTGCCCCCGCGGATTAATACGTAGGCGTTTCTTACCTGATGTCTGCAGCTAAGTGTGTCCCGCGGAATGCGACGGTACGTGTGGCTCGGAGAGGGATGCTCGTTGCCTGCCGAGACCTGCCATCATATCTTTTCTATCAAACTTTTGGGGTTTAGCGACACTGAAGAAGTTAAATACAGAAACGCGCGCGTCTGTCGCACTAAATTAGGTATGAATACGTTTATATTAAAACCACTGGGCCGATATCACTGCTGGTGGACAATTTGTCCCCGAGGATATCATCAACCCAGTTAGTCAGTGTTTCAGTGTTGATTCTGTTTTTCAGGCATTGGGGTCACTACTTAAATACGGATTTAAATACTTAATTCATTTGATATATATCTGGTAAAATTTCTAAATTATTCTAAAAATAAGACTGACTTGTCATAGCGACATGAATCTTAGCGGAGTTTGGCTTCCATTCTTTTGAGTTGTTTTGGCTTTTTGCGGGTTCTTGCTGCATCGGACATCTCTTTCCTGATGCCCTTGTCTATCGCCTTTCTCGAGACGCAGGGGTGGAGCTGGCTCGGTGGGGGACGCCTGCGCTGGCTGATTAATACGTAGGCGTTTCTTACCTGATGTCTGCAGCTAGTGTGTCCCGCGGAATGCGACGGTAAGTGTGGCTCGAAGAGGGATGCTCGTTGCCTGCCGAGACCTGCCATCATATTTTTTCTATCAAATTTTTGGTGTTTAGCGACACTGAAGAAGTTAAATACAGAAACGCGCGTCTGTCGCACTATATTAGCTAGGAATACGTTTATATAAAAGCTGCAGAAAGCAAATTTGACCTTTCCGTAAAAAAGGTCAAGGTTAACCCAAGGTCATAATTTGAACAATCTTGGTAGTACTTGCATGCCCGATGCTACATACCAAGTTTCAAGGCCATCGGCTTAAAGCTTCTGGAGAAGAAGATTTTTCGAGGTTTTTACCATATATGGGCGTGGCGGCCATGTTGGTCATGTGACCAGAACCATTTGAATATCTTTTCGTTTTGAAGTTCCCCTAGAGGCTGCATATGAAATTTGGTTATGATTTGCCCAGCGGTTTCAGAGAAGAAGTCGTTTCAAATCGTTGATGGACGACGGACGGACGGACGACGACGGACGACGGAGCCTTACCATCCTAAAAGCTCCCCCGAAGGGAGCCGCTGGCTCAGGTGAGCTAAAAAAATCATCAGTTGGCAAAATTGAAACTTTTGGTGAATTTGTAATTTGTTCCTTATTGACTTCTGACCCCTGTTGTTTTTTTAGGCTAGTGTGAATTGAAGTTTGAACACTGTCGAGATAAAGATCATAGTTTCAAACGTCATGTGTACAAAACTTGCAAAATTAATGACATGGAAGATGGAAATGATTTATTTAACCAAATGTTTGAAATGTTCCAGAAATCGCAAGGTAAAAATTTGACCCCCCCCAGTATATTTTTAGAGTATATAGTGATATTGCCGAAAGCTTTTTCTAGACGGTATTCCCAAAACTGTGAAAAATCAATACAACCATTCAGTATCACATTTGTATAGGCAGAAACCTCATTGTCCTAAAGAACCTGTACTGAACTTTTTGTATGTCTAATCTTCATGACCGAGAATAAAAAATTACAAATTGTGAAAATACAGACAAAATAATGTTTAAAATTGTTGTGTTTGCCGGGCCGTCCTCAAAGTCAAGTAGCCGGTCACCCATTCAGGTACATAGGTACGTTATCTCCTCTGCTTATTGTCTTGAAAAAGTCAGCCACCCTACTTGAATCACCATAAAAGACGGTGCCACCTTCTAATATACCTACACATTAAGTACACTATGCTCTGCAATGTCATGTACCTTAATATTACAGTCCCATTCCTGCACACTTCATCTAACCGCTGAATGGATCGGTCGCAATCAAGAAAAAATGTCCAAACAATCTCCACCCGCAGCTACTGCAAGCACAGTAGGCCCTTGTCCTACTCCTATTCAAATCAGTAGGACGCCCCGACACTGAAAGTCACACGCAGCACCATCGCACTAACTCCCTTCTCCACCGCCGCTTGAGAAGCGTATTAAATTAAATATCCTACAATGAATATACATGAGCTACACTAAATAAGGAATAATAATTTAGGGAGTGGCGATGCCCTATGTCAGTCGCCTATTGACGAGAGATAGAAGAAAGTTAATGGAAAATAGATTTGATAACGAAACAGAGCGACAAGAGTAACTGTGGACGGATGGTGTGCATGAGAAGGAGAGAGATTACCCACCCGACCGGGAAAAATGAAATTTAGCCGCGTCACAACAAAACCAATAAAGTGGCATGTGCGCCCTATGAAGACTCATACCAAAGTCGTCGCTGCATGCTTAAAGGGTGATAAAGGGTCAAAACTACCTCTATGCGTCATATTTATTTTCACAGTGTATTCCTTACAAGCCTTTCAACGTTTCCGCTAATGAAAGCCTTTTTTAAGAAGTTTTTTTTTTCTTTATTTTTTTTCTTTCAATACTACATTGCTTGATTGTTGCTGCAGCCCAGTATTTTGAATTCAAAATGGTGGGCTGCAGCAACAATCAAGCTATGTAGTATTGAAAGGAACAAAAAAAAACTTCTTGAAAAAGGCTTTCATTAGCCGAAACGTTGAAAGGCTTTTGAGGAATAAACTGTGAAAATAAATATGAAACAAGAATTGTGCGATTATAAGATACCTCTATGCGGACAGCGAATGCCCAGGCTGATTGACTCTTCGCTGGGCGCACATGCCACTTTGTTGTTTGTCGTGTCGTGGCTCAATTAAGCCTTTATTTCTGACTCATTTTAGACATGCTGACCCTAAGTTTTATAGAAAAAAATGTTCCTTGAATAGTCTTCTTCAAAATATTTTAATTTAGTTCAAAGCGCTGCGATGGCAACCAAAATGATATATTGGCAAAAACATTGCAGCCAAACGACCAAAACACATGCCTCAGCTCTTATAGTTATTTATTCAGGTGAGCAACTATGGTCCATAGGGTCCTTTGTATTTGATGCTTTGGTCCAATGTTTCTTGTCATTATTGTCTCACATTAACAGTCCAACTGCGCTAGCATTCCGCATTGTCAATTTATATCGGAGCATTATTCTAAAGTGAAGAAAATGAAAAAGAATAGGATATTGAAAACTTTCGTGTTGTGTGTTGGATTATGTTCAGTTCTTTATATATTTACATTCAGACAAACTAGAGTTTTGAAGGCCTTACATATTGTTGGAAAACATTTTACGAGAATTGTGGCTCAACGCACAAAGGTGGATGACAAGTATGCAAATTGGATCGTATTGCTGACCGTTAATGACGGTTTCTCTGATTTCTTCTGTAATTGGTTTTGGTATTTTCAAAAACAGAAGTTACAGGTAGCAGTTGTGGTAATTGCTCAGGATGAATTCATTTTCCAAAAGCTAAAGTTACTCTACAATGATACTTTGACGATTGAATTATGCAGCAAAAACAATACGAAAAATGCAGTCAACTTTAATAGTCCTGGCTTTGCTAGGCTGGTCAATGAAAGGCCATCGCACATTTTGAAATATTTGGAAACAGGGAAGAACGTTTTATATTGCGATACTGATACAGTATGGCTTAAAAACCCATTTTTATATCTTGTTGGAGACTATGACATTTGGGCCCAGCTAGATGGTCACTCAATCTGTACTGGATTTCTGGCTATAAAATCAAACTCTAGAACAATTCAGTTTATGGAAGACTGGAAGAGCTATTTGGCGATAAATGCGCCAGCAAATGACCAGATAGGATTTAACCGGTTAAACTTGTCGAAAGTGCGAATAAATAAATTAGACTCGAGCCTTTTTCCTTCAGGAAAACTTTATTTTTGGAAATTTAAAATGACAAATCGTTCAAATGTGGTTATAGTTCATAATAATAATATTGTTGGTCATGATGGAAAACTGAAAAGATTTAAACGATTCCAGCTTTGGCATGAAGATGCAAAAATAAATATAACAACTCCATATTCCTAATTTAGGCAAAACTACTTTTTCTCTAATCATACTGCAGTGAACTGACGATTGATCTCTAGGTACACTCACCTTAATGTACTTCTAAGTGTCAAGTAAAAAGATAGGCAATGCTCAGGAATTAATACTATCACAGCCCCCATTCCGCTCTCAAAACTAATCGGGAAATAAGCACGTACACACAGAACTTTACACAAGTGTACGAAAGTATGCACACATAGTGAAGAAACTGTGTACTTGTACTTCTACAGGTGTGAACCAATTTGGCATACACGGGTAATATGGGGAAATTTCATTATCACTTAATAACTTTTATTATTCTTAATATATTTTTACATCACACACGGTATCAGAAAGTAAAATTCTTCATCTTTAATATCGTGTTTTAATTTTGATTCTAGCACTAGTACAAAATGGTCTTTTTTGGGTGATTATCTAGAGGTATATACTTTAATTAAACAAATAACAAAATCTCCGCACAACAACTACGGCACACGAATTCGACCACTTATTTAGAATCAAATTGATACAAAATGTTATGCTTCACAAATGGATCAGATAAGAAGAAAGGATATATTTTTATCTGAGGTAATTTTTATAAGTCTAGCTAAATGACAAAATGGTCTTTTTACATTATTTGTTCAAACTTTAATGAATGATTTTTGTATGCCGGTCGTTTCCGTGCGTTTCTGTCAAAACTTCGGCGATAGACGACGCGGCTTTAGGTAATAGCCTTGGGCGAAGATTATATGTATGTAGAGTATGATACACAATTTATGATTGGATATTGTAGTAATGAATTTTCAAGTAGCTAAATTATGCAAATGTAGGTCCATCAAGCCTGCTTGAAACTAAAAGGTGAAAGAATACTTTTTTCTGGTCCAGAGCTGCCCTATAATGTAGACCAAAATTTTCTGATGTAAGAATGAAATTGAAGCCGTGCGTCTGAAAAATAATTGATGCAAACATGTTCATATTTCAGTTTTTGATCCGGTCTAATTAGCCTTACATGAAGACGAAAAGTCGATCAGCAAACTTATTTTAACTTGTGAAATAAATTATATCACTGGTGCCGAATTGAAAGACAATTATCTTATGATTGTATAATGCCAACTAGTAAATTAATTTCGGTGTGTTTTGAAATTTAGCTTTTGCTCAGTAGTTGCTCATTAACGATTGTGTTTGCCAGGCAAAGAGCCACATTAGTATCTCTCTTTCTCTCTCTCTCTCTCTCGCTGTCTCATTCCATGTCTCTCTCTCTCTCTCTCTCTCTCTCTCTCTCTCTCTCTCTCTCTCTCTCTCCATGTATCTGTAGTCATTTGTCTGAATTCGCCTTAAATTCAGTAGTATGTTAGCAAAACAGTTTTACTACTTCTGTTTATATAAGAATTTTATGAAATTGTAATATCTAGTTGTCTTTACATTAACAAGCTAATAATTTATCTATTGTCATTTTTTTCTTTTTATATTTCTTGTTTTTTTTTGTTTTGTTTTTTTTGTTAATGTTATTTTTCAATATCTTTTTTTTAATTTATTTTTATTTCTCAATTTCTTTGCAAGGAATGCCTGCTTTGGTACATAAGAAGAACTTTATTTTTGCTTATTTGTTGCATGGGTTGAAAATATTTGAGGGATACAGATTCAAATAAGTCTCTTGACTTCCTTCTGGATCCCTTTTGTATAATACATGTATTTATTTCATAACGTCCATTGAATGTGTGTTTGTTATATGAAAGAAATAAAGTTTAAACCAAACATTCGGCGGACTTTAGATGTAGTATAGTTTTCTCCGTAAGAACCAGAAAACTGTATACTTTTGTAGTGTTAAGTCATTTTTGTTTCTTGGCTTTTTTTTCACAGACGGTCTTCATGTTAACACGTTTTTGTTTTCTCATATGTTTAAAGTGAAAATACTTCAACAAGGCTCAAATTCGATTATTACTCTTTGTCAATTTATGTAACTGGGGTATTCATCGTTAAATAAACAATACAAATGACACGGCACGCGTCCACAGTACCGTGTCACACTAAATGAGCCATGACATGACAAAACAAACAAAGTAAGCGAAGACTCAGATCCGCCTGGACCTTCGCCCATTCTGATTAGAGTCTCCGCTATGCGCTTAAAAGGTAGCTTAGGGTCTAAGCTACCTACATGCTACAGCGAAGACTCATCATACTTGGCGGATGCCCAGACTAATCTGAGTCTTCGCTTAGCGCACATGCCACTTTGTATTTTGTGTTTTGTCGCGGTCAAATATATATTGTCTAAAGACGACGAAGGCAATTGGGGTAAAGACCTTATTCACAGTGTTTCCGCCCATGCGCCTAACGCTCAAATAACGCGTCTTATCTCGATAAATGGCGAAATTTTACAAACATTGGGTAAATGAAACGAATGATAATTTACCTTTTATTTTCTTATTATTACATTAAAATTAATAGACTAGTGTGAATGGCTTGAGATTAATATATAATACTCAAAACTATATGTCAGAGCGCGTAGAAAAAAAAATCATGAAATAACTGATGGTGGATGGATGATTTGTGATCTTACGTCCTGTTCAACAGTATTTCAGTCATATCTTACGTCATATCGTATTTTACGATAGAAAATATTCTCGCCTCAAGCGGGGCTTGAACCCGGGTCCGCTTGATCAGTAGGCCAGTGCCTAACCCACTGAGCAACCGGGACTACTCTGAAATAACTGTTTTAAGTTGAAATGAAGGAATTAAAAAACAGAATTTTTATCTATTTTACTTTGAAATTAAGACATCAAATAATAGAACATTTGTTTCTTAGATTGATTAACCCATTTTTCCCCAGTAGAATGTTCTATCCATATCAAATGAATGGGTTCATATGTCAGTTAAGGGTGTCTGGTTAAGTTTATTCTTATCATTTTTATAGGAGAAATACCCATTTGTGTAATGCAAAGAGTGTAGAGCCTGCTAAGACGCCGAGTTTTCCTGCGTCTGATCTTGGTCTGCACTGTTCGCCTATGCTCTATATATGGGACGCCAAGCATTAATGGGTTAATTTATTTATCACCTGGTTACTTTCATATACTCTTCGACTTATTTCTTTATTTATTTTTTACCAAAGTACAAACTTAAAGAAAACATGTTGTTTGTTCGGTCGGTTTGAAATTTCACCTACGATACGAAATAAAGACTCAAATAATGAACTAATCCTTTAATCATAGTATATAAGTTGTTCATATCGTATAGTTTTAGAATTATCTCCACAAAAAAGAAGTTGAGTCGTAAGACTGACTCATGTATTATACCTACCCATTCTACCGAAATTAGATTTTTCATCAACTGACTCGGAACTGAAATTCAGTTAAAGCCATAAAGTTCATTTTTTTCATGACGGAGATAAGAGTATTTAGCCTTAGGGATTAATTTGACACCTGCGATTATCGCCTCTTTTCGTCTAGTTTCGGAGAACTGCCGAAGGTTATCCGGAGATTCTACCTAAAATCAATGGTCAGTATCAAATACGAATATTCTGCCAGATGAGTTAACCGAATGAACAGCTTTTTCCCAAACATTTGGCATCCTTATCATAAAACTTAGATTCAGCAGGTTGAGAAGGTGCAGAGGACAGCTGCCAGGTGGACCTGCAGGCGATGGCGCAACTCAAGTAGTTTCGGCGATATGCTGGACGACCTTGAATGGCCATCCCTGAAGGCCCGCCGGGAGTAGTCCTCCTTAACCTTCTTTTACAAGATTCATTCTGGTACAGTGTCCCTTGAGAAGGTTAAGTACTGGACCCCAGCACCAAAGTGGGGAAGGACTACGGCATCCCATAACTCACAATACACTAGATAGCTTTGAGAGACCGCAATATTCACAGAACGCATTTTTCACACGTGTGTGATGAATACGGTCGTATTCTTTACGTTTTGCCAGTGTGACAAATACGTTCGGATTTTGTAGCGATTTTTAATAGAAACGCATTTTTCATACATATGGCAAGGGAAGCTTGAGAATGAATGATATGTTATCCCTTCCCCAACTACATGTACATGTACAACTATGAGTTTGAGCCCCAACTGCGCTAAACCTTCGGCTCGGGCAGTTTATAGGAAAGGCAGACTCCGCTGTCAGTCATCCGTCGCCTGACGTCGTCTGTCAACACCTTCGAGTTACTATTTCTCTTAAGCGTCTGTGTCAGTCTCAACCAAATTTCATATATAGCATTCAGAAGGCTGGGGAACGATGACATGTCCTTTGAGACATTTGCTTGAGATTTTGGTTGCAATTGCAAATGAAATATCACGTAGACTTATAATTGCGGGAAAAGTATCCAAATTAGGGTTTTGATATATTTGGGGTATTACTTTAAGCTGGGTTGTAGATCATCTGATTAAATTTTAGGCCCTTTTCGTAAACATGTGCCTGAACTATGCCTTATTGTCGGCTATGGCATTTTCCATTTTTTTTTCTGAATGTTGTCTGATGATGCTTTATAGTTTTACCAAGTTTCCTAAAACTGCCTTTTAAAGGTATGAGGCGGACAGCTATGGGAAAATGGTATGTCTCCCCTCTTATTTTACCCAGATATAGATTTCCCCCCATGAAAGCATATACTAATCCGCGAATGAATATGCCAATACCTTTGACCTTGATGCAGCATAAGGCACTGACAAGAAGAAGCTGCCTCCCAAAATTTTGTATTCGAAATGCCTGATATTGCACAGAATGCCTCAAGGCCTTCTCCCGCTGGATTTTGCTACGCTCAACAGTTAGTACTGGATCCTGAGCACTACAGCCTACCCCAGCAGCGTGCATGTGAATTAAAGCAGACAAGGTAAAGATTTTCAATAGTCTTTTGGCCGTATGGACAGTAGTTATTGGATCCTACAGTGTCTTAGGCACAGGTTATGAAAGAGGGAGCCTAGCCCTCTTCTTTCGTAGCCTTTAACCTTCCCTGATTCGAAACAAGTACCCACTTACCGCTGGGATGACAGAGTCAATTTTTCAGTCGTTGACACGGCTGGCGATTCGAACCTGCGACTTTCTGCGCGGAAGAGCAGAGCAGACTTTTATTCTTCTTCTTTATTTTTTTTTATTTTATTTATTTTTTTTTATTGTATCGTTTTTTCCGTCCACAATAATTTTCATAATTTCAGGGTTTGATAAATGTCAAGATGTGAAAAATGCGTTTTCGTGATATTTTGTCATATTTTAGGGGTTATGCATGCGATTGGAAAATTACGTTTTCATGCTACATATCAAACGCAAATTTCACAGATATGTGAAAATTGCGTTCGATTTTTGTGAAAAAAAATGCGACCGGATTTGTCACACGTGTGAAAAATGAGAACGCATTTTTCACACATGTGAAAAATGCGTTCTGTGAATATTGCGGTCTCACATAGCTTGCATATAGTGATGCTGAGAGACCGCAATATTTACAGAACGCATTTTTCACACGTGTGTGATGAATACGGTCGTATTCTTCACATTTTGCAGGTGTGACAAATGCGTTCGGATTTTATAGCGATTTTAATAGAAGCGCATTTTTACACATATGGCAAAGGAAAGCTTGAGTGTGAATGACTTGTTATCCCTTTTCAACTACGAGTTTGAGTCCCAAATGAACTGAGCCTCGGCTCTTGGGGAGTTTAGAGGAAAAGCAGTCTCCACTGTCCGTCGCCTGACGTCGTCTGTCACATCTTCGAGCTACTATATCTCTTAAATGTCTGGGTCAGTCTCAACCATATTTCATACATAGCGTTCACAAGGCTGGGGAATGATAGCATTTCCTTTAAGACATTTGCTTTAGTTTTTGGTTTGCCATTGCAAGCGAAATATCCCGTAGACCTATGACTGAGAGATGATTCTGACCGGTTTTATTGTTTGGATGTTTTGGGTTTAACGGCCCTTTGAGACAGTATTTTATTTCTATATCAGGCCGTGATTCTGACCAGACTAGCCTTTTGAAACTTGCAAATAACTAAGACAGACATTAAATCTTAGACAAATACTATTCAGATCCGACCGATAATCTGGAAATTATGTGTCTCACGATTGCCGATAAAGTCTGTAATGTTTTTGACTTTATTGTTATTTACTGGTGGTAAGTTCCTTTCCAAAAGGAAAGATAAATCATACAATACTTCATGAATATTTTAACACATTATCTATTTTTTCGGGAGTATATTCCCTTCCCCCGGGGTTTCCCCCGCAAAACCCATGATATCCAGTTCAACCAGGATTTGACTCTGTGACCTGGAGTGAGTTCAAGAATCCCGGGAAAAGCATTTTGAAGTTTATTTTTTATTATTTCCCATATTTTATTACCTGGCTCCTCACTGGTGAAAACATAACTGTGCCCTCAGTTTCGAAATAATTTGTGGGGACATATTGAATTTGGCTTATCAGCTCGTCCGTCCGTTCGTGATGTATATTTGTATCATATTTGAATCTTGTATTTGTACCAAGTTTTCTAAAACTACTAGTTCTAAAGGCATATGCGACCAAATACTTCCTGCATTGAAAACTGCATAAAATTCTGTATGTAGTCTATATCATATATTGGCTCATCAGTCTTGAAATAAAAACCGTATGTCATCGTATTAAATTTCAAAATATCTGAAGTGGAATGATACCACCCTCGACTGCTTTCCCGAAAAAACACCAAACAAGCATGGTAGTTAATATCAATTAAATGATGTCTTTTATATAGCTTATAATTACGTTATCTCGTCAAAACGATATAGGAAATGCTACTCCTACCACCCAAAAGCTTGTATTTCAAGATGAAACAAAATTTTGCAAAGCCAATTTTAGTCGCCGTCCGAAAAATCCTTAAAAATATCTTCCTGTCCGCTATATTTTTGACCTTACAAAAACACTTTACATTGAGAGTCGCACCAAACAAGTTTTTTTCCTGAGACGAACTTTTCAGCAAGTAGAAAATTAAAAGAAAAGTAGGGGTCACCGTATTTAAATATTTTCTAATGAACAAACACTACCCCTACCCCCACATTTATTACGTGGCAAACGTTTATACAAAAAGCTTAAAAAGACAGTGTATCACATCCAGATAACTTGGATTTAGCTTGCACACAACAAATAAGCATAATATGCATTGAAACAAATCATATTGGTAAGAGTGTTGCCATTTAGCTTGCTCACATGACGAGTAAATATGAAAATTGCAAAAACTGCCAAAATCATGATATCACTATTTTCCTTAAGTTTATGGCCAATTTTAACACCCAAACTAATAAAAAGAGCCCAAAATGATATTCAAACCACACACTTTAGCCATTTTCTTACCCAATGATAATGAAATATTGACTCTGGGACAACTTTCATTTTTTGCAAATACAACGAAATGGCGGAAAGGTCGCATATGTCTTTAAAGTTAAGAAGCAGAGACGATTTATGACGGACAGACAGGCAGACAACTACAGTACCGGCAGCGCAAAACCGTATATGCGCTTCGCAAGAAATTCGCGTTCAAAACGCGTTCGTATTTTTCAAACACGTTGTGCGATTTAGAAACGCGTTTGTGAAAGAACCAATCAAATTGCTGCATAAAATCGCAAATGATCGCGTTTATACGCGAAATTCGCTTTAGCGTATCAGAACCGCGATTCCAGTTTTTTTCGTATCTTTGCGTGCGCACGCGTTTGGTGTTTAGACCAATGAAAATTGCGTTTGCCGAACGCGTTTCGGTCTCGTATAGACTGGTTCCTAGCTTCATTGACAATGCTTTTGAAAAACTGAGAACCAACTAAATTTGGTAAGTACTAAAAGTAAGATTTGCCTTTTTCACAATTATTCTCGACGAAGTATATAAAGAAATTAGATCTGTGGAAATAATAATGAAATCCCGGTGCCAGATTCAGGGTTGAAAACAACACATTTTTCTAGATCTTGAAATTATTTAAATTTAAGCCCTTTGTGACTCTCCAATTCCCCCAAATTTATTGTGGAAGCTTGAGAAAATAAACTTTTTCAGCGTCAACGGGTGCCGCAAGTTACAACGGAAACAGGAAATCGATCCTTGTCATAAATTTTGCATGAAATCATATTCGTTGGAGTCGGGCGGTTTGAGTGTTGGGCAGCCAGAACCAGAGACCCTCCCCTCCAAAAATATTTAACAGGAAAGGCAACATCATACTTTTAGGATCCCATCCCCTCCCCATTTCCCGACACACACACACACACAAAAAAATAAATAAAAAAAGACATGAGACCCTAGTCCCCAACCCTCTTGAAAATCTTACTACGTCTGTTGTACTGAACAATACATTAAAAAAGAAAGAAAGAAAACAGATCCCATTTGCATTGATTGGACACAGACTCCATCGGCGCCAAGATCAGGAGCACAATGCGGCCTCTTTGAGACATAGAACAGCGTGTTTTTTTTGTCTAATTCTCAAAACGTCCCGGGATGCTCAGGGTTGCACATTTCTGGCACCGAGTCTCTCTGTCCGTTGTCCCCAAAATGTGGGTAAGTCTAATCCGGGCGTTTGGCGTTCCTAGCTTCCGGAAACTGATTATTGCGAGGATGTAAACAACCAACCAACCATCTAAACAACGAGACTACTGCTGCAAATGCGCTGAAAGAGGGACATCTCCGTCTCAAAAGAAAAATACCACTCAAACGCAAATGCTGGGTATTGGTTTAGCTGCTTCATACGTTCTGTCGTATTTCTTGCGAAAAGGTGTAAAGATGCACCGTAGTAACATTAATTCGGACTGTCAGTTGCTCGGCTTTTACACTCTTTTCATATATATTATACAGAACAGCATTACTTATCGGCTGGAGTGGAAGTAAGTGAAAAAGGGAATGTTATAACAAAAAAATTCCGGGTCTACATGTTTTGACCTATCCACCGAAAAAGTTTATTCAAATTTCAACAACTGCTGAACGCAACCCCACCCCCAACCCCTACCACCACCACTCCCCTCCCACCCCCCGGACCCTTCATTTCCTCTCCCTTCATTTTCCTCTAAAATTGATGTCAAGTTATTTTTAGCTTGCCTGAACGAATTCAGGAAGAGCTATTATACAAGCCATGGTGTTGGCGGTGGCGGCGTCGGAGGTAACAAAATCTTAAAACTTTTTTATGTTAAAATTTTTAAGATCGGGTATGAAAAACACAACAAATACTTTCATACTCTGTACCTAAATCCATACTAGAAATTTTTAGGTCCTTGCAATTTCCAATGCTGAAAGTCCGTAACGATGCGTGTCCAAAATGATGTTTTTGATCGCAACCAAAAATCTCATCTTTATTTCCGGTAACCTAAAAACACTGCAAACAATACTTTTAACGAAAATATATTATGAGACTTACTGCGAACACAATATTATTAAAGCACAGAAAACGAACTAAAAATATTTATATGAAAATAATATGACTCTGTTTATAAATCCAATTGATAATTCACTTTAAAACGCTGCAAAAATACTGATAGACTGTGATGCGCGTACGACCATATTATGGCTGCTTCGCATGCGTTTTGCAAAAAACGTTTTGATTGCCTTATTATGAATCGCGATTTTCGCATTATTTACGTCACACAGAAACGCAAATGAACTTTTCTGATTGGTTAAGTTATGCTACGCGAAAATCGCGAATAACACGCGCCTCGCATGGGTTTCTCGGGAAGCAATTTGATTAGATATTTGGAAAACGAGATAAACGCGAAATACGCGAGTCAACGCATTTCAAAACGCGTTTCATACACACGCACGAAAAACGCGTTGCACACGCGTTCAAAACGCGAAAATTGTACGGTTTTGCGCTGCCGGTACTGTATGAGAAAACGATATGTATTCCCTCCTGTTTCATCCCCATGGAACAATATACCAACACGCAACTGAATGTACCAATACCTTTAACCTTGTTGCAGCATAAAGGACTGTTGCGAAGAAGCTACGTACCAAAATTTTGTATTGGAAATACCTTATATTGCACAGGACTACCCGAGGTCTCCTCCAGCTGGATTATGGCACCGCCAAACAGTTAGTACTAGACGCTGTGCACTTCAGCTTACGTCATCAGCATACATGCGAATTAAAAACAAACAAGGTAAAGGTTTTCCACAGTCTTGTAGCCGTAGGGGCAGTGATTGTTGGAGCCTACGGTGTCTTAGACACAGGTTATGAAAGAGGGAGCCTATCCCTCTCATTTCGTAACATTTAACCGTCCCTGATACGAAACAGGTACCCAGTTACTGCTAGGAAGACATCAGTTTTCAATCGTTGACCCGGCGGGCGACTCGAATGTACGACCTTCATCGCGGAAGAGCAGAGCAGATTTCTTGTCTTCTTTTTGTTTGTTTACTGTACCGTTTTTCCGTCATCTATAACCAAAATTACAGGATTAAAAACATTTCAAGAAGAGAAAAATAGGTTTTTGTCATATTTTGTCATATTTTAGGGGTGTTGCATGCGTTTGGAAAATTACGTTTTCATGGCACGTATCAAACGCAAATTTCACAGATATGTGAAAAACGCGACCGGATTTGTCACACGTGTGAAAAATGCAAACGCATTTTTTACACATGTGACAAATGCGTTCTGTGAGTATTGCGGACTCACAGATGCCCTGAAAAATTCATTTTTCCACAGGACTATTCCTGTGTGGAATAGTGTCCCCTGTTCGGCGGTTTCTGCCAAAACCGCTGAGGAGTTTAAGGCCCTTATTTAGATTATCGGTCCAGAGGCATGTGTTTTAGCATTCCTCTGATCTGCTTCTTGTATACAGTTTTAATGACCCACCCCTAAAGTTTGATTTTCCCTATAGCTAAATTCTAAATTTAGCCACCCACCACACCTGAGGTAATGATCAGAAAATGATCGCCTTCAGTAACGGGAGATAGATAGATAAACAGATGGTCATGCAGCTACCCCAATAACAGCATCAACATCTATTTTTACTGTTTAGTACTTTAATTACAAAACAAAACAGAAGGCAGATTTGGCAGCAATACATGTGACCAAACCGCTAAAGACCACAGCCAAGCAGATACAGCACAATATAACATCAAGGAACCGCAACAGGATTACCGCCTTGGAACTGGTAGCAAAATATTACTGTGAGGGGGGCGGGGCGGGGCTTAAACTAGTTAATAGCTAGGTGGCTAAAATAGACGTGTGCTTTGTATTTTGAGGTGTAACAACTTCTGAATTACAGAAATAATCAAAAGATATGCCCTTTATAGTTTATATTTTTGTTGTTGAATGAAAAATAAATATCTATTCAATTAGTCATATACTACATTGAACTTGGCAAAATTTTGGAAACGTAGAACTCCATTTTCCTCCGTTAGAAATATTCTTTTGTTGCACCCATATATAGCATTACCCATGAACTAATGCAGTTGAAATGTATTTTTTTCCCAAATTTATTTACCCATCAGCAGGTCATGTTGTGACTGGAAATTTGAAGATCATCCCGGATTCTAGAATTCGTAACATTGTTTCTAAGGGTCCTAAGTATAGATTCCCTTCCCATATCGATTTCAACAGATGTAGGGAAGAAATTGCATCTGCATTAAATGATTTTGGTAATCGTTGGTGTAAACGAGAGGGTGTTGAAAGTAACGCTTTAAAGAAATGGAAACTAAGTATCTTTAATATTGTGGATAAACGTATAAAGTTTTATTCACACAATACTAATATTTTACCTCCTAAGCCTAAATCTTCCTTTAGATATTTGAAGCAGGATATCCAGGATTTTCATAGGAAGTATGTTTTGGTTCCTGCTGACAAGGCCGCAAACAACATTGTTGTTGTTTGTCGGTTGCACTATATTAACACTTTGAAGCAGGAACTTAATGGCACCACGGCTTACGAAGAGACTTTTACAGATGAGAAGACTGTCGTTAATAGCCACTCAAATGGTTTGCCTTTAAAGTTTGCTGTAAACGTTAAGGAACGCCAAGACAGACTTCCTACGATGTATTGGTTACCTAAGCTTCACAAAAAAACGTATAAAGCTAGAGTCATTGCTAACTCTAGCTCTTGTACTACTACAGAATTATCTAAATTATTAACTTCTTGCCTCACTGCTGTGAAATCTCGTGTCATTTGGTACTATGAGACAGTGTATGAGAGGTCAGGGAAAAATATGTTTTGGTCTATAAAAAATTCTGGTGAGGTACTTAGTAAACTGAAGTCAAGAGGGTTCCGTGCGACTAGTTTGTCCACTTATGATTTTTCTACTCTTTATACCACATTACCCCATAATTTAATAAAGGAAAAAACTTGTTGATTTGATTGAAAGGGCCTTCATGAAGATACCCTTTATATTGCCTGTAACGATAAGAAAGCGTTTTTCACTTCTACTGGCCGTAAAATATATAGAGGATATAGTCTTTGGTCATGTCAGAATGTATGTGACGCCTTATCATATCTCTTAGATAATATTTACATCAGATTTGGTAATAAGTTATACAGACAAATTGTTGGTATTCCGATGGGTACAAATTGTGCTCCTCTTGTGGCCGATTTGTTTTTATTTTGTTATGAAAGAGATTTCATGACTTCTCTTTCTGTTGATAATCAAGATGATATCATTGAGGCATTTAACTCAACTTCTAGATATTTAGATGATCTTCTGAATATTGATAATCCTTATTTTTAAAGCATGGTTAACCAAATTTACCCACCTGAACTTAAATTGAATAAAGCTAATACTTCAGATACCGAGGCCCCCTTTTTGGATTTACATCTATCTATTTCCAACGCTTTTGTATCTTCTAAAATTTATGATAAACGTGATGACTTTGACTTTGATATAGTTAATTTTCCATTTTTGGATGGTGACGTTCCACGTCGTCCCTCTTATGGAGTGTATATTTCTCAACTTATAAGATTTGCTAGAGTGTGTAGTCATGTAGATGACTTTAATGCTCGTAATAAATGTTTAACTGCTAAACTTCTTCAACAGGGCTATCGGTATCATAAGCTTAGAAAGGCTTTTTCTAAATTCTATCGCAGACACCATGAATTGGTTTCAAAATTTGATGTCGGATTAAAATTTCTTTTACACCAAGGCCTATCGGAACCAGAATTTTATGGTGACTTAGTATACAAATTCAAAAAGATTAAGGGTAGGACTGATTTTTCTGATCAATTCCGAAAAATAATAATACGTCACAAACGTATTGGCTATAATTTAAATGTTATGCGACAGTCTGCATGCTTAGTGATTAACCCAATCACGGTTGATAACTTTGCTGCACTCTTTAATTGCATACCGGGGGATCGGGCGTCAGACTCTATGATGGCCCCGACCTAAAGACATATATTTTAGTTGGTTGGGACCGGAGCCTTTTTGTCTTTTGCTTGGTCCACCGGGGCTCAACTGGTGACCTTCTTTTGCTTCAGATTTCCAGTGGGGTTGTTTGGCAGGCCAGGGATCTCCACCTGTCAGACGGCCCGTTGTATCTGTTGAGTCCTCGTCTTTGCTTCTTCATGGTGTTGAAATTTGATTTATGTGTTTACCGTGATGATTCATTGACGAGTTAGAGGGTTATCATGCGAACCGAACAACCAACTAAATGTTTTGTACCACTTCAGAAACTGAGGGTGAGGTCGGGCCTGTAAAATCGATTTAAGCCCCCCAGTAATTCATTACTGACCGTTCCAAGGCGGTAATTCTGTTGTGGTTCTCTGTTGCCTGTTTTTGGTGTCAGAGTTTCTGTGATGTTTTACCTTATGTATGTTCTTATTATTTTTGGTTCGGTTTGGGTTGCTGAGTGGCCACCTTTTGGGAACAAGCTGCTCACTCGGTTGGCCATATGTTCTCTGTATCTTGATTATTTGTAATCTTAGTTGTTTCCAACTATGGTTTGAGGGCTGGATTTGGATTTTGATTGTTTCAGTTCCTGGTCTTTGCATACTTTTTACTTTTTTTTTTTAACAAAAGATTATAAAAACTAACGTTCATAGTTTAAAGAACCCCACCCAACTTGCTTCTACAACACACAATGACAGTCAGGTTTATACATGAAATCTACGATTATGTGAACTACTACCCTCATGTATACGCTTGTCAGTTGCTAATCTAAGTGCTGGATTGGATCAAATAAGCAGAAATAGTGAGCTTATTAAATAAAGTTTGGAAATTTTACATCTCGGCTGTGTTAGACCATAGATTACACTCTCGTATGATGGTGCAAAAATATATATTTCTGATAAAGGAACATGAAGTTCTAGATTTCCAAAATTTGGGCAAGTTCAAGGTAATATTTTGACTAATTTAATTAAATGTTTATGTTCCATTCAACAACAAAACTATATACCGTAATATGCATATTTCATTATTATTTGTATGTAATTCAGAACAAAGTGGATATTGTTCTTGAAACACCTCAAAATTCATAACACAACCATATGTTCTAGCCATAAAATCATTGTTGCATGTAGAATAACCTTAAGGCATTTCCTGTTCTACGAATGTCCGAAACGTCGACAGTACATTCTGCAATATATAGTCCGGATACCCGATGTCAAAAGCAACGTCACTTGAAACATATTAATGCTGTGATGCTACATTGCTGACAAGGCTTACAGTTGGTGCAACTACTGTGTTTCAACAAAGTTTTTAAAAGCGTATTTAAATGCGATAGCCTATGTATGAGATTTCTTTTATGACGTGCATAAAACTGGTTTAAGTCCCAAGTAATTTATTACAAAAAGTAAAACGTATGCAAAGACCAGGAACTGAAACAATCAAAATCCAAATCCAGCCCTCAAACCATAGTTGGAAACAACTAAGATTACAAATAATCAAGATACAGAGAACATATGGCCAACCGAGTGAGCAGCTTGTTCCCGAAAGGTGGCCACTCAGCAACCCAAACCGAACCAAAAATAATAAGAACATACATAAGATAAAACATCACAGAAACTCTGACACCAAAAACAGGCAACAGAGAACCACAACAGAACTACCGCCTTGGAACGGTCAGTAATGAATTACTGGGGGGCTTAAATCGATTTTACAGGCCCAACCTCACCCTCAGTTTCTGAAGTGGTACAAAACATTTAGTTGTTGTTCGGTTTGCATGATAACCCTCTAACTCGTCAATGAATCAACACGGTAAACACATAAATCAAATTTCAACACCATGAAGAAGCACAGACGAGGACTCAACAGATACAACGGGCCGTCTGACAGGTGGAGATCCCTGGCCTGCCAAACAACCCCACTGGAAATCTGAAGCAAAAGAAGGTCACCAGTTGAGCCCCGGTGGACCAAGCAACAGACAAAAAGGCTCCGGTCCCAACCAACTAAAATATATAGCTTTAGGTCGGGGCCATCATAGAGTCTGACGCCCGATCCCCCGGTGTGCAATTAAAGAGTGCAGCAAAGTTTCCAACCGTGATTGGGTTAATCACTAAGCATGCAGACTGTCGCATAACATTTAAATTATAGCCAATACGTTTGTGACGTATTATTATTTAAGACGTTGTTTTTGTGATACTTTTTTCTTGTAGGCAAATTTTGTCAATATAATGTTCGTCCATTTTCTAGTAGTCTTCAGCAAGTTGTTCACTAATTAATGACAGACTAGTAGTATCTGCTGGGAATGAATGTTCTCCTACCCTTTCAATTGTTTTTTTTGTTTTAATTTTCCTATAAGGTGCCGACTTAGTCGCACAGTCCCTTTCCTGTTTCGAATTTTTGGGCGGGAAATGGGATTCGATTATATTGGTGCCTAATCATTGACAATATACCAACCAAAATTAAATATTTAAAACTGTCGCCCTTTGGTTGAGTCGAGCTAACACGTAAAGTCAAAATGTAAGAATGTTCGTCAATTGTGCTGTCTACATGTCGATCTATCGTCACACATGAATACAAATGCATGACTGCATAAACAATTTGCGATTCAAATGTGCTTTATAAGGCAGCTATGCGACAAATCATACTATGCATGTATTATCATTTTTCTTTCTTTCTTCATTCCCTATGACCACTCATCACTTTGATCAAATGTAGTATAAAAAGGTCAACGTGGTTGGTGAATTAAAACTTTTACACGCAGTGCATCTGAGGCTTACTAAAACGCATGCCTCTAACGTTTGAGACTTTTACTCTAACGTTGACTCAGCTGAGGAAGGGCATTCCAAACAGTAACTATGGTATGTCACAAAAACGAATAGTTTAGGGCATCAGAGTATGTGAGATATTTTGTGTAACTCATGTGTATGTATTCTTCTCAATACACTTTATACATATGTTTAGAATCTTAACAAAAAATGCAGTCCGATTTGTTATGTGTTTAAATCGTAACATGTTGAATTTGCAACATGTTTAGGTTTATGTTGAGAAATTAAACATGTACAAAACTGGTTATATTTACCTTTTATTTTGAAAATTTCCTCTGTCAACATTTTCGTCTCTTTTTTTTTTTCGTTCTTCAACGGGGAAAGGAGGAATGGATTCATCCGAAACGCGTAACAGAATAAAACGTGTTTAGCAGACCTGATCTGGGAAAATAATAGAAAAGGCGTACATCTTTAGCTATATGACATATTCCTAAACATGTTTACACCTAAACATGTAAGCACTTGTGTTTTATAGCTAAGCGCGATTTTTACAGTGTAGATCGGAATGTTCAGTTCCGAGTAAGTTTGGGGGGAGAAGATGTCCCAGACATGCAACTTTACCTTTTATCAACACTTATTCAAACTTGCTGATAACTAGAACAGGCATGATGCCTGATACGACTTCGAAATTCGGCCATATTGAATAATTGGCCTTAGACTTACTTGCCCGTGATGCTTAAAAGCTCATATTTGATGTCCGGGCTTAAGAGTCTATAGTTTTGATCGTAGCTTCTTCATACTTGCAGTTATCTGGAACAGTTCGAATTTGGGCCATGTTCAGTTATTGGGCCATTATTCAGTTCGGAGTTACTCGTCTTTGACCCCATAAACTTACAATGAAGAGAATGAAGCAACTTTATTTTTTTCAAAGCTTGGCTCCGACGTTATAAAACTTAAGTACATTCTCAAACTCGAAATAAAGCACACTGATTGGCTGCTTCCGAGCACATTCTCGGAACAATCAGCACAATCAGTGTGTTTTATTTTGAGTTTGAGATTATTATCACCTCGATCCTTAATCAAGCTTGCTGATGACTAGGACAGGCATAAAGTCTCGTACTTACAAATTTGACAATATTGAATAATTTTTCTAGGAGCGACTTGTCTTTGAGTGCTAAAAAAGATCATATTCTACCTTGTCTGAGGCTTAACCTATTTATTAGCTCTCCTGACGAGGTATGCTTATAGTATTAGCTTAAGACATCACCTGTTGTCCGTCGTCGTCCGTTGTAATTCGTCGTCATCCGTCCGTCAGTCGTTCACACTTTCAAACAAATTTATCTTCGAAGCCGTTTGGCCAATCTTGATCATTTTCCGTGTGGAGTATGGTTAGGGTGAGGATTGACTGCAGAAAGTTTCAGAATTTTCGTGGACACGAAGTATGTTCTATACATTAAATGCAGTATTCACCAAAGTGCCAAAACTCTGGGGGAAAATTATATGATATACGCATCCACCCTTGATAATTAAAGTTCCAATGAAGTTTCGTTGAATTCCATCCAGTAGCAGCTGAGAATTTGTATGGACACGAAGTATGTGCTATATATTCATGCAGAATTCATCAAAGTGTCGTAACTATGGAAAATCATCAAACCAAAAGATCCTGGTGATATGCGCATCCACCCTTTATGCTTAAAGTTCCCACGAAGTTTCGTTGAAATCCAACCAGTAATTGTTGAGAACTCAAGCTGACACAAATTAATGCATATTTCATCAAAGGACTATGACTATGGAAAAAAATAATCAAACCAAAACGTCAAGGTGATATGCGCATCCACACTTAATATCTAAAATGTTCATAAGGTTCGTTGAAATACAACCAGTAGCTGCTGAGAATTCGCGTGGACACGAACTATGTGCTTATATATTAATGCATAATACACCAGAAGGCCATAACTATGGACAAATATTATCAAACCAAAAGGTCCAGGTGCAATGCACATCCTCCTTTGATACTTAAAGTTCCCATTAAACTTCGTTGAAATCCAATGAATAGTTGCTTAGAATTCGCGTGGACAAGAACGGGACGGGCGAACGGAATTACAGACGGACGGACGAATCGGTGACATTATGCTCCTCTGAATTCTTCGGGGAGCACGATAAAATAGATAAAAACGGTGATAAGCTAGCTTTGCCAAACTATTAGCTTAAATAGCTCAAGCACCCATTCAAACACCAACGCATGCACACGTAGTAATATGATATAACATCTGACCAAACATAACTCCTCGGATTCAAATGAGCGATTGTTGCTCATTGGGCTACTTGTCTCTTGTTATTTCAAACTATTCGTTCTTAGCCATAGGAGAATCCATATATGCATTAGTGGTGCTACAATCAGACATTTTTTCATTGAATTATTTTCTCTTTTGTTGGACAGTGCAACATCTTGTGTAAATGAACAATGTTACTCTTTTGTTGCATGTAAATTAACTATATAGATAGTACAGTTTATCTCAGCATTTTAATAGACAGATTCAATTTGTAAGTCAGAAATTGAGATAAAACGTATTATCTATAATTCATGATATGTCTCGGCTGCAAAACAGTTGATATAATTTTGTATCACTAAAAGACAGCAACATTTGTTTTTGACGGTCAATAAGGCCGCAGTATATTATCGTCAAGTCTGTATCATTAGCTCAGTTATAGTAAATGTATTTAAACTTCTGCTATCTACTAGTATTATAGTGTTGGTTTTCGAGACATTAAAATTAACATTTTGCGGAAGGTTGAAATCATTTCAAGAAACTTTAATCATAATCCCGGAAAGGCATGATTCTTTCAACCTGACTGCAAAATGAAAATAACAAAAGGGGAATAATTGCAAACGCAGCCCGCATTTCCACTCAAATCGCATAATGCGCAAGTTAATGCGTTTGTGACGTTGTACACTTAAACTAAAACTAAAATATGAGGAAAATTCTCAGGAACTGACACAATTCAATTCCAGATCCTACCCAAGGTACCGAATGGGAAAAAACCAACAACACATAATTAGTCATCACCAAAGACAACAACAGCTGCAACAATGTGAACAGCCATTTTCCATGTGGGTGGTCACCGGGCTAGCATGAACATTAATAACACACATAGCATCTAATAACATATAAAACAGCCAAGAAGAACCAACCCAGAACTGCCGCCTTGGTTAAAAATACCCACTCACTAAAGTGCATTAGAACCTGTACCCTAGTTATACCAGCCGCTAAATAAATGTAGGTCAGGCCAGTAGGATGTTGCCCGGCCACCCGACGAAGTTCTGTAGAACTCATTTTTCTAAGTGTCCTATATATGCAGAATATTTGCCTCTTTCTTGCTGCCTACTTAGTGGGCCGATTGAGAGTTCAGACTGTTAAATACGTTACCAATAGTAAGTTTACAAAAATTAGTATGTCTTTAAATAAAAACGAAAGTCAGTCATCTATCTATAAATCGATATAAATTATTTATTTTTATATTAAGTGATGTAAAAACATTTTTTTTAATTTTAAACTTTTATTATCATGCTTAATTATTCTACAGTTTATAAGGCTGTAATCTATGTTACCATTAGATACGAATTTAAGACGAATAAAACTTTACAGGACAAAATTAAAATTAAAATTGATAGGTTGCATTAGTATTAGTATTAGTATCTTTAGTATCGTTGTCCGCTGTGTGCCAGCTGTTTTGATTCAGTCAATTGGTCAATATCATCTGTTGGCCACTAAAGCGCTATTTAATGAATGGTTTAAATTATGAAAGAAATCCTCTGATGATTAAAAACAAAGGTAAATATATAATAAAAGTGAATGAAGGCTTATTAAAGCTGGCAATAATAATGTCTGTCTAAATGACGCTTTTCCCCAAATATACGCAATGCTTTCCTTTGTCTGTCTTTTCACTTTTTCCTCTGTCTTTCTACATTTTTTTTCTGTCCATCTACAATATGAAATGTTTGCTATGCCATGAATTGTATGATCTGTTATGTTTAAATTGTTTCTCATATGTCACTTTATGTGACCTGGGAGTGAAATAAAGATTTGTTGAGTTGAGTTGAGTTTAATATTTAGGTCTGGGGACAAGCTTTATAGTGGAAAAAAATGGTTTCATTAAATTTTGTAGATTACCATACAGACACTGTTTAATGCGTGTAATATAATTTTTAATGCAGTATTCCAAAACATTATAATGATTTGAAATGGCGCTTATATGCTGAGATTCAAACATGTCTCAAAGCATGACACTCTAAGAGTATCTTACGGAATTGAAATTAATCAAAATAATGTAACTAATGTAAATAGTAACACGGCTTATGAGACTGTGATTTATGTTATCATAAAGAACAAGATTTACAGCACAAAGAAAAATAACCAAGTCAGAATTGGAAAATGAAATATACTTTCAACCCTTTTAGGGTATAATTCTAGCACAGCTTTTATAAAGAAAAGGTAGGTGTAATTTATCTTGTGTAGACTACGAGACAGAAATTTTTCAGACTTGTTGCATGAATTCTAGTGCAGTTTCGTGGTCACCTTAATGTGTGAAATAATATTGACACATAAATAGGAAATATGTTAAAATAATGACAAAAAACATGAAACAGAGAACAGATTACTCAGGTGTATCTAGTTTGCTCACTAAAGCTGAGATTATTCAGATTTATGTAGTTTGCTCACTAAAGCTGTATATGTGCCCTAGATTTTATTCACTGTTACAGTTAGAGAAAAAATAGTATCATTTGATAACCATACAACCTAAATGTATATGATAATAGTTTTCTCTAGCCTTTTTTAAAATGTTGAATAAACTGGAGATAATGACAAGACTATGACATCAACACTTTTAAAATGTGTTTCACGCATAAAATATTTATGAGCATGCTGTGAGTTACTGTTCTTGTTTCTACTTGTAATATTAAATCTATACACTCAAGTCATGAAACTGAAAACTGTCTGACGACAGGTTTAAGTAACTGATGTGCCTTTGACTCAAAAATGGCAGAGTGTAATTCAGAGTTCAAACACGACAATAACACATTATATATGTATCAGTCTTACAATATTTGATGTAATATACGTTGAGCTAGACTAGTATAGGAGAGAGTATGTGGTAACAAATTCTGAAAACAGTTATCCTGATTGCCCATAAAAACTGGGAGGCAGTTCTAATGTACATTCACAGTAAAACATTTATGGAGAATTGAGAGAGAGAGAGAGCAAAATCCCAAAATTATCCTTAAATTATCTTCTACCCCTTCATCCATATATAAAAAAGTGTCCTCTGATCAGTAGCTCCTTGTGTGACAGTGATACAGTTTCAGACTACTCCAAGTCTTCTAGGCAACCATTTAATTACTTTATTTATAATATAGTTCCCCCATAGAATGCATTTGTTTTTATTTAACGATATATAAATGCATTAGTGTTCTTCAATGATTGTACTTACATGCTCATTCTAATCAGATTAAGTAGTTTGTCCATTCTTGGTAGCGTAGACAACAGTACGGTTTCTAACGCTTCAGAAGACAATATTGATTTAATTCAGACGCTTCCAAGCATATTTTCTACAACTCTAAGATCTATGTCTGTTACTGTGTTCATTTGGATGAGAATATGCACATGTCATTAAAATGATACGGTCACGTATATAACATGGGAGAAACAGCCTAACTGCCCATACTCAGACAGCAGAAAGCAGGGAAATACTTTGTAGACGTTGGGCTTTCAGAAAAAAAGAACACGTTGAAAAAGTATCTCATAAAGGAGAGGGAGATATTGGAGCTTAAAAATCTACTAGCTTTTATTAATGTATCATTCGATCAATTTCAACCGACAGATGGACCGACGGACGAACAAACGGATGAACTGACAAGGACAGACGGCCCAAAGACAATCTTAAAGTACCGGATTGGACTGAAAATGACACCAGAGTATGGAACTACAACGCTTGTATAATCAGCGGCTAGTTTCGACCACTGTTAAGCTTGTCGTTTTTGAGAAGTTGACTGCCAAAACATTGGTGAACACATGCTATTGACAAATCGACGTACGGACGGATGGAAAAATAAATATACAGAGCACATATTATCTAAATGAGTGCGAGGTAATAGAAGTTACAAATATATACTGTTTGCCAAGCATTTAGCCAATTTAGCTGGTTTTAAAGTAGTAATCTAAGTAAATTTTCATCATTTATATACGTTTTCTGTTTGACCGTGACCTTGACGTTTTGTACATGTTGAAATATATCTAGATAGTTAATTAAAGAATGAAATACCTTGTAAATTAGTTTCTGCACAAGACTTGACATATTTATTGTCGTGGTAATAAAACAGACAAATTCAATTATTGATGTCGAAAATTGTCAACCTTTGGTAATCAACGGTAATTAACAAACAGACGCACGGACAAACACTGTTCAATAA
Organism: Ctena decussata; assembly: GCA_963989385.1. Lineage (NCBI taxonomy): Eukaryota > Metazoa > Mollusca > Bivalvia > Lucinida > Lucinidae > Ctena > Ctena decussata. Next base: position 3,246,336 of record OZ022512.1, on the reverse strand, counting down.
GTCATATTCGTTAAAAGCTTCTATGTTTAGTCCATTCCATTTGTTTTCCGTACGTCCTACTGGAAAATGACAAACACTTGTCTTTAGCTGAAATAAATGAACATTTTTGACGTACACCGACAAAAATTGTGTGATTTTGCTGTTTATGGGTACGTAAGTTTCTAACTGTTAGTACTCAGCTGCGGCGATGTCATCAGCCGGATCCATACTCAAGATATGCTGGCAAACAATTTGGTATATAACACTTGATGTTTGCAGAACCTTACCAGTAAAGTCCTTAAGGAGAGCACGTTTGGGGCTCCGTCTGCTCTACTATTAGGTTCAGGTATCAACAACGGTCGAGTGTTTCAGCCTGATTGTAAATTAAAGGCAAAATAACTTCTACATAAAAGTGTGAAAATAATCAAGACTAACTAAATTCATAATCTTGTTCGGCCGTTTTTATTTTATTACTTATTTCTTTTTTTAATATTTTTTAGCCAATTCTATCCATTTTTGTATTTGTTATATAAATGTATAAAGTATATGTTTTTAGGTCACGCGAGCTGAAGGTTCCGGGGGACCTCATAGGAAAGACAGCTGTCCGTCGTCGTCGTGCTATGTCGTTGTCAACACTTTCAAAAACATCTCCTCTGAGAGGAGTGGGCCGATTCGGTCCAAATTTCATCTGAAACATGCATGGACTTGAGGATTGAAAGTTAGTGTTTTTATGAAAAGTAAAACGATATTCTATGATCAGGAATTAATACAATCGAATCCCACATTCCGCTCTCAAAGCCAATAGGGAAAGAAGCACATACACACATAAATTGACACAAGTTTATGAAAGACACGCAAACCGAATGAGCAGCTCTTTTTCAAACAGATGTTCATTAAATGTCAGTTGTTTGGTAATAAAACAAAATTAACTGGTCAAACAGTGAAACCCCTGATGAAAAAGCTCATAATGAGCCGTCTCATTTGGACTTTACTGTTTGTAATGTATGTCCGAATTTACCCGTTGTCCGAATTTACCCGACTTTTAACGTTGCAGCAGTTCTTTTTTTTCTCCGTATTTTACATACTTATACCCACTTTGCCGTTTTTCCATAACTTTGACCAATTCTAGACACACCTACATGCAAAATGACATAGTTGAATTAGCGTTGTTTCAATGTTGATTCGCCATTGTGTTTCCAGTTGGGGATGTGATGGTCGACCAACGTGAAACGAACATTAATTTCTCTGTGCAGATGATACGCCATATTTCAGGTACATGCAAGCTTAGAAATTTGCTCCACGGGTTGTTTTGGTGTAGATCGTTAAACGGAGGGTTTATGTTTGTGGTCGACCGTTATAGCTAGCTCTTTAATATGTCCGTTTCATCATCTTATTGGCATTCAATAATAGTAACCATGTTAATCATTCATATATGATGTAAACTTATGATGACTTTCAGGAGATGACCACTATAAGCTTTTAGCTTACTGTCAGATCCTGATACTTTAAATTGTAAATTATTCATTGTGAATCGATTAATAAAATATTGTTTAAACCAATATGATTGTTTTAAAGAATTTTATGCGTAGTCTCCTCATATTTATTGTTTTATAAAACCAAACCAACTTTAAGCTTTCAGTATAGTGTCACCGTACATTACTTTTGCTGTGTCTTAATGTTGTAGTTCTATCAATTATATGCTGGACTCCTCAGGAGCACAGTAATGCAGGTCTGCAACCCTCTAATCGGTTCAGACATCAGATAAAACTAACATACGAGGATCAAATACCATTAAGTTTTATCACTTAAAACATTTCTTTCATTTTGCTCTCACTTTGTTACAATTATATACAAAAAAAGTTAAACTTGCGTAATAATATAGAATACCCGGTTTAATTTACGTCATATAGTTTCCCTTGTAAGACCCACATACCATATTTCTATAACAAAATAGATTATCAAATGTCAACCATTTTACTCTACTGCAAATATTACACACAGCCAAAGAAAAACGCCCGGGCTGCCAGTCACATTCTCGGTTCCACCAAATGAAATCGGTGATTGGTCGAGTCGTCCGAGGGGATCCGATTTGTAAACTAGTGAAACCAAACCAGAGGAAGCTCGCTCAGCTTTGGTTCAAAAATTAAATTAAATTGTTTAATGTATCGTTAACTAAGTACTAAGTTTCAACAACTTAGCCCAGAAGTAAACTGTACTAGCAAACGTTACCCTTTACACAGAAAAGAAAAAAACACGTTTTGGGTACGGAATTAAAGCAACACTGTCCATTATAAGCCAGTATTACGCAAGGGTACGGAGCCCATCCTGCAAAGACGTCTATTATCAAGCTGCAAATATAGGCGATGAGTGCTTATTTTAACTCCTTATGTTGATAGCCAAAATATAGGTAAGCCGTGACACGACAAAACCAACAAAGTGGCATTTGCGCTCAACAAAGATTCAGATCAGCCTGAGCATCTACCCAATCTGATCAAAGACTTTGCTGTGCGCTTAAATAGTAGCTAAGAGTCTAAGCTAGCTCTATGCCCATAGCGAAAACCCGGATCAGTCTAGGCGGGTATCCAGGCTGGTCTGAGTCTTCGCGTGGTGCACATGCTACTTTTTTTTTTTTTTTTTTTGCCGCAGCTCAAATATTTTAGAAATCACCTTATGTTTTTGCAGCTCTGTATATAAACAATAAATTCCCTCACTTGTAGTGCCTCCATTAAATATTATACTTGTTTGGTCACTGAGATTAATCAGATCTACACTTGCAGAAAGAAGATGATTGAGCTGCGACACGAGAAAACAAGCAAAGTGGTTGTGCGCCAAGCGCAAACTCATATCAGCCTGGGCATACGCCCAGTCTGATCAGAGTCTTCGCTGTCCGCATGAAGGTAGTTGAGACCCACAGCTACCCTTTAAGCGCTTACTGAAGGCTCTGCTTAGACTGGCGGATACCCAGGCTGATATGAGTCTGGTCTGGGCACACAACCACTTTGTTGGTTTTCTTGTGTCACGGCTCATTATCATGTTACTCATTTATATCCAGTGTCGCATAAAAGTGACATTGGAAACCAGTGCAGACCCAGATCAGGCGCCACTGAAGGCGGTGTAAAATATCTGCATAAGATGGATGGCTGGATGACTTGCGATTTTACGTCTTTTTCAACAGTATTTCAGTCATATCAGGAGGATGGGCAGGTGATATTGAAAGGCAGTATGCGGTGAAACCCCGTTTACGATGGAAAGATCTCCGGGTCCGCTAGATTAGTAGGCCAGCGCTTAACCCTCTGAGCTACCGGGGGCTCCTATCTGCATGAGACAAATGGGTAAGGGGTGTATATACCAATATTTTTCAGCACTCTTGTTTGAATTTATTTTATGAACTTTGTGATGATGGTGATTATTATAGAAATTAATTTCCTTTTTTTGGATTTTATCGATGTGTAAACGCCGGCGAATCACTCACAAACTGAATAAAGCCCGAAGGGCTTTATGTTAATGTTAAGTTTGAGTTAATGTTAAGTTTGATTCGCCGGCGTTTACACAAAAAAGGAAATTCATTTCTTATAATTCCAACTTTGTCCATCTAAATGTTTTTCTCCGGCTGCATTGTCCATCGATTTACTACATTGGAGGGTTTAGGTGAACAGTGTTTGACAAAATCAGAGACATGAGCATTTCAAGCATAATACCCTTCGAAATTACAAACTCTATTTGAATAAAACAAACGGCGTTTTCGTTGGTTCTCATTTTTACTCGTTTCCTTTACAGAAAAGTCGGAAACGCTCCAAAATAGTCAATGATTCAACTGCAAACACTGCCGAGGGCGCCGCAATATTGAAAACATTACCAACTGACGTTTGTTATGACGCTGACATTACGTCATAGAAAACGTCATACACGCGCTTTCTTTGGTCGTCTCAAGATATATTTTTTTCTTCCGTCTGAATTACAATAAGAAAATGCAAAATTGCGATTCGTTACGGAAAAAGGTTGAAAAACTTAGTCGGAAGAGAATGCCGCGTATGGATAAAACGTCAACAGGATTTATCGAAGTATAAACGTCTCTCTGCAGATGCTGTCGGCCAATCATTTGTTCGGAACTTCTGCTAAAGAGGGCTGTTGGAATTATTATTATGTACATATGTATATATATAGCTGGCGCAAATTGACCTGTCTCTTTGACCCCTCATTTGAATATATTAATAGGTTCAGTTGATTTCACAGATAGGGATGCATGAATTATAAAACAAACTTAAGGCCATCCTCTAAAAATATGTTTGTTGAGCTCCAATGCAGACTTAGCTGGATCGGTAGGTTGGGAGGAAGTTGTATTTTTTTTTTTTTTTTTTTTTTGGAGGGGGGGGGGGGGTGCCACAAAGTACTGGTTGCGACCAAACTACATTTGCAAATAGTGCAGACCCGAATCAAAGTATTCCTTAAGAGCACTCTGGTCATGATCAACAGTGTTTGCCATCTTACACTGACAGTCTTAACTCCGTTCAGCAGCCGTTACCCAATTTAAAGTTGACAATTACATGTTTTATGATTAAATATTACTACATACGAAAAAAATGAAAGAAAGGACACAAAGGCCAAATCTTGGATAGCATGGAATGCAACAAACAGATTTTTTATCATGGCCTTACACATAACAAATCCTCTCAAGATTCACGAGGATTTCTACCAGAAATGAATTACTTCATGCAATTGTGAATAGTTTACCAGATATACTTGCATAAACCTATAGACGTCTTGCCCTTGTGAACTGTTGGCACAACTGTATGGGGTTGGTACAAATAAAGTTTATCATTTCTCAATAGGGCTTTTGATTTGGGGCCGATAATGTTATGCATTCAAGAAGACATAATTCGTTTTAATCGCTTAATTGCAAACAGAAGCAACTGCAAAAGCATACGCCTCAAAGAGAGTTCAAAACCTGGACGGGAAGAGGAGGAATGGCTGGATAACGTGCAGTTTTACTTAGTTTTAGACAGTATTTATGTCATATCAGGACGATGGGTGGGTGATAATGAAAGGCTATGTGAAATGGAACCCCGTTTACGATCGGAAAGATTCCCGTCTCCAGCGGGACTTGAACCAGGGGCCACTAGATCAGCAGACCACCGCTTAACCTACTGAGCTACCGGGGTTCCTGGACGTATGTGTCAGAGAGAGAGAGAGAGAGAGAGAGAGAGAGAGAGGTGCATTCTACATCTTAATAGCATGTTACCCAAAGTGAGAATACAATGTAGCAGAAGATACATAAAGAGATACAGGGATAGTGTATTACATCCATCTACGTATCTGGATATTATTTCAACGTCGTCATGATTCATGGTATGGTAAACAATACCATGGGTGAAAAAGTAAGCATCTTAACTTATTCAGCATCTTGCCTCAACCTACTACATGATGCTCGTGTTTGCAACGTTTCCATTCGCCTAAGCTGAAAACTGAATGCCTACTCTCTCTATTGAATACACTCTCTCTCTCATAACCAGCTCTGAAATCAAACATTCATAAAAAATGATTCTATGATAAAATTTAGGCAATTTTCCATACAGCATAGTTACGCGCCGAAACTCCTTGGCATTTGAAAATGGAAAACCGGCTTTATGAAGCAACACGCTCCGTAAATATCTAAGGCTCTTTTCTATGGCGTGTACTTTATGAAGGTTTCGGCGCCGAAGCTGCCCTTGTAAATACAACGCAAAAAGAGTTTCGACGCTGAAGCCAACTATAATACGCTCCACGAAAACCCGGCTTTAGGATATGGCAGTCATTCAATCGCGTAAACACGTGTAGGTGTGGTTCTGCAAGAAAGCTTCGTCTCCTATTTCGCAATGAATTGTGCTATTTTGCATATTCATGCATAAAGGTCAGAAAGACAGGTCAATTTGCGCCAGCTATAGTGTTATTTACAGACGGCTACAAGGTAGAATAGCTAACAAACCAATTGTGTTACCCTCTCAAAATAACGTAAAAACAAATAGATAAATAAATACAGTTTTTTTTTCTAAAAATAAAATTAAAATAATACAAACAAATAAACTAAACCAGACAACACATAAATGACAACTAGACTCATCCAAATTTAATGGAAAAATGAGTCTACCAGGAATAGGCATAAATGGGTTTAAAAGTTAATAATTTTTTGCGCAAATAACGCTAACTTGACAAATTCCGCAATAATTGAGCCGCTACACGGGAAAACCAAAAAATGTGGTAATACGCCCAGCACAGACTCAGATCAGCATGGGCATCCGCTCAGTCAGTTCAAACTCTCCGCTAAGCGCTTTAAGGGTAGATAAGCTACCTTCATGCGGACAGCGAAGACTCTGGTCAGACTGGGCGGATGCCCAGGCTGATCTGAGTCTGCGCTGGACGCACAAACACTTTGTTGGTTTTCTCGTCTCGCGGCTCAATTATTATTCAATGTGCAGTCACATTTATTTTTTAGGTTTTTGAACGCATATCCGAACCACCCTTAGATTCAAAGTAAACTGTTTCAAACGACGTTAAATATTGCTTTTAGCGTCAAACGTATTATTTGGATGTTCACGTTTTGGAAGTATCGTAACAGTTGTTTGACAGCTGTCTGACTAAAAAGGAGCCCCGGTAGCTCAGTAGATTAAGCACTGGTCTGCTGATATAGCGGTCTCGGCTTCTTTTCAACCGTAAACGGGGTCCATTGCACACAGCATTTTATACTCACCCACCAGTCGTCCTGATGTGACTGAAATACTGTTAAAAGGACGTAAATCGCAAATCATCCATCCATCCATCTTTGAGTTAAACGTTATCCTATCTCAACGGGTTTTCAAGTCGACGTCCAAAATTATGACATGCAAGACCAATTATGTAAAAAAACATATGAGCCGCGACACGACAAAACCAACAATGTGGTTGTGCGACCAGCGCAGACTCAGATCAGCCTGGGCATCCGCCTAGTTTTAGCAGACTCTTTCTTAAGTGCTCAAAGGGTAACTAAGGGTCTAAGCTACATCCATGCGGACAGCGAAGACTCTGATCAGACTGGGCGGATGCCCAGGCTGATTTGAGTCTGCGCTGGGCACACAACCACATTGTTGGTTTTGTCGTGTCGCGGCTCAATTATAATTTTAGACATAGGCTTTTACATTAAGCTATTTCTTGAGATTCATGATTTACATGCTCAGTACTTCGACCTTGGTAACAATTTTGAATATCTCATAAACCAAGGCATAAACTTTTAAACAATTTTAAGCGCAGGAAGAGAAAACCACCAAAGTGGTATGTGCACCAGGTGCAGCCTCGGATCAGGCTGTGCACCCGCCTAGTCTTATCAGAGTCGCTTAAAGGGTAGCAAACTTATCTAAGCATGCTCCATGCGAACAACGAAAACTCTCGTGAGACTGGGTGGACAGCGAAGTAGATCTGAGTCATCTTGCATTGAGCTTACACGCAATTTTTTTTGGTCTTAACGCGGCTCATTTTCGTATGATTGTTATATATTCTGCAAGGTACCGCAACTTAATCTAAATGAGTTGTCTCCTATAATAAGACATATGATAAGACTAAGCTTGGGTATGTTTCTTGTCTACGTACATGTCGAATTTCATAACTGAGCCGCGACACGAGAAAAACCAACAATGTGGTCGTGCGTCCAGCGCAAACTCAGATCAGCCTGGGCACCCGCCCAGTCTGATCAGAGTCTTCGCTGTCCGCATGAAGGTAGCTTAGTCCCTTGGCTATCCTTTAAGCGCTTAGCAAAGGGTCTGATCAGACTGGGCGCACATCCACATTGTTGGTTTTCTCGCGTCGCGGCTCATATGCGAGAAAGGCACCAAATGATAGCAAGAATCCCTCGATGATATATTGTTCATTTTCAGAGGAAGCAGCTTTGCCAATTATTGGGCAGCTTCGATTTCAAAGATTTTGGATTTACACGTATAATTCCTTTTAAGACTTGTAATAGTAACACAGACGGTTGGCGCCTGACACTCGTACTGATAAGTCTTGTGTCGGGCCAACCGTGGTTTAACAGGTTGGTTTCTTCTGCTCCGAAATGGAAAGTTCCACCCTACAGGAAATTTACATGGGGTTCTTTCCACGCACCGAATTTTATAACATTATGTAGTAGGAAATGGCTTTGGCCTTAGTGAAATGTTTGCTCTTTCATCTGTTTTAATCGTTAATTACAGCATTTTTATTGGATGGGTTGCAAAAAATGGGGGCACCCCCATTCAAAGCAACCCAAAGCTATTGGATGTTTAAATTTCTGAACTGCTAGGGTCTCAAAATGATTCCTAGTAATTCTTGATCATGTATTTACCACCTATGTAATCAAATGTATACCATAAACATTTCTGCAGTACATTTTGATTGCAGGTGCCCCCAAATTTTAGCTGAAAAAATATTTTGAACAAATTAATTTTTCGTTTTAGCTATGTTGAAGTTCTTGTCAACCTGTCAAATTCATTTAAAAATAGGCCATTCATGTTAAGATTATAATCGTAGATTTTTTTAAAAACTGAAAACCTGTAACATGAGTTTTTTAATGCTAATGTGAAAAGTCCAAAAAACATAATTTAGAAATGCATATAGTTTTGCGATAATTTTTATGTTAATAATTTAGTAAATTTTAGTGAATCTTATGTTCAATTTACACCACCAAATCCTTAAAAAATCAGAGTGTTTCATTCCTGTTGCATAGATATGTTTCACAGATTAACTGCTGCCAGTCAATTCAAGGCTATATCGAGCACCGTAGCTTTTCACAATGTTCCTGAGGAGGCTTTTTTTCCATTACCTCTGGTGTCAAGATGAATCAAAGGTCAATTATGACCATTCCTTCGAAGATGACCTCCATCAAGATATTGTTATTGATGTGACAACCGTAGACCACTGGTTGAATGCTTTTCCAAAAGTGATCCCAACACTTCCGTGCAGAAAAAAAAACAATAATAATGGAAAAAATGGATTATCCTGACTAACATCTTGTTGGCCAGGAAACTTTCAAAATTCACCTGCAGAAAATAAGCGACCAGCGGTTTTGTTAACGAAATGCTGTATTTGCTAAGGAGAATACAGAAATAAATAAAATCAGTTGTGCACAGAATTATGACGGAAAAAAAACTCTACGCCGTAAAATTAAATGTTGTAATTATTTTTCTTTATACACTGCTAAGTGGTCGGAGTTAATTTAGATTTTCATTTATCTCTGAGACAAATTAGATCAGTATATCTGCATATGGAGCTTCTTGTTATGATTGTAGTTTTGATTACTATCTATATTACTAGAAAATAGGTGTCCTTTGAACTTATTAACACTTAAATCTGACATGCATTTTTGTCTAAAAAATCACCTTCATCTATATCATGCTTTATGTGACAACGTTACCGGTTTTCAAGTTTCGTGAAGTTCCTCAGGTATAAAGAGGAAACATATGGTCTGTTTTTAGGAAAATTCCATAGGTTGACATTGATTGAAACGTATGTAAATTTTAGAATGCATTTCTTCTTTTTAATATTTGCAGTGTTCCTTTTTGCCATATTTTCTGATTTAATTTTTTGAAATAGTTTTGTTTGGATGTTGAGATAAGCTTAAATGGAATCAAAGATATCCATATGGAGACCTTTTACTATTCTTGTTCACACTTTATGAAATTGAATAAAGTTGATGATTATGATTGAAAACTTATAAGGCAGGTATCACAAAAACAGGAGTACTCCAGGGTGCTCTTCTTAGACCTTTAAGTCTAGATTGAGATAAATAAATGCATATTTGTAGTTGTTAGGTTCAAGATCTTAAACATGCAAAGTAACAAAAAATCCAAGGTGGGCAGGTTTGGAACTTCCCCTTTCAGTGTGTCTATTTCTGTGAGTCCTCATGTTTTATTTTTGTCTCAGTTTTCATCTTGATTTCTTTGTTTCTGAGATACATGTATTTCATTCAAGAGCTAGGAATATTCCACGCAAACAAAACAACTCAGTGTCTGATGAAACAAGGCAGAAACAAGGGCGAAGGTTGGTCGACCACAAACCGATTAAAGCCCCCTTATAATTTCTTTACTGGCCGTCCCAATGCGGCACTTCTAATTTAGTTATTTCTGGTTGTTTTATGTGTTGCTTGTTGCTAGGTCTGTTATTGATACATTGTTTGTGATGTTAAGGCTAGCCCGGTGACACCTACAAGGGAAATGGCTGTTCACATGACTGCCGCTGGTGTTGTCTTTGGTGGTAACTGATTTTATGCTGTGTTTATCCCACAGGGTGTCTTGGGTGGGATCTTGGATCGGATTTGTGTCAGTTCCTGAGGATTTTCTTATTTACTTTTACATTGTCAGCAAAAGAAGAGAGGTGGGCTACGCCATCTATATCCCTGACGGTGGTGGTCTAACAGTCCACTTTTCCAACCCCCATTAGGCTACGGGAAGCCAAATTTTTACCATTTTCTTTCATTTTCTAAATTTTCCAACGTAAGTTCTTTGTGCATCTAAACTTCTACGGGTCGAAACGGGGTTGGAAAAGAGACGGTGATTTAGTCGTTATCCAGGTTGGGATTCGGACTATTCGGACTATTCGACAAGCGAAGAGTTCGAATCACAACGGGGACAAGGACTATAATACTACCTTACTATGAGCCATCTCATCAGGATTTTCACTGTTTGCCCAATTAAGTTTGTGTTATTTTCAAACAACTGACATATAAAGGAAACAATGTCACTGTCCGAATTTACCTTCTGTCCGAATTTATCTGACTTGAGACTACCGAGTTTCAACTATCATGATGCCAAAATGAAACAACTTTTAAGGCAACACAAAATGATGAGTTTGATTGATAATCCAAGGCAATTATTTTCTTTTATTTTATATGAAGCTATTCCAATGAAGGCATGACTTACTCAAACATACTAAAAGTGAACTATACCTTTGGAATAAAAACTGTTAACTGAGTTGTTGTCGTGCCTATCACAAGGCAACCTGAAGTTACGCCATACATCATAACCACCTGTTCTTCCAACAACAAGGACAAGGTCAAGGCCACGGCACTTAGCACCACAACGTTATAAATACACATGCCTATCTGACGTGAGTCGTTCAGGGCTTCAATTTTTACCTATTAACATAAGCAAAAATAACTACAAGGCCCTGGGGCCGTATTTATAAAACGATATAAGTGGTTGCTGTGCTGTTGCTAAGGCTGGATTTCTATGACGAAGATTCCCTACAACTTTGAAATTTACTCTGGAGGAACAGTCGTTTTCAGACTGTTCTTCCAGAGCATGTTTTATAGTTGTAGGGAATCTCCTTCATAGAAATCGCGCCTTAGCAACAGCATAGCAACGAGTAAGTCATTTTATAAGTACCGTCCCAGTTGTTGAAAGCATCGTAAACTTAACGAAGTCATTAGTCAAGGATTTTTGAAGTCTTCTAATACACGTAAAATCAAGTGTGCTAAGCTTTCTGCTGAAAAACTGCGAGGAGCTTTGCACTGCAAAAAGTCCTAGCATTTTTTTTATCGAAAAATGTCAGTATTTTTGCATAAAATGCGTTTCAAAATTTTAAGGTCTCTACGAGGACATTGAATTTGAAGAAGTGAGCCCAGAATGCAACTTTGCCATGCTACAACACTCCACCTGATAACACGGGTAGGATAACTTAATGTAATAATATCGTATCACTTTCAAATTGCGCTTACGCGAACAATATCAGAAAGCGGCTCTAGAGGCGATCTCTGAAGACGATAGGCTGAATACTGACGTTGGTCGTAATAACAACGTTCAAATGGTCAAATAACATCGCCAATTTGCGTCACAACGCATTCGCAACGTCAGCCAGTTCAAACAAATCTGCGTTTGCTTTCCATTTGTTTGACGGTCTTTACTCCTTAAAATATTCTAATTCTGCGAGATACATAGAAGACCATGTAAGTGTCATTTGATATCAAGTTTATCAGACTTGACCAGAAGCATGTAGAAATAACTCGGCAATCCTCGCCATTTCTACCATGATTGTGGTCTTGCCTGATCGACTTGATATCAAAATGCATTGGCATGTTTTCATCTATGTAGCATCAAATGGGAACTGTGAGAGACACTCCTTAATATGTAAAAGGATATAATGGGAATAACCCCTGCTTTCTTTGTGTGTGTTACCTTCACAGTGGATTGGAAATTCATGAAATTGCAACGTCCAGAAACGTTAACTTTTATGATGTTAATATTGCAAATTTGTGTGTCTAGATTTTAAAGAAAAGATCGAAACCAAACAACTTTTGGACGCTTTAAGATTGAAACCAAACAACCTTATGACGTTTTTAACGGTTATTATAAATTCCGCAAGGTACCGCAAAGAAGCACAAGGTACCACAACTTAACCTAAATGAGTTGTATACTACAATAAGACTAAGCTAGATATGTTTCTTTTTTACGTACATGTCGAGTTTCCCATGCGAGAAAGGCACCAAATGATAGCAAGGCTCCTTCGATGATGTAAATGCACCATGCAAAATACATGCTGTATTCTGAGAAACAAACTCGTACATACGGATGAACTTCGGCATCATTTCCATTCAAATAAACCTGTCAAAATACATGCAAGAAGTTGTACTGATCATATTTCATATAATAGTACTTTAACAATCTGTAATTTTCGTATTCCGTTCGATTAGGTTATTATTTCTACAGACAACTTGACTCATCTCAGGGTCGCCGATATACGCCACGATCACGTGTTTCCAAATGTGAATATGTAATACTCTCAAACCGTATAAGGAAATCAGCCACATTCATATGCCATGTCTTACAGTATAATGTCAATTTTAACAGCGTAAAGTGCAGTTACCCAGCACTCTGTTGTTTTTGCCTGTAGCAAATGTCATCGTTTTAAAAGCAAAGGCCACTTGCTAAGCTACTTTGACCCGCGACACAAAAAACCAACAAAGTGGTTGTGCGCCTAGCGCAGACTCAAATCAGTCTGGGCATCCGCCCAGTCTGATCAGACTCTTCGCTAAAGGCTTAAAGGGTACCTAAGGGTCTAAGCTACGTCCATGCGGACAGCGAAAACTCTGATCAGACTGGGCGGATACCCAGGCTAAATTAAGCCTGCACTGAGCGAACAAGCACTTTGTTTGTTTTGTCGTGTCGCTGCTCAAACAAACTGTATCTGTGTAACATTAAGCCCAAAGTAGCTTGCCACTGAAGTTGGCAGACTTTAGAAAGGCAAAACTGAACAGAGGTGTTGTTCTGTTAGTTCATAAGGAAACTTCTCAGAAATCAATCATAAATTGAGCCATGACACGAAAAAAACAGCAAAGTGATTGTGCGCCCAGCGCAGACTTAGTTCAGCCTGGGCACCCGCCCAGTTTGATCAGACACTTTGCTAAGCGCTTAAAGGGTCGCTAAGAGTTTAAGCTACCGCAATGCGGACAACGGATGCCCAGGCTGATCTGAGACTGCGCTGGCGGACAACCACTTTGTTGGTTTTCTTGTGTCGCGGCTCAATCTACATTCTTAGTCCAAGCGGTAAGCCAAATATTAAAAAAAACTAGCTTGACTCGTTCTCTAGGAAAAAGAGTCAACTCTCCATCATGTTTAGACAGATTTCGCCGAACAGTTAAAATTTCTCACATTACTCATCCCTGTATACATGTTCTGCGCAAAGTAGGAATCGGTTCAAATCCGGAATTGTCCTGCGCAAAGTAGGAATTCTCACTTTGTGTTACAATTCCAGAATTGTACCGGTATAATTCAAGAATTGCGCAAGGGATTTGGTGGTTTATCGAACAGGTAAATGTGTCTGCGCAAAGTGGGAATCTTTAGGACAAAGTGAGAATTGAATATTCATTTGATACGAGTAACTGTTTGATAAGTTCGTATAATCAACTCTTTCCAGAGTTTTGAGCAGTTGATTTGAAACATTGTACACAGGCTGCAGACATATGTACACTGTAAAAAATGTGTTTAGAATCAATGCAAAAAATGCAGTCCGATTTTTTATGTGTTTAAATCGTAACATGTTCAATTAGAAACATGTTTAGGTTTATGTTTAGAAATTAAACATGTACAAAACTGGTTATATTTACCTTTTATTTTAAAATTTCCTCTTAGCAGACTTTGTCCGAGAACATAATAGAAAAGGCGTACATGTTTAGCTATATGACATATTCCTAAACATGTTTACACCTAAATATCTAACCACTTGTGTTTTATAGCAAAGCGCGATTTTAACAGTGTAGATGTGCATGTGTCGTTTGAAAAGTAAAATATTAGTTCGACAAAATTACAGCCTTTTGAAACTTAGAAATTTGTAGGTTATGGCAGATGACAAATTTTGAAAGGACACATTGAAAGTTGTTTTTCATATGAAGCCAGAGGCTCATACACTCTATTCTTTCAGAATTATAATTACAAAAAACGACCAAAATCAAACAAATAAATGCAAACATATATATTTTAACCGCACTTACATCTTAATTATTCTCACTTTGTCCCGATTCTCACTTTGCGCAGAGACAATTCCGGAATTGTTTTGCGCAAGGTAAGAATGCCCACTTCGCGCAACAAAGTGAGAATTCCTACTTTGCGCAGGACAATTCCGGAATTGTACCGATCCTACTTTGCGCAGAACATACATACTAAATATCATAATCCAATATCTTGCTTACGTTCTTCGTGAGAAATCGTGGTAACTAGATTTCCTTTTTCTTTATTTTCTAAATAAAGGGTGGTAACTCTAAATACGAGGGATGATCAAAAAGTTCCCGGAAAAGTGCTGTATTCTCTTTACCATTTTAGTTTCTTCGATGAAATTTCACACTATCCGACTTTGATGTATTTGTGATTTATATCATACAAAACAATAATTATTGACTTATGTCCTACTAGTTTCATGCACGCGCTGCCATCGTAACGACCGCTAACGTGACCCGGCCCAGCTAACGTCAAATTGCATGCTTATCGTTTCTAATAGCAATTTCTGAACATTAGTTAGCTACGAATAGTGTATAGAAACGTTAATTAATTCACATGAACTTAGAAATATATATCTTATCTTCATGTTCAGTACAAATTTTATAAGCGGTTTTGATCATTTCTACAAAATTTATGTCTAAGCTTAAACTGCACTTTAATGATAAAATGTGTGGAGGTGGGGATAATTCAAGGGCAGATAATTTTCTTTACGCTATTAAATAGAATTGTTGTGATCAAGTTTCGTAAACTTTAGATAATGGCAATTCGTTGGATATGCGAAGTACGCTTTCAAACGAACTAGTCTAGCAATACGACAACACAACCTGATATCTGCAGCAGCAATAGTTGTCTATCAACAGTTTTAAATCAACTAGCAGCGAGGCCACATCGGCAAGCTTTGTCAAAATTCAGCCATAGTCTTAAGATGAGTCCTTTTGTCTAAGTAGTTTCAAGTTCCACACTCTCCTAAATGCCACACACAGTAATGAATTAATATGACCTTAATTGTTACAAAGATGGCCGATAAATCATTGCTGCTGGTTGAGTTGGACATTTGCTGGAAGCTTATAATGCTGACGAGTTCAGGTTGTATGGCCGTATTGCTGTAATGGTTTGACTGAAAGGCATAAATCATATATCTAACAAATTGCCATCATCGCTAGTCTATGAAACCTTATCATACCACTTCCGTTTTATAAGGTAGTCTTATCATATATGACCTACAAGATTTGAGCTCATACACCCAGTAATCAGACATTTTATAAACCTCCAGCGAAGAAACCCGAACATCACCGCAGATGGTATTTCTCCAGCTATCGCGTAACTGCCATATTTTTGGCTTGCGATGACGGTCGCAAGCCAGTATTCAAGTGGTTTAGTGATACCGAGTTATATTCGGAAGAGACGATACGTCACGCTTAGTCGGAAAATACCAAGAGAATCTATTTTTATCCAGATCCGATTTACCTCATCTGCTAAAAATAACAGACGGAAAATCTATTTTTGATAGTGCATGTACTTTGTTATGATATTTCCGTTAAAAAGCACGTTTTTCTTTCACAAGTGCCTTGAACTTGGCCACACATCTTTTGCTTTTTATAAACTGATTGCATAAAAATGAAACTCTTAATTTTATGCAACATATTTGGCTTTGCATCCTTAGAAATATACCAAAACCTATGTAAGAAACTGTGTATATTTATAGCTTAGTTTACAAGCATTTGCTTTTCCAAAAATCATGCAGCGGTGTCGCGAAAAATAGGCCTTAGGGCATCGCATAATCTGACTAGTCAGAGCAGCCGGCACACTGTCCAGAGCCGGTGCATTCTTGGGGTCTGATCAGTCTTTTTCGGCAAATATATTCTTCATGATGCAGACATCTTTCATGCTGAGGATAGACTGATCAGACTGCGCTTATGCCGGAATGGGCTGATCTATGTATCTGTATAAAAATAGCAAAGTTCAAATTCATTGTATTAATTTAGACACATGCGCTTTTAACGATTTTTTCCCGTTATCACTCATCACATTTACTGAAAAAAATGTATCCCATCTATCCGTGTGTGTGACTTTTATGTACAACTGACCGTGTTATGTATGTAAAAGCTGGTAATGTAGGTGAGTAATATTAACGCATACGCATTGCAACAGGCATAAGCTATATAATGTACGCATTTTTAGCTTCTGATAAATTTCCTATTGACCATCAACATGTTCATGAATAGCCTGAACTGGAAACCTCTTACAGTGATACAGGTTCAGAAAAAGGGGACAATTCAGAACAGTTAAAATTTGAATCTCGTTGAGGCCGACTGTTAGGGAATCATTGACAGCTTTATGACAATAGAGTGGTTGGTTGGATGATGCGATGATGCTGGGTATAACTCCCAGTGCCGGGACGTACTACTGATTTGGATAATAGTTGGGCAAGGGCCTACTGTGATTGCAGTAGGTGCGGGTGGGGTTGTGTGGACATTTTTCTTGCTTTTATAACACTCTCTTATGTTGCCTTTTTACTTCACCTATACAGAGAAATATTTACACTCGTCGACGATTTCGTTAGATGAACCTATACTGGGCTGACGATGTTCATACATCCATGAACAACACTCATTCATACAATCTTACGCGTAAGTGGCCCCACGGATAATTCAAATAGATGATTGGCCGATGTAACGTTTGATATACCTCATGTCATGGTGGCGGCTGTTATACATCATTATAAAACACGTTGGTTTATAACTATTCTTCGTCCTTTCCTCGGCGTTAAATTAGACAGAAGTTCACGAATAAGTAGCAAAATTAATGTGAAAACAGCATAAATATAAAAAATAAATTTCATTTCTCGGAATTTCATGGAAGTATGAACGCAATGGGTTCCATGCTTTGTTGCTCCCAAATGGTGTAAAGCAAGTTAGTGTCTCGAACAATAGCAGCATGCAGTTTCTTCTCAGAGTGTCAAAATTGCCACTGATGCCACTAAAAGTAAAAAGTATGCAAAGACCAGGAACTGAAACAATCAAAATCCAAATCCAGCCCTCAAACCATAGTTGGAAACAACTAAGATTACAAATAATCAAGATACAGAGACCATATGGCCAACCGAGTGAGCAGCTTGTTCCCAAAAGGTGGCCACTCAGCAACCCAAACCGAACCAAAAATAATAATAACATACATAAGGTAAAACATCACAGAAACTCTGACACCAAAAACAGGCAACACAGAACCACAACAGAACTACCGCCTTGGAACGGTCAGTAATGAATTACTGGGGGGCTTAAATCGATTTTACAGGCCCAACCTCACTAAAAATAAAAATAAAAACCGAAAATAAACTTCAGTAAATACAAATTTATTGTCTTCTTTGATGCCAAGTTCAGATATGCCAAAATTCCATAGACATGGGTTTGAAACAGTCTTTCCTAAAAGTTGATTCAAACTAAGTGACTCTGCAGCCGTAAAGAAAAGACTTGAAATAAGTTCATATAGTAATTTTCCTTGAGACATGCCTAACGGACAAAACGTTGGAAAACTCTGTTTGTGTGTGTGTGTGTGTGTGTGTGTGTGTGTGTGTGTGTGCGTTTGCAAAAGGTTCATAACGCGGAGTTTCACGTGATTACATACCCACACATTGCGGAGACGCTGCGAAACGGGGAGCTCCCCGGTTTGAAATGTTATAAAATATTACTTTGACCGCGTTCTGCGTCCTCATTTTGTATGGAAAATAATTTTCCCACGTATTTTGTTGTTCTCACCGTATTGTATGGTTCAGACATTTAAACGTAACACAGCTGTTGTGTATAATTGATATGATATATCAAAGAGAGTGTATCCGATAAATTTTACCTCCGCGTTTATACTGCTCTATACTCGTAAACACTCACAAATATCATTCAGTTTTCATTCGACCAGTGCCATTCAAGATGGCAACAAGAGTTTCTCAAAGGATCAAAATTAAAAGGTAAGTGTGATTTTTAGATAAAGTATTAAAATGTAACTTTGACGTTGACAACATGGTATTTTATTTGGTAAACAAATGAGCTGAGATGGAATCGGCTGTATAAAATTTAATAAGCTGTATAGATTTAATTAATTTCGTCTGCCTTTTCTTTATTTCCCCCCCGTTCCCCGTTCCCCCCCCCCCCACCGTCTTCTTTCTGCAATATTCTTGTCAACTTCTTTGGTCCTTATATTACTCGTTCACGGTTGACAATTTCGCTTGCATGCAAATAAATCGGGTGGCAGACACAATGATGCGTTTATTATGGCTGAGCGGGGGGGGGGGGGGACTGGGTGTAGCTTTTCTTGTCTTTTGCTTCAAGACTTCAAGAACAGGAGTTTTAACAATAAAACGGTCCATTCATAGTTTGCGTTTATATGCAGTTAACTAATGATTACTTGGGGATTCTTCAAAACTGACTTCAAAGATCCAATATTTTTTTCAAAACAGGTAAATGCTATTGTACGCAAATAAACGAACAAAGTGGTAGCGTGGCGGTTGATTAAAAAAAAAATCCGGGCACGCAAATATCCCGACTCCTCCCCATTTCAATAGAATATCAAATTGCCGCTGACTAAAAGTGACCGAGTGAACGCCTGATATACCTGCTTGTCATGCCTGATTCTCATTACTTGCTTTTATAGCTTTGTTGCTTTTGTATTTGTTGTATTCATTTTACTAGCTTTCGACACAAGTCATATCATGCCGTGCCGAATCAGCTTTCCTAATCGAAATGTGCCGAAGGCAGATAATTAATATTTAGTATAGTTTTTGCCACTACCTTACACTTGCACCGCTTGGATCAGATAAGAATTACAAAACAAAACAATTTTCCGCTTAGAGAGAGAGAGAGAGAGAGAGAGAGAGATTACTTTGTCATTTTCATAACATGTTTGAATTTCAGAGAACAAAAGTTAGAAAAAGAGCAGCTGCAGTTGGCAAAATCGTACTGTGAAGAAAGGAGAGACCCAGACGATTTTTTGGAGAAACCTGTTAGTGATTACATAGTAAGTCACAGGTTACGCTTACTTGCAGCATTTTGCAAGTTCCAGCTTAGCAATCCAGACGATGCAAACCTCTTGATATAAAGGCAATCGACATTTTCGTGCTCAATGTCAGGCCATACAAAAATATTTTGGTTGCTGCTTCATTGGAAGTGTTAGAGTTTGGTAGGTAGTTAGCATTTTTGTGCATATTCATATGCGAATTAACTTGTTGTCTAAGATACCTAGATCTAACATTTTAAATCCTAATTGTGTCAGAAAAGGTATAGAAATCATCATATATGCAAGTGTTGGCGACGAAACATAGAATAGTCACATTTTACTTAGTAAGCAGACATGAAAAGTTAAAAACAAATAAAATCCTAATTCTGAGGCCATAATTTTTTGGTTAGGGAAGGGGGTAAATGGCTGGGTAGGTACATGTAGGAAACTGCAAACAAACGATTTTTCGAAATTCATCATTTGAAATAATATATTTTCTCGAAGATTTACATGTTGACGTAAATTGGTTTTATTCAGAGCCAAAGAAACAAAACAAGATAGTTCCGGTCACTTGGGTCCAATACATGTTTCAGGTGCCTAAACTTGCCTTCTTTAAAGGTATCATTTTATTTTCAATTACTATTAATTTGCAGGGAAGGGAATTTTTACGGCCAAATACTTTAGAAAAGGAGATTTTCTGCTAGAATATAGAGGCGATCTTTTAAGCTATTCTGATGCTAAGGAAAAAGAAAAGGAGTATGGAGACGCCTATGGGAGCTTTATGTACTACTTCAAATATAAAGAAATGACAAAATGGTATGGCGAAACGTGCATGTTATCAACGCTCTATTTGTAACTTCTACCAAATTAACACTCTTCAATCGTATTAGGAATGGGGTGGTCGGGTGGTGCGATGGAGCTTTGTGTAACTTCCAGCGCCGGGGCGTCCTACTGATTTTGAACATTGTAGGGCAAGGGCCTACTGTGCTTGCAGTAGGTGCGGGTGGGGTTGTGTGGACATTTTTTCTCTCATCTATCATTTCTCCTCTTTCTCCCTCTCTGGGAGACGGCCTGATATAGACTGAAATACTGTCTCAAAGGGCCGTTAAACTCCAAACAATCAATCAATCGTATTAGGATCCGGGAAATGCTATTTTTCTCATTTGAGCAAATTATCGCAAACGTGTTTTGCATTTTGTTAGTATGACTATTGGAATTTAATGATAATTTTGTACACGAGGCTTTCATTAAATGCGTTAATAATAAGTCATTGCCCTTGTGTTCATGTTGTAGAATCATTTAAGATGTACAATGTACTATTTCTTTTTGTTTGAAATACAATTTATTGTTCATATATGTACATATGAAGATACGAGAAAATTTGCATTTCTTATCAATCACCAGTTATTATGTAGTTACATGTAAATCGTCTTTTTAAACCTTACGGAACATACTACATTGTATATAACATTTAACACTTTTTCCAGTATCGACGCTACAATCGAAGTATTTTCAATGGGACGAATGGTCACTGATGCTGCCCATAACGATCCTGAAGAAAAATGTGAAATGAACGTGGTAGTCGTAAACCGCCGACCTCATCTTTGTTTGTTCGCAACAAGAGATATTCCTGCAGGAGAGGAGTTACGATATGACTATAACATTCCCAACCTACCATGGCGAAAGGTATAGTACAAACAAACTTATGAATCGGGCTTATTTTATACTCCTTATACAGAATAGTGCTATTTTGAAAAAAAAATATAAAAACGGAGTGGGTCGCGGGATTACATCTCTCACATGGAACTGCACGTTTTACATGAATAGTCAAAACTGAAAGTAGTTTAAACTTTTAATGTATTTTTATTTGCATTAATAAAATGGAGAGGTTCTCATACCACGTATATAGAATTGTGAAGTGCTGTCAAACGAAAGTAGCCGAATCGGGGAGAATTTTATTCTGCAAAACTGAAAATTGAGATGGTTAAACATGTAGGTGTTTCATACAGAAATGTGCTGAAAGCAAAAACATAGAGGATTTGACTTACTATAATTGTACTGCTGAATTGCACAATTAAAAAATCCGTTGAAAGAGGATGAATTTATACATGTAGGGCAGTTTTGCCATATAATATAAACAGTCAAGAGGTGGGGATTTTACGACTCAATTGCAAAATTGCCTCATACAGAGGCACACTGGCTTAGAACGGTCGATAGTTTTTCTTGAACGTATACTCTGCGAATGGTTCATAGCTGTATAAAACGTTTTACTACAAAGAAAAGGCTTTCTATACTTTCAGTTGCAAGCGGTCAAAAACAAAAAAACACTCAAAGAAACAGAACACGATGCTGAAATACGATCGATTTTACCCTCACCGCCGAAAGGGAATACACAGCCGGTAAGCAATTTGATGTAATCAATATTTAAATGATTAGATGACAATCGTGTTTTCCTTTTCATGATTTGCTTTCTTGTTGCCCATTCATGGTCAATTAGGTTTCCAAGATTTCATTGTCATTGGTATTCGTATGATTTTTTCATCAAAGTTCAAGGGAACATTACAAGCAAAGAACTGCTACTTTTAATCAAAATTGTCTTCAAACCCACAATATTAATCGGATAAGAATATGTAAACATCCACGATGACAGAAACTCTCGTTATGAAATTGGCAAGCCGAGTAAGTTGTTATTTCAAAGACAGGTGTTTCGCCGCCGCATCATGTATAATCAGCAATGTCCAGAACACACAAAAAATGAACGAAACGAATACAATTATCCTGTTTAGTTACTTTAAAGAAGTTTGTTTGTTTGTTGTTTTTGTCAGAAATGCAAATGCGACGATCTGTGTACATTTATTACAAACAATACTATTGTATATTGATGGTCACACCGTTATCCTATCTGGGAAGTCTGTTTTATCAAAGGGCAAACAACAATTCTGGACGAACTGACATGTCGATTATAATGATGTCAACGTTGAATGAGATTAAAGCCTATTTGAATCTGTGATCTGAAAACAGAATCTTACACGACCTTTCTTTACATATGAAATCTATTCTGCTCGATATTAAATATATAAAGAATTACTGGAATAAAATTTTCGACCTATTTTATCAATACCCAACCTTTTAGACCAATAAAATACTTTATGTAATGTCATGGAACCTATATATTTACATTTATTTACAGCCTGCCACTCTGACAAGGGAATCACAGGCGATCAATACTAACTCCCTTATCATCGGTTCATCAATCGAAAAGACTCCAGCGAAAGTTGTACAGGATTTACCAGAATCAGCCAATTTTCAGATGCAAAGCCTTGTCCTGGGTGATACGAATGATGCAAAAAATGAAATGAGTTCACTGTCAGGTTCAAAGGAGAGCACACAACCAGAAAACGAATGTGAGGTAAATAGTACTGATATAGATAAGAAATGCATGTTTTCCTTTTCAATATTTGCATCGTTATTTCTTAAGCCGTAATTATGATGGTGCGTTTCAGTTTCCCTTTTTCTCAAGCTCCAATTCTGGAGGATCTGTTTACTTATGCTACAAACAGTGTCTTTGTTTACTGACTGTCAAATCCATCTATTCCAAGTTTAAGTTATGTTAAAAAGACAAAAAACAATTCGGAAGGAGATGGTACGTTTTATTGAAATAATGCCTACATTAATGAAACACAATCTTTTGGTATCTGTCATATGATAATTAGAATCTGACACGTGTGATTTAAAAGCTTTTAAACATTAACTTAAGACCACTGAAATATTGCAAATCACGATGTGGATCCTTACATATATTTACAGACTGACACTCTGACTGGGACACCACAAACAACATTTTCTCACTTTCACATCAGTGATACATCCATTGAAAAGACCCCAGATGAAATTGTTCAGGGTGTTCCTGACTCAGCCATTTTGCAAAATTAAATATTTTCTGTCGATAATATGGCTGATGCTGAATGCAGAATTATTTCATCCACAGCTTCGATGGAGAAACCACAACCAGAAAGCGAGTTTGAGGTAAATTGTCTTGAAATTTAATAGATTTACTTGTTTCTCCTATCAGGATTTTTACATTGTTTTATACACTGTCATGGTAGGGTTTGCTCCAGAGTGCCATTGTCACTGGCGGCGTTTGTACCATCTTTGGTAATGATCAGGAACCGCCACCATTTATTACATAACATGCAAACCAACAATGGGTGTTGGAAATGTATTATAAATAAAAACGACGACTTGACATTTCAAGTCGAGCAAGCAGCCCTTTCCAACATAGGTTGTCTCGTAGCCCATCATTCAAGATTAACGGTTCGGAGAAAATCCAAATTCGTACGAAACATATACCAACATTTACATGTGTTGCATTTTGTTTAAGGAAGTTTTTTTTTCACCGCTAAAAATGTGGGATATCTGTTGTGTATCTTTTGTCACGACGCCTTAAAACATACAGTAGTTAATTTCTGAACCTTCCAGGGCAGTACTTCTGTAGTTGTCCTCTGTGTAACCTGTTATTCTTGTCAGGTTTAGTACTGTCTCCACCGTTTAAGAGTGCATATAATATTGAATTGGGTTGCCGAGTGACCGACGTTTGGAGTTTTAGTCGTTAATGAGATTAAATTTCTGTTCTAATCGTTGTTTATTTCCTCATTTGATTTTGAGGATAGAATTTTGGTGCTGATTGTACGGAAACCTAGACATTTCTTCATTTAACTTTTCACAGACATCCAAACTTGAAATTCTTTTTTTTTTCATTTACAAATAATCCAGAAGAAGCTTCTATGCCTCAGAGGCTAAGTGTACTCATTGCTTACATAAAGTATAGTGTTTGCAAAATTCAAATAAATCGTACTAAATTGCACTTTTACTATAGAAGTTCAAACTGGAAGGTCTGTACACTTTTATGTTTTACAGAATTGCAATAGCATATACGCTTCGAAGTTATGTGGACCTACAAATCTAATGCGTCATATTTCTTTTGTATTCATACTCAAAACGGGGAAGATTTTGTATAGAAGTGCACTATTATAGAAATAGCCAAAACGGGGAGGATTTTACACGTTTCGTACAAACTTACAGCATGGAATCAAATAAATGGAGAGAATATATGACTTTCATTCAGATTTTCATTTCTTTCGCAGATAAATTACCTTAGCTGTGGAAGAGAGGGCTGTTTTTCTGCTATCGTTTGCTCGTAATTTTGTGGTTTCTGTTCAAATGACTTTCCTCTTCCTTTGGGTGCTTGGGAAAGGCTGCATTGTTTTTATTGCGGCACTCCCTGGGCTTCCATATAAATATTTTATATAATACGTGGAAATGGATAATTTACACCTTAGATGAAGAACTGAACTAATATCTAAATAGTCAAAATTAGGAGATTCTTCGCCTCTCCTACAAAATTTTATTAAATAATCAATAGTCATTCAGGGGATGATTTTACCTATTTTATACGGAACTGCTCTTACAAAGACAGTCAAAATGAGGGTGAATCTAAATTTCTTAAAGAAAACTGCATTATGCTTTCAAAAAGTCATAATTGGTATGATTTTACACATTTCATACAAACAAAATTTCACCATGAAAAAATAAAAGGGGAGAATTTAAGACCTCTCTTTTATATTTTTTTTTCTAAATAACACGTGGAAATGGATAATTTACACCGTCCATGCAGAAAAGAACTAATATTCAAAACGATCATTCTATTCTATTCTATTCTATCCCATAACCTTACTAGGTCGTTTGGGCACCACAGATGACTTCAAAACGATCATAATGGAACATTTTTGCATCTTCTTAAACTTGAGGAATTACAAACATAGTACATCATATTGCTATTATATTGATAGGATTTATACAGATATGCGCTATGATAGAAAAAAACCCAACCGCGGAAGATTATTTCCTACCTAATACATCATATTGTTATCATATTGATATTCAAAACGGGGAGGATTTAATAAGAAATGCATCATTATAGAAAAAGTCAAACCGGGGAGGATTTTACATGTTTCGTACAAACTTGCACCATGAAATAAAATAAATGGAGAGAATTCATGGCTTCAATTCAGATTTTCATGTCTATATAATAGGTGGAAATAGATAATTAAAACCTTAGATGCAGAACTAAACTAATATCCAAATTGTCAAAATTAGTATATAATTTTCGCATCTCCTGCAAACCTTTATAAGATAAACAATAGTCATTCAAGAGATGACTTTACATATTTTATACGGAACTCACTTACATAAAATAGTCAAATTGAGGATGAATCTAAATTTCCTACAGAAAACTGCATTATGCTTTCATAAAGGCATAATTATTATGATTTTACACATTTCATACAAACAAAATTTCACAATGAAAAAATAAAAGGGGAGAATTTAAGACCTTTCTTTCTTTTCTTTACTTCTAAATAACACGTGGAAATGGGTAATTTACACCGTCCATGCAGAAAAAAAAACTAATATTTAAAACGATAAAATTGGAACATTTTCGCATCTTCTTAAACTTGAATAATTACAAACATGATACACCATATTGCTATTATATTAATATGATTTATACAGAAATGCGCTATGATAGAAAAAACCCAGGCGGGGATGATTTTACCCATTCCTATCTAATACACCATATTGTTATTATATTAGTATTCAAAACGGGGAGGATTTTTATACAGAAATGCACTATTATAGAAAAAGCTAAACAGGGGAGGATTATACACCGTTTGTACAAACTTGCACCATGAAATAAAATAAATGGAGAGAATTCATGGCTTCCATTCAGATTTTAATGTCTATATAATACGTGAAAATGGAATATTTACACCTTAGACGCAGAATTGAACTAATATCTAAATTTTGAAAATAGGATATTTTTGCATTTCCTGCAAAACTTTTTAAGCTAATCAATAGTCATTCAGGAGATGATTTTACATATTTTATACGTAACTGCACTTGCACGGACAGTCAAAATGAGGATGTTTCCAAATTTCTTACAGAAAACAGCATTATGCTTTCATAAATTTATAATTGGTTTGATCTTATACTGTTTAATTTTATACTGTCTGTACAGAGTTGATATCTCTAAAATATAACCTCACATTTGGATTTAAATGGTGAGAATTATTAACTTCTCATGCATAACTGCACTTGTATTTGAATAGGCAAAATGTAAAAGTTTTTTCCCTAAATACAATAGTCAAAACGGGAAGAATTTTACACTTTTCGAAAGGAGCTGCACTACAAGGAAAATAGAATATAACATATTAAGAGTCGGTAACGTTTCACCTTATGGGTGTACGGCCTATTTTTGTTTGGTTTGGGTGGCTGAGTGGCAACCTTTTGGGAAAGGGCTTCTCACTGTTGACCGTATGTTCTCTCTGTATTATGTTTATTTTTAATTGTAGTTATTTCCCGTTTTTGGTTTTTAGGGCAGGATTTGGGTTCTGATTGCACAGATTCCTGATCATTGCTTACTTTTTTTACTTTTCATACACTATTGCTCTTTATAAAAATTGTTACTATGAAGCTGATTTGATATTCCAAAATACAATCTATATTGGAAAATGTCAAAACGGGTAGGATTCAACCCCTGTTGTACGGAACTGCACTATAACATAAGAGCCTTATCATGATAAAAGTAACGAGTAAAATATGACCAGGAACCGGGGCATTCAGAACCCAAATCCCGCCCTCAAACCAGATTTTGCAAATGCGAAAAACAAAGGCGCAGCTGATCAGTTTTAAGCGTTGCACAGTTAACGTACTGTGATATGATAGAAAAAATGTCATAATGGTTTTATACTTCTTTTATGCAGTTCTGATATACGGTCATACGATGTAAGTAAAAACGGGGAGGAATTTACACATTTTATATAAAATGTATCTTTCTACTGTTAAGAATGAGAAGGATTTACCATTTTGCACAGAAATGTACTATGATATATAATAGCCAAAACGCATGAATAGTTAGTTAAACAGCCTTTCGTTTGAAATTTCCTCTTTGATATACCGGTAGAAAGTCAACATTGATAGGTTAAAATAGTTCCTATATCCAGAATCACTCTGGCAATCGACAGATTTCTTGATTAAACAACATAAAATTTTGTCTCTGTGAAAAACACAGTTTATCCATCTGTCAGCTGCAAGCGCTCAAATAATGAAACACATAGGAAAAATGTCACGAAAGCTTCATATATTTTCAGACTAACACTCTGGCTGTGGAATCACAAGCGATCTTAACTGACGTTCAAAGTATCGGTACATCAATTGAAAAGAACCCGGATCAAGTTGTCCAAGATATTGCAGAATCAGCCGATTTTCTGAGGCAAAGAGTTGTTCCTGATGATTGGAATGATGATGTAGATGGAACTATTCTATCGCCACTGTCAAAGGAAAATACACAACCAGAAAGCTATTGTGAGGTAAAGTGCATTGACATGTGTTACAAGAATGAAGAGG
Source organism: Ctena decussata (assembly GCA_963989385.1). NCBI lineage: Eukaryota > Metazoa > Mollusca > Bivalvia > Lucinida > Lucinidae > Ctena > Ctena decussata. The sequence continues at coordinate 3,218,443 of OZ022512.1, read as the reverse complement.
GTTTTTTGATATGAGGAAACTTACACAAGCGATCATTTCATATGCAATCTATTAACCCCGCCAAAGACTTGTTTTATAGATTTCATATAAAAAGGATTACTCATGAAAAGTGTGATCTTGATCCTTTGCAATCATATCAAACTTCCTAGACCATTCAGAAGTGTATGTCATGTCCTTAAACCTTACATATATTTACAGACTGACACTCTGACGAAGAAATCACAAGCGAACTATACTAACTTTCGTATCATTGGTTCATCAATTGAAAAGACCCCAGAGAAAGTTGTCCAGGATTTACCAGAATCAGCCAATTTCCAGAAGCAAAGACTTATTCTGGGTGATAGAAATGATGCTGAAAATGGAATGATTGGAATGATCTTACCCTCACCATTGAAGGAGATTACACAACCAGAGAGCGAATGTGAGGTAAAGTCAATGAAATATGATATATCGAATTAATGCGTTGTATTTTCCTTGATTTACATTTAGTTTCCATAGTCATGTTTAGTATGTAATCAAGTATTCCATTGTCAGAAGCTTTCATATTATTCTGATATCACAGTCAAAGTAAAAGTTAAGAACCAGGCAACACAACTTTCAATTACAATCATTTAACGATCAACATTACCAATTTCAATTTTTTGCCAGATCTTAAAGGGTCACTGACGAGGCTTTAATTGCCGAAACTATGGTATGCTCATCTTTTCTTTCTTTCTTGTGAATGTTTTCTTTGCTCTTAAAGGATCTAAACTTTTTTTCTAATTACATATAATTTATTAACAGACTGAAACTTTGACTGGGGAATCACAAGCGATCTATACAAATTTTCGTATCATCGGTACATCAATTGAAAAGACCCCAAAGAAAGATGTTCGGAATTTTCCTGAATCAGCCAGTTTCCAGAAGCGAAGATTTGATGTTGATGATATGAATGATGCTGAAAATGGAATTATTTTACCCCAATCTTCGATGGAGAATACTCAACCAGAAAGCGAGTGTGAGGTAAATAGTATTAAATATAGTAGATTCACGTATTTTTTTACGTATCATGTTTTTCATTGTTCTTCGACAGCCAAAACTTCTTTTCCATCGTCTTTTGTATTATACTTTCATAACATAAAAAAAGGGAAATCGGGGATCAGGAAGCAGGAAGCTCACTCAGTTGGCCATATGTTCTCTGTATCTTGATTATTTGTAATCTTAGTTGTTTCCAACTATGGTTTGAGGGCTGGATTTGGATTTTGATTGTTTCAGTTCCTGGTCTTTGCATACTGTTTACTTTTATTACTTCAGTGAAAATTCGTTGACTCTCGCTTTTTTGTCTTTTGTGTAGTTGTAACAGAATTTTCTACCCATCTACATTCGTTCTTTAGAGATTTGATTGCTCTGCAGTATGTTTTGTGTTATTTCGAGGATGTTTCTTCTCTTGCCAACTTGGGAAGTTTGACTCACATTTTTTTGGTATTCCTCGATCTTTTCGCGTAACTGTTTATGTAGAATTCAGAAATACATATCAGTTATGATCGTCAGCTTTATAAAATATCAAAACTGCTCATCCTCTATTTTGTTTATAGATCAGCTCCGGCAGCGAATACTCACCTGAATCAACTGAATCAGATTCATCAGACTCATCCCTGTCAGATGTTATTCCAGACATAAGCAAATTTTCAAAATCTCCTATGCCCCAAAGGACGTGTCGAGATAATACCAAAACAAAAACTGACATCCGTGAAAAGCAGCAAGTCATTTATGAAAGAGTACAAGCTATAGATCGAGATAATGCCAACAGGAAAACTAATACACAAAAGAGTCAACAAAATATAAATATAACAGTACCAAACGCTGGCCAAGAAATTGCAAATTCACACAGAGAAATACAGAGGACTCAACAAGATGTGTCAGAAAGCTTACCAAAGAGCAAGGGTGGAAGGGTGGAAGTAATGACACAGAGACCCAACAAAATCCAGAAGCCATTCATCAAAGATCACAGGACATTGACCTCCAGTTTGCTCAGGTCAAAAACAATCAGGCAAAGGAAAGTCAGTCTGAAACTCAAGAAGATACACTGGCATCTGATTGTTTTGTTCCACATACTAACAACATCGAATGCAGAAAATACGACAAGAAGTTTGTTTGTTTGTACTGTGGGAAGTTAAGAAGCAAATTACCCGATCATCTCACAGCCAAGCACGATGAGGAAGAAGATGTTATCAGTTACATGGAGAAAAAGGATCCGTCAGAGAAAAACAAGAAGTACATACAAATTCGGAATTTAGGAAATCATTTACATAATATTCGTGTTTTGAAGAAACGGGAAGGCCATCTAATTGTGCGGTACCGGCCAAATGGAGACAATGCTGATCCAGACATGTATGGGCCATGCCCTTTCTGCTATGGTTATTATATCCGGCGTGAACTTTGGCGACACAAGTGCCCTTTGAAGCCAACTCAGGCCGACAAATCTAAATCCAAACTTGCAGTTACAAGTTTGTTACTTCTTCCAGATAACAACATGAACAGTTTGCTTCACAAGGTTGTATACACAATGAAATCTGATCAGATAAGCCGTGTGGCTAAAAGTGACGAAACTTTTTTAAAACTAGGAGAGAAACTATGTAACAAACACGGACATAACAATGATAAGTATAATTATGTTCGATAGAAAATGCGGGAAATGGCAAGGTTACTTATGGAATTAAGAACAAGAGCTGTCGCCTGACAGCATAGCTCGCCTGAGTAGGTTCTTGCCCATCTTACAGTCGCTATGGTGGTGTGGAGGGCTATGCATAAAACTTCAGGAAAGCATGTCCATAATGACAACATTTATAAACAAAAGCTATCTCAGAAATAAGTTTAAAATGAAATTAAAATAAAAAAATCCACATGAAATTTCAAAGTCCATGAGCTTGAGCTCAAAGAAATAAGGGGGGGGGGGGGGGGGGGGCTAGGATGTATCAAACATTTGAACCATTATCTAACATCAGTCCAAGTATAAGTATCAACTGAGTGCATCGTGGCACTGGGAAATTATGTCTTCATAAATATAAAACTTTAACCAAAATCTTTAAGACAAAATTCAAAGTCGATGACCTTGACTTCAAGGTCATCCAGTGGGGTAGGTACCGGTATACAGTGTTTTGTAAAATCTCAAAAATTTGTCTAACATCAGTTCAAGTGTAAATTAATCTCTGTCAAGCATTATGAATCAGTATGCAATTAGAAAACTTTAATAAAGACCAAATTTCCTAAGTCCCTGACCTCGACATCAAGGTCACTGAGCGGGGTTGGGGTAGTACTCTGTAAAACTTTGGACTAATATCTAGGTACAGTGCAAATATAAAAAGAATTCATCTATGGGTTCAGGAGATATATGTCTTTAAAAAACTTTAACCAAAACATCCAAGCAACAAATTTTCTAAGTCCATGACCTTGACATCAAGGTCACTGAGGGGGGTGGGGGTAGTACCTTGGAAAACGTTGGACCAATATCTAACTACAATGCAAGTATCAAATGAATCCATCTATGGGTTAAGGAGATATTGGGCTCTATAAAACTTTAACCAAAACATTCAATACAAAAACACTTCCAATTTTCTAAGTCCATGACCTTGACATTAAGGTCACGGACTGGGGTGGGGTGGTACCCTGTTAAACCTTGGACCAATATTTAACTACAGTGCAAGTATCAAATGAATCCATCCATGGGTTAAGGAGATATAGGTCTTTAAAAAACTTTAACCAAATCATCCAATCCGGACGCCGACGCCGACGCTGACGCCGACGCCGACGCGGACGCCGACGCGGACGCCGACGCCGACGCGGACGCCGACGCCAGGGTGACAACAATAACTCTTCCTGAACTTTCGTTCAGGCGAGCTAAAAACGCAAGAACTACCCAATCATTCTCTTGCCGCCTTCTTTCATCCTAAGTACTACAGATATCTGGTGACATGTAGCAAAATTCTTGCAGGGTTTGATGAATCGAGAAATAGGTTTGGGATACCATCGCTTGCCTTAAAGATAGGACATTCCCTTCAGAAATGCTTTAAGATAGTCATCGGCAGCTGTATTGAAAGGAGAGACAAGGTAAAAGAGAATAAGGTTGAAGAGTTGCAGAAACTGATGGACATAAACTGGACAGATGATATGAGCAGTAATGCTCTAAAAACATTGCAGGAGGACAAACGAAATCGAGCTGACATAATACCATTGGCAGACGACATTAAAATCTTCTCCGATCATCTCAAAGCAAAGGCTGCTGACTATGTCGAAGAATTAGAAGATACGCAAGATACCGATGTGTCAGTAAACGTCTGGACAAAGCTAAATAGCGTCGTGCTAGCACAACTCATTCTGTTTAACAGAAGGCGCTCAGGGGAAGTTTCCCGAATGAAAGTAGCACACTATATGGCGAAGCAGACAGCTGATTATGGCTCGCAGTTTGACACAATATTGTCAGGATTCGAGAAGAAACTCTGTTTCATCATGCCAAGGGTAGAAATTGAAGGAAAACGAGGACGAACTGTTGCAGTACTTTTCCCACAGTATACTGTGCGTAACCCTCTTTTGAAAGCACGGGGTACAGCAGTGAAGAATGAAAACCCATATTTATTTCCTGCTGTACATTATGAGTCCGAGTCACACATCCGTGGATCAGACTGCTTGAGGAAACTAGCTACAGAATGTGGAGCAACAGCACCCCAAAAACTTCGATCAACAAATCTTAGAAAGCATATTGCTACCATGTCCCAGGTTTTAAATTTAAAAGATAATGAACTGGACATTTTAGCTAACTTTATGGGCCATGACATCAGGGTGCATCGGGAGTTCTATCGTCTGCCGGAGGCTACAGTGCAAGTGGCAAAGGTCGCAAAACTTTTATTGGCAATGGAACACGGTGGAACAACTTTACCCTCTGGGCAATCATTAGATGATATTCCACTGGACGGGGAAACAATCGAGGAAGACGGTGAGTGTACCAATTAAGTTTGTCAAGCTTCAAAGCCCTGCGTGTTCCTTTGAATCATATTGATGTTTGTCTTGAGTTAAAGAAAAGTCTGTAGTGATACCAACAAATACCTTCAAAAGAACTAGAAACCTTCATAGTGATAATAATGTGATGTAGTAAAGGTACTTGCCTAGTAAACCATTTGTCGTGGGTTCGATCCCGGGCCTCTCTAGTCTTTCTGATGAGACTTAAAACCGAGGTCCCTTCTCCGTATAACCTTTGCTGATGATGGGATGTCAACCCTAAAGGGGGTGGCCGGGTGGTGCGAAGTAGCTGTGTGTAACTTCCAGTGCCGGGGCGTCCTACTTATTTGAATAGTAGTAGGGCAAGGGCTTAATGTGTTTGCAGTAGGTGCGGGTAGGGGGTTGTTTGGACAGGTTTTCTCTCGTCTATCATTTCTTTCTTCTTTCTCCCTTTCTTTGGGAGACGGCCCGATATAGACTGAAATACTGTCTTAAAGGGTTCGTTAAACCCAAAACAACCAACCAAAATCAAACCCTAAAATATTAACAACAAATTCGAAAAGACTGACATGACGGTTTGTTGAAGGAAAAAAGTATCAAATGATTATAATTCTGACGAACGTCAGAACGAAGCTAAACCATTTATTTCTAGCTGTTAGTGAATCTTTTTTAACATTTTTTTAGGTCCATCGGATGATGAATACGAGAGTTCTGGTAGCGAGACCCCGGACGATGACTCTACAGTAGAAGGGAATCAACAAGTGGACCTGAGGGGGCCGTTAAGAAATCCCTCCGCAGAAGATCACGTACACGGTAATTAAAATATTTAGTTTAGACACCAATAAAAAATTAATAATTTAACATTGTACTTTTCATACTTCATTAATCTAGAGTGGATTTCGATTTAAAACAATGCTAAATTTATCTTTAACATTTTGTCCTCATGGGGGTGAGGAGTTCGTGCTGGTCAGCTGTGTACCAATGCTTGAACAACGGACTGCAAAAGTTACCCTAAACAGTGTCCTCGACATTTTGAATTTGATACCCCTTTTCACTGTGTACTCTTAAAATTGAAACCCTTCCCACTGTGTCCAGTCAAAAAATAACCCTTTCACTGTAGTCAATTAAAACGTTGCTCCCAAATGGTGTAAAGCAAGTTAGTGTCTCGAACAATAGCAGCATGCAGTTTCTTCTCAGAGTGTCAAAATTGCCACTGATGCCACTAAAAGTAAAAAGTATGCAAAGACCAGGAACTGAAACAATCAAAATCCAAATCCAGCCCTCAAACCATAGTTGGAAACAACTAAGATTACAAATAATCAAGATACAGAGACCATATGGCCAACCGAGTGAGCAGCTTGTTCCCAAAAGGTGGCCACTCAGCAACCCAAACCGAACCAAAAATAATAATAACATACATAAGGTAAAACATCACAGAAACTCTGACACCAAAAACAGGCAACACAGAACCTTAAACAGAACTACCGCCTTGGAACGGTCAGTAATGAATTACTGGGGGGCTTAAATCGATTTTACAGGCCCAACCTCACTAAAAATAAAAATAAAAACCAAAAATAAACTTCAGTAAATACAAATTTATTGTCTTCTTTGATGCCAAGTTCAGATATGCCAAAATTCCATAGACATGGGTTTGAAACAGTCTTTCCTAAAAGTTGATTCAAACTAAGTGACTCTGCAGCCGTAAAGAAAAGACTTGAAATAAGTTCATATAGTAATTTTCCTTGAGACATGCCTAACGGACAAAACGTTGGAAAACTCTGTTTGTGTGTGTGTGTGTGTGTGTGTGTGTGTGTGCGTTTGCAAAAGGTTCATAACGCAGAGTTTCACGTGATTACATACCCACACATTGCGGAGACGCTGCGAAACGGGGAGCTCCCCGGTTTGAAATGTTATTAAATATTACTTTGACCGCGTTCTGCGTCCTCATTTTGTATGGAAAATAATTTTCCCACGTATTTTGTTGTTCTCCCCGTATTGTATGGTTCAGACATTTAAACGTAACACAGCTGTTGTGTATAATTGATATGATATATCAAAGAGAGTGTATCCGATAAATTTTACCTCCGCGTTTATACTGCTCTATACTCGTAAACACTCACAAATATCATTCAGTTTTCATTCGACCAGTGCCATTCAAGATGGCAACAAGAGTTTCTCAAAGGATCAAAGTTAAAAGGTAAGTGTGATTTTTAGATAAAGTATTAAAATGTAACTTTGACGTTGACAACATGGTATTTTATTTGGTAAACAAATGAGCTGAGATGGAATCGGCTGTATAAAATTTAATAAGATGTATAGATTTAATTAATTTCGTCTGCCTTTTCTTTATTTCCCCCCCCCCCGTTCCCCCCCCCCCCCCCCCCCCCCCCCACCGTCTTCTTTCTGCAATATTCTTGTAAACTTCTTTGGTCCTTATATTACTCGTTCACGGTTGACAATTTCGCTTGCATGCAAATAAATCGGGTGGCAGACACAATGATGCGTTTATTATGGCTGAGCGGGGGGGGGGGGGGGGGGGGGTCTGGGTGTAGCTTTTCTTGTCTTTTGCTTCAAGACTTCAAGAACAGGAGTTTTAACAATAAAACGGTCCATTCATAGTTTGCGTTTATATGCAGTTAACTAATCATTACTTGGGGATTCTTCAAAACTGACTTCAAAGATCCAATATTTTTTTCAAAACAGGTAAATGCTATTGTACGCAAATAAACGAACAAAGTGGTAGCGTGGCGGTTGATTAAAAAAAAAATCCGGGCACGCAAATATCCCGACTCCTCCCCATTTCAATAGAATATCAAATTGCCGCTGACTAAAAGTGACCGAGTGAACGCCTGATATACCTGCTTGTCATGCCTGATTCTCATTACTTGCTTTTATAGCTTTGTTGATTTTGTATTTGTTGTATTCATTTTACTAGCTTTCGACACAAGTCATATCATGCCGTGCCGAATCAGCTTTCCTAATCGAAATGTGCCGAAGGCAGATAATTAATATTTAGTATAGTTTTTGCCACTACCTTACACTTGCACCGCTTGGATCAGATAAGAATTACAAAACAAAACAATTTTCCGCTTAGAGAGAGAGAGAGAGAGAGAGAGAGAGAGAGATTACTTTGTCATTTTCATAAACATGTTTGAATTTCAGAGAAAAACAAAAGTTAGAAAAAGAGCAGCTGCAGTTGGCAAAATCGTACTGTGAAGAAAGGAGAGACCCAGACGATTTTTTGGAGAAACCTGTTAGTGATTACATAGTAAGTCACAGGTTACGCTTACTTGCAGCATTTTGCAAGTTCCAGCTTAGCAATCCAGACGATGCAAACCTTTTAATATAAAGGCAATCGACATTTTCGTGCTCAATGTCAGGCCATACAAAAATATTTTGGTTGCTGCTTCATTGGAAGTGTTAGAGTTTGGTAGGTAGTTAGCATTTTTGTGCATATTCATATGCGAATTAACTTGTTGTCTAAGATACCTAGATCTAACATTTTAAATCCTAATTGTGTCAGAAAAGGTATAGAAATCATCATATATGCAAGTGTTGGCGACGAAACATAGAAAAGTCACATTTTACTTAGTAAGCAGACATGAAAAGTTAAAAACAAATAAAATCCTAATTCTGAGGGCATAATTTTTTGGTTAGGGAAGGGGGTAAATGGCTGGGTAGGTACATGTAGGAAACTGCAAACAAACGATTTTTCGAAATTCATCATTTGAAATAATATATTTTCTCGAAGATTTACATGTTGACGTAAATTGGTTTTATTCAGAGCCAAAGAAACAAAACAAGATAGTTCCGGTCACTTGGGTCCAATACATGTTTCAGGTGCCTAAACTTGCCTTCTTTAAAGGTATCATTTTATTTTCAATTACTATTTATTTTCAGGGAAGGGAATTTTTACGGCCAAATACTTTAGAAAAGGAGATTTTCTGCTAGAATATAGAGGCGATCTTTTAAGCTATTCTGATGCTAAGGAAAAAGAAAAGGAGTATGGAGACACCTATGGGAGCTTTATGTACTACTTCAAATATAAAGAAATGACAAAATGGTATGGCGAAACGTGCATGTTATCAACGCTCTATTTGTAACTTCTACCAAATTAACACTCTTCAATCGTATTAGGAATGGGGTGGTCGGGTGGTGCGATGGAGCTTTGTGTAACTTCCAGCGCCGGGGCGTCCTACTGATTTTGAACATTGTAGGGCAAGGGCCTACTGTGCTTGCAGTAGGTGCGGGTGGGGTTGTGTGGACATTTTTTCTCTCATCTATCATTTCTCCTCTTTCTCCCTCTCTGGGAGACGGCCTGATATAGACTGAAATACTGTCTCAAAGGGCCGTTAAACTCCAAACAATCAATCAATCGTATTAGGATCCGGGAAATGCTATTTTTCTCATTTGAGCAAATTATCGCAAACGTGTTTTGCATTTTGTTAGTATGACTATTGGAATTTAATGATAGTTTTGTACACGAGGCTTTCATTAAATGCGTTAATAATAAGTCATTGCCCTTGTGTTCATGCTGTAGAATCATTTAAGATGTACAATGTACTATTTCTTTTTGTTTGAAATACAATTTATTGTTCATATATGTACATATGAAGATACGAGAAAATTTGCATTTCTTATCAATCACCAGTAATTATGTAGTTACATGTAAATCGTCTTTTTAAACCTTACGGAACATACTACATTGTATATAACATTTAACACTTTTTCCAGTATCGACGCTACAATCGAAGTATTTTCAATGGGACGAATGGTCACTGATGCTGCCCATAACGATCCTGAAGAAAAATGTGAAATGAACGTGGTAGTCGTAAACCGCCGACCTCATCTTTGTTTGTTCGCAACAAGAGATATTCCTGCAGGAGAGGAGTTACGATATGACTATAACATTCCCAACCTACCATGGCGAAAGGTATAGTACAAACAAACTTATGAATCGGGCTTATTTTATACTCCTTATACAGAATAGTGCTATTTTGAAAAAAAAATATAAAAACGGAGTGGGTCGCGGGATTACATCTCTCACATGGAACTGCACGTTTTACATGAATAGTCAAAACTGAAAGTAGTTTAAACTTTTAAGGTATTTTTATTTGCATTAATAAAATGGAGAGGTTCTCATACCACGTATATAGAATTGTGAAGTGCTGTCAAACGAAAGTAGCCGAATCGGGGAGAATTTTATTCTGCAAAACTGAAAATTGAGATGGTTAAACATGTAGGTGTTTCATACAGAAATGTGCTGAAAGCAAAAACATAGAGGATTTGACTTACTATAATTGTACTGCAGAATTGCACAATTAAAAAATCCGTTGAAAGAGGATGCATTTATACATGTAGGGCAGTTTTGCCATATAATATAAACAGTCAAGAGGTGGGGATTTTACGACTCAATTGCAAAATTGCCTCATACAGAGGCACACTGGCTTAGAACGGTCGATAGTTTTTCTTGAACGTAAACTCTGCGAATGGTTCATAGCTGTATAAAACGTTTTACTACAAAGAAAAGGCTTTCTATACTTTTAGTTGCAAGCGGTCAAAAACAAAAAAACACTCAAAGAAACAGAACACGATGCTGAAATACGATCGATTTTACCCTCACCGCCGAAAGGGAATACACAGCCGGTAAGCAAATTTGATGTAATCAATATTTAAATGATTAGATGACAATCGTGTTTTCCTTTTCATGATTTGCTTTCTTGTTGCCCATTCATGGTCAATTAGGTTTCCAAGATTTCATTGTCATTGGTATTCGTATGATTTTTTCATCAAAGTTCAAGGGAACATTACAAGCAAAGAACTGCTACTTTTAATCAAAATTGTCTTCAAACCCACAATATTAATCGGATAAGAATATGTAAACATCCACGATGACAGAAACTCTCGTTATGAAATTGGCAAGCCGAGTAAGTTGTTATTTCAAAGACAGGTGTTTCGCCGCCGCATCATGTATAATCAGCAATGTCCAGAACACACAAAAAATGAACGAAACGAATACAATTATCCTGTTTAGTTACTTTAAAGAAGTTTGTTTGTTTGTTGTTTTTGTCAGAAATGCAAATGCGACGATCTGTGTACATTTATTACAAACAATACTATTGTATATTGATGGTCACACCGTTATCCTATCTGGGAAGTCTGTTTTATCAAAGGGCAAACAACAATTCTGGACGAACTGACATGTCGATTATAATGATGTCAACGTTGAATGAGATTAAAGCCTATTTGAATCTGTGATCTGAAAACAGAATCTTACACGACCTTTCTTTACATATGAAATCTATTCTGCTCGATATTAAATATATAAAGAATTACTGGAATAAAATTTTCGACCTATTTTATCAATACCCAACCTTTTAGACCAATAAAATACTTTATGTAATGTCATGGAACCTATATATTTACATTTATTTACAGCCTGCCACTCTGACAAGGGAATCACAGGCGATCAATACTAACTCCCTTATCATCGGTTCATCAATCGAAAAGACTCCAGCGAAAGTTGTACAGGATTTACCAGAATCAGCCAATTTTCAGATGCAAAGCCTTGTCCTGGGTGATACGAATGATGCAAAAAAATGAAATTAGTTCACTGTCAGGTTCAAAGGAGAGCACACAACCAGAAAACGAATGTGAGGTAAATAGTACTGATATAGATAAGAAATGCATGTTTTCCTTTTCAATATTTGCATCGTTATTTCTTAAGTCGTAATTATGATGGTGCGTTTCAGTTTCCCTTTTTCTCAAGCTCCAATTCTAGAGGATCTGTTTACTTATGCTACAAACAGTGTCTTTGTTTACTGACTGTCAAATCCATCTATTCCAAGTTTAAGTTATGTTAAAAAGACAAAAAACAATTCGGAAGGAGATGGTACGTTTTATTGAAATAATGCCTACATTAATGAAACACAATCTTTTGGTATCTGTCATATGATAATTAGAATCTGACACGTGTGATTTAAAAGCTTTTAAACATTAACTTAAGACCACTGAAATATTGCAAATCACGATGTGGATCCTTACATATATTTACAGACTGACACTCTGACTGGGACACCACAAACAACATTTTCTCACTTTCACATCAGTGGTACATCCATTGAAAAGACCCCAGATGAAATTGTTCAGGGTATTCCTGACTCAGCCATTTTGCAAAATTAAATATTTTCTGTCGATAATATGGCTGATGCTGAATGCAGAATTATTTCATCCAAAGCTTCGATGGAGAAACCACAACCAGAAAGCGAGTTTGAGGTTAATTGTCTTGAAATCTAATAGATTTACATGTTTCTCCTATCAGGATTTTTACATTGTTTTATACACTGTCATGGTAGGGTTTGCTCCAGAGTGCCATTGTCACTGGCGGCGTTTGTACCATCTTTGGTAATGATCAGGAACCGCCACCATTTATTACATAACATGCAAACCAACAATGGGTGTTGGAAATGTATTATAAATAAAAACGACGACTTGACATTTCAAGTCGAGCAAGCAGCCCTTTCCAACATAGGTTGTCTCGTAGCCCATCATTCAAGATTAACGGTTCGGAGAAAATCCAAATTCGTACGAAACATATACCAACATTTACATGTGTTGCATTTTGTTTAAGGAAGTTTTTTTTTCACTGCTAAAAATGTGGGATATCTGTTGTGTATCTTTTGTCACGACGCCTTAAAACATACAGTAGTTAATTTCTGAACCTTCCAGGGCAGTACTTCTGTAGTTGTCCTCTGTGTAACCTGTTATTCTTGTCAGGTGTAGTACTGTCTCCACCGTTTAAGAGTGCATATAATATTGAATTGGGTTGCCGAGTGACCGACGTTTGGAGTTTTAGTCGTTAATGAGATTAAATTTCTGTTCTAATCGTTGTTTATTTCCTCATTTGATTTTGAGGATAGAATTTTGGTGCTGATTGTACGGAAACCTAGACATTTCTTCATTTAACTTTTCACAGACATCCAAACTTGAAATTCTTTTTTTTTCATTTACAAAATAATCCAGAAGAAGCTTCTATGCCTCAGAGGCTAAGTGTACTCATTGCTTACATAAAGTATAGTGTTTGCAAAATTCAAATAAATCGTACTTAATTGCACTTTTACTATAGAAGTTCAAACTGGAAGGTCTGTACACTTTTATGTTTTACAGAATTGCAATAGCATATACGCTTCGAAGTTATGTGGACCTACAAATCTAATGCGTCATATTTCTTTTGTATTCATACTCAAAACGGGGAAGATTTTGTATAGAAGTGCACTATTATAGAAATAGCCAAAACGGGGAGGATTTTACACGTTTCGTACAAACTTACAGCATGGAATCAAATAAATGGAGAGAATATATGACTTTCATTCAGATTTTCATTTCTTTCGCAGATAAATTACCTTAGCTGTGGAAGAGAGGGCTGTTTTTCTGCTATCGTTTGCTCGTAATTTTGTGGTTTCTGTTCAAATGACTTTCCTCTTCCTTTGGGTGCTTGGGAAAGGCTGCATTGTTTTTATTGCGGCACTCCCTGGGCTTCCATATAAATATTTTATATAATACGTGGAAATGGATAATTTACACCTTAGATGAAGAACTGAACTAATATCTAAATAGTCAAAATTAGGAGATTCTTCGCCTCTCCTACAAAATTTTATTAAATAATCAATAGTCATTCAGGGGATGATTTTACCTATTTTATACGGAACTGCTCTTACAAAGACAGTCAAAATGAGGGTGAATCTAAATTTCTTAAAGAAAACTGCATTATGCTTTCAAAAAGTCATAATTGGTATGATTTTACACATTTCATACAAACAAAATTTCACCATGAAAAAATAAAAGGGGAGAATTTAAGACCTCTCTTTTATATTTTTTTTCTAAATAACACGTGGAAATGGATAATTTACACCGTCCATGCAGAAAAGAACTAATATTCAAAACGATCATTCTATTCTATTCTATTCTATCCCATAACCTATTAGGTCGTTTGGGCACCACAGATGACTTCAAAACGATCATAATGGAACATTTTTGCATCTTCTTAAACTTGAGGAATTACAAACATAGAACATCATATTGCTATTATATTGATAGGATTTATACAGATATGCGCTATGATAGAAAAAAACCCAACCGCGGAAGATTATTTCCTACCTAATACATCATATTGTTATCATCTTGATATTCAAAACGGGGAGGATTTAATAAGAAATGCATCATTATAGAAAAAGTCAAACCGGGGAGGATTTTACATGTTTCGTACAAACTTGCACCATGAAATAAAATAAATGGAGAGAATTCATGGCTTCAATTCAGATTTTCATGTCTATATAATAGGTGGAAATAGATAATTAAAACCTTAGATGCAGAACTAAACTAATATCCAAATTGTCAAAATTAGTATATAATTTTCGCATCTCCTGCAAACCTTTATAAGATAATCAATAGTCATTCAAGAGATGACTTTACATATTTTATACGGAACTGCACTTACATAAAATAGTCAAATTGAGGATGAATCTAAATTTCCTACAGAAAACTGCATTATGCTTTCATAAAGTCATAATTATTATGATTTTACACATTTCATACAAACAAAATTTCACAATGAAAAAATAAAAGGGGAGAATTTAAGACCTTTCTTTCTTTTCTTTACTTCTAAATAACACGTGGAAATGGGTAATTTACACCGTCCATGCAGAAAAAAAAACTAATATTTAAAACGATGAAATTGGAACATTTTCGCATCTTCTTAAACTTGAATAATTACAAACATGATACACCATATTGCTATTATATTAATATGATTTATACAGAAATGCGCTATGATAGAAAAAACCCAGGCGGGGATGATTTTACCCATTCCTATCTAATACACCATATTGTTATTATATTAGTATTCAAAACGGGGAGGATTTTTATACAGAAATGCACTATTATAGAAAAAGCTAAACAGGGGAGGATTATACACCGTTTGTACAAACTTGCACCATGAAATAAAATAAATGGAGAGAATTCATGGCTTCCATTCAGATTTTAATGTCTATATAATACGTGAAAATGGAATATTTACACCTTAGACGCAGAATTGAACTAATATCTAAATTTTAAAAATAGGATATTTTTGCATTTCCTGCAAAACTTTTTAAGCTAATCAATAGTCATTCAGGAGATGATTTTACATATTTTATACGTAACTGCACTTGCACGGACAGTCAAAATGAGGATGTTTCCAAATTTCTTACAGAAAACAGCATTATGCTTTCATAAATTTATAATTGGTTTGATCTTATACTGTTTAATTTTATACTGTCTGTACAGAGTTCATATCTCTAAAATATAACCTCACATTTGGATTTAAATGGTGAGAATTATTAACTTCTCATGCATAACTGCACTTGTATTTGAATAGGCAAAATGTAAAAGTTTTTTCCCTAAATACAATAGTCAAAACGGGAAGAATTTTACACTTTTCGAAAGGAGCTGCACTACAAGGAAAATAGAATATTACATATTAAGAGTCGGTAACGTTTCACCTTATGGGTGTACGGCCTATTTTTGTTTGGTTTGGGTGGCTGAGTGGCAACCTTTTGGGAAAGGGCTTCTCACTGTTGACCGTATGTTCTCTCTGTATTATGTTTATTTTTAATTGTAGTTATTTCCCGTTTTTGGTTTTTAGGGCAGGATTTGGGTTCTGATTGCACAGATTCCTGATCATTGCTTACTTTTTTTACTTTTCATACACTATTGCTCTTTATAAAAATTGTTACTATGAAGCTGATTTGATATTCCAAAATACAATCTATATTGGAAAATGTCAAAACGGGTAGGATTCAACCCCTGTTGTACGGAACTGCACTATAACATAAGAGCCTTATCATGATAAAAGTAACGAGTAAAATATGACCAGGAACCGGGGCATTCAGAACCCAAATCCCGCCCTCAAACCAGATTTTGCAAATGCGAAAAACAAAGGCGCAGCTGATCAGTTTTAAGCGTTGCACAGTTAACGTACTGTGATATGATAGAAAAAATGTCATAATGGTTTTATACTTCTTTTATGCAGTTCTGATATACGGTCATACGATGTAAGTAAAAACGGGGAGGAATTTACACATTTTATATAAAATGTATCTTTCTACTGTTAAGAATGAGAAGGATTTACCATTTTGCACAGAAATGTACTATGATATATAATAGCCAAAACGCATGAATAGTTAGTTAAACAGCCTTTCGTTTGAAATTTCCTCTTTGATATACCGGTAGAAAGTCAACATTGATAGGTTAAAATAGTTCCTATATCCAGAATCACTCTGGCAATCGACAGATTTCTTGATTAAACAACATAAAATTTTGTCTCTGTGAAAAACACAGTTTATCCATCTGTCAGCTGCAAGCGCTCAAATAATGAAACACATAGGAAAAATGTCACGAAAGCTTCATATATTTTCAGACTAACACTCTGGCTGTGGAATCACAAGCGATCTTAACTGACGTTCAAAGTATCGGTACATCAATTGAAAAGAACCCGGATCAAGTTGTCCAAGATATTGCAGAATCAGCCGATTTTCTGAGGCAAAGAGTTGTTCCTGATGATTGGAATGATGATGTAGATGGAACTATTCTATCGCCACTGTCAAAGGAAAATACACAACCAGAAAGCTATTGTGAGGTAAAGTGCATTGACATGTGTTACAAGAATGAAGAGGGTTTTTTGATATGAGGAAACTTACACAAGCGATCATTTCATATGCAATCTATTAACCCCGCCAAAGACTTGTTTTATATATTTCATATAAAAAGGATTACTCATGAAAAGTGTGATATTGATCCTTTGCAATCATATCCAACTTCCTAGACCATTCAGAAGTGTATGTCATGTCCTTAAACCTTACATATATTTACAGACTGACACTCTGACGAAGAAATCACAAGCGAACTATACTAACTTTCGTATCATTGGTTCATCAATTGAAAAGACCCCAGAGAAAGTTGTCCAGGATTTACCAGAATCAGCCAATTTCCAGAAGCAAAGACTTATTCTGGGTGATAGAAATGATGCTGAAAATGGAATGATTGGAATGATCTTACCCTCACCATTGAAGGAGATTACACAACCAGAGAGCGAATGTGAGGTAAAGTCAATGAAATATGATATATCGAATTAATGCGTTGTATTTTCCTTGATTTACATTTAGTTTCCATAGTCATGTTTAGTATGTAATCAAGTATTCCATTGTCAGTAGCTTTCATATTATTCTGATATCACAGTCAAAGTAAAAGTTAAGAACCAGGCAACACAACTTTCAATTACAATCATTTAACGATCAACATTACCAATTTCAATTTTTTGCCAGATCTTAAAGGGTCACTGATGAGGCTTTAATTGCCGAAACTATGGTATGCTCATCTTTTTTTTCTTTCTTGTGAATGTTTTCTTTGCTCTTAAAGGATCTAAACTTTTTTTCTAATTACATATAATTTATTAACAGACTGAAACTTTGACTGGGGAATCATAAGCGATCTATACAAATTTTCGTATCATCGGTACATCAATTGAAAAGACCCCAAAGAAAGATGTTCGGAATTTTCCTGAATCAGCCAGTTTCCAGAAGCGAAGATTTGATGTTGATGATATGAATGATGCTGAAAATGGAATTATTTTACCCCAATCTTCGATGGAGAATACTCAACCAGAAAGCGAGTGTGAGGTAAATAGTATTAAATATAGTAGATTCACGTATTTTTTTACGTATCATGTTTTTCATTGTTCTTCGACAGCCAAAACTTCTTTTCCATCGTCTTTTGTATTATACTTTCATAACATAAAAAAGGGAAATCGGGGATCAGGAAGCAGGAAGCTCACTCAGTTGGCCATATGTTCTCTGTATCTTGATTATTTGTAATCTTAGTTGTTTCCAACTATGGTTTGAGGGCTGGATTTGGATTTTGATTGTTTCAGTTCCTGGTCTTTGCATACTGTTTACTTTTATTACTTCAGTGAAAATTCGTTGACTCTCGCTTTTTTGTCTTTTGTGTAGTTGTAACAGAATTTTCTACCCATCTACATTCGTTCTTTCGAGATTTGATTGCTCTGCAGTATGTTTTGTGTTATTTCGAGGATGTTTCTTCTCTTGCCACCTTGGGAAGTTTGACTCACATTTTTTTGGTATTCCTCGATCTTTTCGCGTAACTGTTTATGTAGAATTCAGAAATACATATCAGTTATGATCGTCAGCTTTATAAAATATCAAAACTGCTCATCCTCTATTTTGTTTATAGATCAGCTCCGGCAGCGAATACTCACCTGAATCAACTGAATCAGATTCATCATACTCATCCCTGTCAGATGTTATTCCAGACATAAGTAAATTTTCAAAATCTCCTATGCCCCAAAGGACGTGTCGAGATAATACCTAAACAAAAACTGACACCCATGAAAAGCAGCAAGTCATTTATGAAAGAGTACAAGCTATAGATCGAGATAATGCCAACAGGAAAACTAACACACAAAAGAGTCAACAAAATATAAATATAACAGTACCAAACGCTGGCCAAGAAATTGCAAATTCACACAGAGAAATACAGAGGACTGAACAAGATGTGTCAGAAAGCTTACCAAAGAGCAAGGGTGGAAGTAATGACACAGAGACCCAACAAAACCCAGAAGCCATTCATCAAAGATCACAGGACATTGACCTCCAGTTTGCTCAGGTCAAAAACAATCAGGCAAAGGAAAGTCAGTCTGAAACTCAAGAAGATACACTGGCATCTGATTGTTTTGTTCCACATACTAACAACATCGAATGCAGAAAATACGACAAGAAGTTTGTTTGTTTGTACTGTGGGAAGTTAAGAAGCAAATTACCCGATCATCTCACAGCCAAGCACGATGAGGAAGAAGATGTTATCAGTTACATGGAGAAAAAGGATCCGTCAGAGAAAAACAAGAAGTACATACAAATTCGGAATTTAGAAAATCATTTACATAATATTCGTGTTTTGAAGAAACGGGAAGGCCATCTAATTGTGCGGTACCGGCCAAATGGAGACAATGCTGATCCAGACATGTATGGGCCATGCCCTTTCTGCTATGGTTATTATATCCGGCGTGAACTTTGGCGACACAAGTGCCCTTTGAAGCCAACTCAGGCCGACAAATCTAAATCCAAACTTGCAGTTACAATTTTGTTACTTCTTCCAGATAACAACATGAACAGTTTGCTTCACAAGGTTGTATGCACAATGAAATCTGATCAGATAAGCCGTGTGGCTAAAAGTGACGAAACTTTTTTAAAACTAGGAGAGAAACTATGTAACAAACACGGACATGACAATGATAAGTATAATTATGTTCGACAGAAAATGCGGGAAATGGCAAGGTTACTTATGGAATTAAGAACAAGAGCTGTCGCCTGACAGCATAGCTCGCCTGAGTAGGTTCTTGCCCATCTTACAGTCGCTATGGTGGTGTGGAGGGCTATGCATAAAACTTCAGGAAAGCATGTCCATATTGACAACACATTTATAAACAAAAGCTATCTCAGAAATAAGTTTAAAATGAAATTAAAATAAAAAAATCCACATGAAATTTCAAAGTCCATGAGCTTGAGCTCAAAGAAATAAGGGGGGGGGGGGGCTAGGATGTATCAAACATTTGAACCATTATCTAACATCAGTCCAAGTATAAGTATCAACTGAGTGCATCGTGGCACTGGGAAATTATGTCTTCATAAATATAAAACTTTAACCAAAATCTTTAAGACAAAATTCAAAGTCGATGACCTTGACTTCAAGGTCATCCAGTGGGGTAGGTACCGGTATACAGTGTTTTGTAAAATCTCAAAAATTTGTCTAACATCAGTTCAAGTGTAAACTAAATCTCTGTCAAGCATTATGAATCAGTATGCAATTAGAAAACTTTAATAAAGACCAAATTTCCTAAGTCCCTGACCTCGACATCAAGGTCACTGAGCGGGGTTTGGGTAGTACTCTGTAAAACTTTGGACTAATATCTAGGAACAGTGCAAATATAAAAAGAATTCATCTATGGGTTCAGGAGATATATGTCTTTAAAAAACTTTAACCAAAACATCCAAGCAACAAATTTTCTAAGTCCATGACCTTGACATCAAGGTCACTGAGGGGGGTGTGGGTAGTACCTTGGAAAACGTTGGACCAATATCTAACTACAATGCAAGTATCAAATGAATCCATCTATGGGTTAAGGAGATATTGGGCTCTATAAAACTTTAACCAAAACATTCAATACAAAAACACTTCCAATTTTCTAAGTCCATGACCTTGACATCAAGGTCACGGACTGGGGTGGGGGTGGTACCCTGTTAAACCTTGGACCAATATTTAACTACAGTGCAAGTATCAAATGAATCCATCAATGGGTTAAGGAGATATAGGTCTTTAAAAAACTTTAACCAAATCATCCAATCCGGACGCCGACGCTGACGCCGACGCCGACGCGGACCCCGACGCCGACGCGGACGCCGACGCCAGGGTGACAACAATAACTCTTCCTGAACTTTCGTTCAGGCGAGCTAAAAACGCAAGAACTACCCAATCATTCTCTTGCCGCCTTCTTTCATCCTAAGTACTACAGATATCTGGTGACATGTAGCAAAATTCTTGCAGGGTTTGATGAATCGAGAAATCGGTTTGGGATACCATCGCTTGCCTTAAAGATAGGACATTCCCTTCAGAAATGCTTTAAGATAGTCATCGGCAGCTGTATTGAAAGGTGAGACAAGGTAAAAGAGAATAAGGTTGAAGAGTTGCAGAAACTGATGGACATAAACTGGACAGATGATATGAGCAGTAATGCTCTAAAAACATTGCAGGAGGACAAACGAAATCGAGCTGACATAATACCATTGGCAGACGACATTAAAATCTTCTCCGATCATCTCAAAGCAAAGGCTGCTGACTATGTCGAAGAATTAGAAGATACGCAAGATACCGATGTGTCAGTAAACGTCTGGACAAAGCTAAATAGCGTCGTGCTAGCACAACTCATTCTGTTTAACAGAAGGCGCTCAGGGGAAGTTTCCCGAATGAAAGTAGCACACTATATGGCGAAGCAGACAGCTGATTATGGCTCGCAGTTTGACACAATATTGTCAGGATTCGAGAAGAAACTCTGTTTCATCATGCCAAGGGTAGAAATTGAAGGAAAACGAGGACGAACTGTTGCAGTACTTTTCCCACAGTATACTGTGCGTACTATCGACCTTCTTTTGAAAGCGCGGGGTACAGCAGTGAAGAATGAAAACCCATATTTATTTCCTGCTGTACATTATGGGTCCGAGTCACACATCCGTGGGTCAGACTGCTTGAGGAAACTAGCTACAGAATGTGGAGCAACAGCACCCCAAAAACTTCGATCAACAAATCTTAGAAAGCATATTGCTACCATGTCCCAGGTTTTAAATTTAAAAGATAATGAACTGGACATTTTAGCTAACTTTATGGGCCATGACATCAGGGTGCATAGGGAGTTCTATCGTCTGCCGGAGGCTACAGTGCAAGTGGCAAAGGTCGCAAAACTTTTATTGGCAATGGAACACGGTGGAACAACTTTACCCTCTGGGCAATCATTAGATGATATTCCACTCGACGGGGAAACAATCGAGGAAGACGGTGAGTGTACCAATTAAGTTTGTCAAGCTTCAAAGCCCTGCGTGTTCCTTTGAATCATATTGATGTTTGTCTTGAGTTAAAGAAATGTCTGTAGTGATACCAACAAATACCTTCAAAAGAACTAGAAACCTTCATAGTGATAATAATGTGATGTAGTAAAGGTACTTGCCTAGTAAACCATTTGTCGTGGGTTCGATCCCGGGCCTCTCTAGTCTTTCTGATGAGACTTAAAACCGAGGTCCCTTCTCCGTATAACCTTTGCTGATGATGGGATGTCAACCCTAAAGGGGGTGGCCGGGTGGTGCGAAGTAGCTGTGTGTAACTTCCAGTGCCGGGGCGTCCTACTTATTTGAATAGTAGTAGGGCAAGGGCTTAATGTGTTTGCAGTAGGTGCGGGTAGGGGGTTGTTTGGACAGGTTTTCTCTCGTCTATCATTTCTTTCTTCTTTCTCCCTTTCTTTGGGAGACGGCCCGATATAGACTGAAATACTGTCTTAAAGGGTTCGTTAAACCCAAAACAACCAACCAAAATCAAACCCTAAAATATTAACAACAAATTCAAAAAGACTGACATGACGGTTTGTTGAAGGAAAAAAGTAATCAAATGATTATAATTCTGACGAACGTCAGAACAAAGCTAGCCATTTATTTCTAGCTGTTAGTGAATCTTTTTTAACATTTTTTTAGGTCCATTTGATGATGAATACGAGAGTTCTGGTAGCGAGACCCCGGACGATGACTCTACAGTAGAAGGGAATCAACAAGTGGACCTGAGGGGGCCGTTAAGAAATCCCTCCGCAGAAGATCACGTACACGGTAATTAAAATATTTAGTTTAGACACCAATAAAAAATTAATAATTTAACATTGTACTTTTCATACTTCATTAATCTAGAGTGGATTTCGATTTAAAACAATGCTAAATTTATCTTTAACATTTTGTCCTCATGGGGGTGAGGAGTTCGTGCTGGTCAGCTGTGTACCAATGCTCGAACAACGGACTGCAAAAGTTACCCTAAACAGTGTCCTCGACATTTTGAATTTGATACCCCTTTTCACTGTGTACTCTTAAAATTGAAACCCTTCCCACTGTGTCCAGTCAAAAAATAACCCTTTCACTGTAGTCAATTAAAACGTTGCTCCCAAATGGTGTAAAGCAAGTTAGTGTCTCGAACAATAGCAGCATGCAGTTTCTTCTCAGAGTGTCAAAATTGCCACTGATGCCACTAAAAGTAAAAAGTATGCAAAGACCAGGAACTGAAACAATCAAAATCCAAATCCAGCCCTCAAACCATAGTTGGAAACAACTAAGATTACAAATAATCAAGATACAGAGACCATATGGCCAACCGAGTGAGCAGCTTGTTCCCAAAAGGTGGCCACTCAGCAACCCAAACCGAACCAAAAATAATAATAACATACATAAGGTAAAACATCACAGAAACTCTGACACCAAAAACAGGCAACACAGAACCTTAAACAGAACTACCGCCTTGGAACGGTCAGTAATGAATTACTGGGGGGCTTAAATCGATTTTACAGGCCCAACCTCACTAAAAATAAAAATAAAAACCAAAAATAAACTTCAGTAAATACAAATTTATTGTCTTCTTTGATGCCAAGTTCAGATATGCCAAAATTCCATAGACATGGGTTTGAAACAGTCTTTCCTAAAAGTTGATTCAAACTAAGTGACTCTGCAGCCGTAAAGAAAAGACTTGAAATAAGTTCATATAGTAATTTTCCTTGAGACATGCCTAACGGACAAAACGTTGGAAAACTCTGTTTGTGTGTGTGTGTGTGTGTGTGTGTGTGTGTGTGCGTTTGCAAAAGGTTCATAACGCGGAGTTTCACGTGATTACATACCCACACATTGCGGAGACGCTGCGAAACGGGGAGCTCCCCGGTTTGAAATGTTATAAAATATTACTTTGACCGCGTTCTGCGTCCTCATTTTGTATGGAAAATAATTTTCCCACGTATTTTGTTGTTCTCCCCGTATTGTATGGTTCAGACATTTAAACGTAACACAGCTGTTGTGTATAATTGATATGATATATCAAAGAGAGTGTATCCGATAAATTTTACCTCCGCGTTTATACTGCTCTATACTCGTAAACACTCACAAATATCATTCAGTTTTCATTCGACCAGTGCCATTCAAGATGGCAACAAGAGTTTCTCAAAGGATCAAAATTAAAAGGTAAGTGTGATTTTTAGATAAAGTATTAAAATGTAACTTTGACGTTGACAACATGGTATTTTATTTGGTAAACAAATGAGCTGAGATGGAATCGGCTGTATAAAATTTAATAAGCTGTATAGATTTAATTAATTTCGTCTGCCTTTTCTTTATTTCCCCCCCGTTCCCCCTTCCCCCCCCCCCCCCCACCGTCTTCTTTCTGCAATATTCTTGTAAACTTCTTTGGTCCTTATATTACTCGTTCACGGTTGACAATTTCGCTTGCATGCAAATAAATCGGGTGGCAGACACAATGATGCGTTTATTATGGCTGAGCGGGGGGGGGGGGGGGGGGGTCTGGGTGTAGCTTTTCTTGTCTTTTGCTTCAAGACTTCAAGAACAGGAGTTTTAACAATAAAACGGTCCATTCATAGTTTGCGTTTATATGCAGTTAACTAATCATTACTTGGGGATTCTTCAAAACTGACTTCAAAGATCCAATATTTTTTTCAAAACAGGTAAATGCTATTGTACGCAAATAAACGAACAAAGTGGTAGCGTGGCGGTTGATTAAAAAAAAAAATCCGGGCACGCAAATATCCCGACTCCTCCCCATTTCAATAGAATATCAAATTGCCGCTGACTAAAAGTGACCGAGTGAACGCCTGATATACCTGCTTGTCATGCCTGATTCTCATTACTTGCTTTTATAGCTTTGTTGCTTTTGTATTTGTTGTATTCATTTTACTAGCTTTCGACACAAGTCATATCATGCCGTGCCGAATCAGCTTTCCTAATCGAAATGTGCCGAAGGCAGATAATTAATATTTAGTATAGTTTTTGCCACTACCTTACACTTGCACCGCTTGGATCAGATAAGAATTACAAAACAAAACAATTTTCCGCTTAGAGAGAGAGAGAGAGAGAGAGAGATTACTTTGTCATTTTCATAAACATGTTTGAATTTCAGAGAAAAACAAAAGTTAGAAAAAGAGCAGCTGCAGTTGGCAAAATCGTACTGTGAAGAAAGGAGAGACCCAGACGATTTTTTGGAGAAACCTGTTAGTGATTACATAGTAAGTCACAGGTTACGCTTACTTGCAGCATTTTGCAAGTTCCAGCTTAGCAATCCAGACGATGCAAACCTCTTAATATAAAGGCAATCGACATTTTCGTGCTCAATGTCAGGCCATACAAAAATATTTTGGTTGCTGCTTCATTGGAAGTGTTAGAGTTTGGTAGGTAGTTAGCATTTTTGTGCATATTCATATGCGAATTAACTTGTTGTCTAAGATACCTAGATCTAACATTTTAAATCCTAATTGTGTCAGAAAAGGTATAGAACTCATCATATATGCAAGTGTTGGCGACGAAACATAGAATAGTCACATTTTACTTAGTAAGCAGACATGAAAAGTTAAAAACAAATAAAATCCTAATTCTGAGGCCATAATTTTTTGGTTAGGGAAGGGGGTAAATGGCTGGGTAGGTACATGTAGGAAACTGCAAACAAACGATTTTTCGAAATTCATCATTTGAAATAATATATTTTCTCGAAGATTTACATGTTGACGTAAATTGGTTTTATTCAGAGCCAAAGAAACAAAACAAGATAGTTCCGGTCACTTGGGTCCAATACATGTTTCAGGTGCCTAAACTTGCCTTCTTTAAAGGTATCATTTTATTTTCAATTACTATTAATTTGCAGGGAAGGGAATTTTTACGGCCAAATACTTTAGAAAAGGAGATTTTCTGCTAGAATATAGAGGCGATCTTTTAAGCTATTCTGATGCTAAGGAAAAAGAAAAGGAGTATGGAGACGCCTATGGGAGCTTTATGTACTACTTCAAATATAAAGAAATGACAAAATGGTATGGCGAAACGTGCATGTTATCAACGCTCTATTTGTAACTTCTACCAAATTAACACTCTTCAATCGTATTAGGAATGGGGTGGTCGGGTGGTGCGATGGAGCTTTGTGTAACTTCCAGCGCCGGGGCGTCCTACTGATTTTGAACATTGTAGGGCAAGGGCCTACTGTGCTTGCAGTAGGTGCGGGTGGGGTTGTGTGGACATTTTTTCTCTCATCTATCATTTCTCCTCTTTCTCCCTCTCTGGGAGACGGCCTGATATAGACTGAAATACTGTCTCAAAGGGCCGTTAAACTCCAAACAATCAATCAATCGTATTAGGATCCGGGAAATGCTATTTTTCTCATTTGAGCAAATTATCGCAAACGTGTTTTGCATTTTGTTAGTATGACTATTGGAATTTAATGATAGTTTTGTACACGAGGCTTTCATTAAATGCGTTAATAATAAGTCATTGCCCTTGTGTTCATGCTGTAGAATCATTTAAGATGTACAATGTACTATTTCTTTTTGTTTGAAATACAATTTATTGTTCATATATGTACATATGAAGATACGAGAAAATTTGCATTTCTTATCAATCACCAGTAATTATGTAGTTACATGTAAATCGTCTTTTTAAACCTTACGGAACATACTACATTGTATATAACATTTAACACTTTTTCCAGTATCGACGCTACAATCGAAGTATTTTCAATGGGACGAATGGTCACTGATGCTGCCCATAACGATCCTGAAGAAAATTGTGAAATGAACGTGGTAGTCGTAAACCGCCGACCTCATCTTTGTTTGTTCGCAACAAGAGATATTCCTGCAGGAGAGGAGTTACGATATGACTATAACATTCCCAACCTACCATGGCGAAAGGTATAGTACAAACAAACTTATGAATCGGGCTTATTTTATACTCCTTATACAGAATAGTGCTATTTTGAAAAAAAAAAAATATAAAAACGGAGTGGGTCGCGGGATTACATCTCTCACATGGAACTGCACGTTTTACATGAATAGTCAAAACTGAAAGTAGTTTAAACTTTTAATGTATTTTTATTTGCATTAATAAAATGGAGAGGTTCTCATACCACGTATATAGAATTGTGAAGTGCTGTCAAACGAAAGTAGCCGAATCGGGGAGAATTTTATTCTGCAAAACTGAAAATTGAGATGGTTAAACATGTAGGTGTTTCATACAGAAATGTGCTGAAAGCAAAAACATAGAGGATTTTACTTACTATAATTGTACTGCAGAATTGCACAATTAAAAAATCCGTTGAAAGAGGATGAATTTATACATGTAGGGCAGTTTTGCCATATAATATAAACAGTCAAGAGGTGGGGATTTTACGACTCAATTGCAAAATTGCCTCATACAGAGGCACACTGGCTTAGAACGGTCGATAGTTTTTCTTGAACGTAAACTCTGCGAATGGTCCATAGCTGTATAAAACGTTTTACTACAAAGAAAAGGCTTTCTATACTTTCAGTTGCAAGCGGTCAAAAACAAAAAAACACTCAAAGAAACAGAACACGATGCTGAAATACGATCGATTTTACCCTCACCGCCGAAAGGGAATACACAGCCGGTAAGCAAATTTGATGTAATCAATATTTAAATGATTAGATGACAATCGTGTTTTCCTTTTCATGATTTGCTTTCTTGTTGCCCATTCATGGTCAATTAGGTTTCCAAGATTTCATTGTCATTGGTATTCGTATGATTTTTTCATCAAAGTTCAAGGGAACATTACAAGCAAAGAACTGCTACTTTTAATCAAAATTGTCTTCAAACCCACAATATTAATCGGATAAGAATATGTAAACATCCACGATGACAGAAACTCTCGTTATGAAATTGGCAAGCCGAGTAAGTTGTTATTTCAAAGACAGGTGTTTCGCCGCCGCATCATGTATAATCAGCAATGTCCAGAACACACAAAAAATGAACGAAACGAATACAATTATCCTGTTTAGTTACTTTAAAGAAGTTTGTTTGTTTGTTGTTTTTGTCAGAAATGCAAATGCGACGATCTGTGTACATTTATTACAAACAATACTATTGTATATTGATGGTCACACCGTTATCCTATCTGGGAAGTCTGTTTTATCAAAGGGCAAACAACAATTCTGGACGAACTGACATGTCGATTATAATGATGTCAACGTTGAATGAGATTAAAGCCTATTTGAATCTGTGATCTGAAAACAGAATCTTACACGACCTTTCTTTACATATGAAATCTATTCTGCTCGATATTAAATATATAAAGAATTACTGGAATAAAATTTTCGACCTATTTTATCAATACCCAACCTTTTAGACCAATAAAATACTTTATGTAATGTCATGGAACCTATATATTTACATTTATTTACAGCCTGCCACTCTGACAAGGGAATCACAGGCGATCAATACTAACTCCCTTATCATCGGTTCATCAATCGAAAAGACTCCAGCGAAAGTTGTACAGGATTTACCAGAATCAGCCAATTTTCAGATGCAAAGCCTTGTCCTGGGTGATACGAATGATGCAAAAAATGAAACTAGTTCACTGTCAGGTTCAAAGGAGAGCACACAACCAGAAAACGAATGTGAGGTAAATAGTACCGATATAGATAAGAAATGCATGTTTTCCTTTTCAATATTTGCATCGTTATTTCTTAAGTCGTAATTATGATGGTGCGTTTCAGTTTCCCTTTTTCTCAAGCTCCAATTCTGGAGGATCTGTTTACTTATGCTACAAACAGTGTCTTTGTTTACTGACTGTCAAATCCATCTATTCCAAGTTTAAGTTATGTTAAAAAGACAAAAAACAATTCGGAAGGAGATGGTACGTTTTATTGAAATAATGCCTACATTAATGAAACACAATCTTTTGGTATCTGTCATATGATAATTAGAATCTGACACGTGTGATTTAAAAGCTTTTAAACATTAACTTAAGACCACTGAAATATTGCAAATCACGATGTGGATCCTTACATATATTTACAGACTGACACTCTGACTGGGACACCACAAACAACATTTTCTCACTTTCACATCAGTGGTACATCCATTGAAAAGACCCCAGATGAAATTGTTCAGGGTGTTCCTGACTCAGCCATTTTGCAAAATTAAATATTTTCTGTCGATAATATGGCTGATGCTGAATGCAGAATTATTTCATCCACAGCTTCGATGGAGAAACCACAACCAGAAAGCGAGTTTGAGGTAAATTGTCTTGAAATTTAATAGATTTACATGTTTCTCCTATCAGGATTTTTACATTGTTTTATACACTGTCATGGTAGGGTTTGCTCCAGAGTGCCATTGTCACTGGCGGCGTTTGTACCATCTTTGGTAATGATCAGGAACCGCCACCATTTATTACATAACATGCAAACCAACAATGGGTGTTGGAAATGTATTATAGATAAAAACGACGACTTGACATTTCAAGTCGAGCAAGCAGCCCTTTCCAACATAGGTTGTCTCGTAGCCCATCATTCAAGATTAACGGTTCGGAGAAAATCCAAATTCGTACGAAACATATACCAACATTTACATGTGTTGCATTTTGTTTAAGGAAGTTTTTTTTTCACTGCTAAAAATGTGATCTATCTGTTGTGTATCTTTTGTCACGACGCCTTAAAACATACAGTAGTTAATTTCTGAACCTTCCAGGGCAGTACTTCTGTAGTTGTCCTCTGTGTAACCTGTTATTCTTGTCAGGTTTAGTACTGTCTCCACCGTTTAAGAGTGCATATAATATTGAATTGGGTTGCCGAGTGACCGACGTTTGGAGTTTTAGTCGTTAATGAGATTAAATTTCTGTTCTAATCGTTGTTTATTTCCTCATTTGATTTTGAGGATAGAATTTTGGTGCTGATTGTACGGAAACCTAGACATTTCTTCATTTAACTTTTCACAGACATCCAAACTTGAAATTCTTTTTTTTTTCATTTACAAAATAATCCAGAAGAAGCTTCTATGCCTCAGAGGCTAAGTGTACTCATTGCTTACATAAAGTATAGTGTTTGCAAAATTTAAATAAATCGTACTAAATTGCACTTTTACTATAGAAGTTCAAACTGGAAGGTCTGTACACTTTTATGTTTTACAGAATTGCAATAGCATATACGCTTCGAAGTTATGTGGACCTACAAATCTAATGCGTCATATTTCTTTTGTATTCATACTCAAAACGGGGAAGATTTTGTATAGAAGTGCACTATTATAGAAATAGCCAAAACGGGGAGGATTTTACACGTTTCGTACAAACTTACAGCATGGAATCAAATAAATGGAGAGAATATATGACTTTCATTCAGATTTTCATTTCTTTCGCAGATAAATTACCTTAGCTGTGGAAGAGAGGGCTGTTTTTCTGCTATCGTTTGCTCGTAATTTTGTGGTTTCTGTTCAAATGACTTTCCTCTTCCTTTGGGTGCTTGGGAAAGGCTGCATTGTTTTTATTGCGGCACTCCCTGGGCTTCCATATAAATATTTTATATAATACGTGGAAATGGATAATTTACACCTTAGATGAAGAACTGAACTAATATCTAAATAGTCAAAATTAGGAGATTCTTCGCCTCTCCTACAAAATTTTATTAAATAATCAATAGTCATTCAGGGGATGATTTTACCTATTTTATACGGAACTGCTCTTACAAAGACAGTCAAAATGAGGGTGAATCTAAATTTCTTAAAGAAAACTGCATTATGCTTTCAAAAAGTCATAATTGGTATGATTTTACACATTTCATACAAACAAAATTTCACCATGAAAAAATAAAAGGGGAGAATTTAAGACCTCTCTTTTATATTTTTTTTCTAAATAACACGTGGAAATGGATAATTTACACCGTCCATGCAGAAAAGAACTAATATTCAAAACGATCATTCTATTCTATTCTATTCTATCCCATAACCTTACTAGGTCGTTTGGGCACCACAGATGACTTCAAAACGATCATAATGGAACATTTTTGCATCTTCTTAAACTTGAGGAATTACAAACATAGAACATCATATTGCTATTATATTGATAGGATTTATACAGATATGCGCTATGATAGAAAAAAACCCAACCGCGGAAGATTATTTCCTACCTAATACATCATATTGTTATCATCTTGATATTCAAAACGGGGAGGATTTAATAAGAAATGCATCATTATAGAAAAAGTCAAAACGGGGAGGATTTTACATGTTTCGTACAAACTTGCACCATGAAATAAAATAAATGGAGAGAATTCATGGCTTCAATTCAGATTTTCATGTCTATATAATAGGTGGAAATAGATAATTAAAACCTTAGATGCAGAACTAAACTAATATCCAAATTGTCAAAATTAGTATATAATTTTCGCATCTCCTGCAAACCTTTATAAGATAATCAATAGTCATTCAAGAGATGACTTTACATATTTTATACGGAACTGCACTTACATAAAATAGTCAAATTGAGGATGAATCTAAATTTCCTACAGAAAACTGCATTATGCTTTCATAAAGTCATAATTATTATGATTTTACACATTTCATACAAACAAAATTTCACAATGAAAAAATAAAAGGGGAGAATTTAAGACCTTTCTTTCTTTTCTTTACTTCTAAATAACACGTGGAAATGGGTAATTTACACCGTCCATGCAGAAAAAAAAACTAATATTTAAAACGATGAAATTGGAACATTTTCGCATCTTCTTAAACTTGAATAATTACAAACATGATACACCATATTGCTATTATATTAATATGATTTATACAGAAATGCGCTATGATAGAAAAAACCCAGGCGGGGATGATTTTACCCATTCCTATCTAATACACCATATTGTTATTATATTAGTATTCAAAACGGGGAGGATTTTTATACAGAAATGCACTATTATAGAAAAAGCTAAACAGGGGAGGATTATACACCGTTTGTACAAACTTGCACCATGAAATAAAATAAATGGAGAGAATTCATGGCTTCCATTCAGATTTTAATGTCTATATAATACGTGAAAATGGAATATTTACACCTTAGACGCAGAATTGAACTAATATCTAAATTTTAAAAATAGGATATTTTTGCATTTCCTGCAAAACTTTTTAAGCTAATCAATAGTCATTCAGGAGATGATTTTACATATTTTATACGTAACTGCACTTGCACGGACAGTCAAAATGAGGATGTTTCCAAATTTCTTACAGAAAACAGCATTATGCTTTCATAAATTTATAATTGGTTTGATCTTATACTGTTTAATTTTATACTGTCTGTACAGAGTTGATATCTCTAAAATATAACCTCACATTTGGATTTAAATGGTGAGAATTATTAACTTCTCATGCATAACTGCACTTGTATTTGAATAGGCAAAATGTAAAAGTTTTTTCCCTAAATACAATAGTCAAAACGGGAAGAATTTTACACTTTTCGAAAGGAGCTGCACTACAAGGAAAATAGAATATTACATATTAAGAGTCGGTAACGTTTCACCTTATGGGTGTACGGCCTATTTTTGTTTGGTTTGGGTGGCTGAGTGGCAACCTTTTGGGAAAGGGCTTCTCACTGTTGACCGTATGTTCTCTCTGTATTATGTTTATTTTTAATTGTAGTTATTTCCCGTTTTTGGTTTTTAGGGCAGGATTTGGGTTCTGATTGCACAGATTCCTGATCATTGCTTACTTTTTTTACTTTTCATACACTATTGCTCTTTATAAAAATTGTTACTATGAAGCTGATTTGATATTCCAAAATACAATCTATATTGGAAAATGTCAAAACGGGTAGGATTCAACCCCTGTTGTACGGAACTGCACTATAACATAAGAGCCTTATCATGATAAAAGTAACGAGTAAAATATGACCAGGAACCGGGGCATTCAGAACCCAAATCCCGCCCTCAAACCAGATTTTGCAAATGCGAAAAACAAAGGCGCAGCTGATCAGTTTTAAGCGTTGCACAGTTAACGTACTGTGATATGATAGAAAAAATGTCATAATGGTTTTATACTTCTTTTATGCAGTTCTGATATACGGTCATACGATGTAAGTAAAAACGGGGAGGAATTTACACATTTTATATAAAATGTATCTTTCTACTGTTAAGAATGAGAAGGATTTACCATTTTGCACAGAAATGTACTATGATATATAATAGCCAAAACGCATGAATAGTTAGTTAAACAGCCTTTTGTTTGAAATTTCCTCTTTGATATACCGGTAGAAAGTCAACATTGATAGGTTAAAATAGTTCCTATATCCAGAATCACTCTGGCAATCGACAGATTTCTTGATTAAACAACATAAAATTTTGTCTCTGTGAAAAACACAGTTTATCCATCTGTCAGCTGCAAGCGCTCAAATAATGAAACACATAGGAAAAATGTCACGAAAGCTTCATATATTTTCAGACTAACACTCTGGCTGTGGAATCACAAGCGATCTTAACTGACGTTCAAAGTATCGGTACATCAATTGAAAAGAACCCGGATCAAGTTGTCCAAGATATTGCAGAATCAGCCGATTTTCTGAGGCAAAGAGTTGTTCCTGATGATTGGAATGATGATGTAGATGGAACTATTCTATCGCCACTGTCAAAGGAAAATACACAACCAGAAAGCTATTGTGAGGTAAAATGCATTGACATGTGTTACAAGAATGAAGAGGGTTTTTTGATATGAGGAAACTTACACAAGCGATCATTTCATATGCAATCTATTAACCCCGCCAAAGACTTGTTTTATAGATTTCATATAAAAAGGATTACTCATGAAAAGTGTGATCTTGATCCTTTGCAATCATATCCAACTTCCTAGACCATTCAGAAGTGTATGTCATGTCCTTAAACCTTACATATATTTACAGACTGACACTCTGACGAAGAAATCACAAGCGAACTATACTAACTTTCGTATCATTGGTTCATCAATTGAAAAGACCCCAGAGAAAGTTGTCCAGGATTTACCAGAATCAGCCAATTTCCAGAAGCAAAGACTTATTCTGGGTGATAGAAATGATGCTGAAAATGGAATGATTGGAATGATCTTACCCTCACCATTGAAGGAGATTACACAACCAGAGAGCGAATGTGAGGTAAAGTCAATGAAATATGATATATCGAATTAATGCGTTGTATTTTCCTTGATTTACATTTAGTTTCCATAGTCATGTTTAGTATGTAATCAAGTATTCCATTGTCAGTAGCTTTCATATTATTCTGATATCACAGTCAAAGTAAAAGTTAAGAACCAGGCAACACAACTTTCAATTACAATCATTTAACCATCAACATTACCAATTTCAATTTTTTGCCAGATCTTAAAGGGTCACTGATGAGGCTTTAATTGCCGAAACTATGGTATGCTCATCTTTTTTTTCTTTCTTGTGAATGTTTTCTTTGCTCTTAAAGGATCTAAACTTTTTTTCTAATTACATATAATTTATTAACAGACTGAAACTTGGACTGGGGAATCACAAGCGATCTATACAAATTTTCGTATCATCGGTACATCAATTGAAAAGACCCCAAAGAAAGATGTTCGGAATTTTCCTGAATCAGCCAGTTTCCAGAAGCGAAGATTTGATGTTGATGATATGAATGATGCTGAAAATGGAATTATTTTACCCCAATCTTCGATGGAGAATACTCAACCAGAAAGCGAGTGTGAGGTAAATAGTATTAAATATAGTAGATTCACGTATTTTTTTACGTATCATGTTTTTCATTGTTCTTCGACAGCCAAAACTTCTTTGCCATCGTCTTTTGTATTATACTTTCATAACATGAAAAAGGGAAATCGGGGATCAGGAAGCAGTACCATTAACTACATTAACCTTCAAACCCTTAATATGTATTTGAAACAATATATGAGCAAAAAAGATGACTGCAATTCTAGAAATAATACTGACCAACCGAGGAGGGGAGGACCGTAACTAATGTTGATAGAACTTGTGGTCCAACCCAATTGCTTGTACTTTTGTGGTTAAACTAAACCAACCGAGTAAGCAGACTTTTCCAAAATAAGTGGTCTATTGAACCATCATGCTTTATTATCAGTTTGAGAAGTCACAAAGTACAGAACGATTACAAACAATTATTTTTTAATTCAGTTCATCGGTAATCTTTTGGGAATGATGTTTCACCAGGTTAACCCGTATGTTCTACTTGCAAGCTGTCTAGTTGTTATTATAATTTTGCTCTGATGACAAAATTTTGGTTCTGTTACCTCTTCCTCTTGGTGCTTAGGATAGAAGTTATTTTTATTGTGTCATTTCCTGGACTTTCCATACCACTTTTTGGAAGGGATCGTCAATCTAATACATAATGTGGATATTATAATAATAGTCAAAACGGGGAGGATTTTACACTGAATCTCACAGGTTTAGAAATAGACACACCGGGGAGATTTATATACCTTTCATAAAAATTGCCCTATGCTATAAATATCCAAGATGGAATTATTTTACACCTTTCTTGCAGAACTGCAGTTAATCAATAGTCACTACATGACTATTCAAAATTGCTTACAGAGAATTGCATGCACCTAAACTAAAATTGTTAAAATTGTTTACTCTCCTACAGAAGTAATAACTCTCATGTTGTCATAATTTACAGCCACAACAGGACAAAGGCGATAAAACACACGGACATTATACACTACCAGAGTTGACAGAAAGTGCAAAGGAACAAAGTCAGGTGGTAAGTTAAAATATACTTATTATAGAAAAAAATAATAGTGGGGTTTTATTGCCGATTTGTACTAATATATGAATAGTCATATTGGGGAGGATTTAATACCTTTTCAGAGAGTCGTGCTGACATAGATAATTTTGCAGTTCTCTTGACCAACGAAACCAGAAAGAGTTGCCCATAGGCCTTTTATTCTACTGCTTAAATAATTACTAATCAAAGAGTAAATCCTTCATAATCTTACACGTTCTATTCTAATCAAATGCAATGAAATGTTTCAATATTTTATGGGCGAAAACGAAACTTGGTTTAGTTTGATTGTTCGGAACCACTGAAGACTATTCCCTAGAAAATAATTCCATCGAAAGAATTGCTGGTTTAACCTTTATAATCAGTACTGCTCATTCTATATGCAAGATTGTGTGAGTACTCTTAAAATGATACCTTTATACTATCAAAATATTTGATTTCTAGGAAGTGACCAGAAAGAAGACGTACAAATTCAGAACCAGGAAGCATAACCCTATACAAGATGCTTTTCATGCCGAAGACGAAAACTTGGTAACTAATCATTCAGTACTTGATGTATTCGTCATATACAATTCTGATCTTGTAGGGTTAATATGCTTTGTTTGGACAACAGTCTGCTAAAAAAACGAGTTGCCTCTCAGTATTCCTATATTTTTAATGTGGGTAGACAGTTGCAGTCATGAATTAGGTATTTTTTCTGTTACACAGATCAGTGTATTTCCTTCGCAATACTGGTATTGTAATTAAGGTTAGTTAGGGGAAATCTATTAAATAAAACGAGAGAAGGTTGGATGGATTGTCTTAAAATGGCAAACAAATAAATAAGCAATGAAAATCCTCTCATGGAACCAAGAGGAAGAAAAAATGTACCTTGAGAAACAGTCATTCAATATGATGAAAATATATTTATGTAGTAGAGCAATCACTTCTTTTGCAACTAGACAAGAGTATTGAGCTAATAACACCCTTTGTTGGTTTTACTGACCGTTCCAAGGCGGTAGTTCTGTTGTGGTTCTCTGTTGCCTGTTTTTGGTGTCAGAGTTTCTGTGATGTTTTACCTTATGTATGTTCTTATTTTTTTGGTTCGGTTTGGGTTGCTGAGTGGCCACCTTTTGGGAACAAGCTGCTCACTCAGTTGGCCATGTGTTCTCTGTATCTTGATTATTTGTAATCTTAGTTGTTTCCAACTATGGTTTGAGGGCTGGATTTGGATTTTGATTGTTTCAGTTCCTGGTCTTTGCATACTGTTTACTTTTATTACTTCAGTGAAAATTCGTTGACTCTCGCTTTTTTGTCTTTTGTGTAGTTGTAACAGAATTTTCTACCCATCTACATTCGTTCTTTCGAGATTTGATTGCTCTGCAGTATGTTTTGTGTTATTTCGAGGATGTTTCTTCTCTTGCCACCTTGGGAAGTTTGACTCACATTTTTTTGGTATTCCTCGATCTTTTCGCGTAACTGTTTATGTAGAATTCAGAAATACATATCAGTTATGATCGTCAGCTTTATAAAATATCAAAACTGCTCATCCTCTATTTTGTTTATAGATCAGCTCCGGCAGCGAATACTCACCTGAATCAACTGAATCAGATTCATCAGACTCATCCCTGTCAGATGTTATTCCAGACATAAGTAAATTTTCAAAATCTCCTATGCCCCAAAGGACGTGTCGAGATAATAACAAAACAAAAACTGACACCCATGAAAAGCAGCAAGTCATTTATGAAAGAGTACAAGCTATAGATCGAGATAATGCCAACAGGAAAACTAACACACAAAAGAGTCAACAAAATATAAATATAACAGTACCAAACGCTGGCCAAGAAATTGCAAATTCACACAGAGAAATACAGAGGACTCAACAAGATGTGTCAGAAAGCTTACCAAAGAGCAAGGATGGAAGTAATGACACAGAGACCCAACAAAATCCAGAAGCCATTCATCAAAGATCACAGGACATTGACCTCCAGTTTGCTCAGGTCAAAAACAATCAGGCAAAGGAAAGTCAGTCTGAAACTCAAGAAGATACACTGGCATCTGAATGTTTTGTTCCACATACTAACAAGATCGAATGCAGAAAATACGACAAGAAGTTTGTTTGTTTGTACTGTGGGAAGTTAAGAAGCAAATTACCCGATCATCTCACAGCCAAGCACGATGAGGAAGAAGATGTTATCAGTTACATGGAGAAAAAGGATCCGTCAGAGAAAAACAAGAAGTACATACAAATTCGGAATTTAGGAAATCATTTACATAATATTCGTGTTTTGAAGAAACGGGAAGGCCATCTAATTGTGCGGTACCGGCCAAATGGAGACAATGCTGATCCAGACATGTATGGGCCATGCCCTTTCTGCTATGGTTATTATATCCGGCGTGAATTTTGGCGACACAAGTGCCCTTTGAAGCCAACTCAGGCCGACAAATCTAAATCCAAACTTGCAGTTACAAGTTTGTTACTTCTTCCAGATAACAACATGAACAGTTTGCTTCACAAGGTTGTATGCACAATGAAATCTGATCAGATAAGCCGTGTGGCTAAAAGTGACGAAACTTTTTTAAAACTAGGAGAGAAACTATGTAACAAACACGGACATGACAATGATAAGTATAATTATGTTCGACAGAAAATGCGGGAAATGGCAAGGTTACTTATGGAATTAAGAACAAGAGCTGTCGCCTGACAGCATAGCTCGGCTGAGTAGGTTCTTTCCCATCTTACAGTCGCTATGGTGGTGTGGAGGGCTATGCATAAAACTTCAGGAAAGCATGTCCATAATGACAACACATTTATAAACAAAAGCTATCTCAGAAATAAGTTTAAAATGAAATTAAAATAAAAAAATCCACATGAAATTTCAAAGTCCATGAGCTTGAGCTCAAAGAAATAAGGGGGGGGGGGGCTAGGATGTATCAAAACTTTGAACCATTATCTAACATCAGTCCAAGTATAAGTATCAACTGAGTGCATCGTGGCACTGGGAAATTATGTCTTCATAAATATAAAACTTTAACCAAAATCTTTAAGACAAAATTCAAAGTCGATGACCTTGACTTCAAGGTCATCCAGTGGGGTAGGTACCGGTATACAGTGTTTTGTAAAATCTCAAAAATTTGTCTAACATCAGTTCAAGTGTAAACTAAATCTCTGTCAAGCATTATGAATCAGTATGCAATTAGAAAACTTTAATAAAGACCAAATTTCCTAAGTCCCTGACCTCGACATCAAGGTCACTGAGCGGGGTTGGGGTAGTACTCTGTAAAACTTTGGACTAATTTATAGGTACAGTGCAAATATAAAAAGAATTCATCTATGGGTTCAGGAGATATATGTCTTTAAA
Source organism: Ctena decussata (assembly GCA_963989385.1). Lineage (NCBI taxonomy): Eukaryota > Metazoa > Mollusca > Bivalvia > Lucinida > Lucinidae > Ctena > Ctena decussata. Next base: position 3,179,719 of record OZ022512.1, on the reverse strand, counting down.
AAACTTTAACCAAAACATCCAAGCAACAAATTTTCTAAGTCCATGACCTTGACATCAAGGTCACTGAGGGGGGTGGGAGTAGTACCTTGGAAAACGTTGGACCAATATCTAACTACAATGCAAGTATCAAATGAATCCATCTATGGGTTAAGGAGATATTGGGCTCTATAAAACTTTAACCAAAACATTCAATACAAAAACACTTCCAATTTTCTAAGTCCATGACCTTGACATCAAGGTCACGGACTGGGGTGGGGGTGGTACCCTGTTAAACCTTGGACCAATATTTAACTACAGTGCAAGTATCAAATGAATCCATCCATGGGTTAAGGAGATATAGGTCTTTAAAAAACTTTAACCAAATCATCCAATCCGGACGCCGACGCCGACGCTGACGCGGACGCGGACGCGGACGCGGACGCGGACGCCGACGCGGACGCCGACGCCAGGGTGACAACAATAACTCTTCCTGAACTTTCGTTCAGGCGAGCTAAAAACGCAAGAACTACCCAATCATTCTCTTGCCGCCTTCTTTCATCCTAAGTACTACAGATATCTGGTGTCATGTAGCAAAATTCTTGCAGGGTTTGATGAATCGAGAAATAGGTTTGGGATACCATCGCTTGCCTTAAAGATAGGACATTCCCTTCAGAAATGCTTTAAGATAGTCATCGGCAGCTGTATTGAAAGGAGAGACAAGGTAAAAGAGAATAAGGTTGAAGAGTTGCAGAAACTGATGGACATAAACTGGACAGATGATATGAGCAGTAATGCTCTAAAAACATTGCAGGAGGACAAACGAAATCGAGCTGACATAATACCATTGGCAGACGACATTAAAATCTTCTCCGATCATCTCAAAGCAAAGGCTGCTGACTATGTCGAAGAATTAGAAGATACGCAAGATACCGATGTGTCAGTAAACGTCTGGACAAAGCTAAATAGCGTCGTGCTAGCACAACTCATTCTGTTTAACAGAAGGCGCTCAGGGGAAGTTTCCCGAATGAAAGTAGCACACTATATGGCGAAGCAGACAGCTGATTATGGCTCGCAGTTTGACACAATATTGTCAGGATTCGAGAAGAAACTCTGTTTCATCATGCCAAGGGTAGAAATTGAAGGAAAACGAGGACGAACTGTTGCAGTACTTTTCCCACAGTATACTGTGCGTAACCCTCTTTTGAAAGCGCGGGGTACAGCAGTGAAGAATGAAAACCCATATTTATTTCCTGCTGTACATTATGGGTCCGAGTCACACATCCGTGGGTCAGACTGCTTGAGGAAACTAGCTACAGAATGTGGAGCAACAGCACCCCAAAAACTTCGATCAACAAATCTTAGAAAGCATATTGCTACCATGTCCCAGGTTTTAAATTTAAAAGATAATGAACTGGACATTTTAGCTAACTTTATGGGCCATGACATCAGGGTGCATAGGGAGTTCTATCGTCTGCCGGAGGCTACAGTGCAAGTGGCAAAGGTCGCAAAACTTTTATTGGCAATGGAACACGGTGGAACAACTTTACCCTCTGGGCAATCATTAGATGATATTCCACTGGACGGGGAAACAATCGAGGAAGACGGTGAGTGTACCAATTAAGTTTGTCAAGCTTCAAAGCCCTGCGTTTTCCTTTGAATCATATTGATGTTTGTCTTGAGTTAAAGAAAAGTCTGTAGTGATACCAACAAATACCTTCAAAAGAACTAGAAACCTTCATAGTGATAATAATGTGATGTAGTAAAGGTACTTGCCTAGTAAACCATTTGTCGTGGGTTCGATCCCGGGCCTCTCTAGTCTTTCTGATGAGACTTAAAACCGAGGTCCCTGCTCCGTATGACCTTTGCTGATGATGGGATGTCAACCCTAAAGGGGGTGGCCGGGTGGTGCGAAGTAGCTGTGTGTAACTTCCAGTGCCGGGGCGTCCTACTTATTTGAATAGTAGTAGGGCAAGGGCTTAATGTGTTTGCAGTAGGTGCGGGTAGGGGGTTATTTGGACAGGTTTTCTCTCGTCTATCATTTCTTTCTTCTTTCTCCCTTTCTTTGGGAGACGGCCCGATATAGACTGAAATACTGTCTTAAAGGGTTCGTTAAACCGAAAACAACCAACCAAAATCAAACCCTAAAATATTAACAACAAATTCAAAAAGACTGACATGACGGTTTGTTGAAGGAAAAAAGTAATCAAATGATTATAATTCTGACGAACGTCAGAACAAAGCTAAACCATTTATTTCTAGCTGTTAGTGAATCTTTTTTAACATTTTTTTAGGTCCATCGGATGATGAATACGAGAGTTCTGGTAGCGAGACCCCGGACGATGACTCTACAGTAGAAGGGAATCAACAAGTGGACCTGAGGGGGCCTTTACGAAATCCCTCCGCAGAAGATCACGTACACGGTAATTAAAATATTTAGTTTAGACACCAATAAAAAATTAATAATTTAACATTGTACTTTTCATACTTCATTAATCTAGAGTGGATTTCGATTTAAAACAATGCTAAATTTATCTTTAACATTTTGTCCTCATGGGGGTGAGGAGTTCGTGCTGGTCAGCTGTGTACCAATGCTCGAACAACGGACTGCAAAAGTTACCCTAAACAGTGTCCTCGACATTTTGAATTTGATACCCCTTTTCACTGTGTACTCTTAAAATTGAAACCCTTCCCACTGTGTCCAGTCAAAAAATAACCCTTTCACTGTAGTCAATTAAAACGTTTACTGTCTTACTTCTGTTGCATGTTGTATGTTGCATTGATACAGTAAACATAGGAAAACTACTGTAATTAGCTAAATACTTAGTTTTTGGACAGTAGGGTATGTGCAAACATTGTGGAAATAGGTCAGATTCTCCTAAAGGAGCACTGATCAGCTCCTAAAAAAGCAATCTAGTCAGACACTACAAGGTTTGCTATTCTGAATGCCACTTTTGAACCAATAATTCTACCGGGGCAGGTTTTATTTTAGCCCCCAATCACAGCATTTTAGAAAACGTGTAAAAGCATACCTTTTTCCTAGGAAAATAGCATTTTCCTACCATAAATGATGAAAGCGCTGCGCACTATCCAGCTTGAAAAAAGTACCCTATCTCATCGTGTTTTTTTCACGCATGGGTTCACAGCTGATCAGCAAGCGCCCCCCCCCCCCCCCGTGCATTTGTCAAAAGATCAGCAAATGCTGAGATCTGTAAAATGTAAAAATAGTCTAGCCATTGCCCGATACTTCTGCAAGAATGGAATAACAATTATTCTTCGAATATGTATTTTAGAGCCGAAAGGAAAGAATCCCCATAAAAGGTCCAGGAATTTCACATCCCAAGATCGGAAACGACAAACATACACTAGGCGGCCATGGTCAGCGGAAGAGAAAGAGGCAGTGGCAACATTCTTTGAAAGGCAACGTTTCACTACCGAAAGGCCTGGAAAAAAGGAGTTTGATGCCTGCATTAAGGCAAATCGTGTTTTAAATGCCAGAACGTGGCTTAACGTGAAAGTAAAAAGTATGCAAAGACCAGGAACTGAAACAATCAAAGTCCAAATCCAGCCCTCAAACCATAGTTGGAAACAACTAAGATTACAAATAATCAAGATACAGAGAACATAAGGCCAACCGAGTGAGCAGCTTGTTCCCAAAAGGTGGTCACTCAGCAACCCAAACCGAACTAAAAATAATAAGAACATACATAAGGTAAAACATCACAGAAACTCTGACACCAAAAACAGGCAACAGAGAACCACAACAGAACTACCGCCTTGGAACGGTCAGTAATGAATTACTGGGGGGCTTAAATCGATTTTACGGGCCCAACCTCACCCTCAGTTTCTGGAGTGGTACAAAATATTTAGTTGGTTGTTCGTTTCGCTACTTTTATAACACGTTTAGAAGGAAATGAACTCTAACATGAATGTGTATACGCACTGACCTTATGACATCGGGATGTTTGACAGACTATCAAAGAATGAAGAAAACAAGAAATCGAAGATTATGTATTCCAGTTAAAAGTATAAATATTGCAAAGGAGTTGGATTATCAAAAGTGAAAAGTTATACATACAGAAATAGAAAATCACATATTTCGAAAAGAAAAGAAATCGTCTGTTCATCTGGTACACATGGAAACAGCTCAGAAATACTAAGTTCTAGAACTAATATTTGTTTTGACTGATTTATTAACCAAAAGAAGCGACCTGTATGATTAATGCTGCTATAATTGAACGCACTGTTTGACTTCTTAGAAACTGGGTGACCAAGCTATTTCATTTCTTTCTTCGACATCATTTTCTTTAGTCACATGTATGACTGAATAACATCCACGATGTTTTGTGCAGATGGAAAAATGGATTTCCTAAATAAAAGTCAAGGTGACCAAATCATTTCAGTGCTTTAGTCGATACCATATTCTTCAGCCACAAGTATGACTGAATTAAATTTACGATGTTTTGTGCAGATGGAAAATGGATTTTCTAAATAAACATTTAAGAATAATTTCTCTCTAATTATAATTAACAATGGGTTAAGTGAACGAAGAATATACATTGAATGAATCATTTGCATAGGTCTGCTGAAATGATTTCAGTAACCGTAGCACTAAAACTTCACTGCAGAAAATTGCAGGCAATGTTTGCACTCGTGAAAACAACTAACATCATATTACCGTGGCGACTAGATTATACAGCTGGCCATTAGAATGAATGACATCACAATTTCGTCTTTTGAACATCATTGGCAAATGTGACAAGAACTAAAGCACTATCATTTTGCTCAGTATGCCATTCTCTTGAGAAATTTATAGGGCGATAATTTGTAAACAGTACGACGTTTATGACATTTGTAATTGGAGAAAACAATTTATCTGAATATGAATGATCAGCATATACATGTTTATAGTTTTGGTTTGTTTCCCAGATCCCCTTATCCCATAAAGCTACAACAGAAAATGCGATGCAAAAATTACGAAAAACGCTTATCACAAATAACGCTAGTAAGAATTATACCAAAATCACCTCCTTATAACGGTCAGTAAAAGCAAAGAAGTAAGAAAATAACTTGTGGAGCACAATATGTTACGCAGAAGGTTTTACACACGGTCGACACGGGTGTAGAGCCTTATGCGTCGCCAGGACGGCGGAGGGTGATTTCCGGTTAAAGGGTCATCTAACAGTGTATTACACTAACAAGGAAACTCTAACAACGTTAGAATTTTTTGAAGTTTATATATAATGTAAATTCTATATACAACAATACAATTTACAACTGTCACAATTACAATAATATACAGCACATATCAGTTCATGTCGCTGGCCCAAGTAAGGTGTTTGTTTCAAATCTGCAATCGATTTGCGTACAATATGCAATTAGATTACCGTATGACGTCAACACCGTACTCGGCTCAGCGCCATGAACTAAAGGAAAATACAAAGAACAAAAAAACGTTAGTTTGAGCTCATACAAAAAAACAAGGCCTTATGTTGGTAGACTTCAATTTGTCGTTCCCTGGATCATGTCATGGGCCAGTCCATATATCATGAGGAACACCAACTTATATTAGCACGTGCACGCTAATATACTGGTCGCTCCCTGGATCGTACCAGGGACCAGTCTAAATATAATATGACACACTTTAGTGGACGAACACTGTCCCACTTTCACCTCCGCAGTAATTACATCGATTTCGCCAATATTTTGTGCTTCCCGCCTCTGCTAGGAAAACATGCACAAGGGCGTTGTAACTGCTCTACCCGGGTTGGTATTAACCTGGAGACGTATATCGAATCTCAAGGTGAGACGTGGCTTTAAGCCCTAACAGCTGACTGCCGGACTTGATGTGCCTAAAAATAACGAACTTACACTTAAAACATCGTAACTACATAATAACAATACGTAAGACTTGGGCCTGTCTGGGAAATACCATACAACGCCCTCGGCGAATGCCGAGCATAACGTGCACACGCCAGCCGTGTCACTAGACACGACTCACGATGTAAAGCCAAAATTGTGCTTACCACTTCCGCCAATGAAGAAACGTAGATCATACCACGCATGTGCGTCGAAGGATCTGACGCCAAACATTGTCGAGAAGTATACTGATGTCAACAGGTATTACCATGACATTCCCCACATAAAACATGAATGAATCTAAACAACGACATATTTACATTAAATTGATTGACCAAAATCTAACTCGCATATGTATTAATTCATTTCTTTAAACTAAGCGTAATACCATTTGCCATAGAATATAATAACTGAATAAGCGTTTCTAACACATTTGGGATCATAACGTTTGATCTGACATCATGACGCCAATTATGTTATACCATATGACGTCATCTAGTAAAGGCAAATCAAACGCATGACGACCAAATGTTACCATAATAACATATGGAAAAAAACCCTTAATGCGGTGCATGCTAAGGCGTCAATTGACGTCACGAGTATATAAATTAGTTCCATTACAAATCAATCTACTTCTATAGGCCACGTATACGTGAAACTAATATAAAAAGTGCTGACGTCGCAATAACATGATGCAACTGACTTCATATGAATAACATGAATGCAACTGACGTCACATGAATAACATGAATGCAATTGACGTCACTGGACGTCAAATAGATGCACACCAGTAAAACTAATATAAAAAGTGCTGACGTCGCAATAGCATGAAAGCAACTGACGTCACATGAATAACATGAATGCAACTGACGTCACTGGACGTCAAATAGACGCACACCATTGCAACCAACATCAGTGATATAAACTATCTCTGTAATTTACAAAACTTCCTAATATACAAATACCATGCGCAGCATGGTCAGTATAAACAAAATTGGTCGACATATGCACAGCCTGATCACTGTCAACAAAATCAAATCAGTCGACAGATATAATCATACCATATCAATCAGAAGTCACATTTTTCATTCTTAGCCAAACTATTCTAAATAGATATAATAAAATCTTACCGTTCTGGTCTTAACACAGAATCTGGGCACACAACAATATAACATTCACCTTAGAATTAAACAGCCACTTCTAACTTTTCATTAAAGAATAGGAGTATAAATACCATGCGTCTCACTTTAAAATCATCGAACTCGAATCTAAGCGTGCAGGTATTCACATTAAAATCATGCAACACGCTGTCTACAATCAAAAGACTCGTGCAGGTATTCACCTTAAAATCATGCAATACGCTGTCCACGAGAGGTATTCACAAACAACCCATGCATAACGTAGCCACAATTTCCGTAAATGTTTTATTACCACAGTTGCCCTAAAGACTATAGCCCTACTGATTGAAAGGACTAAAATGATTTCGACGACATAGTCGCCGATCAGATCCATTTCGTAACACAATACTGTTTCGGATATCATGAGCCCATTAAAACCCGTGAACGTTTGACCAATGATGAAATACATGCATTGCATATATAAGAATATATAAGAATAAACGCATTGAATTTATTGCAGTACAATTATAAATTCATTTTTTATTTGCCTAATAATTATATGGAATGCCCAGAGAGTGTCACAATAAACTATCCCAGCCTATCCTAAGCACCTCTCAGAACAGAAACCACATAATTACCAGTAATCCATGAAACTGCGTAACAAACAAAAAAAAAACTTCATTTCGACGGCACTTAAGCATTAGTAATTAATGGTGACAGTGCAATCAGAGGCACTTTATGTTTAAACTGAGACTGACTTCTTAATTAAAACTGTTCTGAATGCAAAAAAAACACTTCCCCACTTTGTATTGTATGTTTTCAATTGTGTATCCGCGATTTGCAATACTTCCCCTATTTGTATCTTTGTGTGTTCAAGTGCATCCCCGATTCGTATTGCGTGTTACACTCCCCAATTTGCATGATTTATTCTCAATACCGAATTTCACTGATTTCAGGAAAACTGTTCTCAAATAGGGTTAAACTAATGTTACTAACATAGAAAATGACATAAATATCTCAAAATTCATAATATTTACCACCTCCCCATTTGGTAAGCAGAGAGTAAGACTCCCCGTTAGGGACCTTTTACAAGTATGTGTGTGTGTGTGTGTGTGTGTGTGTGTTCTTTTTTAGGCACGTGCAAATTCGTGTATCATTAGTTTTCTACATCTTCGCAAATAAAAATAATTTGTAAAAATCACAGGGAAATATATTTAATTCGGCGATACGAAAACTTGCCAAAATGTAACACTTTTTCTATTAAAAAATTGGTACAAAGTTTTCTGGCAGGTGCCCGTTTTGCCTTGAATTAGTCATCCAACAATCCAAGAGGTAAGAGGCCCTTACACATAGACAGCGCTCCTGGAAGGCACGGCGTGGGCGAGGGGGTGTGATTTTTCGCTAGAAGTTCAGAGGAGTGAATGCTTGATATGTCGCCAGTCAACTTTTCAGAGACGATAAAGTTAAAATGCAATTATGCTGTGAACTTTTGCACGTGCCTCTAGTGTAATCCATTGTGAATTTAGACATTTGTTAAAAAAAAAAGAAATAACTTAGTATTGATTTTTATCTGCTCTTCAGTAGGTGAAACAGACTTTAATCTGAAATCGTGTCAGCATAATTTGACGCCACGTAGTTGTATGTTTATATTGAAACGTGTAGTACACAGGCGGCCAACTGTGAAGAACTTGCTTGGAGAATTGGTATAGATTCTAGTCCAGATTAAATGCTTTTTAGCTTGATAAAAGAAATTTGACTTCTATTCTCCGCTTCAATGGTTGACCAATGAATGTTTCACACGCGGTTTGAGTTGTATAACAGCAGATTCTGTGAACCGAAAGCAAATCTGGTAAGACACTACAGTATGATGACTCGGATAACACTGCCATCTTTGATCTCTCCGAGAGAAACTGAAACCGGAAGTAGTTAGTTAATTTTGGCACTAAAAAATGGCCATTAACAGATTTTGCCCAAAACTACGATAATGAAATAAAAATCTATGCCGAATTTGATGGAACTAGTGAGAAAAAGTGACCTTGTCGCTTATTTTACGTATTTTGTAGTTTTCTGAACCCTCTCAAGTTGTTAAATTTTCGCTATCTTTAGCATGCAGATAGATCTTCCGTTGCGCCGTCCGCTGTTTGTCTGCAGTATTTTTGACAGAAATCTTTATAATCTTTGATTTTTATGTAGTATTTGACATTTTCTCTATCAAATAACGGCAGAAATAGAGTGCAAAGATGGGTAGTGGCGGTTGCTAACCATTTAGTGCGTTAGAACGTTTTCACGAGAAAAATGTTTTTAGATTTCTTGCGCTGGGCCACTATTCAGGCCTACTGTTAATATGAGAATTAAAGACATAAAACAAACATTTTATTTTTTCTCATTTTTTCCAGTGGGAAAATATTCCCATTTGATAATATGGGAAATTTTTCCCATGGGAATTTTAAAAAATCCCACTTGAAAAAAAAAATTTCCCATGGGATTTTCAAAATTCCCATGGGATTTTTAAGTTTGAGTCGTTATTTCAATTCCAAGACTAAATATTTTTTGGCTCAAAACATATAGAAATTAATGTCTATGACCTATATTTATGTATTTAAGTGGTTTTAAGTGTCTAGGAAGACAAGAAAGACAAGTGAAGTTTGCAAAAAACCGGTTGTGCAAAAAAAAACCGGTGGCTGTTTTAATCTTTTTACCCTAAAGAGCCTAGTTTTTTGTAATCATTTCGGGAAAGGGGTAGGGGGAGGTTAGGGTGGGGAGTAAATAATTTATTGATGAAGTCCTGAGCTGCTAATGAACAGTATCCTCAATTCAACTTCATAATATCCATGAATATACTAATACAATAAATAATATGTTAAAAGTTGTTTGAAAGTAATTATTGTGTTGTAATATTTTAGGTGTTGATAAGAATGGTAAATCGTAATATGCAAAGATGGTGCAAAACTACCTGATCAGGAAAGATTAGATCTTTTCATAGCGACAGTTACACTTCATGAACAGACAGGTGATGGGAAGCTATATTTTCCATGTCTGAGCATAAAGATTTGCACTTTTTCGTTTTCCTTACAGTAATATGCGGCAGTATAATTGACGAGAGCTATACAAACAGATAACGTTTATTATCACTCCGCAGGTACACATTCAACGTGATATTAAACCTAAACCCTGATTAAAATATTTGCTTGTCGAATGTGTCATTAACTGGTTATTCTGGTGAAGTTTCTTTCAAACTATGTTTAAAAGAGTCAGAGCGAGAGTTTGTCATTCGTTAAGATCTTCGTTTATTCTGTTGTATCATAGGAAATCTTAGAAATACGTATACTACATGTATCTGAATATCTGAATATAGTTGACAGGTTGACACATAAAGCATTGAAAGCCTAGCTGCAGTCTGACACTGTCTCTTTACAACAGTTTGAAAATCTAATCATATGACACCACTAACAATTATATACAGGCTACAATTGTTTTACTGAACGTTACCAATAAACCTACCATCAGATACATGTTTAATTAAATCATATAATTATAGTTAAAACATACAACGATGGTTTTCTAATATAGTGGCATATACTTCTGGCTACTTAAGATGAAATACAGATCAAACTGAGGATACACTAGTTACCATTTACACGTGTATGTATTTCTCAAAGTCATTCTTCAAAAGTGTATGGACTCTTACAAAAACGTTTTGTTCTAGATTCAAGTAATTTTTCGGTGTTGCATTACTTCAAAAGGAACCAATCAGTTCTCTCTAGTATGTGCATAATTTAAACATGACTAATAGCGTTTGTTCAGTAAAAACCACATTTATCAACCACAATTTTGGTTTATTAAGAACATTTTTGTTTGTTAGTACCTTTGTTACTGTTATGTACGTTACACATCAAATATGATTATTTTTTTCTTTTAAAACCCTATTTAGCATTGTGCATTTAAATAAACTCAAATACATTTATGGATGAAATTATGTTTCTGCTTCTTTTATAAATTATGAGTTATGCCAAATGGTTTATTATGTAGACTAAAGCAACAAGAAAAAATCAACAAGTAAAAGAATTGCTATCGTCACCCAGTTTACAAGATTTGTTCACTAGAAAAAGAGTTCAGCCTGCAAAACAATGATATTTGAAAGGTTTTGTTCACCGGGTGGTGAGGAATTGTAATTCACTGTCTTCCATTTCCATACTTACAAACATGTAATTATCGATTAGTGTCATATCTACACCCAGTAGCATAGATCAAGACTGCCGAATAACAGACTAGTTTGAGAAAATCATCGTGACAGTTCAGCTAAACATGTTCAGAAACACGGAACTGACCTTTCTAATGATTTCCGATTCTGTTTGCCATTAAATGCAGTTTCAATGGCGGCCATTTTGAATTTCAAGATGACCACCATAAATGGAAATTTTCGGCTTGGCATCCACCCTGAAAATGCTTAGAAAAGCTTTGTCTAGCATTGTGCGAAATTTCATGCTTTTATCAAAAAGTGCACAATTATTTCACATATCTGCCTAGCTATCAGGGAAGTCGAAATATGTTACAGACAAATAATGCTTCATGGCCCCCGAGAATTCAATTGGCCGTCAGTATACCTTTGATCTCTTTGGCCAGTCTGATGAAAGAAAGAATGAAAGGTCTGAAATGGCCTTGGTTGTTAATCTTAGTCCATGATTCCTTCAAGAATAAAGCCATAAACATGTCAGTAATAATTAAAATGGGTCTTCAGCCACTGTTAATAGCGACAGAATTTGTAGGCTCATCAATTATGAAAACATGGGTCAATATAAAACTGTCTTTAACTGGGAGGTAATGCCATGGCCAGGCCAAAACTTTCAATACTAATATATTGTACTAGTGAAACAGTAAATACCCAGATCAGTCTAAGACTCAATTTAATCGGACCAGTCTTTCGTATCTAATGACTCTTTTTGAGCTACTGAGTGAAACAAAGAGAACAGGTCAGTTTGTAAATATATTTTACCCATCCATAAATGGGGAAAAGGCAGACAGTGCAAACCCAGATCCGACGCCATGCAAAACGTGGCGCCTTATCACTGTCTACTCTATCTCCATTAGACAAACAAGTATTTCCCCTTAAAATAAAAATTATAAAATTAAAATGACCAGACACCACTTAACTGAAGAATGGCATCATCCATTTAATGACAAAAGAACAGTCCACTGTGCACAAAGTTGAAACCCCCTCCACACTTACCCACCCCATTTTTATTTTTCATGATTTCAAAAATTTTCTTCTTACATTTCAATTAACAATAAGTTACGTGTTCGAAATCATCTGTCAAAATTTTGAGAAAATGTCTGTTTTAATAAAACAAAATATCGTCAACCCGAAATGCAACTTGTTTATACCGAAACGGCCAATTAAATATTGGTTTTGGCTTTGTGTATGATGTGGTCATAAAGGGGACATGTACAGACTCCGTGCCAAGAGAAGCATCCTCTGAGCACCTTGGGACCATCGTATTGAAATTGGACAGGAAAAAGTATTTTCTGATTTGTGAAATTAAAATCTGAAAGAGTTCCTTCAAGAGCAGAGAATACATTCAGGAGAAGAAGCATGGGCCAGACTACGTAGTTTCGGCTAATAAAGCCTCTTCAGTGACCCTGACAATATCTGGTGACGAAACCAGAGAAGAGCATACTGTAATTTCTAAATCTTAATTGGACAGTCGATTCAAAGACTGATTAGTATCAAAAAGGGTCCAAATAATATATAAAACGATGGCTTGGAATATGAGTATAGACCAATCTAAAATTTCAGATTTCTCAGGATATATCCTCTGATCTCAAAGGACGAAAATAAAATATAATCTGCACTATGGATGATGTACGGGGAGACTTTTTACGGCCTCCACACGGCACAACACCAGCTGCAGTGAGGTAAGATTAAAATCTGAAAGAGTTCCTTCAAGAGCAGAGAATACATTCAGGAGAAGAAGCATGGGCCAGACTACGTAGTTTCGGCTAATAAAGCCTCTTCAGTGACCCTGACAATATCTGGTGACGAAACCAGAGAAGAGCATACTGTAATTTCTAAATCTTAATTGGACAGTCGATTCAAAGACTGATTAGTATCAAAAAGGGTCCAAATAATATATAAAACGATGGCTTAGAATACGAGTATAGACCAATCTAAAATTTCAGATTTCTCAGGATATATCCTCTGATCTCAAAGGACGAAAATAAAATATAATCTGCACTATGGATGATGTACGGGGAGACTTTTTACGGCCTCCACACGGCACAACACCAGCTGCAGTGAGGTAAGATTAAAATCTGAAAGAGTTCCTTCAAGAGCAGAGAATACATTCAGGAGAAGAAGCATGGGCCAGACTACGTAGTTTCGGCTAATAAAGCCTCTTCAGTGACCCTGACAATATCTGGTGACGAAACCAGAGAAGAGCATACTGTAATTTCTAAATCTTAATTGGACAGTCGATTCAAAGACTGATTAGTTTTGACGTTAGTGCAAATTAATTCTTTTAAATTCAAGTGAAGTTTAAAGTTGCCGCGAGTTCATAATTCTTAGAGGTGGTTGGGTGGTGCGATGATGCTGGGTATAACTTCCAGTGCCGGGGCGTCTTACTGATTTGGATAATAGTAGGGCAAGGGCCTGCTGTGCTTGCAGTTGGTGAGGGAGGGGGGGGGGGGGGGGGGGGGGCGGTAGTTCGGACATTTTTTCTCGTCTGTCATTTCTCTCTTCTTTCTCCCTCTCTTTGGCAGACCGCCCGATATAAACACTAATACACTCTTAAAGGGCCGTTAAACCCAAAACAATCACCCAACCAACCATCATATATTTTGGCCTGAAAAGGATTTCCTTCGTAAACCGTTTTCAGACGTTTAATTGTATAATTGTGAAAGTATGGTGTAAGTATTTCAAAGAAGCGTTATTTATTTTTATCATTATCATTACTGATAGAAAGCCATTCGGCAGACAATTAACTGATGCTGTAACACATTTCCATACCAAAATGTGAGATAACAGAATTCTGAAATGCAGCAATTATCCCTCAGGGCACATAATGTTGAATCACCATTGAATTCAACACCGTGATATTGAGTCAATGTTGATTCAGTGTTGATTCAGTGTTGATTCAACGTTGTGCCTGCAGGCATGAGTCTCTTCTTACGTGCTGATATTCTGTTTTATTGAATCGATCACATCAAAAAAATAGTGGGACACGCGATCTCAGTAAACAGTGCAGAGCAGATGATACGTATTCAATTGATTAGTCTGTGCCAGAATTGAGTCGATTTATTGTGTCTTGAAAAGATACAATTTTGAATATGACTTTTCAATTACCTTCATAAGTTCAACTGCTGGTACATGTTACATCTTCTGCTAGAAATACCAGACAGGGAACATGCTGATTGTATTGCTTCTGAAGTGCTTTTAATCACCCTCTGACCAGGCTCCCTCCATGTAGTATAGGTTAGAAGTTAGTGTAAGACACTTGTTCACAATTTAGAATCTGCGAGGCAAAGCGTAGCAGATTCTAAATGTGAAAAAAATTCTGAATGAGTTCTAACCGGCTTAGACTGCTGTCAGTTTTCTTGAAAAGTGTCCATTATTGGCTCCATTACTTTCCACAGATACATTGATATGGCGGGTATATTATAATAGGCAGTTGATGCTTACTACCCACGAGCACCTGATCACACCTCTGTTTTGGGGTTCATGTCTGTGTGTAAAAAATATTCCGGAATTGTCTATGTTGAAATGACCTACGAGTTCGGACTTATGATTTGGGTACTTCGACAACTTTCATTTAGCCTTTAGCTAGAGACTACATCAAAGATCACTGCTGTTTTATACAAACTTCTTTGTTTTACATGTTCGATTTATTCATTTACTTTTTTGTTTTCTTGAAGTGTAGATCATAAAGCTGTTTTGAGTTTCAAAAACAATAGAACAAGTTTGATATGCAAATGAAGGAGCTTGCCTCAAAAAGTGTTGGAATACATTTTACAAAGTGAAAGGCATAAGGAAAATTTGGATTCTCGTCGATTTTCAGATGACACATGGGTAATCCAAGTACTATCTAGTGCGAAAAAAATTCTTCTAGTAAAAGATAATGAAAAGATAAAAGTAGAAATTAGGAAAATGTCAGGAGTGCATAGCAGAATATTATTCTACTCGATGGGAACTTGTGACCTAAAAGACATAGGTCAGACGGCATGCGTTTAGTTATTGCTTGCAGGCTGCTTAGAATCTCTGCTTTTTCAAAAACATAAACTTTTTTTAGCTCATCTGAGCCAGCGGCTCCGGGGGAGCTTATAGGATGGTAAGGCTCCGTTGTCCGTCGTCCGTCCGTCGTCCGTCCGTCGTCCGTCTACACGTTCAAACGACTTCTCCTCTGAAACCGCTGGGCCGATTGTAACCAAATTTCATATAGACCCTTCTGGGACCTTAGGAACGAAAAAATTGTTCAAACGGTCCTGGTCACATGACCAACATGGACGCCATGCCCATATATGGTAAAAACCTGAAAAAATCTTCTTCCTCAGAAGCAATAGGTCGATGGCCTTGAAACTTGGTATTTAGCATTGAGTACACGCGTGCTACCTAGCTTGTTCAAATTATGACTTTGGGTTGATCTTGACCTTTTTTTATGGTAAGGTCAAATTTGTTTCCTTATGCTTTTATATGGCAAAATGCTGCAACATAAGATATCTTGGAAACTGTTGAAGATTTTGGCCTAAAAATTGATACATACAGTCATCTTAATGACTACATGAAGATTTATGAGTACAAGAGGTCAATGTCATTTTTCGACCTTTGACCCAGAACTCTCATATTTTGACAATATCAAACAATCTCCTCAAAAACAACTAGGCCAATTGTAACCAAATTTTCATATAGATCCTCCAGGGGTTGAGGGAATGAAAATTTGTTCATACGGTCCAGGTCACATAACCAACATGGCCACCACGCCCATATATGGTAAAAACCTTGAAAAATCTTCTTCTCCAGAACCAGTAGACCGATGGCCTTGAAACTCGGTATGTAGCATTGAGTACTCAAGTACTATCAAGTTTGTTCAAATTATGACCCTGGGTTGACCTTGACCTTTTTACCGCAAGGTCAAATGTCGGAAATGCTAGAACATGAGATTTCATGGTAAGTTTTAAAGATTTTGGCCTAAAAATTGGTATATACAATCATCTTAATGAGTACATGAAGACTTGTGAGTAAAAAAAGTCAAGGTCATTCTTTGACATTAAACCCAGAAATCTCAAATTCTGACAATTTCAAACAATCTGCTCTAAAACCACTGGGCCAATTGAAACCAATTTTCATATAGAGTCTCAAGGGATTAGGGAATGAAAAAAATTCTAACGGTCCTGGACACATGACCAACATGGCCGCCACGCCCATATATTGTAAATACCTTTAAAAATTTTCATCTCCAGAACCAATTGACCGATGGCCTTGAGACTTTGTATGTAGCATTGGGTACTTAAGTACTATCAAGATTGTTCCAATTATGACCTTGTGTTGACCTTGACCTGTTTACAGCAAGGTCAAATATGGGAAAATGGTAGAACATAAGATTTCATGGAAAGTTTTGAAGATTTTGGCCTAAGAAATTGGTATATGTAGTTGTCTTAATGAGTTTATGAAGAATTATGAGTACAAGAGGTCAAGGTCGTTTTTTTACGTTTGATCCAGATCGTTCATATTTTGACATTTTCAGCCATTTCCTCAAAAGCCAAAGGGCCAATTGTGAACACATTTCATATAGAGCCTACAGGGGTTGATTGAAAATTTGTTCAAACGGCCAGGTCACATGACCAACTTGGCCGCCATTACCAGTTATGGTATAAATCTTTAATATTTTTCTTCTCCAGAATCAATACACCTATGGCCTTGAAACTTAGCACGGAGTACTAGAGTACCACCAAGACTGTTCAAATGGTGACCTTGGGTTTACCTTGACCTTTTTCGCGGCATGGTCATATATGGGAAAATGCTAGAACATAAAATTTCCTGGAAAATTTTGAAAATTTTGGCCTAAAAATGGTATATATGGTTGTCTTAATGAGTACATGATGATTTATGAGTACAAGTGGTCATGGTCATTCTTTGACTTTTGACCCAAAACTCATATTTTGACAATTTCAGACATGATAAGTAAAAGCCACCTTGCCAATTGTTCAGGTGAGCGATTCAGGGCCTCATGGCCCTCTTGTCTTTCTTTTTTCTGTTGTTGTTAGACATATACTGTATGCTTTGTATTTTTTCTCCATTTCTATAGACCTGTCAGGGGTCTTTTTCTGCTAATTACCTTGTAATTTAACAGAAAAAGAAATGGCAGACCATACATTATTCAATGGACATAACGGTTACAAGGTCGTTTTTCTCTGAAAGATTGAAGGGAGAGTTTTTTTTATTACTTTTAGTCAATCAGAAGCTTTATTACTGATTTGTGTCTTCAGAACCTTTTTTAATGGCTAAGAGTTATTTCTAAGTCATTAAGAGGGGCTCATCACAACATAGTCAGCTCTCAATATTACTTCTGATTGGCTGAGTGAGTAGAAAATTTAAAAACTGCAGTCTAATGCCTGTAAGAACAGGTAATTTCATTCAACGAATGACCAATTTCACAGGTTCTTAATTTCATCTTTGATGTTACCGCAAAATCTGGAGTATTCCTATCAGCGCATAAGTGGCAAGGAGAGTGCAAATGGCCGTGTGCTGCCAAAACACATCAAGGGAAAAATATCTATCACCGAAATATCAAACTGTCAATAATTACGTGCCGCTTAATACATAAGCGAACATCAGAGACATTGATCAGTTTATGCTTTAAGATGACGGTGTGTTCGCTGTTCTTTACTATGTTAATAAGAACCTATATCCATTGTTACACAGAAAACTCTACGCTGGAGTGTAGAGCTTTATTTGCTGCCAAGACGGCGGAGGGTGACTACCGGTAAATGGCGTTATCCACCAATGAACAATATCAACAATGAAACTCTAACAAAGTTAGAATTTTGGAAATTTATATATGATAATTTAAGTTCTATATACAAACAATACAATTTACAACTGACGCATAAACCATGATATACATGTCAGTTCATGTCGCTGGCCCGAGTATGATGTTTGTCTTAAATCTAAAGTCGATTTGCATACATTACGCAAATCAATCGCAGACTGATGCTTACTTCGTACTCGGCTCGGCGCCATGAACTGAAAGTACACAAAAGAACAAAAGAACGTCACATGAACCCAAACCAATAATGAAAGTAAAGGCCTTTCCACACACTGCCGGGTTTTTACAGATTAATCGCTCCCCGTACACCACCAGGGACCAGTCACTATTAAATATGTAGTTGGTATTTACACGTAACCGCGTGTTTCAAATCTCTACCGTGGTCAAGCTGCCTTCTGCTACCACGGCGATTGTCCTCAGTATATCGACCCCACACCATTCGTCTGATATAGCCTGCCTCTGCTAGGCTTCTAATATCGGACGTGTTTCGATTGATCGAGCACCCGGGTGAAGATGAACCTGGAGCTATGTACTTCCAGTTGAGGAATAACGTAAATTGGTGGTTTTCCAGGTGAGGAGTGGATCACAGTCTAAACAGCTGACTGTCGGACTTAAGATGCCTTTCAGACTGATTTCTAAAACTAGGCACTCATTAATTTTCCACCATAAATACATTTTAGCCACTCTTGAATTCGCTTTGAAATTGAGAGTATTTATACTAATCTTAGGATTTGAACGATTCACAAATAGCATGAAAAAATCAAGCACAGTAACTGCCTCTAATAAATATACCGAATACTGGTATATTAATATTTAAAACGGGCAAAAAATGAGAACGTAGTCAAATGATGTCTTACGCCCACAAAGTAAAACGATACGCAATGATCTGGAATTAATGCAACCAAATTCCACTTTCCGCTCTTAAAAGTAATAGGAAAAGACTACTTTGAACAACTCAGAACATAAACTGAGTCAATGAATGTTCGAATGCGCAAAAAGACATTCCTAAAACAAAATGTTTCACCCACAATAGCTAAAGCCAAATTTCTGCTTATGGGAACTCACTGTATTAAAAAAAGATAAAAAGAAAGACGTAAACACGTCCGATCTCATAGATCATCCGTGCGGAGAAGAAGCCAACTTTTCCGTAAGGTTATTTTTCCACATTTACCATAAATACTGTTGTATTACTGACTGAAGTTTAAAATACCTAAGATTAAATAGAATTTAGACTTGAAACACCTGCGATGCGATTCCTTTCGTAACATTGGTTTCCCCCTAGGGTGAAAAGCATGACAAATATGTTTCTTTTCTTAAATTGTACAAAATGAGGTCGAATCGCGGGTTATTTCAAAACTGGAAAAGCAACGCTATACACAACAACGGTGCGATGCGTAATGTGGCCAAACTATCTACTAAGGTAGTCCGCCCCCAAATTATCTTGGCCGCTCCTGAAACTGTATGGCTATAATTCATGGCCCATCGCAAGATTCGGGGATTGAGCACCTTAGCAGATTGCATGTAGGGCGAGGGCTTGTGGTCAGTTTTAAGTAGGCGCTCTACCCCATACAGGTACCTACGATATTTCTCAACTCCCCAGATTATACCCAAACATTCCTTCTTAATCAGGGAGTAGTTCCTTTCCCGAGGTAATAATATTGTACTAGCATAAGCTATTGGCAAATGACCTTCACCTTCAAATTCCTGATGCAAAACAGTTCCAAGACCAACGTCCGAAGCCTCTGTCCGGAGAACAAAGGAGTTATCTTCACGAAAAACATGTAAACGAAGAATAGGACTAGACGTAAGCCTATTCTTCAGGGTCTAAAATGCTCTTTTCTTCTGATCTTGCAAATCTTTGATAGAATTTGGTCTATCTCGTTCAGTTTAATCAGTCAGAGAAGTAGCTATGGATGAAACATTTGGGATAAAACGACGGTAAAAATCAACAAACCCAAGAAAAGATTTAATTTGCCTTTTCGTAGATTGAGGAGGGCATCTCTGATAGCCTTATTTTGTCCTCTTGCGGTCGTACCGTCTGTCTGATGATATTGTCACCCAGGCACTCGATACTACCTATCCAACCATGCATTTGGATGGTTTTGCCGTCAGTTTTGCAGACCTGAGCCTATCCAACAGTTGACGTAATGACGTCAGATGATTCTTCATGTTTCAGTGAATATTCACCTATCATCAATAAAACTGTCAACATTCAAGTGATTGGATAAAATGATTCTCATTAACCTACAAAAAGAGGGACCCAAAATAACCAAAACAAAGGGCATAGTTTTAAACTGGAATAAACCCTTAGGAGTTTCAAATGCTCTCAAAGGTTTAGACCTCTCCGTAAGACTGACTTGTTAGTAACCCTTACTAAGGTCCATCTCAGTGAAATACTTATGTCCAGACATTTTATTGATAACCTCTTCCATATTCTGCATAGGTTCATCATCGAATTCCGTCACTACATTAAGGTTCCGGAAGTCGATGCAGAATCTTACTGATCCGTCCTTCTTCGGAACAAGGACAACAGTTGCTGAATATTGAGAGATTGATGGTTCAATTACCCCTAAATCTAACATGTCCTGAATCTCCGTCTCTATGACATTACGCGTCTTATACAGGATGGGATAACCTTTTGCCTGTCACTTTATTAAGCTTCCGGAAGTCGATGCAGAATCTAACTGATCCGTCCTTCTTTGGAACAAGGACAACAGTTGATGAATATTGAGAGATTGATGGTTCAATTATCCCTAAATCTAACATGTCCTGAATCTCCGTCTCTATGACATTACGTCTTATACAGGATGGGATAACGTTTTGTCCGTATAGGTTCTGACGGGAGTAATTTGATATCGTGCTGTATTTGATCAGTCCGATCGGGTAAACTTGATAGTACATCCGGGTACTGTTTAATTTACGCTTAAACCTCCGAACGTTGTTCTGACGTTGACGTATCTGAAATACTGACGTCATTAAAAGTTTCCGGTTCCTTTTCTGTCGGCAAAGCACACTCATTAAGCGAACATTCTTCAGTATCATCGTCATCAACCGACGATAAACAATGTAACGGCACACTACGACGCTCAACATACTGTTTCAGCATGTTAGCATGATACGTTATCCCGACGCCATTGACGTTAATTTATAGTCCATTCTATTAACAACCTCGACTACTTCATATGGACCATTCGGTTGCAATAACAACTTATTACTGTTAGTTGGCTGCAATAATAGTAATTTATCTCCCACGTCAAATTTACGCGACCTAGCCCGTTGTCATAATAAGCGTTTTGCTTTACTTGCAATTTTTCTAAATTATCATGCGCTAACTTACATGTCTGCTCTAACCGTTCCTTTAACTCAATTACGTATTGGTACGTCGTGAGAAACTGCTCAGCCTGTACCTCTTCAGATCACCATTCCCGTAATATTGCCATGGGGCCCTTAACGTTACGTCCGTATAACAGTTCGAACGGAGAATCACCTAACGAATCCTGCAGAACATCTCTTACCGCAAACAGTAGTGCTGGGAGATATTTATCCCTGTCTTTCTGAGGTTCTGCGCACATCCTACGTATCATTTGCTTTAACGTCGCGTGAAAACGCTCTACGAAACCGTTACAGATAGGATGATACGGCGTCGTTGTTAACTGCTGGAGTGATAACAACCTGCTTACTTCTTTCATAACTTCTGCAGTAAAGTGACTTCCGCAATCCGTCAACATTTCATCGGGTATGCCAACCCAGAATATATCCTATGATCTCAACGGCCAAAACTAAAATATAAGCTGCACTATGGATGATGTACAGGGGGACGTTTCACGTCCAACACACTGAAATTTGCTTGATAACAAGTTTATTCATTAATACAACAACCCTTCCTAACGTTTCGGCGTATTGCCTTTATCAAAGAAACAAAAAATTTTCACGATAATTACATTATGCCCTGTTGTCCTTACTTGTTTACGTTATGTGACGTCGTGAAAATTTTGCCTCAACGTCACGTCATATTGTAGGTGCTACAAATAACGGCGCGAAATCGGACAACACAACGCTACAAATCTCACCATGTCTTTTCCTGGAGATGTTTTGCCAAAAAGTTTGTATATTATGTGTTCACAAACACCTTGAGAATACTCTGATATACTTTCAAGAATAAAACTTGTCAAAATTTGTAAGATAAATGTACAAATTGTTTTCAATGGTGAAAATTATGAGAAAGACTAATAGGCAATAGGGCAAAATGTAATTATCTTTGAAATCGTTGTTTCTTTGATAAAGGCAATACGCCGAAACGTTAGGAAGGGTTGTTGTATTAATGCTTACTATTGTTAATCCTTTTGGATAATTATTTACGGGAGTGAACAAGTGTATTGTTGTTCTATTGTAAACACCTAATTACCCGGAATGCGCTCTTTAGCTTTGTATAAAACTAAACCTTTAATAGGAAAAAAAAATCTCACACGAAACTGGCTCAGTTCCAAAGCTGGCTACCTCTATGGAAGTACGCAAATATGGCGTGAGGAACACGTGTTTCCTTTCCCTGTAAATTGGAGCATGTGGTCACGCGAACCATCCAAATCGGCGCGTTTGTATACAAATATCTAATGCGGAGTCTGTTGTTCACTTTTGACCGTAGTATCGGGGATATCCATTCAATTCTATTGACGAAGCAAGGCAATTGGTAAGATGGCGGTCTAGAGCCATCACGCGATGGGGTTTTGACAAGCTGTACCAGGCAGTTCTCATTTAGATGTCCAAAAATCTGCATCTGATTGGTTTCTTTCTTTACCCTTGGAGGTCTTACATTGTCGTCCACTTTATACTACCACAATTCAGATCTTCCCTACCCATGACATGGCATGTGTGAAACTGTTTTGTATCATTTCACAAGGCAAAAAACCACCTTTCATCTGGCAAACACATGACTTTAAGGTAGGCTCATAGAGGAGCGTATCGTCTAGCAATTGTCATAGAAATGCTAAAGTCATCGAGCAGTTACAATAAATGACCTATCTGAAAGAAAATAACATATTTTGGAAATCGTTGGTCTAGAGAAATGCTGAAACATTTTTTTCTGGGCCAAGAAATGCATTAGCCCTGATCAGAAACCGATGAAATCGAGGCTGGTTAATGGTTATCGTAGACAAGGTTGTCAAATTTGCTGCAAAATTTAACTGGACGCCGGCAGGCGGGCCTTGGACTTGTGCGATGGCTTTAGTCTAAAATAAACTTTCTACTTAGTTGCTTACAGAATCGGTTGGAGCTTGATGAACTGTCTTTGGTTTGGCCCATCGAGGTTTAACTGAGTTATTTTGTCCCAGCGTTTCAGTGTTGATCTTGATGTTGGGTGTTAATCTTATTTTATCTGCCGAGTTGATCCATAGAGGAGATAATAGTCCTTCTTACAAGTAATTTATAATTGACAATTGCAAGGCGGAGCTTCTGTTGCGGTTAGCCGTATTTCTTCATGTGTAAGACAGGATGTTTAATAAAACAATTTAAAAAAACCCCAAAAAAGTCTCCCCGTTCATTTAATGCTCTTATTATTCCAGTCCTCAGGGATTGTTTGCAATCTGTTTTCATTATTCCCGTCCCTTAATTCCTTTACACTTTGATACTGTATTGAAGGTTATTAGTCCACCGTTGTATAACTGATACTTACTTTCGTTCTGTGAACTTGAATTAGACATTGATGCGATATGTGGGAATTTGTTACACCGTTCCTTTTTAACAAAGGGAATTTATACATATGAATTATTGTATGTTATCTATAATTGATATGAATGTCGCTTTTCTCTTAACAGTATCATCACATTGCAAATAGCTATGAATATCACAAACAGCCTGATTACTGTGTTAACCCCTCTTAGGTTACACTCCGCGTCTTCTCTTCGGATTTCAGATTTACGGGGTCGTCCGTCAATCTTCATGGTTTGTCTAATGCTAATATTTTTCATATTAATCTCTGGGTAAGATTATCCCCTCTAAAAGTGGCTTTTCTATACAAGTACTCTAATCCGCTCAAAAGACCTGGAATGTATCCTAGCATTTCGAAGTGCGATGCCAAGAGGGGTAAATGTTGTAAACATTTATGTATTAAGTCTACGGTCACTTCATCTGTGAATAATTGGAGATTTTCAGTCGTAAATAATTCGGATTTAGACTGAAAATCTATGGATCTCATACATGTTTTGACCTGAAATACAACAAATTGTAACATGCAGTATTTTGGGCAAACTGGTCGTACTCTTAAAAACCGTTTTGGCGAGCACTATCATAGAATGAAAAAGCCTAAACAATTTGATACTTCTCTTTATCAACATTTTAAACGTTCTGGTCATTCTCCGAGTGATATTTCAGTACAATCACTGGAGAAATAATCTATCCTGAAAATTCTTCTTCGAGATTTATAAATAATAAAACGACATGAACTGAATTAAAATGGATTAAATTCTTACCAACTCCTTATCCACTGGGTCTTAATGATATTTTCCATGAGGGAAATGTTTCAAACATGCCCGATTTTGATGACGTTTCCCTTTTGGAATTTAGGAAACGTAAATCTAGGTCTCATGGATTAAGACATAATGGAAATTATTTACGGAAAATGCGCGTCATTAAAAGAACAACTACTTTACTTAAGGATTTGTCAAAGGATTTAAAGGAAAATGGTAGACACTCTGTGCTGTCGTATTACGTATTCTAGATTCTGAGGCAAATAAATTCTACAATAGAAATCATCCATTGTATGATGTAGCTCTCTTAACTAGATGTTACACTCAACATGCTCTTCGTTCATCAATCGATTCTGAAACAAATTACAAAAGGTATTTCATAACAATTCCTTTTATAGATAAGGGAATTGAATTTATTGACTTACATAGTATCTTTAGTCACTTAATCTATACCTACATATTTCTGAAATTCTGAACCACCAATAATTTGTAATAAATATAATTAACCCATTCGAAACACTATATATAATTTCAATCAACTTGTTTCAGATCTTGACTTTCATGCTAACACGCATGAGTCGTGAGACTGTAAAGATTCTAAATTTATTTATCCGGCTTCTGGTCATGTTATAATTGGAAATTTAAAAATTACTTCAGATTCAAGAATTTGTTACATAGTTTGGTCGCACTAAAATTGGTGTGGATTCTAAGGGTCCTAAATACAGATTTCCTTCCCGCATTGATTTAAAAAAATGTCGGGAAGATATAGCATCAGCATAAAATGAGTTCGGTAATCGATGGTGTAAACGAGGGTGTGTTGAGCCTAGTCCTTAATGACATGGAAAGTAAGCATCTTAAATATAGTAGATAAACGTATAAAACATTTACCTTTTACCCCCTACACCTAAATCTACTTTTCGACATCTACAGCGAGGTATCCAAGAATTTCATAGATAGTATTTTTGGGTTCCAGCAGACAAGGCCGCAAACAACGTTGTTGTTGTTTGAAGGCTACATTATATTAACATTTTAAACCAGCAATTTAGAGGTGCAAGGGCCTACAAAGAGACATCTGCGGAAGAGACTTCTGTAGTTACAGGACATTGTAGTCATTTACCCCTTAAGTTCGCTGTCAATGTTAAGGAACGCCAAGATATGCTTCCTACGATGTATTGGTTTACAAAGTTCCAATAAAGAACGTATAAAGCATGATTAATTGCCAATTTTAGCTCTTGTTCTACGACTGAATTTTCTTAATTATTAACCTCTTGTCTCACTGCTGTTAAAAATCATGACTAAGGTACTGTGAAAAAAGTTAATAAAAGATCAGGTAAAATTTCTTTTGGTCTATTAAAAATTCTGGTGAGGTGATTAATAAATTGAAGTTAAGAGAGTTCCGTGTGACCAGTGTGTCGACTTATGATTTTTCTAAACTCTATACTACTTTGCCACATAATTTGATCAAGGAAAACCTTATAGATTTAATTGACTGGACTTTCCAAAGGGAAGGTTTGCCTTTTCTTGCCTGTAACAAAAGAAGCGCTTTCTTTACTTCTCAACACCAAAACCGATATAAACTTTGGTCATGTCAAAATATTTGTGAAGCATTATCAAACCTTTAATATAATATTTACATTAGATTTGGTACTAAAGTATACAAACAAATTGTTGGTATTCCAATGGGTACTAATTGTGCTC